>CM055107.1:39811749-41011749 GCA_029204225.1 Diphasiastrum complanatum | reverse complement strand
TGCCCAACAAGTTTAGGCTTTTACGGTATCTGTACTGGCTTAAGTTATTTAGTTCTAAGTTTAAATTGCCATGGGCACTGCACATAGATATATAATTTCAAGTTATGTGAAAGTTAGTCACAAAGGCCTATTGGGGGTTTGTCCCATGGCACCAGTGTGATTCAAAGTTAAGTTAGTCTCTGTGGCTTACTTTTCCCACAGTGCATTTCTATAAGTGACCACCACTCCAAGTAAAAATAGGAGTGGAAGAGTCCATTTTCAGGAAGAACCTCATTTGCAATACATGCCTATCTTTCTCTCTGAGTGTTCTCCTCTATGTGGTTTCGTGTACTGTGTTACTTCACATTGTATTGTATATTATTCATTTGGCAGCAGGTTAAGTTAATCTAGGCCCTCCATTCTTTAGTAGGGTAAGCCTTAGAGGAGGAGATTATTAGGCTAAGACGTCATTTGAGTCAGTTCCGAAGTAGAGAAACAAGAGAAGAGTGGATCTTTCTCAAAATGCTCACCCACTCACTGTAGACCTTCTCATCCTTCAACCTCTCGGTTAGTTGGAAGCCATAGCCATTGGTTGGGAAAGCCACAATGCCTAGTCCGAGCCATAACGTGTTCTAGTTGGGAGTCCACCATAGCAATCGTTAGTTGGATCCATAGCCAGAGTTGAGGAATGCGAACAACCAACACAGAGTAGGCATTTCAATAATCTGCATTTCTATTGCGGATTACTAAGTCTTGTTTCTATCAAGACGTCTTTCTAGCAAACGCGCAACCAACAATATCTCGACAGTTGTTGTTTCTACCAACGATCTTGTTCAACCAGAGTGGATCCATCATCTAGTTTATCTCTCATTGAAAAACTCGATGGAGGTAACTTGTAGTCAGGCTCTACTGACAAGAAGAGCAACATGCAGTCTGGACCAAATTCCAACCAACGCAGAAACTTTTTTGCAGATACTGTAAAACGACTGGCCACGAAATCAAAGACTATTGAACTTTGAAATGCAACAACGAAAAGAAGAAGCAGTTCCAACAACAAGCACATAGTGCTACAGCCAGTCACTCAAATCAGCAACAACAAGAAGAAGATGAGCAGTTTCATGACCAAAGTTGAAAGAACAACAAGATATCGATTTTTGGTATCTAGATTCCGGAGCAACTCAACACATGACTCACCATCGCGACTGGTTCAAAGACTACAAGCCATTCACCCACTCTCAAGTTGTGCAACTTGGAGGCAACTTATCACATTCAATCGAAGGTGAAGGAACAGTTAGAGTTGAATTCAAAAGAGGTGAAGTCAAGTTGTTGTCCAATGTTCTCCATGTTCTAAATCTGACCAAAAATTTGCTCTGAGTTAGCAAAATCACCGATTCAGGTTGGAGGGTCGAATTTGATACAGAAGACTGCACAATTCTTGACAAATCCTGGAAGATTCTAGCCTATGGAAGGAGAAGCGGCTATCTATACAAACTCAGCCATTGCTATTCTTCTAATAGTCAAGCTCTTCACAGAACCACTTTTGAATCAACTGATACGGCTCACTGATATACGCAATGATCTGCACATGACCAGACCTTGCATATTCAATCAGTACACTCAGCTAGTTCCCGTCAAATCTAGACTTAACTCATTGGAAGGCACTAACAAAGGTCATGAAGTACATCCAAACAACGAAAACTCTCAGCATCTGCTACGAAGGCAGCCACACTGCCAACATCCTTCAAGCCTACACAGATGCGGATTGGGCAGGAGATGTCGACACCAGAAAATCAACTTCTGGATTTGTATTCTTATACAACCAAGGCCCAATCTCGTGGAACAGCTGGAAGCATACCTCAGTTGCATTATAATCAATAGAATCCGAGTACATAACTGCCACCAATGCAACCAAAGAGGCGATCTGGCTAAGGCAACTGCTTGCAGACCTAAACCTTGTACAACCACTTCCTACAACAATCTATTGTGACAATCAAAGCACAACAACACTATCTCTCAATCCGAGATTTCACTTTCGAAGCAAACATATAGAAAATAGGTATCATTACCTTAGAGAGAAAGTGCACAACAAGGAAGTAGAACTAGTTTTCTATAGAACAAACTACATGGCAGTAGATTACTTCACACAGGCTCTACAATGGAGCAACATCTCTAAGGCACCTTCGCCTTCTTCGCTAAACTTCAGTGTAAGGCACCTTTGCCTTTTTCGCCTTCTTCGCTGCCTTCAGTCTACAGGCGCCTTAGGGATTTACACACCTTAAGTCTAAGGGCACCTTATCATCAATCCTAAAACATGTGGAGAAACAAATATCCTAAGAGCGGTTACCAACTTTTGTACAGATACAAAACTGGAGTAAATGGCAGTCAAGGCATAAGATATTTTTTCTCTCGACACTTGTAAATATATATACTAGCTGAATCAAGCTATGTAAGTGTTAATTAAATTTCTTCTTTTTAATTAGAGTTTTTTTCTTGTAGCTAGCATTATCACGCTCATCAAGCTGAAGTTATTACTTCAAGACATTGTACTCACTGTTGATTTTTATCAGAGTGCAAGTTTTGTCTCACTACTGCGTCGTTCATTTGCGCATTCTGTATGAATTCTTCTACTTAAATATTTCTACTGCTAGTTGTTGTGTTTCCGTTCCTACACGCCACGCTCAATCCTCGAGCTCCCGCTGTCGCTCCCGCTCCCACCGTTTTATGACAATTTGTACATATTTTTCATGCTTAATGAGAATGAGAGAACTCTACCATTTCGGAGAGAAGCATTCTCATTTGCTATTCACTACTTGCTAATGCCATTTGTGTGTGTTTGCTACTTGCTTTCTAGTTTACATGCTTTTTGGTTTCCATTGTGAATGTTTCTCCATTAGTGAGCATAATGACCAAATGAGCAAATGAGCTAACCTCCGCTCTCAATCTCTTTCTCTACCTCTTGCTCTACTACTTCTATCTTTCAATCGTCTTCCTTCTTCTCTCTCTCTTTCATTCTAAATCATGACTAGTATGTGGTTAGTGTAGGGGAGTGTAGTGTTAAAAGGTGGTAGTGTTAGTGTAAAGGGTAGAAAGCAATTAAAAGTAGCATCTTAGTGTAGTTAGGTACCTATCCAGTGAACTAACCCTCTTTGACAGGCGGAAGGGCTCCTCACCGACAAAATCTACACTCTATAGCTTGTGAATATGTTAAATCGATCTTCTTAATCGATTTTCACAGTTGGTCCATTTCGGTCGGATTTTGAAAATTCTAGGGTTTCATAGATTTTTAGACTTGGTCCTAAGAGTTGTTGTTGTTTAATCAGTCTGATATTGATTTTGCAAAATCTTAGCTTAATTGAGTGAAAGACCTTGTTGAGTAATATCGACCAGTTATGAAGGTTCTGAACTTTTCAATTATTAGTTGATGATTGGATCTCGACTAATTAAGCTAATTTTGCATGTCAAAAAATCAATATGGCAGATGATAATGGATGGTCAGGTGCCAATGCCTACCTATCGGCAAATTTGCTAGTCGTTAAGCAAAGCGCTTAATGAAATAAATAATAAGAACACTTTAAGAGATCAACAAATGGAAGTACTGTTGAATCAAGTGAAAACTTTATCTGCACCTAATTTGGGCTTTTAGCCTAAACCTTTTTCGGGGGAGAAGAAAGAGAAAAAAACCCGAAGTTGTAGATGACTGGTTAACCAAGTGGATTGGTTATTTTAATCTACATGGAATTTCTGAAGAAAAAAAGATTGAGAGTGTTATTCTGTTCTTCTGTGGATTCAGATTTTTACCAAAGATTTATTAATTGCAAAATGGGTACTTGGAGTTTGGACTCATACCTGCAAGATTTTATGGATTTATGGAATAAAGTTCTCTCATTCGATGCAAAACTGGCACTGTGGCAGTTTATCCTAGGTCTGCTTGCAGATTATCAGAATGAGTGTAAGCGTAATGTGATTTAAACTTTCGATGACGTCGTACGAGTTGCAAAAGCATATGATTCCATAGTGGTGGCATCTAGAAAGCAATTATAAGCTAATCCATCTTGATCATCCAGTCCCAGCCAGAAGAAGAAAAAAGAAAAGAGTCCGTGGTAGCCTGTTCAGTCTGTTTGAGTTCTACTTGTTCTAGTTTTGACTTCCTAAAATTCTCCCCTTAGGGTCATCGAGCTAATAAGCAGTGTCGGTAGTCTGATGACACACACATATATTAATCGACGGTACCAGTTACCCAATCCTTAAGTCTCCTAATTAGTTGTCACTGAGTACAGGATGTCTGATCTTCAAAACAATGCTACTTCTATAGTTAATATAGGCCAAATGATATGTCAGAATCTCCAATGGCCAAGAAGTCCAAGAGCAAAACCAAGGTTAATCCCTTTGAGCAAGAGAAACCAAAGGCGGTGCAACATGATATGCCAGACCACTTCAAGAGATATACCTTGGATGACATGGTCATTATGTTGCCCAAAGCTCATCGCAAACTTGTAGAAAAAGTGCCAGAATCTCAAGAAGTCTATGATGGACCGAAACATA
This sequence comes from Diphasiastrum complanatum, assembly GCA_029204225.1. Classification (NCBI taxonomy): domain Eukaryota; kingdom Viridiplantae; phylum Streptophyta; class Lycopodiopsida; order Lycopodiales; family Lycopodiaceae; genus Diphasiastrum; species Diphasiastrum complanatum. The sequence continues at coordinate 41,007,228 of CM055107.1, read as the reverse complement.
CGCATCAATGAATCTAGCAAAGCCAGGTTAGGATGAGAAACCTAGTCCAAGTTGGAGCACAACTTACATCCGTTCAATTTGTTGTGCTAAGGAAATTGTTGGCAATGTACAAGGATTGTTTTGCTTTGTTTTACAAATATTTGAAGGGTACTTCTACATCTATTGTCGAGCATACTATTCCATTGGTGCCAGACGTAGTTTCAAACTTCAAAGGTCATCAGATTCTATCAATGTAATCTCAACTTTACGAAGTTGATCAAGGAGGAGTTGCAACGGTTGTTGGATGTTGATTTCATTTATATGAATATTGAGCATACTGAGTGGGTTTCACCGATTGTCATTGTACCAAAGAAGAATGACAAGATGCACATCTATTTGAACCTAAAAGCTTTGAATAAAGTTATACAAAAAAGAACATTTTCCATTACTGTTCACGAAAAGTATCTTGGATTGTCTTGCTGGTGCAGAAGCTTACAATTTTTTGAATGGATTCAGTGGATACAATCAAGTTAAAATTGCATCTGCTGATTAGCACAAAATTGCATTTGCAGTTGAATGGGAAACTTATGCCTATCATGTTATGTCATTTGGAATATGCAATGCATGAAATACCTTTCAACACGTAATGCAATTTGTATTTAATAAACATTTGCAAGAATTTATAGAAATCTACTTGGATGATCTTGGAGTTAATGGATTGAAATCTGAACATTTAGAACATCTGGAGAAAGTGCTCGAACAGTGCCGCAAGTTTCAAATTTTTTTGAATCTAGAAAATTGTTAGATCTAGGTTACTCATGGATTTGTTTTGAGACAAAAAATTTGAAAGCAATATGTGCATACCTTCGACTAATTCCTCTTCGGTCGTTTTGCCTTAAGCAGCGCTTCTGCAACGTCCTGCCTGTGGATGTCTACAGCGAGCTTCTGGTCTTCGAGCTGCTGTTTGAGGTCTGCTACCTCTTTCTGTAGGTCGAAGATTCTGATGCAGGCTTCTGCATACTCCAGATGATCGGCCACCTGTACAGTTTTGGATTGTCTGGAGTGGCTTTATCAAGTCATCAATCTTCTCTAGGGCCAGAGAGTATTCTTTATGTGCCTCTGGCCCGGAGCAGGTAGTTGTCTTGGCTGATAACTCCTTCATCTCGGCAAGTTCTTCTTCAACAAGTGCTTTATCGTTCTTGAGAGGGAGTAGAAATTCGACTCAAATTTTTTTTAGCATCTGGTCTTGAAGAGACTGCAACTTCGAGAAATCTATTTGGATAGCCCAGAGCTGCCTGTAAGGCAGTTTCTATCTTTATTCTTTTCATGCTCTCGTCATGAAGTGTGTTCTGCAAAGAAGCCTTTTCTACCTTGATCTTATTAAGCTCAGTTGATAACAAATCAAAAATTTTCTGCAATTTTGTAGATGTGATTTCTAGACATGACATTGCTATAGATCTTTCCAAGATTAGAATCATCATGGATTTACCTCCCCCATGAACTATTCACGAAGTCTATACTCTTATGGGCCATGCGAATTACTATTGCATTTTTATCTTATTCTTCGTAGATCTATCACGACCTATCTACAAGCTAACTATTGTACCAATTTGGACAATTGAAGTTAAAGAATCAAATAGAATGTAAATGAAATGATTCCACCATGCTTCCAACTCTGAATTCTCTGGAAAAATACAGCAAACAAGCAATAAATTTGAGTGATCAACTTTTGCTTGAATGTCTCCTCCTCCTTTGTCCTTTGTTGCCTTGTATCCACCATGATACTCCATGAATGAGCCTCCATCTTCATCTTGTCACACGAAACCATCAAACCTTGGAAATCCATGGGTAGGTGAGTACATAAATGATGCAAATCCAGCACCACATGACTCCATAAACCAAGTAGTTTGCACTAGTCCATCTTCAAGATCTACTTGACACAAGAAAATGACCATGAATTCACCAAAAATTGACAATCTCCAAGTATTGGCACCAAGTAGCTCAGCACTTGAGAACTTAGCCATGGATGAGTGACATAATGAACCTCCAATAGCTTCATTTCCATCAGCAAAATCAGCCAAGAATGCTAGTACAAATCCAACATCAAAACAATGCTCACCAATGTAGCTAGTTTTACCATATCTTGACAATTTGCACACATCCACATGAAATTGCTCAAACATGAGAGAGAACAAGTAAAGTAAACTTGAACAACACTGCCTTGCTGCTCCTTTGACCTTACTTGAGTCTTCAATATGCTGTAAAAATAGATCCATAACACCTTTGCCAATTACCTCTCCTTTGATGCTCTTGACTAGCTCCAAATTGCCACCTTCTCTTTTGACTAGTTGAAGCGCTTCGAGATCAACTTCTTGATCTTCAACTTGATCATCAAAGTCATTGAACAAACTTTGTTTTCCAGATCCATTACTTGATTTTACAGCAATATAACATCCATCCACTTGCATAGCTCCATGTACACAAGAAGATCTTCCAAAAGATGTTCCACTCTTCATAAGAGATTGATACTCAAGATCCATTGCTTGGATCCACTCCTCTTCTTTCCTTGCTTGATCTACACTTGTAGGCTCATCCAAAGAGGTTAGGAAAGCAACGTAATTTCCAGAAACTACTTGCTTACCCTTTTGATCATATGTGAGCCTTGAAGGTACTTGTCTTTCTCTTGATGTTCTCCTTGGCTTTTGACTTGATGAAGGTCCATCATCACCACCATCCAAAGTAGGATCCTTCTCATCAACATCAAGAATGTTAGATCCATCTACTTTACCATCAATCATGCTTGAAGACACCTTTGGAATATTTCCCTCATAAAAAATGACATCTCTACCAACAATCACTTTGTTAGTAGAAGGAATGTAAACCTTGTAGGCTTTACTCACCTCACTATATCCAACAAAAATACCTCTTCTTGAAGATGGATCCTCCTTGGTCCTATCATCAAGAGTAATGTTGACATAGCATGTGCATCCAAAGGTTCTTAGAAAATTGACACTCGGCCTCCTCTTGAATAGCATCTCAAAAGGTGTCCTTCCATCCAAAATAGCACTCGGCCACCTATTGCACAAGAAATTGGCACACAACAAAGCTTGATCCCAAAATGGTTTGTCAAGATTAGCACTTAACCTCATAGCTTTAGCACTTTCACATAAAGTTCTATTCTTCCTTTCAGCCACTCCATTTTGTTGTGGGGTCCTTGATGTTGTATACTCCCTCTTGGTCCCATGCTCATCACAAAAGGCCTTGAACTTGTTAGATATGTACTCACCACCATTGTCACCTCTCAAGCACTTGATCTTTGTGAAAAATTGGTTCTCCCTTGCATTCTTGAACTTGACAAAGATATCATACACTTCATCCTTGCTCTTTAGTAGATAGATCTAGCAAAATCTACTAAAATCATCAATGAATGTTACATACATCTTAGCTCCACTATTGCTAATTGTAGTAAATCCATGAATATCCGAATGTACAAGTTGAAAAGGCTTTGTAGATCTAGAAATAGATCTAGTATAAGGTAGTCTATGTGACTTAGACAAAGCACAAGACTCACAAACATGCTTGTCATTACTTAAGGAACTTGGAAGACCAATCACAACCTTCTTCCTTGCCATTACCTCCAATGACTTGAAGTTGAGGTGTCCCATCCTTTTGTGCCAAACCTCTTGAATAGAAATTTGCTCCCTTGCAACACATCCAACTTGGTTAGCAATAACACAAGCATCAAGTTTGAACAACTTCCCTTGTCTTTTACCTTTTCCAATCAAGACATCATTCCTTTTGATCAAACAAGCATCTCCATCAAACTCCACCTTGAGGCCCTTACTTAGCATTTGACACACTAAGAAAATTCTTGGTAATAGATGGAATAGACAAGACATCCTCCAAATGAACATTCCTATTTGTAGAGAGAGAAATAGGAATTGTGCCAATCCCTTTGATTGCACACTCACCATCATTGGCCGGGTAGATCACCCTCTTGTCATCTCCATATGCCAACAAAGAAGTGAAGTACTCTTTGTGAAAGGTCATGTGTGAACTTGCTCCAGTATCAATCCACCAAGGATCTAGATCTCCATCATTAGCAAGCATAGATGAAGACATCACAAAAGCATCATCATTTGCATCTTGCACATGATCTATCCTTCTTTTTGCCACTTGAAAAAGCATCCACTTGATCTTGCCCTTTAGACCACTTGCTTTTGGTTTTGCCCTTGAATTTGCCCTTTGTAAACATAGCATCCTCTTGAAGTATCGATGTAGATCCACCTCTTGCTTGAAGCCTATATTCCTCATTGATCAAGATCTCTTGAACATCCATCAAACTTGGCAAAGTCTTTTGAATACCAATACTTTGAACAATGTTAGCATGAGCATCCAACAAGCCATTAAGAATCACTTGAATAAGATCTCTTTCCTTAATGCTTTCATCTATGCAAGCTAACTCATCATTCAATGCTTTCATTCTCAAAACAAAAGTACTTGGACTTTCTTCATTCTTTTGCAAAAAAGAAAAGATTTGCCTTCTTAGAGTCAACACTCTAGAAGTAGACTTGGATTCATAAAGCTTCTTCAATGGATTCCAAGCTTTCAAAGATGATGTGTACTTACCAACTTCCTTGAGAAGTTCATTGGTAACATTCATCTTTATCATGTGTAGAGCCTTCTTGGCCCTCTTGTCGTACCTCAATTGATCTTGTTGTGTTGCTGGTCTCTCTTCCAAATCTACAACAATATCCAAAACATCATTCATCTCAAGAAGTGACTCCATCCTCACTTTCCATAATGAATAGTTACTTGAGGTAAGCCTATCATTGGCTTCCAACATGACTCCAATTGAGGGTGCCATGTAGCAATGACCTGATCTTCTCTTTTAACCTGCTTCAATGCACAAAGCACTCCTTTGAACAACAACAAATGCTTTCAAAAGAAATCACCAAGATTTGAAACCATCTCACAAATTCTCTTCTAGCACTTATCCAAGCAAATCAACACATAGAATCATGGAATCTTGATCAATCTATGATCTATCCTCAATCTAATGACTTTTGCCACTTCCTAAGATTGAAACACACTCAAATGAGATCCAGAAACCTCAATATCTAGAGATCCAATCAAAATTAGGGTTTTGACAAAATCACAAAAAATTGACTATTCCAAATCTACATGCAAATGCTGAAAATTTGATATGCAATCTATAAGCCACCACTTAGGCTGAACCAATGATCCAAAAATCGGCCAAATCCAGCATGTGAATTCAAAAAATGGAATTGAACAAGTATATTGACCTATTTAGTATTTTGATCTACAAAAGATCCAATCTACAAAAGCAAAAAATCTGATTTTGGTGTAGAATCCTCTCTAGCATGCTCTAGACTTGATATCTTCACCAAATCATTGATAGATCTGATTTCCTCCTTCATAACCTGAAACACAAGCTCTGACACCATGTGAAAGATTTCAGATCCTTAAGATCCAATCTACTTGAATGATCTTTGGTTAGAAAGAGAAATACACTACCAATTTCACCAATGTAGAAAAATCACCATCTACACACAATTTGAGATGCAAACACTAATAGAACTTGATCAAACTTGAATGAAATGATTATGTACTGTTGCTGTCCGTACAAAACTAGCAAGCTACTGTATTTCACATGTGTGGATTCAAAAATAGCAAATATAGATCATTCTACACATAGAATTGCAAGCAATCACCAAGATAGTGCACCAATGGATAGTAGAACCCAAGAGAACCATGTATAAGCATGAAATGAGATAGAGAAGAGAGAAGATGACTCTCTCCACGAGTTATATCCTTTTATAGCAGGTCCAAACCCTATTTGGAATATCATCATTGGCCATCGTTCTACTCTCATAAATTTGACATCTCTAACTATCTTCATTGTGTTTGTCTCTGGCATATAGACTCTGTAGTATGACAAATTATTGCCATATCCTAAAAAATATCCTTGTTCTGCTTTCTCATCAAGCTTCTTTCGAAGTTTATCAAGAACATGTGCATAAGCTGCACAACCAAAGATATGGATGTGAGTCAGATTGGGTTTCCTACCCCACCATAATTCATGTGGTGTCGTGTGAGGAACACCAGACTTTCCTGTCTTGTTCTCAATGTAAGTAGCTGTAGCTACTACTTCAACCCACACCACTCTTGGAGCCTTCAAATAGGCCATCATGCATCTGGCAGCTTCCATTAGAATCCTATTCTTTCTTTCTGCAACACCGTTGTGTTGCGGTGTGTAAGATGTAGTTCTTTTGTGAATGATATCACGATCATTGTAGAAGTCAGTGAATCGATTTGAGATGTATTCTCCACCTCGATCTGTTCTAATCTGCTTCACTTTATTACCAGTGTATCTTTCTGCCCAATCACATACTCTGTGAATTTGTCAAATGCTTCTGATTTATTGTGAATAAAATAGACTCTGGCAAATTTACTGTAATCATCAATAAACGTTATATAATACTTTAAACCTCCTACTGAGATCACGTTGAAAGGTCCACAGATGTCAGAATGCACTAACTCCACATCAAGTTGAAATAGAGGCCAATTAAAAGTAGTTGTAAGAAAAATAATCAACCTTATGGAAACTAGCTTAGCAACAGGAGCAAAAGTTTCATCAAAATCTACTCCCTTGGTTTGCAAGAACCCCTTTACCACTAGCCTTGCCTTGTGTTTGTTGATGCTCCCATCTTGATTGTACTTCAATCTATAGATCCATTTGCACTCAAGTGGCTTTCTTCCTTGAGGAAGATCCACAAGCTTCCATGTATGATTCTCCATAAGAGCATCATACTCTTTTTGCATGGCATCCCTCCATTCTTGTGATTCCATAGCTTCTTCAAAGCAACTTGGCTCATCAAACATAGAAGTTAGAAAAGTGTAAGAGGTAAGTGAATGTAGATCTTCCCTTTGCTCACCTTTGTCAACATAGGTGAGCCTTGAGGGCTCGGCCTTCCTTCTTATAGATCTCCTTGGAGTTCTCGGATCTTGAGATGGATCTTCAAGATCTTGATCACATGTAGGCTCCTCCTCAAACCTTACAAGATCCTTTCGATTAGAAGCTTTCTCATTCAACTTGTAGTAGTTACCTTCATCAAAAGTAACATCTCTACTAACTAAAATCTTCTTAGTGATTGGATTATAGACTCTATATCCCTTGCTATTTTAAGCATAACCAACAAAGATCCCTAATTAATAGAAGTAGGATCATCCTTTTTTCTTGTATCTAATGCTTGAAAAACATAGCAAGTAGATCCGAAAATTCTGAGATCTTTAAGATTTGGCTTCTTACAAAATAGAGCCTCATAAGATGTTATGCCTCCAATGGGCTTACATGGCAATCTATTACACAAATACGTTGCACAAATAATAGCCTCTCCCCAAAAGGACTTAGGTAGAGATGCATCTAACCTTAAAGCCATAGCACACTCACATAGTGTTCTATTCATCCTCTCGGCTATACCATTTTCTTGAGGACTATAACTACATGTAAGTTCTCTCTTAATGCCATTGGATTTACAAAACTATATCATCTTGGTGGAGATATACTCTCCACCATTATCACTTCTCAATACTGTAATTCTAGCATCAAGTTGATTTTCGACTAGAGTTTTGAACTTAACAAAAGTTCCAAACACTTTACTTTTGGAATCCAAAAGTTCAATCCAAGTGTATCTAGAGTAATCATCAATAAAAGATACATATATAGATGCACCTCCATTAGATTCTTGAGAAAAAGAGTGCACATCACTATGAATAAGATCTAATGCTTTTGTAGATCTAGTGGAAGAAATATAAAAAGGTAGCTTGTGTGCCTTTGAAAGGCTACAAGCTTCACAACTTTTTTCACACTTTGAGAGTGTCTTTGGAAGGTCGAGAGCAAGATCCTTGGTGCATAGCATCTCCATAGATTTGAAGTTGGGGTGGCCCAACCTCTTATGCCAAAGCTCCACTTGATTGAGCTCCTCCTTCACCATGTTCACACTTCCAAGAAAAACATTAGCATCAAGCTTAAAAAGCCTTCCTTGCTTGAATCCCTTTACAATGCAAGTATTATTCATCATTATGGAGCAAACACCTTGCTTAAAATGGACATCTAAGCCATCATCCATCAATTGTCCTACACTTAACAAATTCTTAGTGAGTGTAGGAACATAGAGTACATTATCAAGATCTAATCTTTTAGAGGATCCAAGACTTATGGGAATAGTTCTCACTCCATCTATTCTACATTCTTGATCACTTGCTGTTAGAATAGACTTTTTACAACCTACAAAAGGTACAAGAGTTGAGAAAAAATCCTTTTGAAATGTCATGTGGGAACTAGCCCCACTATCAATCCACCATGTGTCATTGGAGTAGCTCTTTGATGTTGATGCAGAAGCCATCAAGGATGAATCCGTTTCATCCTCATCAAGAGTGAGGTTGTCTTGTTTGCTCTCTCCTTGTGCATTCTTCTTCTTGAAACACTCGGATGCAAAGTACCCCTTCTTTCCACAAAAGAAGCACTTGAGTTTGGCTTTGTTCTTCTTTCCACCTTTGGAGCTTGATGGTTGATCATCATTCTTGGTCTCCTTGTGTTGGATCTTCTTCTTTGACTTTGCCTTTCCCTTGCTTGAGAAGTTGGCCTTCTCATCACCATCATGCAACTTTAAGGATCCAATCCTTTGCTTGACATGAAGGATCCTACTCTCCTCGGCCACAAGCACACTATGGAGCTTGTCAATGGAAGGTAGTGCATCTTGAATAGCAAAGCTTTGTACAAGATTGGAGAACTCGTCTTCAAAATGATTTGAACGAGTTCATCATCATGAATACCCTCACTAATGATGGAAAGTTTTTTGTTGAGAGATTTTATTTTCAAGACATACTCTTGAGCACCACTCCCTCTAATGCTTTGAAGAACTTTGTTTCTAATCATAAGAACTCTAGAGGTATTTCTGGATTCATAAATCCCTTTGAGGTAGTTCCATGCCTCCTTGGTCGAGGTACAAGATGTCACTTCCTTTAGAAGCTCATTACTAACATTCATTTTCATGCAATGTAATACTAGTCTAGCTCGCTTTTTGTACCTCACTTGATCTTGCCCTCCTTGAGGTTCTTCTTCCTCTCCTATGACAAAATCAAACATATCTTGGAGCACAAGCAGTGACTCCATTCTTACTTTCCAAGTTGAATAATTATTAGAATTTAGCCTTTCACTAGTCTCAAGAAGATAGGCTCCAATTGAACCCATTCTATCTAGTAACAAGTACAACAAATGTACTATTCAAAGACTCTCCCTTCTTCCTTTCTCAGAATTTAGCTAAAATGCTACTCTCTTGAATCTCACGAGACTCAAGAAGCAAGATCTATAATGATCTTGAACTCAAAAAGATTTGGGAAAGTGTAATCTACACAATCTATTCACTTTGAACCTTGGATTTGATTTTTGGAAGTGCCAATGCCTTCCTATGGTGTTTAGAATTGGTTTTAGTTTCACTCTTGAACTAAAAACATGAGCCTCAAACTCTCTCTCAAGGATTTGTAGGTTTAATAAGATTCTAACACCATTCACTCATCAAATCTATAATGGAAACAATGGTTTTTTCATAAGCACATCACTAGTTTCACTCTACACAACTTGTTTGAAGCTCAAATATTGAAAAAACACAAAGTTTTGGTGAAAGTACAACTCTAGCAGCCTCTCACACGTGTGAGAAGTACATTTGAACTTTACACACTAATCTGAACCTCAACATCACAAGTAAACTATCAGAAAAGATCGCCCTCCTTCAAACTGAATCTAGCACCAATGCTTGTGTTAGAATTAAGCAATTTTCACATGGTTTTTGATGTATTTTGACATCTATGTGGATCCACACATGTGAGGTCCTATCCACATGTGTGAAATGACACTTGTAATATTCAGATCCATTTTGATTAGCTTTCATTTGAGTCTAATATGACATCTCCTAATTATAGGAGTTAGATCCTAGATTGTAGAAATCTAGAAGGTCAACACAAACCACCAATGGATGATGTGGCAAACTTGATAGATCTTATCCAAAGTGGATATGGGTGAGTACAATGAGCTATCCCACACGTGCTGGATGCAGCTTAGAGAGAGAGTATCGTGATTTTGTACTTGATCCATGATGGATCCATTATTGAGCTAATGATGAGAAATCTTGGTTTGTGAAGCAATCTTTGTGTTTTGACTCTCTTAAGCACTTTCTTTGTGGATGAATGCTTAGTAAATGATAAGTAAACTATTTCTCTGTTATCGGGCCGTACAATAGCTGTACTTCACATGTGTAAAGTCGTGGATCATCTTTTTTTATTGTTCTTGCTTGGAATCACAAAGATTGTCAAGTAGAAGCTATATTTGGAAGCTAGTCTTGATATAGATCAAGATCCCAAGCTAGCAGTCACTCTTTGTGATCATTTGTAGATCAATTTCAATCAACTCTGAAATTTGACATGGTATCAAAGCCAAGTCAAAGAGCTTAGTTGACAATCCAAAAATCTTCATTTTGGTTTGAACAAAACTTAATTAACTTAGACTTTGGGCCTTTTACATTATTTTATTTACATGGCCCATGTCTATTTTATTTACATGGCCCAAGTTATGGCTTGGAATGCAGTATTGTCGTGATGTATAAAATTGCTTCAAGGGTTGTACAACTGTGGTGTCCCACTTGTTTTTGTCTCTTTTTTTTTTTTTTTTTTTTGAAGTCTGTGGTTCGTCACTGAATCCATAGAACTCTTCTGATGTAGAAGCAGAGCTGCTGGCACATATCTTGCTGGCACTCTTTGTGGTCTTGTTGACCTTCTAGGAGATTCTCTTGGAACAGCAATGCCTTTGTTTTTGTCTGCTTTGCTAGGTCCAGAACCATCTTGGTTTACAGGTACTCTAGCAGTAGGCTACCTCTCGAATCTTTCGTCTTCTGATTCGTCACTCAAATGGGAAGCGACTCGAAAATCTTTATTTTCGTGTTCATCTTCAGCTCCCTCTATCACTGGTGGCAAATCATAGTACTGTCTCTCTAGAACCTCATAGCTGATAGGATCGTCGTTAGCCATTGTCCTACTCTCATCAAATCTGACATCTCTCATTGTTTTCACAGTATTTGTGTCTGGCATGTAGACTCTGTAGTATGATGAATTGTTGTCATAACCTACCAAAAATCCATGTTCAGCTTTCTCATCAAGCTTCTTTCGAAGCTTATCAGGAATGTGTGCATAAGCTGCACAACCAAAGATTTTGATGTGAGACAGGTTGGGCTTTCTACCCTACCAAAACTCGTGTAGTGTCGTGTGAGGGACGCCAGACTAACTTGTCTTGTTCTGGATGGATGCGACTATAGCTACTGCTTCAGCTCACAATACCCTTGGAGCTTTCGAGTAGGCCATCATGCATCTGACAACTTCCATTAGGGTCCTATTTTTTCTTTCTGCAACATTGTTGTGCTGCGGTGTGTAGGCTGCAGTCCTTCTGTGAATGATTTCACGATCATTACAGAAGTCAGTGAAGTGATTCGAGAGGTATTCGCCACCTCGATCTGTCATGATCTGCTTCACTTTGTTGTTTGTATATCTCTCAGTCCAATTCACGTATTCTGTGAATTTATCAAGTGCTTCAGAGTTATTCTGAATAAAGTACGCTCTGACAAATTTACTATAATCATCAATGAAGGTTATGTAATATTTTGAGCCTCCTATCGAGATCACATTGAAAGGCCCAGACGTCAGAATGCACTAACTCCAGAATCTTGGTCGTTCTATAGGACTCTTTGAAAAATGGAGTGCGTGACATCTTACCTTCAAACATGCATCACAGGTGGTCGAACTGGTTGCATTCGAGATGCGTCACCCCTGTTATCGCTCCATGATGGCTTGCTTGGTAATGTGCCATTGAGTTCATGTGGCATAGTCTCCTGTGCCACAGAGTGTCTGGCGAGCCATCATGAGTCTGATGCACCTGATCTACAAGCAGATGTACCTTCAGGTGATATAGATTACATTTTCTTCTTCTTTGAGTGATCAGGGTACTGGTACTAGCGTCAACCACGTTGCATGCTTTGTCAGAAAACATCACACGCATCCCTGCATCATCTATTCTTGCCATAGAGAGCAAGTCTAGCTGTAGTGTAAGCACGAATAGAACGTCTTCGAGTCGTCTGTCTCTACCATTGGTGTTGAGCCATAGTGAACCAATACCGTTCACTTGATGTTTGGATCCATCTCCAAGAACTATGAATCTTGATGGATTAGCACTTCTGAAATTAGACATGATTCATCTTGATGTCACGAAGTGTGAGGTGGCTCCTGAATCTAGGATCACCTCATGTGTGTCAAACGTTGACGCTGCACACACGTCTTCACAAATGTAGGCGGTCGAACAGTTTTCGTTCGATATCTCTTCGTCCATTTTTGAGCTCTCAGGCTCCTTGACATAGGATGAATTGTTGTTGTTTTCCTGTTTGTTCTGTGCTGATTTGTTCCTTGGGTTCAGGTGACAATCAATGGCTGCATGACCCTTCTTGTGGCAGTGGATACACTCAATTTTTGGATTGAACTAGCATGTATCTGCTAGAATTTAGCAATTTTCACATGATTTTTTATGAATATTAGACATCTATGTGGATCCACACGTGTGAGGACCTGTCCACACGTGTGAAATGACACTTTTAATATTCAGATCTATTTTGATTAGCTTTCATTTGAGTCTAATATGACATCTCCTAAATTATAGGAGTTAGGTCCTAGATTGTAGGAATCTAGAAGGTCAACACAAACCACCAATGGATGATGTGGAAAACTTGATAGATCTTATTCAAAGTGGATATGGATAAGTACGATGAGTTGTCCTACACGTGCTGGATGTAGCTTAGAGAGAGATTATGGTGAATTTGTACTTGATCCATGATGGATCCATTATTGAGCTATGATGAGAAATCTTGGTTTGTGAAGCTATCATTGTGTTTTGACTCTCATAAGCACTTTCTTTGTGGATGAATGCTTTGTAAATGATAAGTAAACTATTTTTCTATTATCAGGCCATATAGTAGTTGTACTTCACATGTGCGAAGCCGTGGATCATCTTTTTTTATTGTTCTTGCTTGGAAACACAAAGATTGTCAAGTAGAAGCTAGATTTGGAAGCTAGTCTTGATATAGATCAAGATCCCAAGCTACCAATCACTCTTTGTGATCATTTCTAGATCAATTTCAGTCCACAAACTCTAAAATTTGACATGGTATCAGAGCGAAGTCAAAGAGCTTGATTGATGACCCAAGAATCTTCATTTTGGTGAAAGCATTGGTGCTAGAGTCACTTTGAAGGAGGGCGACATTTTCTAATAGTTTACTTGTGATGTTGAGATTCAGATTAGTGTGTAAAGTTCAGAAGTACTTCTCACACGTGTGAGAGGATGCTGGAGTTGTACTTTCACCAAAACTTTGTGTTTTTTCAATATTTGAGCTTCAAACAAGTTGTGTAGAGTGAAACTAGTGATGTGCTTATGAAAAACCATTGTTTCCATTATAGATTTGATGAGTGAATGGTGTTAGAATCTTATTAAACCTACAAATCCTTGTGAGAGAGTTTGAAGCTTATGTTTTTAGTTCAAGAGTGAAACTAAAACCAATTCTAAACATCATAGGAAGGCATTGGCACTTCCAAAAATCAAATCCAAGATTCTAAGTGAATAGATTGTTAGAATACACTTTCCCAATTCTTTTTGAGTTCAAGATCATTATAGATCTTGCTTCTTGAGTCTAGTGAGATTCAAGAAAGTAGCATTTAGCTAAATTCTGAGAAAGAAAGAAGGAAGAGCCTTTGAATAGTACATCTGTTGTACTTGTTACTAGTTAGAATGGGTTCAATTGGAGCCTATTTTCTTGAGGCTAGTGAAAGGCTAAATTCTAATAACTATTCAACTTGGAAAGTAAGAATGGAGTCACTACTAGTGCTCCAAGATATGTTTGATCTTGTCATAGGAGAGGAAGAAGAACCTCAAGGAGGTCAAGATCAAGTGAGGTACAAAAAGAGAGCTAGACTAGCATTACATTGCTTGAAAATGAATGTTAGTAATGAACTTCTAAAGGAAGTAGCATCTTGTACCTCAGCCAAGGAGGCATGGAACTACCTCAAAGGGATTTATGAATCCAAAAATACCTCTAGAGTGCTTATGATTAGAAATAAAGTTCTTCAAAGCATTAGAGGGAGTGATGAGAGTGGTCAAGAGTATGTCTTGAGAATTAAATCTCTCAACAAAGAACTTTTCATCATTAGTGAGGGTATTCATGATGATGAACTTGTTCAAATCATCTTGAATGGTCTTGGAGATGAGTTCTCCAATCTTGTACAAAGCTTTGCTATTCAAGATGCACTACCTTCCATAGACAAGCTTCATAGTGTGCTTGTAGCTGAGGAGAGTAGGATCCTTCATGTCAAGCAAAGGATTGGATCCTTAAAGTTGCATGATGGTGATGAGAAGGCCAACTTCTCAAGCAAGAGAACGGCAAAGTCAAAGAAGAAGATCCAACACAAGGGGACCAAGAATGATGATCAACCATCAAGCTCCAAAGGTGGAAAGAAGAACAAAGCCAAACTCAAGTGCTTCTTTTATGGAAAGAAGGGGTACTTTGCATCCGAGTGTTTCAAGAAGAAGAATGCACAAGGAGAGAGCAAACAAGGTAACCTCACTCTTGATGAGGATGAAGCGGATTCATCCTTGATGGCTTCTGCATCAACATCAAAGAGCTACTCCAATGACACATGGTGGATTGATAGTGGGGCTAGTTCCCACATGACATTCCAAAAGGATTTTTTTCTCAACTCTTGTACCTTTTGTATGTTGTAAAAAGTCTATTCTAACAGCAAGTGATCAAGAATGTAGAATAGATGGAGTGGGAACTATTCCCTTACGTCTTGGATCCTCTAAAAGAGTAGATCTTGATAATGTACTCTATGTTTCTACACTCACTAAGAATTTGTTAAGTGCAGGACAATTGATGGATGATGGCTTAGATGTCCATTTTAAGCAAGGAGTTTGCTCCATAATGATGAATAATACTTGCATTGTAAAGGGATTCAAGCAAGGAAGGCTTTTTAAGCTTGATGCTAATGTTTTTCTTGGAAGTGTGAACATGATGAAGGAGGAGCTCAATCACGTGGAGCTTTGGCATAAGAGGTTGGGCCACCCTAACTTCAAATCTATGGAGATGCTATGCACCAAGGATCTTGCTCTCGGCCCTCCAAAGACACTCTCAAAGTGTGGAAAGAGTTGTGAAGCTTGTAGCCTCTCAAAGGCACACAAGCTACCTTTTGATATCTCTTCCACTAGATCTACAAAAGCATTAGATCTTATTCATAGTGATGTGCACTCTTTTTCTCAAGAATCTAATGGAGGTGCATCTATGTATGTATCTTTTATTGATGATTATTCTAGATACACTTGGATTGAACTTTTGGATTCCAAAAGTAGAGTGTTTGAAGCTTTTGTTAAATTCAAAATTCTAGTTGAAAATCAACTTGATGCTAGAATTAAAGTATTGAGGAGTGATAATGGTGGAGAGTATATCTCCACCAAGATGATAGAGTTTTGTAAATCCAATGGCATTAAGAGAGAACTTACATGTACGTATAGTCCTCAACAAAATGGAATAGCCGAGAGGATGAATAGAACACTATGTGAGTGTGCTAAGGCTTTAAGGTTAGATGTATCTCTACCTAAGTCCTTT
The DNA here is from genome assembly GCA_029204225.1 of Diphasiastrum complanatum. Taxonomy (NCBI): domain Eukaryota; kingdom Viridiplantae; phylum Streptophyta; class Lycopodiopsida; order Lycopodiales; family Lycopodiaceae; genus Diphasiastrum; species Diphasiastrum complanatum. The sequence continues at coordinate 40,991,479 of CM055107.1, read as the reverse complement.
TGGGGAGAGGCTATTATTTGTGCAACTTATTTGTGTAATAGATTGCCATGTAAGTCCATTGGAGGCATAACATCTTATGAGGCTCTATTTTGTAAGAAGCCGAATCTTAAAGATCTAAGATTTTTCAGATCTACTTGCTATGTTTTTCAAGCATTAGATACAAGAAAAAAAGATGATCCTACATCTATTAAAGGGATCTTTAATGGTTATGCTGAAAATAGCAAAGGATATAGAGTCTATAATCCTGTCACTAAGAAGATTTTAGTGAGTAGAGATTTTACTTTTGATGAAGGTAACTACTTCAAGTTGAATGAGAAAGCTTCTAATCCATCTTATGTCAAGGATCTTGTAAGGTTTGAGGAGGAGCCTACATGTGATCAAGATCTTGAAGATCCATCTCAAGATCCGAGGACTCCAAGGAGATCTACAAGAAGGAAGGCCGAGCCCTCAAGGCTCACCTATCTTGACAAAGGTGAACAAAGGGAAGATCTACATTCACTTACCTCTTACACTTTTCTAACTTCTATGTTTGATGAGCCAAGTTGCTTTGAAGAAGCTATGGAGTCACAAGAATGGAGGGATGTCATGAAAAAGGAGTATGATGCTCTTATGGAGAATCATACATGGAAGCTTGTGGATCTTCCTCAAGGAAGAAAGCCACTTGAGTGCAAATGGATCTATAGATTGAAGTACAATCAAGATGGGAGCATCAACAAACACAAGGCAAGGCTAGTGGCAAAGGGGCTCTTGCAAACCAAGGGAGTAGATTTCGATGAAACTTTTGCTCCTGTTGCTTAGCTACTTTCCATAAGGTTGATTATTTCTCTTGCAACTACTTTCAATTGGCCTCTATTTCAACTTGGTGTGACTAATGTTTTTCTCAATGGATATTTGGAAGAGGAGATTTTCATGAGGCAACCCGAGGGCTTCATCAAAGAAGATCAAGAGGAAAAAGTGTGTTTGTTGATAAGAAGCCTTTATGGGCTTAAGCAAGCACCTAGAGCTTGGTACTCTAGGTTAAATACCTTCTTAAACTTTGTTAAGTTTGTTGTAAGTGCTTATGATCCTTCTTTGTACTTAAGATATAATGATGATAAAATCATCATTCTCATTTTGTATGTTGATGACATTATCCTTAGTGGAAATGATCTTGATGGTATACAAGAAGTGAAAGTAACATTGTTTAAGGAGTTTAAGATGGTAGATCTTGGTAATCTTCATTTCATATTAGGAATAGAAGTTTCAAGAGGCAAGGATTTGAGTTTTATTTGTCAATCCAAATATGCTTCTTCTATCTTAGAAAAGTTTGAAATGAAAGATTGTAAAGGAGTAGAAACTCCTATGGAGCAAATTGTAAAAGTTTCCAATAGTGATGATGAAGCATCCTTTGAGGACATCACACTATATAGGAGACTTGTAGGCTCTTTGATCTATCTTACTATAACTAGACCTGATCTAAGCTATAGTGTAGGCAAACTAAACCAATCTATGCAAAATCCATTGGTTTGTCATTGGAAAAATGCAAAAAGGGTGTTGAGGTACATCTCGGCCACCAAGAACTTAGGCATTTTATATGATGGATCTAATCTAGCCTTAAGGGCATATTCAGATGCTGATTTTGCAGGTAATAAAGTGGATAGGAGGTCCACAAGTGCTTTTGTTACCTTTCTTTGCAATGGCATAGTGTCTTGGCTTTCCAAAAAGCAAGATACCATCTCTCTATCTTCAACCGAATCGGAATACAAGGCACTAACATCCACAACAAAGAAGATTCTATGGTTGAAGAGGATTTTGGTGGAATTACAAATCATGGAGGCCGAGGAGCAGCCAACAATATTTTGTGACAACCAATCAAGCCAATCATTAGCAACAAATCCCACATTCCATGCAAGGAGCAAGCACATAGAGATTGCTCACCATTTTGTGAGGGAAAAGGTTCAAACAAAGGAGATCAAGCTACATCATGTGTCTTCTTCAGATTGCCTTGCTGATCTACTCACTAAAGCCTTGCCAAAGACTTCATTTATCAAGTTAAGATCAGCCTTAGGTGTTGTAGATAGATGTACTATAGTTGTATCATGTAAAAATTGAGGAGGAGTGTTAGAATTTAGCAATTTTCACATGGCTTTTGATAAATATTAGACATCTATGTGGATCCACACGTGTGAGGACCTGTCCACACGTGTGAAATGACACTTTTAATATTCAGATCTATTTTGATTAGCTTTCATTTGAGTCTAATATGACATCTCCTAAATTATAGGAGTTAGGTCCTAGATTGTAGGAATCTAGAAGGTCAACACAAACCACCAATGGATGATGTGGCAAACTTGATAGACCTTATCCAAAGTGGATATGGATAAGTACAATGAGTTGTCCTACACGTCCTAGATGTAGCTTAGAGAGAGAGTATGTTGAATTTGTACTTGATCCATGATGGATCCATTATTGAGCTATGACGAGAAATCTTGGTTTGTGAAGCTATCATTGTGTTTTGACTCTCTTAAGCACTTTCTTTGTGGATGAATGATTTGTAAATGATAAGTAAACTATTTCTCTGTTATCACGCCATACAATAGCTGTACTTCACATGTGTGAAGCCGTGGATCATCTTTTTTTATTGTTCTTGCTTGGAAACACAAAGATAGATTTGGAAGCTAGTCTTGATATAGATCAAGATCCCAAGCTACCAATCACTCTTTGTGATCATTTGTAGATCAATTTCAGTCCATAAACTCTGAAATTTGATAGTATCAATTGTGTGCCCATCTCGTCTGCATCTCACGCAAGTCTTCTTTTCTCCACTTCGCTGTTTCGACCTCTCTTTGCTCTTCCAATTGCCTTTACTGGTCCCCTCTGCTTACTGATCATGATCTTGTCTTTGATTCAACTCTCTCTTAGGCTTGAATTGTTTCTTTTATTTTTCTTTGTTGTCGTAGAGGGCTTCGTCAGAACCTCCTTGTGATCAAGGTGTTTTCTCGCCTCGACTTCCTCTCGAATCTCGACAATTGCCTTTTTGAGGGTCATGGTAGGATCTTTCACGAGCAGGGTTCTGGTTGTTAGGAAAGATCTAGGTAAGACTCTCAACAGGTAAGTGAGCTGCTTCTCAGCTAACACTACATTCCCTGCTCCAGAGTTATGTAGTGATAGAAATAGATCCTTCATCTTCCTTACAAAAGAAGTGAGGTCTTTCCCATCCCACTGTAGATTTGTCAGTTGATCTTCCAGCATCATTATTTGACTTCTTGATTTCGTTTGAAATCTCATGAGCTCATGAGCAGTGCATCCCACATCTCCTTTGCCTTGAAGAGTGTAGCCATGTCAAGTGTGAGACTATCGCCTTGTCATTTTTCTCCCTCCACTCGCATAGCTCTTTGCATGATGTCATAGTATCTCCTCTATGCCATCCACCCAGGAAAATAAACTTTCGCCCTTTAGTATCAATGATGTCTTAACTTTCCAAGCTAGAAAGTTAGATCTTGAAGAATCAAGAACTATGCAAATCTTGCTATGTATGTTGTTGATTGAAGCCATTGCTTCTGAAGTCTGTTCTCTTGTTAATGGTTGTTTCTTTGAATGCTCGGATAGCCTTGTCTGGATCTGATAGCCTTTTGGCTACGTCAGATTATGACAAGGTAGGCTTTGATACCACTTATGTGAAAAAGAAACGCGAAAAATATTTCGAGATGGATGGAGTTCAGATATGATTGCTGGTCACTACTATACTATATTGGCATATTAATGTAGCATTCAACAAGATCAAACCAAAGTGCAGAATTAAATGAATAAGTGAATCAGACACACAAATAAGAGCAGACTATTTTGCATTCAAGATCAGACATGAAAAGAGTGACATGTGCACAACAGCTACAAAATCATCTATAAATATTTTGATTCTTCAAGCACTGCATGCAGATCCATGCAATGCGTTGGCGTGAGAGAAATACAGTTCTCCCACGAATAATGTCTCGCTTACTAGCGGACTTGTTGGATCTCTGTGGATCCTGCTTACAGAAACTTGTCTCACACGCAGGCGGAGTTCTGTTCTGTATTTTCGTCTTCTTGCTTACTAGCATTAGATTACTTCATGTGTATGTATCAAGTATCATCCACAAAGTATATAGTCGTGTCGTGTAACTTCTAGATTAGAGTAATTAAACATCTACAACTAATCAGAAATTACAAGAGTGGCAGATTAGCCAAGACCTAGATTGCATCTGCTAATGTCATGCTATCAGATCAGATATATGTACTTTTGGATACTTGCATGATCTTCTTGATCTTTTTGGAGTGTGAGAGCAGAAAAGGTGTCGTGACTATTTTCGTGTCGCTTCGAGTCTTTTGACTTTTTGCGTCATCTGACTTTCTCCTGCTATAGCGCGAAAAATTCTCTTTCACGAATCTTTCGCATTCGTGTCTTCTCGTCAGGATGTTCACAAACATTTCTGCTTTGTGTCTTTTGATTTTCGCGTTCGCAAACATTTTTGTCAGGCAGAGAGCTGAAAGCTAGCAAAGCTTTGGTAATAGAAACGTTTTGTTTCTTCATCAAAATCTATCTCAAGATGCTTATTAAATAACCACTTGTATCGTAGAATTATGTCCGTACGTGCTAAATCTAAAACATGGAAATCGATTAACTCTCTACAATCTTGGATCCAAACTTTAACATCCCACGTCTCCAACTCCCCACCTGAAGCTAGATATACTCGATATCTATGGTTACTGGCTTCAGTTTCCAAGCCGAGTTTCTGCACAAGACCAGAGTTAATGAAATTATGAGTAGATCCACTGTCCACTAAAATACTAACTTCATGTTCTTTAACAGTGTCTTTCAAACGAAATAAATCATTTGGCAAGAATGAAGCATTACTAAAAGAACAATCGCACTCACAATTAACTTTATTAATTTCCAGCTTAAGATTTTCTTTACTTCGCATCTCAATCACTTGAGCTGCAACTTTCTTTCGCTCAAGGCAAAATTTCATAATGTGCCCAGGCTGACTACAATGGAAACACACATTGGTCCTTCTTGTCTTTTTTTTGGGACAAACGCTTCTTTTGTCTAAACTCAGATGCAGCTTGATCTAGTTCGTCACTACGTGTCAAAACATGAATCATGAGTGATAAGCTAAATGCATGCTTGATTTGTATGGTAGAAGTCAAGTAGGCCTACAAACCTAGCCCTTCACCCTCTATGTGAAGTGCTAAGGGAGAGTGCATGGTGTGTGTGATATCTCTCAACATCTCACTTTCGGGCTTGCAAGGGCTTTGGAGGTCGGCTCCACCCTGCATTTGGCTCACAATGAGAATCTCGCCCGAAGCACTACAATTTGGCTTTATCACATGTGCAAATCAGGGACTCTAAACCTAGACACAAACAACACTCAAGTGCTATAGCTACTCCTACTACATTCAGAGTCCTATAATGTGAATGTGTTTTGGGTAAGTTATTTATGGGGGAAAATACTTGAGCCTACATATTGTGGCGCTTTGTGGGTTCTTGACGTGCTGAGCAAGCCATGCGACGCATGCATGCGGGAGTGTCCTGAGCGTTCTCAGCAGCTGCTGGCTAAGGCTGCAGGAGACTGGGTCCAGACTTCAGACTCACTCCAGCAGTCAGCTGCTGCTAAAATAATACATGAGCACCATCTTCTGATCTTCTGTGTTCTTTCTGTGGGGAGTGTGGGGGATGGAACAAGCCAGCAGGTCTGGCGTTTTGTATTCATATCGAGCTTTTCTCTGTAGGCCAGTTCTGTTTTGTCTCACGGACTGCTACCTTTAACCAGGATTCGACATTATTCTTTTCTGTTTTGTCGTTCTGGCGTTTTCGAGTCTCACTTCCTTTTATAGAACTTCCTGGATATAGGGTTAGACCATATATAGAACATAAACTCGTGCGATGAAAGAGATTCGAGATAAAAAGATCGTAACCATTACGAATGTGAATGGATCAAGAAAACAATCATCGTTTCAGAATTTTTTGTGCTGCAGTATGCAAGCGATAAGCAGTTAGGACTGTAAAAACTTTCTATAATCAGCGTATTTTATTTCTTATTAATCTAGTTCTCTGCAAAGCTCGTGCTACATCCACAAAGCACCGATGATCAGAAAAGCGTAAAGCGACGGTGGCCACTTCACGCGGATCCATTTCCCGAGCATATGTGTTGGTGCCCATCATGTCACAAAAAAATTTCTAGTTATAAAAGTTTACAAAAGGATAATTCAATCTGACCACGATCATCCACATACAAGAGCAGCTCCTTGTAGTAGTCAATCATTTTAAATCATTTTCTTTATCCTTAAAAGCATAAATCTGGCTTGGACAGGGAGAAGCCAATGTAACGTGATCATCCACCGCAGTAACCTCGACTCAAGCCCAAACGTTGATGTCAACAATTTCGGTGTCCCAGCTCCATGCAATGCTTCAAGCTCCTTAAGCACACTTGAACCAAATACCACTTCTGCTTCACTAAATCGTACACAAGAGAATCTCAGATGCTATTGTTGGACTAATTAGGCAGACTTGCATTATAGACAAACTTTCCTTTCCCCACAAGCTAGAACCAATTTTTATAGCCCCTTTCCAAATATGAGTTTAGCAGGAATGCAGGCATGTGCACCACGTCCACCTACAGATTCTTAAACAAGTTCGTCAGTCTCCAAATATTGATCCCTCTAACCTTGGCGACTAATTCCTCTTATTGCCTGTTCCTAGCTAAAGAGCGAGTCGCAACCACAGTAACTCAACTCTAAGCTCTATAAGATAAAGACTCTGAATGAATGAATGAGGTAATTATGGTTTAATTGATCACTCCATTTCGTGCAGGAGTGATGCATTTCCCGGCAAGGTTGAAGGAACCAACGATGAAATATTTGGAAAGGAGCCATGGAAATTCACTCCATTTTGTGGGGAAAGGAGATAATGTCTAATTTGCAAGTGTGCCCAGTTCGTCCAATAGCTGCATCAGAGAGTCTCTTGTTTACGAGTTAGTGATCCAACACCATTGCCAAAGAAAACTAAAGCAGAACCAAATTGATACCAATTTGTCTCTCGCCATTAACTCTTTTCTTGGTATGTTTGGCTTAATAAGCTCTTTTGTTTGTAAGTATCTATCTCCCTCTTGTTCTGTGGATCCCCAGCTACCGACCACGTCCATAAAGTCTCCACCGATGGCGTCATAGCCTGCGTATGTGGGTTGATTAGTTGCTGCTGGGATCCTGAATATCAAGTCTTGAGGAAAAGCATGCGGTGCACTTCCTAACTAGCATCTTTCATTCCAAGAAGGCACCTTCTGGAATGCCTAGAAAGTGCCGCTGAAGAGGGCTTACCGTTGGGTCTGATTCTTTTGCTATTGTTCATGATTATGTCAATTCAAACAGTATCACATTCATGTAAGTTTTTTGGGTCTTGTTTAATACAAGAGCGTGTGTTCAAGGAAGTCTTTGAAAAAGTTAACACTCAAAGAATGCTTCAAACTTTGCACACTCCGACATGCCATAGGGTAAATTGAATTTATATGCATATGCATGAAAGGTATCCTCAACATTTCCAAAGTCAATTTGCAAATATTTATAAGATATTTCTATATTCTTCATTTTGGCTTTTCTTAAGTAAGGTGACTAAATCTTCTCCTTTTTGGTGACCAAGATCAATTTCAAAACAACATGCATAAGGTATTTTGAACAACTTTATTATCTAATGTGGAAATCTATCCCACAATATGAATCTATGCAAGCTTAAAATTAAGTATTTTAACAATTGATTGCGAGGACCATATATGACAATAAGATTCTTTAATTGTGATTTCTAGACTAGCTTCAAATCCATATTAGGGCTACTATTCAAGCATGATGATATCAAGTATTCAAGTATAGCCTAATGGTTTTCTTGAAGTCACATTTAACTTTTCCAAAGGCTAAAAAGTTATACTATGCTCCAAAATTTACTACTAATATATATTATTTTAGAACAACAACTTCAAAAAATTGTGCATCTTTGGGCCTACTTGCTAATTCATGCCACATAGCTATAGGGCCATCCGAGGTGTTGGATATAAGTGAGATCCAACCATACAAAACCTAGTAGGCTTGAATACATTACCCATTTTACAAATCCAACAATTTTATAGCCTGTTCAGGCATATTTTGGCTAGGGATTGGTCCAGCCAAAATGCCTTAACGAGAATAGGACCGACACTATCCTTATGCGAGTGATCAGAGTCTGACCGTTTCCAATCCTGGGGCCGCACTGATCCCCCCGTACTCTCGGGTCAATGAGAGCTTTCCAGGTTCTCAGAGATGTGACCAATGGGAGATCGATTTCGTATTAGTGCTTATACAAACCCAAGGGCATCTAGCGTACTGTTGATTCGCAATGAATAGATAGCCTGTGCTACCCAACAATGATGTTCTCGTATGTAAACAATGGTTAGGATGAGGAGTCCATGAGTGTTTATCTCAACAACAATGTCTCCAATACGAATCTCTCGAGCTGTGGTGTCAAAGGATATGATATCTATATTGATAGGCCCTAAAACACGTAACACTAACAAAATTTTCATGGACCAAAGTGTACTCCATTCATAACGTGGTTCTTCGAATGCTACTATGACTGCCGAGAACGTTTACTAACGTCAAGTGTAGAAGTTGGATCTTCTGCAGTTGGGGTTGGATCCTTTGAAGGTTGGGTAATACGTCTCAGAATTGCTATCAAATCTTCATCAGTAGAAACTCGTGGGAGAGGCCGACGGGGTATCATTAACTCTGTATATCGGATAGTTGTTAGGCCTACACACACCCAGTTCAGATTTTCTGCTAGCTCATAAATGCTTAAAGTACTTTCGTCGACTCTATGTCTGATCCGAAATAATCGATCGCCTAGGATGAGGAAACGCTGGACATATGGGCTATAGAAGTAGTAATAGGCTACCCCTTGTCGCACTATCTGACAGAAGTCTCCTAGCAGGGGAAGGTCACGTAAAGCCGTGCTTGTCAAGGAAAGTCTATTGGGGTCAATGCTTGCTCAACGGATTGCAACTGTAAGGTCCGTGTGGTCACTAATATCCATTGCTGATTTATTTTGATGTATAGCGTGGCCCTTATCCAAAATCCTTCGTTGTCCACCTCTAGTGGTAAGTATCCAGTTCAAAGCCCACGTACTATAGTATCGAGTCTTATTATGGTCACATAGATTCTGGTGAATCGAAGTATAGGACAATATCGTCGTGGTCGGCATTCATCATTCATGCCCTCACTATGTGGTGTTATACTATGACACTGTTCTAGTAGCAAAAATTTCCTTTTTGCTTGGGTGAAGTGTCTAATGTTCTCAACAACTCTAGAAGGTGTGTGTCTTGTTCTAATTCAGTCTAGATTTTATTGAACTTTTAGAACATTCCACTCTTTAACCTTACTTCTAAGCAAGACTTACAATGAGTATATGAGGTGGTATGGAATTCATGATTATACTTTGTGAGCACATCACACTGAACCATAGAACTCATGAAAGATATTCTAAGCCGACATTGTTTACACATATCAACATTATAAACCACAAGCAATCGAGTTGTTAGTCATAACTCTTTGCATTCATCACTTAACATAATCGTATCATTCAGAATCAAATCTTCAATTATCAGGAGAGACAATTTTTTTTGAAATTATACCTCACTACTGGTTTGTGGCTCACACTCAGCAAGTAAAGGAGGCTCAGTCATCAACTGTGTGAGCGAACCACCATTTGACGAGATTGCGTGTGAGGCCCCTCCCCAAAAAAACTTAAAGTTGGCTTTTTACGTCGTGGCTTTAGAAGGGTATGCAAATCCATAGGGCTGGAACCCGAGGCCAGTGTGAGGAGAAATGTGAACGCGCTCATTCACATCTGCTCACTGCTCGCTTGTTGGGTCGCAACCTCTTTCATCCTCCTCTTCTTGGCTTTCTACAGCAGCGATGGATGGGTAAACCTCTTTGAACACTGGCTACGCTCAAATTCAAAGTTGCTTCCTTTGGTTATGTGGCACTTGGTTCTAGCTTGGTGATGACGAATGATCTATGATCCTCTTACCCAGTAGTTGGCATTGGATTCTGCCATAGTTTCTAGCTTACTGTTGTGTTGGTGTGTCTGACTCTAAGTGTAACTTTCCTCTTTGGTGTGAGATTTTTGAAAGTGTCTTTGTTGTAAAGAGTCTCTGTATGGAGTTGTGAAGAGCTTGTTGTAAATACTACTTCAGTTAGAGCTTATCTTGTGTCCATGAGAGCTTTAAAGCATCTATTTGAGCAACAGCCAGTTCCCACAGCGGATGCTACAGTATGATCCAGTATGCTGAGTTTCTTCCTATCAAGGAAAAGGGTTTGAACCTGTTTACGTCTATGATTAGCAAAAATGCGTGAAGAAGAGAAAAGCTTATACTTGCTCTAACCTCAGGCAAGAGAGCTAGCGGCCCATCGACAGTTGCCAGTCCGTTGAAAAGCGACACCTTTACTTACACATGTGTGATTCTGGGAACCTGAGTGGGTGTGATCAAACGCAGACAGAACACCGTTCTATGAGGGCCATCGCTGACATACCCCTCCTTTGAGCATTATTCTATTCTCAGACAACGAACTTTCCATAGAGCTCAATAATGGAGCGAGTCTTTGTCTCTCCAATATCATTATTCTCAGATCTGATAAATGTGCATTGCTCTCTATATCACCAGAGAATCAGCAAAAGAGAGGCAAATCATCCAATCTCTGAACACACTCAGCATTGTGAAAATCACACCAAGAACCTCCAGCATCCAGTGGAAAGAAAGGGAGTTTGAAACCATTGCATGCCACCATAACCTCAACCTCATAACAGATTTTTCAAAAGCCCACTTCAGCAAAACGTTTGCCCACTCACTTTTATAGGCCTGGAGCCCACTCATTTCCTTCACTTTGCCATTCTGTTTTTCTTCCTTCTTTTCTCAGCCCTTCAGCAGTCTCTTCCAAAGCATTGGTTGCTTGCTTTGGTTGCTATTTCAGCATGAGCCTATGTAGAATAGCCCCTCATGCCTATTAGTCTTCTTGATATGAGGTCTTCAACCACTTTGAACCCCCAATCCCAAATAAGGCCTCCTCTTGCATTGAAAGTGATTTGGCCTTTTTGGCATGTGGCTAATAACTTTGGCCTCATGCCTATTGCCATGTGCATTTTCCTTTTGAGCTACTTAATGAGGTCCTTTTCTAAATTTGTCCATGTGGCTATTAGTAGACCCATACTTATCTTAGCTTTTGGTACAATGGTCACCAGAGTTATACTCTCTTCCCTTGTTATTGGCCCTCTTCTTAATTTTTTACTTTGTAAGGCCCCCTTATCCTTAGCCATCTGATTTTCGAGTTGTAATTCCGTAATTTTGATGATTGAGCCCTCGCTTCCCACTGAGCGACAACCTGAAAACACAATACTTTGGTTTTTATATCAGTATAAAAAATCACAGTACATTGCAAAATTTTGGCGTGGTAGCCGAAACTATACTATAGGCCGATTTTTTTTAAAGGTCGTCAAAAATTTTAAAGGCCAATTCTAAGGCCGTTTCTCTAGCCACATTAAGGGCGGGCTGGGACCCCTATCTATTGGTAATTTTCAGCCATTTTTACATTGAAATTTTGTGGCTTTTACATGCCGATTTCTACACTATAGCAAAATTAAGCTTCAAAATTAGCTCAATTTTAGTGTCAAGGTGTGTGTTGCTTCAAGAGGTATGCATTAATCCTTGTACTACCACACGTGTGAAACCAGATCATCAACATTATTCTAATGTTTGATCAATATTTACAATAACCAATGTCAAGCGAGAAGTGATAATTTTCAACAAAAGTGTTTGTCGCAAAAAGCGAGACTATTTTACTTTTGCGCAGAAGCTATTTACAACATCCCAGACATGCGACTACACATCACAAAACACATTCTATTCTAGCAATCAAGACAAAATGACAGCACAAGACAAAAGAGATGCACAAAAATAGAGTGACTGTATTATCAGTTTGGTTTTTAGAGTGTCGTTAGTGTTTCGCTCGTTGGCGGAATGACACTCTGCTCTTTCGCTGTGTTCTGTTCATTGGCAGACTTTCATGCAGAGCTATAGTTTCTAGTATTTTTCTTTTCTGCTCTACTCGCTACGTCTCTCTCTGTCTCTTACAGATCTCTCAATTCAGAATCTTTTTTTTTTTTTTATCCAGAGAGGATCGTTTTTATATTCCACTGTGTGGAGTTTACAAAATAGCTAAACGTAGAAACAGAACGCTAGTCGAATGAGCCAGATGCATGATGGCATAGGCTCAATTGCTAGGTCAATTCTAGGTTGAGACAATAGCTGCAGCTGTACACCTGCAGAACAGATCTACAACGACAGCGATGGAAAACAAAACACCATACGAAATGTGGACAAGCAGAAAGCCTGATCTGTCATACGTATGGGTGTTTGGATGTGCAGCACACAAGCACATTCCCAAAGAAAAAAGAAACAAGCTCGATGACAAATCTGAACAAACAATCATGGTCGGCTACTCGAACGGAACACATGTGTATAGGCCCTACAACCCAACCACGAAGAAGGTTGTTTCGAACAGATATGTGAAGTTCGATGAGTCCACATTCCCTGGACTGAAATACGAAAGAGGCCATGAGATCTTCACATTGCTGCCCATTCAAGAGGGAGATCGAGGACAGACATCAAATCAGAATTTAGAGCCACGATTTGAGATTTCTAATTTCCAGCAGGCCGAAAGCAAAAGATTAAACTTGAGAGATACTGTTGTAATTCCGTCGACGATTGGGCCTCAACATAGAGCTAAGTTTTGCTACATTCTTCTCTTTCTGTTTGTGTTAACATTTTGCTACCCTTCTTCGAAAACTGACATGACGACTCCCGTAGAAAATCTCATTTCTCCTGGAAACTCCATTGACGAGCTCGAAAAAGAAGTTCTTCATTTTCAAGAGGAAAAGACAGCAATGGATGCTCCAGAGCAACAAGAAGCAGAGGATCAACCCCACGAACAACAAACGTTCGAGTAGCGACGAAACAAACCTCGAAGGTCAACGAGACAAAGAAGACCTCCAAACCGCTACTTTGACAATCTTCAACAGAGTGAAGACATGCAATTTGAGTACTGCAGCTTCATAGAAGAGCCAGCAACATACCCAAGAAGCTATCTAGAGTCCAGAGGGAGAATAATGGAAGCAGGCAATGTTAGAGGATATTGAGTCAATGAGGCAAAATGAGGCATGGACATTAGAGCCACTACTAGAAAATAGAAAGATAGTCGACTGCAAGTGGGTGTATAAGAAAAAGATGAAATCAGATGGCACCATTGGCCGCTACAAGGCCAGAGTTGTCACGAAGGGCTACACACAGAGATATGGTGCCGATTATTTCGACACATATTCGCCCATGGTCAAGATGCCAAGCATAAGGTTACTCCTTGCATACGCCACACAGTACAATCTGAAAATTCACCAGATTGACATGAAAACAGTCTTTCTCCATGGAGATCTAGAGGAGGAAATCTTCATGAAGCAACCTGAAGGCTATGAAGACCCCAACAACAGACAATATGTCTGTCGATTGCAGAGATGCATCTACGGTCTAAAATAGGCATCATGAGCCTAGTATAAAAAGCTTGATGGTCTTCTAAAGTCTCTAGATTTCAATCCTACTCAACCAGACTACAATGTCTACATTAAAAGAGTAGGAAAGGATTTTGTGATATTGACCATTTTTGTGGATGATTCGCTGATGATAGAAAATTCCTTGATGCTGATCAAAGACACGAAGAGTTAGATTTCTGAGAGCTACAAAATCACAGATCTTGGAGAAGCAATGAAATGCCTAGGGCTGGAGATCAGAAGAGATCGAACAAAGGGCGAAATACACTTGAGTCAGTTAGAGTATGCCAGAAAAGTGCTAAAGCAGTACCACCTAATGGACTGCAAGGAAAAGGCTACACCAATGATTGCTGGAGCCAAGCTCATGAAGCAGGATTGCCCAAAAACGGAAGAGAAAAAATAGAAGATGGCAGGTATACCCTACCAGAACTTAATTGGTAGTCTGATATACTTAGAAATTTGTACCAGACCCGATCTGACTTTCTCTGTCTATGCATTGAGCCAGTTCTCTTCAAATTCTGGCATGGCACATTGGCAAATGGCCAAACGAATCCTACAGTATCTGAAGGATACCTAGAATATGGGATTAACCTACAGAGCTGAAAACGATGAAAAAGGATTCGAGCTGCACCACTACAGTGATGCAAGTTGGGTGAGCTGTAAAGATGACAACAAGTCCATTACTGGAGGATGTACAATAGCATGCGGAGCTGCAATCAGCTGGATATGCAAAAAGCAAACCTTGGTGGCTCAATCCTCTTGCGAAGCTGAATATGTCGCAGCTTCAAAGGTCGCGAATGAGGTAGTGTGGCTGCAGATGATGCTGGAGGCATTCGGGATACCACAAGAAGGGCCAAGCACGATGATGATGGATTCTCAGAGTGCCATCTATCTGTCCCAGGATCCTGTCTTTCATTCAAAGACAAAGCACATATCTCTAAAGTACCATCACATTCGAGATTTGATCTCGAAAGGAGAGCTCCAGGTCCAATATGTAAAATCAGAAAATATGATTGTAGGTCTGCTCACGAAACCACTTAACAAGCCACTCTTTGCCAAGCAAATAAAGACAACTGGATTAAACGAACAAAGCTGCAAGGTTCAAGAGGGAGTGTCAGAAATGGTGAACTTCTACAACTCTGTCGTAGCACGAAAAAGAAACGAAGGTCAAACAAGAATGATTTACGACTGTCAATGTGTCTTTGACTCGAAGCACAAACGATTCACGAATCACTCGTGAATTGTAAACATATCTCCAGGACCGCAAACCGCAAAGGGATGCAAAACAAAAAACTACGAAAGAGACAAAAAGAACGAAAGCAAACGAGAGATTACGAAACAAACAAAGAAGAATCTTTTGCGCTGCCAGTTGGCAGCTCAACGGGCTTCACACCCAGCTAAAACGAATGGCAACGACGGAGACTAACTAACTAGTTGATTAGCGTTAACTAGTCTTTCTGCCAAGCCATTGTATTCTGGTGTGTATGCAGGAGTGAACTGGTGTTCTATCCCCTGTTCTTCGCAGAATCTTTGGAATTCTGTACTTTTGTATTCACCTCCGTTGTCAGATCTAAGGCCTTGGATCTTTTTCGAGGTGTGTCACTCTGCAAATGCCACGAACTTCTTGAAGGAATCAAACACTACGGATTTCTTCTTCAAGTAGTAGATCGTGGTCATCCGGTTGTAATCATCTATGAACATCAGAAAGTATCTCGAACCTGAGAGCGAATCTGTTAAACATCAGAGTGGACAAGCTCAAGATCTTCCTTGGATCTTCTTCCCTCATGCATGAATGGATTCCGATGTTGTTTGTCTTTCTGACAAGCTTCACAGAACTTAGTTTCGGGCCTTGACATCTTGAGGCCTGTGACAATGTCCTTTCTGCTCATGTCATACAGGCTCCGCATGTTCAGATGATACATTCTCCTATGCCAGAGCTGATCTTCATTTTCTGAAGCATTTAATATGCTATCAGAGTTGCTGATTATTTTGGCCTGGTAGAGATTTCCTTCTCTGCATCCGACCGTCAGCAACTTGTTTGTCATCTTCTCGATCCTGCGGCATGTGTTACCATCGAACAAAACTCGAATGCCTAGATCTATCATCTTGGAGACAGATAGCAGATCTTTTCTGAGTGAGGGCACATAGAGTGCTCCTGGCAGCTTTGCTTGGCTTGACAGTGTTCGTAGTTGTAGACTGTCGATGCCTTTGACATCGTGTCTGCTTGCATTGCCTAGAATCATTGCTCTGTTGTTTTCGAGCTCGCGAAAGTCGATCAAGACTTTCTTGTTGCAGGTTATGTGTGAAGTTGCTCCTGAATCAATGACTACATCATAGTCGTGTTCAGAGTAGCTTGTTGAAGCTTTATCGAGTATTGTGAAAGCTTCGTCACCTCTTTCAGCATCCTTAGATGACTATGGAATGTTTGTCTTTTCAGCTTTGTTCTTTTTTTTTTGGGTTGAATTTGCAATCGTATGCAAAATGCTCTTTCTTCTTGCAGTGCATGCAAGGTATTGCTGGATTAAACCAGCATTTGTTGGTCGTATGGCCTAGTTTGTAGCAGTGATCGTAGGAAGAAGATTGCTGATTTGAAGGCTTCGTCTTCTTGAATCTTGACTTGCTTTTGTTTTTCTTCTTCCCTTTTGTGAATAGAGCTTTCTCTTGATCATTGCTTCCCTCTCTTCCGTCTCTTATCAGTGACAAACTGACTGCTTTGTCGAATGTCATATCTGGTAGACTCAGTATGAGCATTCTCAGCGGCTGATAGGACGTCGGTAGAGATTTCATGAAGTACATCAACTGCTGTGGTGCTGGGACCTGGTGCTCCTGTATTGATGCAACGAGTTGAGCGAAGATCGTTATGATCTTCTCAACGTGCTGATCCAACTGGTTGCCATCCCACCGTATTGATTGCAGCTGATTGTGAAGGTGCATGACTGAAGCTGCAGTCCTCACTTTATACTTCTGCTTCAATCTTTCTCACGCTGCATGGCTACTTTCGCAATCTTCAATCTACATGAGTAGATCTTCATTTATGGATGAAACGATGATCGCCATTGCGCGCTCATCTTTTCTAATCCATTCAGCTCTCCTCAGAGTAAAGTAGTCAGTGCTACACCTATGTAGTGCTTCCTGCTTGATGATGCAGGGTGGATGGGTCCCATGAAATCTATTCCCCAACATTCAAATGGCAGCATCACTTGTATTGCCACTAAAGAACGTGTTCGATTAGCATGTGGATCGATCCTTTGGCAAATATCACAATTACGCGCATACAAATGAGCATCACAAAAAATAGTAGGCTCCCAGTATCCCACCCTAAGTACCTTCTGTACTGCCAATTATCCTGCGAAATGGCCTCCACATGCTAAATCTTGACATTCTTCTAAAACAAAACCGAGCTCTCCTGGTGTAATACAGCTTCCATACAATCCTTCTATACCTCGTATGTATAGTTCACCTCCTATTAATGAGAATCTCAGGGCTTGTAAGCGTAGTTTTCTCTTTTCTTGATGAGACATGGATTCTGGTACTGTAAGTGTTGAAAGATAGGTGGCTATATTGATGTACCATTCAGGTATCATAGTTGTGTCTATTCTCATCAAGTCTTTCACTTGGTCAATCTCCCAGTCACTATCTTTAGGTTTTATGTTGCCTAGCTCGCAAATGCAATCGTTCAACCCTTGTAACCGTGGTGGTTTACTTTTGAGTTTGTAGTCAAATTCCTGTAAAGTTAGAATCCACTTTATCAATCGATCTGGTGGTTCCAACTTTTCATCATCATGGTCACAGCCTCACTTTTGGTGTAGAATGTCACCTTCCTATGCAGTAAATAATGTCTAAATTTCGTAGCAGCATAGGCTATCCCTAAGCATGTTCTTTCAGCTTTTGAATAGTTTAATTCGACAGCTTTCAATTTTTCTCCTTGTGAATATTATGGGGTGATAAACTTTATCCCAGACTTGGGATAAACAACAATTGATGCAAGTAACCGTGGTGCTAGTGAACAAGTGAAATGGTCTGTCGTACATGGGTGGTTTCAAGATTGTTGCCTTAGCTGGTGCTTTTTTTAAATCGTTAAATGCTTGTTCACATTCACTAGTCCATTCCCATTTTGGATCTTCTTGAAGTAAACTAGTCATGGGGTAGATACGTGATGCATACGCCATCACATATTGTTTGTAGTAACCAGAGGAGCCTAGGAATGATTGCAATTGCTCCACTTTGGTGGGTGTCATTATAGCTAACAGCATTGCAATTTTTTTAGGATCAGTAGCCATCCCATATCGAGTGATTACATGCCCTAGTAAGACTCCATAAGGGATTCCAAATATGCATTTGTTGGCATTCAGAGCCACACACGTTGTTGCACATTTCTCAAAGCAATTTTCTAGTACAACGAGATGTTCTGAAAGAGATGAAGCCCCACAAAGATCATCAACAAAGATTTTCAATTTGGTATCTAGAATTTCCTCAAAGTGTTGCTTCATGAAGCGTTGATACGTAGCAGGGGCATTGGTTAATCCAAATGGCATGACATGATAGGCAAAGGTTCCAAAAGTGGTTGTAAAGGTACTTTTCAACTTATCCCTCTCATCAATGGCTATTTGATTATACCCTGCGAAACAATCCATAAACGAGTAAATCTCTTTTCCTGCCAACTCTACAAGTACCTGATCGATAAATGGTAGGGGGTAATAATCCTTCTTGGTATGTTGGTTCAGCTTCTTGTAGTCTACACATATGCGAATTTGAGTGGAATTCTTCTTAGGACGGGGTACTATTGTGAGCAGCATTCAGTATTCTCTACTGGGTAGATTAATCCGGCCTTCCTTAGTCTCTCCAACTCTGTGAATACTTCGACTCTTAAGTGTAATGGTAACCTCCGTTGTCTCTGTCATACAAGTTTACTTCCCTCAATGAGTGATATACTATGAGGGACTAGAGAGGGGGGTATTGAAGGATTCTGCACTCCCGACAGACACACTGTGAAAGATTCAACTAGTTTTATCATATTTTGCTATATTTCCATATTTGGCATATTGAGGCTAAAACTTGTTTTAGACTTAGAGCTTGACTTTTCAAAGTTCATCAGTCTAAATGTCATTTGAATAAACACTTTTTGAAAGTGTGGGAAAGTTAGAATGCGAGTTTGAGTAGATTCAAATAATAGTTGGGTACATTGAATCTAGACCCAAAAATAGTAGGGTTAGCATTATGGTGGGAAAGCCAAGTGGCAAAATAGGATTTGGACCTGCTATAAAAGGATGTAACTTGTGGAGGGAGCTATTTCCGCTCTTCTCTATCTCATTTCATGCTTATACATGGTTCTCTTGGGTTCTACTATCCATTTGTGCACTATCTTGGTGATTGCTTGCAATTCTATGTGTAAAATGATCATTTATTGCTATTTTTGAATCCACACGTGTGAAATACAGTAGCTTGCTGATTTTGTATGGACAGCAACAGTACTTTATCATTTCATTCAAGTTTGATCAAGTTCTATTCATATTTGCATCTCATTTTGTGTGTAGATTCTGATTTTTCTACATTGGTGAGATGAGTAGTGTATTTTTCTTTCTAACCAAAGATTATTTAAGTGGATTGGATCTTAAAGATCCGAAATCCTTCACATTGTATCAGAGCTTGTGTTTCAGGTTATGAAGGAGGAAATCAGATCTATTAATGATTTGGTGAAGATGTCAAGTCTAGAGCATGCTAGAGAGGATTCTACACCAAAATCGAGTTTTTTGTTTTTGTAGATTGGATATTTTGTAAATCAAAATCCTATAAAAGTTTATAAACTTTATCAATTCCAAATTTTGAATTCACATACTAGATTTGGCCGATTTTTGGATCATTGGATCAGCCTAAGTGGTGGCTAATAGATTGCATATCAAATTTTTAGCATTTGCATGTAGATTTGGAATAGTCAATTTTTTGTGATTTTGTCAAAACCCTAATTTTGATTGGATCTCTAGATAGTGAGGTTGCTGGACTTCATTTGAGTGTGTTTCAATCTTAGGAAGTGGCAAAAGTCATTAGATTGAGGATAGATCATAGGTTGATCAAGATTCCATGATTCGTGTTGATTTGCTTGGTATAAGTACTAGAAGAGATTTTTGAGATAGTTTCAAATCTTGGTGATTTCTTTTGAAAGCATTTGTTGTTGTTTAAAGGAGTGCCTTGTGCATTGAAACAGGTTGAAAGAGAAGATCAGGTCATTGCTACATGGCAACCTCAATTGGAGTCATGTTGGAAGCCAATGATAGACTTACCTCAACTAATTATTCATTGTGGAAAGTGAGGATGGAGTCACTTCTTGAGATGAATGATGTTTTGGATATTGTTGTAGGTTTGGAAGAGAGACCAGCAACACAACAAGATCAATTGAGGTATGACAAGAGGGCCAAGAAGGCTCTACACATGATAAAGATGAATGTTACCAATGAACTTCTCAAGGAAGTTGGTAAGTGCATATCATCTTTGGAAGCTTGGAATTCATTGAAAAAGCTCTATGAATCGAAGTCTACTTCTAGAGTGTTGACTCTAGGAAGGCAAATCTTTTCTTGTTTGCAAAAGAATGAATAAAGTCCAAGTACTTTTGTTTTGAGGATGAAAGCATTGAATGATGAGTTGGCTTGCATTGATGAAAGCATTAAGGAAGGAGGGCTTATTCAAGTAATTCACTGAACCATAGAACTCATGAAAGATATTCTAAGCCGACATTGTTTACACATATCAACATTATAAATCACAAGCAATCAAGTTGTTAGTCATAACTCTTTCATCACTTAACATAATCGTATCATTCAGAACCAAATCTTCAATTATCAGGAGAGACAAAAAGTTTTGAAATTATACCTCAGTACTGGTTTGTGGCTCGCACTAAGCAAGTAGAGGAGTCTCAGTCATCAATTGTGTGAGTGAATCACCATTTGACAAGATTGTGTGTGAGGCCCCTTCCCAAAAAATCTTAAAGTTGGCTTTTCACGTTGTGGCTTTAGAAGGGTATGCAAATCCGTAGGGCTGAATCCCGAGGCCAGTGTGAGGAGGAATGTGAACGCACTCCTTCACATCTGCTCACTGCTCGCTAGTTGGCTCGCAACCTCTTTCATCCTCCTCCTGGCTTTCTGGAGCAGCGATGGATGGGTAAACTTCTTTGAACACTGGCTGTGCTCAGTTTCGAAGTTGATTCCTTTGGTTATGCGGCACTCAGTTCTAGCTTGGTGATGACGACTGATGGTCTGATGGTCTTGAAACATCCAGAGAATGGTGCATCTGTGATAGTGTTCAGGTGGAATATGCTTCCATGCAGGTGCAATGCACATTAATCAGATCTGAGAGCAATGATATTGAAGAGAAAAAGACTTGCTCCATTATTGAGCTCTAAGGAAATCAGCAGTTCGCTGTCTGAGAATAGAATAATGCTCAAAGGAGGGGTATGTCAGCGATGGCCCTTTTATAACAGTGTTCTGTCTACGTTTGATCACGCCCACTCAGGTTCCTAGAAATCACACGTGTGTAAGTAAAGTTGTCGCGTTTCAATGGACTGGCAACTGCAGATGAGCCGTTGGCTCTCTTGACTGAGGTAGAAGCAAGTATTAGCTTTCCTCTTCTTCACGCATTTTTGCTGATCATATATGTCAACAGGTTCAAAGCCTTTTCCTATAGGAAGAAACTCAGCATACTGGCTCATATTGTAGCATCCGCTGTGGGAACTGGCTGCTGCTCAAATAGATGCTTTGGGGGAATTGGCTGCTGCTCAAATAGATGCTTTGAAGCTCTCATTGACACAAGATAAGCTCTAACAGAAGTAGTATTTACCAGTAGTATTCACAACAAGCTCTTCACAACTCCATACAGAGACTCTTTAACACAAAGACACTTCCAAAACTCTCACACTAGAGTCAAACACACCAACACAACAGTAAGCTAGAAACTATGGCAAAATCCAATGCCAATTATTGGGTAAGAGAATCATAACTCCAGTGTCACACATTGTATACAAGATTCACACCAACACTAAGCATAAAAGGATGATTTACTAGAGAGTTATCATCTCTAGCCAGGAGAGTTATCCAGGTATGGTCTTTGAGTACAGAACAAAATCAGCATATCCTTGAAAACAGAATCTATTCTTGGTGCTAAAAACAGTTTCAGCCTTCTAGTATACACAGAAGCTATCAGACCATTCTAAGTGCAATATCCATGAATAAAAAGAAGATAGTTAAGGATCATCACTCTGTAAACCAGATTCAGAATTCTCAAAGTTCAAAGTAAGAAGCATTCTACCAGGAAATAACACTCTTGAAAATCACAGAAAGTTCATCACCAAATCTATATCACCAGAGAATCAACAAAACAGAGACAAATCATCCAATCTCTGAACACACTCAACATTGTGAAAATCACACCAAGAACCTCCAGCAACTAGTGAAAAGAAAAGGAGTTTGAAAGCATTGCATGCCACCATAACCTCAACCTCATGATAGATTTTTCAAAAGCCCACTTCAGTAGAACGTCTGCCCACTTTTATAGGCCTCTAGCCCACCCATTTCCTTCACTTTGCCATTCTGTTTTACTTCTTTCTTTTCTCGGCCCTTCACCAGTCTCTTCCAAAGCATTGGTTGCTATTTCAGCATGCCATTCTGTTTTACTTCTTTCTTTTCTCGGCCTTCACGGTCTCTTCCAAAGCATTGGTTGCTATTTCAGCATGAGCCTATGTAGAATAGCCCCTCATGCCTATTAATCTTCTTGATATGAGGCCTTCAACCACTTCAACCCCCAAATCCCAAATAAGGCCTCCTCTTGCATTAAAAGTGATTTGGCCTTTTTGGCATGTGGCTAATAAGTTTGGCCTCATGCCTATTGCCATGTGCATTTTCCTTTTGAGCTACTTAATGGGGTCCTTTTTAGAATTTGTCCATGTGACTATTAGTAGACCCATAGTTATCTTAGCTTTTGGTACAATGGTCACCAAGTCATACTCTCTTCTCTTGTTATTGGCCCTCTTCTTAATTTTTCACTTTGTAAGCCCCCCTTATCCTTAGCCATCTGATTTTCGAGTTGTAATTCTGTAATTTTGATGACTGAGCCCTGTCTTTCCACTGAGCGACAACCTAAAAACACGGTACTTCAGTTTTTATATTAGTATAAAAAATCACAGTACATTGCAAAATTTTGGTGTGGTAGCCAAAACTATACTATAGGCCAATTTTTTTAAAGGCCGTCAAAAATTTTAAAGGCCAATTCTAAGGCCGTTTCTCTAGCCACATTAAGGGTGGGCTGGGACCCTTATCTATTGGTGATTTTCAGCCATTTTTACATTGAAATTTTGTGGCTTTTACATGCCAATTTCTACACTATAGCAAAATAAGTCAAATCCAAATGTCATAGTAAGGTGAAATGAAAGTAAGGGAAAAAAATGAAATGGTTATTCAAACTAGATGCCTTTGTGGACATTAACGTTGTGATGATAGCCGAGGAGATCAACAAGATTTCCAACTTTGATATGTGGCACAAAAGGCTTGGCCCATCAACTCAATCTCAATGGAGGTCATCTGCAAGGAGGAGCTTGGCTTTACTTAGTGGTGACAACATTGATGGCATAGAGAAAATCAAGAAAGATCTATCTTTAGAGTTTAAGATGGTAGAGCTTGGTCAACTTCACTTCATATTGGACATGACAAGAAAACTTGTTCAAACTAGATGCTAGTGCTATTGCTAACCAAGTTGGATGTGTTGCAAGGCAGCAAATACCTATTCAAGAGGTTTGGCATAAAAGGATGGGACACCTCAACTTCAAGTCATTGAAGGTAATGGCTAGGAAGAAGATTGTGATAGGTCTTCCAAGTTCCTTAAGTGGCATCAAACATGTTTGTGAGTCTTGTGCTTTGTCTAAGTCACATAGACTCCCTTATACTAGATCTACAAAGACTTTTCAACTTGTACATTCAGATATTCATGGATTTACTACAATTAGCAATAGTGGAGCTAAGATGTATGTAACATGCATTGATGGTTTTAGTATATTTTGTTGGATCTATCTACTAAAGAGCAAGGATGAACTATATGATGTCTTTATCAAGTTCAAGAATGCAAGGGAGAACCAATTTTCCACAAGGATCAAGTGCTTAAGGAGTGATAATGGTGGTGAGTATATATTCAAGGCCTTTTGTGATGAGCATGGGACCAAGAGGGAGTATACAACATCAAGGACCCCACAACAAAATGGAGTGGCTGAAAGGAAGAATAGAACTTTATGTGAAAGTGCTAAAGCTATGAGGTTAAGTGCTAATCTTGACAAACCATTTTGGGATCAAGCTTTGTTGTGTGCCAATTTCTTGTGCAATAGGTGGCCGAGTGCTATTTTGGATGGAAGGACACCTTTTGAGATGCTATTCAAGAGGAGGCCGAGTGTCAATTTTCTAAGAACCTTTGGATGCACATGCTATGTCAACATTACTCTTGATGATAGGACCAAGGAGGATCCATCTTCAAGAAGAGGTATTTTTGTTGGATATAGTGAGGTGAGTAAAGCCTACAAGGTTTACATTCCTTCTACTAACAAAGTGATTGTTGGTAGAGATGTCATTTTTTATGAGGGAAATATTCCAAAGGTGTCTTCAAGCATGATTGATGGTAAAGTAGATGGATCTAACATTCTTGATGTTGATGAGAAGGATCCTACTTTGGATGGTGGTGATGATGGACCTTCATCAAGTCAAAAGCCAAGGAGAACATCAAGAGAAAGACAAGTACCTTCAAGGCTCACATATGATCAAAAGGGTAAGCAAGTAGTTTCTGGAAATTACGTTGCTTTCCTAACCTCTTTGGATGAGCCTACAAGTGTAGATCAAGCAAGGAAAGAAGAGGAGTGGATCCAAGCAATGGATCTTGAGTATCAATCTCTTATGAAGAGTGGAACATCTTTTGGAAGATCTTCTTGTGTACATGGAGCTATGCAAGTGGATGGATGTTATATTGCTGTAAAATCAAGTAATGGATCTGGAAAACAAAGTTTGTTCAATGACTTTGATGATCAAGTTGAAGATCAAGAAGTTGATCTCGAAGCGCTTCAACTAGTCAAAAGAGAAGGTGGCAATTTGGAGCTAGTCAAGAGCATCAAAGGAGAGGTAATTGGCAAAGGTGTTATGGATCTATTTTTACAGCATATTGAAGACTCAAGTAAGGTCAAAGGAGAAGCAAGGCAGTGTTGTTCAAGTTTACTTTACTTGTTCTATCTCATGTTTGAGCAATTTCATGTGGATGTGTGCAAATTGTCAAGATATGGTAAAACTAGCTACATTGGTGAGCATTGTTTTGATGTTGGATTTGTACTAGCATTCTTGGCTGATTTTGCTGATGGAAATGAAGCTATTGGAGGTTCATTATGTCACTCATCCATGGCTAAGTTGGCAATTTGGAACTAGTCAAGAGCCTCAAAGGAAAGTTGGCAATTTGGAACTAGTCAAGAGCCTCAAAGGAGAGTCAATTGGCAAAGATGTTATGGATCTATTTTTGCAACTTATTAAGACTCAAGTAAGGTCAATGGAGAAACAAGGAAGTGTTGTTCGATTCTACTTTACTTGTTCTATCTCATCTGTGGGCATTTTCATGTGGATGTGTGCAAATTGTCAAGATATGGTAAAACTAGCTACATTGGTGAGCATTGTTTTGATGTTGGATTTGTACTAGCATTTTTGGCTGGTTTTGTTGATGGAAATGAAGCTATTGGAGGTTCATTATGTCACTCATTCATGGTCAAGTCATCAAGTGATTATGGCATCTTATGGCAAGATAAAGATGGAGGCTCATTCATGGAGTATCATGGTGGATACAAGGCAACAAAGGACAAAGAAGGCTTCATGGCTCACTGAAGTGGTATTGCAACATTTTGTGAGGGAGCAAGTCATTGCAAAGGAGGTGGAGCTTCAACATGTGTCCTCAAGGGAATGTGTGTAGCTGATATCTTCACCAAAGCATTGGGAAAGGACTTGTTCATGAATCATAGGACATCACTTGGAGTGTTATCAAAGTCCATGCTAAAACTAGTTGAAGAGGGAGTGTGAAAGATTCAACTAGTTTGATCATATTTGCTATATTTCCATATTTGGCATATTGAGGCCAACTTTGTTTTTAGACTTAGAGATTGACTTTTCAAAGTTCATTAGTCTAAATGTCATTTGAATAAACACTTTTGAAAATGTGGAAAAGTTAGAAGGCGAGTTTGAGTAGATTCAAATTTGAATGTTGGGTACTTTGAATCTAGACCCAAAAATAATAGGGTTAGCATTTTGGAGGGAAGCCAAGTGGCCAAATAGGATCTGGACCTGTTATAAAAGGATGTAACTCATGGAGAGAGTGATTTTCTCTCTTCTCTATCTCATTTCATGCTTATACATGGTTCTCTTGGGTCCTGCTATCCATTGGTGCACTATACTTGTGATTGCATGCAATTTTAGTGTAGAACGATCTATATTTGCTATTTTTGGATCCACACGTGTGAAATACAGTAGCTTGCTGGTTTTGTACGGAAAACAATAGTAATTTATTATTTCATTCAAGCTTGATCAAGTTCTATTAGTGTTTGCATCTCATTTTGTGTGTAGATGCTGATTTTTTTACATTGGTGAGATTGGTACTTTCAAAATTTTTTATGAAAACTCTACAATTTGGAGGTGTGTAGTTTAAGTATACCCTAGGTAATGTTGGTTCTCAAAAGCACAATGGACTATTCAATTGTGTAAGATTTAAGTGAACACACAATTTTAACTCCTAGTTTCTACAATTGGTGATGGACCATGCCATGGTATTGAAAAATCACAAAATCAGAAAATAATATCACTAAAATCAGCAAAATGAACCCAACGGCACGCCCTCAATTGAGCGCTACACTCCAGACTATACTAGTACCGTGTGTGGCACGACCAATTGTTTTAGTAAGAAAGTCAAATTTCATTCCACGAGGTACTTAATAATAGACTTTGGACGTGCACACACAAAATTCCTGCAACTATTCAAGGTGTGTGTATCACGCCATGGGTCCAAACTTTCCACAGATCGCCGCCTGCAACTGCACAGTGATCGTCAGGATACGCCTGCAAGTGCCTTATGCCTTATGGGTTATGGCATATGCCAATGGAGGTATATATGGATATAAATGAAGATCTAGAGAAACGAAATAGTAAGAAAGGAGAAAAATCTGGTGTTTTTTGCTTTTTTTTTTTTGGCTTTGGTTTGCTGTGACAATGGCGATGGCGATGGATCACTAGATTGTAAACAGGAGACTCGCTGATACTTTTATTGGACGAACTGGGCACACTTGCAACATAGACATTACCTCCTTTCCCCACAAAATAGAGTAAGTTTTCGTCTCCTTTCTAAATTTTTCATTGTTGCTTCATTGACAGTAAATTTGGAGGCTCATGACGAACTCGTTAAAGAATCTCTGGAAGAAGCTGGTACTCGTGCTTGCAGCACTGCTAAATGAGTATTTGGAAAGGAGCATAAAACTAGGCTCTATTTTGTGGGGAAAAGAGATCCTGTGTATATTGCTAGTCTGCCTAATTCATCCAACAAAAGCATCAGAGATTCTCTCGAGTACGATTTAGTGATGAAGAAGTGGTATCTGGTTCTAGCTAGAGTGCTTCATGAGCTTGAAGCGTTGCATGGATCTGGGACTTGAGAGTGATCCGCCGATATGGTTGAGCCAAGCTTTTGGCTACTATGGTGAATAATCACTCTGGCTTCTAATCACCAAGCCAGATCAATGCTTTCAGGGATAAACAAACTGGCGAAGGCGATGCAAGAGCTACTCTTATATGTAAAGAATCGTCGTGGTGAGATTGAATTGGCCTTTTGTAAACTTACTGGAACTATTCCACACGCCATGGCGGAGAGGGCGTATGCGCCGATACATATTTTGGACACGGATTCGCGAGAAATGGCAGCAGTGACTTACTCTTTTCTGATCATCTGTATTTCTTATTTTCGCAGAAATATAGATAAATAAGAGAGAAAATTGTAAGCTGATTACATAAAGTTTTCATAGTACTAGTACTGACTGCCTTAATCACTCTTGCAATCTGCAGCACTGAAAACTCCTGAATGATCGTTTACAATAATTGTTGATTCTTTATATTCTTGTGCACTAGGTTATTAGATTGTGGAGTGGTCTTCGAAGTTGTCATTTGGGGACTCATAAACTTTTAGTCTTAACGCCAAGTGCTCAATTTTTTTTGGGCACCTACAAAATCTAAAAAAGTTCAATGAATTCATGAGTCTTAATGACATGTGCTCAATGTGAAAAATTGACTCCATTGTCAATCTAGCCATGGAGAATATTGTATATTTTGTTAATATTTTTTTTTAGTCACTTGAATGGCCAAAGTGCCACTTGTCAATTCACACTTAATGTATGTTACCACGAGTCAATTGGAGTGGTTGTGTCCATTTGGTAGTGATTCCTACTTTGTAGGATCTAGACCTTGATTTATGATGAGATTTATACTTACCATGCACCTACCAAGCATGGCTCTTGGATCTATGCTAGGGTTTTTACTTTTGGGCAAGAAGTCTACTTCCTTATTACATGCTCGATTTTCACCTAACTTTGCAAAAGAAGTGTCTTCTACTATGTATTTTCATTCTCCATAGTGAGGAGATAGAAACTTTTTGGAGCCTCAAGGAGAAACTCGGATTTTCTCTCATTGTATGATGATAGTGATTGATTCCAATGAAACTCAGCTTTGGCACACATTAACCTCTGTCTACAGGCCGTACAACAGCCTCATTTTCACACGTGTGAAGTCGGATTTAAGTTTATGATCAATGCTTTGATTGTCTCTAATCAAGCTGCTAAACTAGATCTTGTTTTTGGTTGACTAGTATTTGATCAATTGTTAATCAAGCACATAATCAAACTTGTGGATCTCTCAAATATCCATTTATGGTCCTTAGTACTGTACTTTCAACACGGTATCAGAGCCAAGTACAAGGCTATTGATCAATGTTTAAGACTAATCCAGTTTTAGTAGGTATTTGGTGCAAAAAGCTAGTATTGGAAGGGCGAGCTAGTATCCTGGAATTGGTAAGAGGATTTGATCCCAAACTTCTTGTGGATCAAAATTCACACATGTGGGCAACTCTGAACCAACATTTAAACCCCTATATTCATTGGATCATGTCGTACTATACCAACAAGGTTAATATAGATTTTGTAGTAAATAATGTCGAACCCCAAGAGGATAGCATTTTAAAGTTATGTATTTGGTACAATTATGACATGTTTCGAGTGAAGTGGATTCAAGAGTTATTCTGGTTATCAATAGACATTTAGAAAGTAACCAGAATTACT
The DNA here is from genome assembly GCA_029204225.1 of Diphasiastrum complanatum. NCBI lineage: Eukaryota > Viridiplantae > Streptophyta > Lycopodiopsida > Lycopodiales > Lycopodiaceae > Diphasiastrum > Diphasiastrum complanatum. The sequence continues at coordinate 40,962,491 of CM055107.1, read as the reverse complement.
TGTGTTGGGAGTGTGTAGTGTTTATAATTCCAGAACAACAGTCTTGCCTCTATCAATCAAATGAAATGTGTTCTATAGGTGAGATGTTATCAGAGTAGTACAGAAGTACTACACTTCGGCTAATTAAGTTTTCAGCAGAGATTTGAGAAATGTTCGATGTATTCGAGGTCATGCACAGTTTGTTAATCGTATTCGTGAACTGTTCGGTTCTAGACCGGCACAAGTCCTCAACAACTTAAGTCCAAGTTTATGGTTAAAGAGTACAAATAGTTTTAGAGTACATTAGAAACTTATGTCAGTTACAAGCAAGAACACAGATCAACGACTCAATTCCTCATACAGGGACTGTCATCTCAGATGTATACATATAGTTTTATCAATGATTGTGCTAGACTGTACCAAATATAGACGTTATTCGAGTGCCGAAAGCGAAGTGTTCGCGATAGACGAATAAGATAGTTTTAAGACAGTTCTTTAAAGCATATTTATGGACATACAACAAACAACTGTAATGCGCTAAAGCGTCTGTCTAACTAGAGAGTAATTCATGTAATGCAGTAGAGATTGCTAGTAGACTCAAGATCACTCACACTCAACAATGTGGAGAATAGAGATAAGAGAGAATAATCCTCAACACTCTATTCACTTCTTCAATCTCTCACAAATACAAAAACTCTTTCTCTCTTGATGATCGAGACTGAAGCATGTGATCAATATATGTTCTACGGAACGAACAAACACACCTCTAAGACTACAGGTGCGTCGCTCCCGTAAAAAGGTCTAGTTAACAATTAGGCTGAATGTATGTTCAATTATACCATAAGAGGTATGCTTAACTAAGAGTTGAAATGACTCTGGTTTAATATGTCGATTCGTATTTAGTCATTTCACGTAGATGGGCTATCCAAGGCATCGTTTCCCTTCTAGAGGTCTTGCCCTTAAATACAAGACAAGTCTTTAGGAGATATATTCTCGAAAAATGACATAGGCCTCTTCATAATTTCTATTTATCTAGCTCATATATTCATATTCGAGTATTTCATGCCATATTTCGATTGATATTCAATATTTAGCAATTTCGTGGCATCACATATCCCCTTCCTCAAATGTGAAATGTCTTCGTGAACATATAATCTTCATTTTGACGATCATTTGTGAATCATTCCGTTCTTCATATATTCGTTAAGGTCAAACGATATTTCTTCATATGTTCCTTTTTTTAGATTTTTTTTCTGTTTTAGAGAATATATGACTTGCTGCTTCTTGAATTGAATAGGTTGATTTTGAGTTGATCTTTGAATTATTGATGAGAATAAAAATCGAACTTCAAAACATCTTCAAAATTTCAAAGATCAAAATTCAACATTACATAGAAACATCACCATTATATAGGCATGAATGAATATTTGTGATGAATTCAATTCTTTATGTAATCTTTGGGCTAACTCCAAATTTTGTTGAGCCTCATACAACATCAAGGTTTTCTTTGATTGCATATAACGACCAACTGGTAGGTTGCCGAATTCTTCAAGCTTAACATGGAGCAATGTTCCATCAAACAACTCCTGAGTTAACTTTTCATATTCATTTGAATCACTTCGAAGTGTGATTTCTTTACAAAAGCGAACTGGAAATCTTATAAAAGAACTTTTAACATAAAGATTATGCACAAAAACAAAGACTTTGTTGCAAAAGTGTCAAACTCCAAGAATGAATATGTACAAAAGTACTTGTAACGTATTGACTTTCTTCGATCTTGCAGATTGTGTCAAATTTTCACAAAATAGTCAGCAAGATTTTGCTCCCAATCCACGTAAAGATTGAAAACTTCTGGATACGCCATATTTACATTGATGAGCACTCCTGCTTCATCAAAATCTGCAACGTCTTTTGGTTTGTACAATTGGAACTGCGACTTCTGCTTCCAAAATTGTCGCTTATTGTTTTCATTTCGCAAAAATTGATATTCTTTAATACGAATGTATTCTAAGGCATACATAGCAGAAGAACCTATGTATAACTCAGCTGATCCGAAAGGCTCGACTATGAATTTTTCTTGAATTATGCCCTAAGTGAATAGATTGTGTAGAATACACTTTCCCAAATCTTTTTGAGTTCAAGATCATTATAGATCTTGCTTCTTGAGTCTAGTGAGATTCAAGAAAGTAGCATTTAGCTAAATTCTGAGAAAGAAAGAAGGAAGAGCCTTTGAATAGTACATCTGTTGTACTTGTTACTAGTTAGAATGGGTTCAATTGGAGCCTATCTTCTTGAGGCTAGTGAAAGGCTAAATTCTAGTAAATATTCAACTTGGAAAGTAAGAATGGAGTCACTACTAGTGCTCCAAGATATGTTTGATCTTGTCATAGGAGAGGAAGAAGAACCTCAAGGAGGTCAAGATCAAGTGAGGTACAAAAAGAGAGCTAGACTAGCATTACATTGCTTGAAAATGAATGTTAGTAATGAGCTTCTAAAGGAAGTAGCATCTTGTACCTCGGCCAAGGAGGCATGGAACTACCTGAAAGGGATTTATGAATCCAAAAATACCTCTAGAGTGCTTATGATTAGAAATAAAGTTCTTCAAAGCATTAGAGGGAGTGATGAGAGTGGTCAAGAGTATGTCTTGAGAATTAAATCTCTCAACAAAGAACTTTCCATCATTAGTGAGGGTATTCATGATGATGAACTTGTTCGAATCATCTTGAATGGTCTTGGAGATGAGTTCTCCAATCTTGTACAAAGCTTTGCTATTCAAGATGCACTACCTTCCATAGACAAGCTTCATAGTGTGCTTGTAGCCAAGGAGAGTAGGATCCTTCATGTCAAGCAAAGGATTGGATCCTTAAAGTTGCATGATGGTGATGAGAAGGCCAACTTCTCAAGCAAGGGAAAGACAAAGTCAAAGAAGAAGATCCAACACAAGGAGACCAAGAATGATGATCAACCATCAAGCTCCAAAGGTGGAAAGAAGAACAAAGCCAAACTCAAGTGCTTCTTTTGTGGAAAGAAGGGGCACTTTGCATCCGAGTGTTTCAAGAAGAAGAATGCACAAGGACAGAGCAAACAAGGCAACCTCACTCTTTAGGAAGATGAGGATGAAGTGGATTCATCCTTGATGGCTTCTACATCAACATCAAAGAGCTACTCCAATGACACATGGTGGATTGATAGTGGAGCTAGTTCCCACATGACATTCCAAAAGGATTTTTTATCAACTCTTGTACCTTTTGTAGGTTGTAAAAAGTCTATTCTAACAGCAAGTGATCAAGAATGTAGAATAGATGGAGTGGAAACTATTTCGTTAAGTCTTGGATCCTCTAAAAGAGTAGATCTTGATAATGTACTCTATGTTCTTACACTCACTAAGAATTTGTTAAGTGTAGGACAATGATGGATGATGGCTTAGATGTCCATTTTAAGCAAGGAGTTTGCTCCATAATGATGAATAATACTTGCATTGTAAAGGGATTCAAGCTTAATGCTAATGTTTTTCTTGGAAGTGTGAACCTGGAGAAGGAGGAGCTCAATGAAGTGGAGCTTTGGCATAAGAGGTTGGGCCACCCCAACTTCAAATCTATGGAGATGCTATGCACCAAGGATCTTGCTCTCGGCCTTCCAAAGACACTCTCAAAGTGTGGAAAAAGTTGTGAAGCTTGTAGCCTCTCAAAGGCACACAAGCTACCTTTTGATATCTCTTCCACTAGATCTACAAAAGCATTAGATCTTATTCATAGTGATGTGCACTCTTTATCTCAAGAATCTAATGGAGGTCCATCTATGTATGTATCTTTTATTGATGATTACTCTAGATACACTTGGATTGAACTTTTGGATTCCAAAAGTAAAGTGTTTGAAGCTTTTGTTAAGCTCAAAACTCTAGTTGAAAATCAACTTGATGTTAGAATTAAAGTATTGAGGAGTGATAATGGTGGAGAGTATATCTCCACCAAGATGATAGAGTTTTGTAAATCCAATGGCATTAAGAGAGAACTTACATGTAGTTATAGTCCTCAACAAAATGGAATAGCTGAGAGGATGAATAGAACACTATGTGAGTGTGCTAAGGCTTTAAGGATAGATGCATCTCTACCTAAGTCCTTTTGGAGAGAGGCTATTATTTGTGCAACTTATTTGTGTAATAGATTGCCATGTAAGCCCATTGGAGGCATAACATCTTATGAGGCTCTATTTTGTAAGAAGACGAATCTTAAAGATCTAAGAATTTTTGGATCTACTTGCTATGTTTTTCAAGCATTAGATACAAGAAAAAAAGATGATCCAACCGGACAAATCCTTACCCAAGGCGGAACAACGAAAGTTTATTCTAAAAGAAATACCCTTTAGGTGATTGCCAGCCAATTATATTGAAGAGGATCAGATAGTATCCTTTGAAGATGTATTCTTCCACATGAGGCCACCTAGATTATTTCGATTTCGCATGAAGGCATGGGTGGTGGTCATTTCACATCTAACATTATAGTTCGCAAGGTCTTGCAATCAGAATGCTGGTGGCCAACGATCCATAAGGACACGGAGGAGTACTTGAAAAAATGTGACGTGTGCTAGAGAGCTAGAATACTGACAAGATTGAACTATGATCTTCTACATCTAGTCCTAGCTCAAGCACCATTCGAGAAGTGAGGATTGGACTATATTGGTCCTATCCGTCCTACTACAAAAAGTGTCATAGAAGCCATTTCATCAATTAGACCATTAAATTCATATTGGGGTGTGTAATCCATCAATTCAGCACACCTTGTTATCCTCACGGTAATGGGCGGGCAGAGTCATCCAATAAGATCCAGTGTAGCGTGATCACAAAAACAGTTGAAGCTAGCAGATCTGATTGTGAGCACAAGCTACATGCTGCCCTTTGGGCATTCAGGACATCGTATAAGAGAAGCACTGACCACACACCATTCCAATAAATAATTTTACACCAAGCAGTGATGGTGTTTGCATTGGGCCACATATATCAACATGTACAATCACTGATGTCTACCAAATCTTTTAGATATGTGTTCTTGATTTGACTTAAATGGCCTTCTTGTCTGTTTTTCTATGATACAACTTTGGCAGACAAGAAGGTCGACAATTTTATAGTCTAAATCTTGAATTGAAAAATGTCTACACATGTTACCTATTGATACATGATTAAGATGACCAAGTCTATAGTGCCAAGTCAATTCTTTATTGATAAATGCTGAACTACTTAAAGCACGATCAATTATAGAACTACAATGACTAAGCCTATAGAGATATCTCTATCTATTTTTGAGTGCAAGAACTCTCTTGCTCTTATCAATAATTCGATTAAAAGCTATCTAAAACTCTACCTTATGTCCTAAATCTGTAATTTGACTGACCGAAAAAAGATTTGTCATCAAGTTCGGGACATACAATACATTCAGTATCAGTTTCAACACTCCATTCTGAAAATTCAGTCTGACAGTACGTTCACATTCAATTCTGTGTGAGCTGCTGTCTTCAAGGTGAACAAACTTCTTGGTGCTTTAGGCCAAATAATCAATGAACCATTCTTGATGGCTTGTCATGTGTTGCGTTGCTCCATAAGTGAGGAACCATTCCTCTAATTGTTTGACATGGTGATGGTTCACCATGAAGGCTTCTTGCTCTTCATCATCTGTGACATTTTGGTTCGTGTTGACTGCATGGGCTTGCTGATCTGGCTGTTTCTTCTTGTCGTTGTTGAACTTCAAGATTTGACAATCTTGGATTTTGTGGTTCGTCCTCTTGCGGTACTTGCAAAATAATCTCTTCTTGCTCTGAGCAGTTGCTGATTTTGGGTCTTCTGTGACTACTTCTGATTGCCATCAAATTGTTGGACATCTTTTTTCCTCTGTTGCTTCTTCAAGTTCTTCTTCGAGAATAATGCTTGTAAGTCATTGATGGAGGACGAGGATGCTCCATTCCTTCTTGTCTCCTCCTGTAGAAGCATAATTATGACTCTAGATAATGTTATATCTAAGTGTGTGGTAATCACCATCACCCAGTTTTCGTATGAGGATGGAAAGCTTGACAACAAGGACATTATAGCATCGGAGTCTACGATCACTGAACCTATTGATGTCATCTGATCCATCAGAGTCTTAAATTGATTAATGTGATTCTAAATAGAATCGCCTTTGACATTCTGAGAGAGAAAAACTTTCTCATGAAATGTAGCTTCCAAGTGACATCTCTCACTTCGTATAGTGTATTTAATATATTCCAAGCTTCTTTCGAGGACTGGGCTTGTTTGATATGGTCAATCTGTGTGTCGGAGATGTTAAGAATGACTATTTCCCAAAGTTCTTTGGCTATGAGTACTACTCTCATTTTGGATTTTTACAAGTGGTAATTTGAACCATCGAGTTTGTCTACCATTAGAGCAGATTGTGGTTGCGAATCCATCTGGAATTTCAGGATGAGTGTATGCAGATAGTAGATCGTATAACTGAAAACAAATATAGCAAAAGTCTACACTATATCAAAATTTATTCTGATAATGTATATTCTAATGATAATATCTAAACGTTTCGATACCAAGCTAAAGCTCTGATACCATGTTAAAGTTCTGATACCATGCTAAAGCTTCGATACCATGTTGAAGCTTTGATACCATGTTGGGATTTGAAGACAATGCACGTCATATCAGTGAAAAACGAGCGGAATCCTCAATACATATAACTATGTCTATTGTACTCAAACCAGATTCGAACGAATCAAAATCTATTTTATTTGATCACAGCTTTGAAGTCACTAGATCAAAAGACTCGATTCCATAGCCATGCAAAATTCATTGAGTTATAGATCTAGATTTTATGTGCGGAAGTGTAAAGCGTCTAGGAATGGTGATTAGAAAAATGAATTTGACTTATATTATCAGTCACAGGAATAGTTTAATCTACGAATAATTTATCTGTGAGCATGAATCTATTTGAACATGAATAAAATAAGCACTCAAACTAAACATACACGACTCAGATTTATGGAACGAATATTAATTTATTGCGAATGATAACAGTCTGAATGCAGACAGAGTCATGTTCTTTCTAAGACAATACTCTGTAGTAACATAGAGAAAGAAAAGAACAATTGCACTCTAGATGTTCAATTACCGATCATGTAGATTGACGGTTCAACTAAAGTAGTGTTCAGTAACCTTACAATCGATAAGTTGATTGGCATTTGTATAGATGGCTAGCTAATTAAAAGAATGTTTAATCTGTATATTGCAAATTAATTTAATCCACTACGTGTTGTTGTCAGTTGCTTTCAGACAGTATCTGAGTCCATTGGAGATCGTACCCAGTCATGATGATGGTACAGTTGAGCCATCTTTTAATCGACTTGACTTGAGATTGATAGATGACCAGCTTGTGCAGTCAAAACTCAAAGTCATCAAATATAAAATGTTCGATGTAGCAGACTTTCGACATGGCAGAATGGCTGAGTGTGTCGTAAAAGGTGGGGATGACCGGAAGTGGAAGCTTGAAGCTTTGAGCATAGGCGTGTAGGAACGGAAACACAACAGTTAGCAACAAAAATATTCAAGAAGAATGATTCATACAGAATTGCGCAAATGAACAATACAGTAGTGAGACAAAATTGCACTCTGATTAATATCAACAATGAGTACAATGGTTTGAAGTAATAACTTTAGCTTGATTGTTGAGCGTGATTACGTTGGCTACAGAAAAACTCTGATAATGTTAAAAATAACACTTGATTAACACTTACACTGCTTGATTTAGCTAGTAGTATATATTTACAATTGTCTAAAAAATATCTTACAAGCATTGAATGTTATTTACGCCAGTCTTTGTATATGAACAAAGTTCGTAGCCACCTTTTGGAATATTTGGATGTCCAGCTATTTTTTTAGGATTGATGAAAAGTTGGCAACGTCGATCTGCCACTATTTGAAAACCCGAAAAACTTGAAGGTGCCTTTAGACTGAAAGTATGTAGATCCCAAAGGTGCCTTTAGAGTGAAAGAAAAATGGTGGTCCTAAAATGGATTGCAAGGCATTTTGGCCACTGTGTTGCATTTTTTGCAAAGGTGCGAAAAAGGCAAAGGTGCCTAAAAATGATTAAGGCACAAAAAATCTCAAAGGAGAAAAATGCGAAGGTCTGAAACATGTAGTCGGCCTTCGATTTTCAGGATGCTGATTACTTGAACGATTTGTTAAGGCTAAGAATAAGAAATCTAACACTCCCTCTTAATGTGGATCCTAAAAAACCTTGATCTTCAGATTTAACATATCGTTAAAACTGAGATGTTACTCCTTTGATAGAGCAAGTAATCTGTTGCCATGTAATTTGTTCTATAGAAAACCAATGCTACTTCCTTGCTATGCACTTTCTCTCTAAGGTAATGATACCTGATTTCGATATGTTTGCTTCGACAGTGAAATCACAACAAATTGTTGTAGGAAGTGGTTGTGCAAGGTTGATGTCTACTAGCAGTTGCCTTAGCCAGATCGCCTCTTTGGTTGCATTTGTGGCAGCTATGTATTCGGATTCCGTTGATGATAATGCAACTAAGGTCTGCTTCCAGTTGTTCCAAGAGATTGGGCTTTGGTTGTATAAAAATACAAATCTAGAAGTTGATTTTCTTGTGTCGACATCTCTTGCCCAATCTGCATCTGTGTAGGCTTCAAGGATGTTGGCAGTTTGGCTGCCTCTGTAGCAGATCTAAGAGTTTTCGTTGTTTGGATGTACTTTATGACCTTTGTTAGTGCTTTCCAATGAGCTAATAAGCCTAGATTTGACGAGAACTAGTTGACTGTACTGATTGAATATGAAAGATCTGGTCACGTATAGATCATTGCATACGTCAGTGAGCCGATGATGGATTGAAACGGGTAGCACTTCATTTTCTCCTTTTCTGTCTCAGTTTGGAGAGACTGCTCCTTTGATCATTTTTGTCCAAAGTCAAGTGGAAAGTGACTTGGTTTGCAGTTCGCCATACCATACTTTTCCAGCACGTTGTTGAGATATCGTTGCAAACTGAAAAAAATTAGTCTGTTGAGTCGATCTCGATGGATTTGGATTCCGAGACAATAGTGCGCTGGTTGCATATCCATCATCTTATATTCTTAGGCCAGCATGTATTTTGTATCCTTCATCAGATTCAGATTATTAATAAATAAGAGTGTATCATCTACATAGAGAGTGATGATGAAGAAGTAATCTCATACAGACTTGAAGTAGACATTTGAGTCTGCCAAGTTTGGAAGAAAACCATTCTCTGTCATAAATGCGTTAATCTTCTGGAACCAGGCTTTGGGTGATTGTTTCAGCCCATAGAGAGCCTTGTGGATTTTGCATACAAGGTGCTTTTGATTGCCCTTGAGTTTGTATCCCTCTGGCTGCCACATATAGATTTTCTCTTCAATGGTTCCGTTGATGAAAGCTATCTAGACATCCATCTGGTGGACTTCAAGGTCTGCTGTGGCTGCAAAGGATAGGAGTAGGCGAATCGAAGCATGTGTGACAACTGGTCTGAATGTTTCTGAATAATCCAGATCTAAAATTTGGAAAAAGCCTTTGGTGACTAGTCTGGTCTTGTAACGATTTAGATTTCCTTCAGCGTTGTACTTCACCTTGAATATCCATCTACACGGAATTGGGTTTTGGTCCTTTGGCAGCTCAATGACTGTCCATGTTTGATTCTTCATCAGAGAATCGAATTCGGTGTCCATCCTTGCTTTCCATTGGTCAGCATCAAAAGTAGACATAGCCTCAGAATACAGTGGGTGGTCTCTACACAAAGTAGCAGGTCGGATCATCCATATATCTAGATGGAGATTGTCTGGATCTATTCGACCTTCTGGGTTGAACTTCGGTCCTATGATGTGCGTTGACTCATTAAGATTTTGACTCATTGTTTGAGTCAGTGTTGATATTCTGCAGTTGATTCCCTAGATCGGAATTTGGTTGTTCGATCCTTGGATCAGCTTTATCAGCAGCTTTTCCCTTGTGGTCGATGAACTGGTTTTTCACAAAAATGACATTTCTACTGGTGAATTCCTTCTTGGTATCCAAATTGTAGAGCTTGTATGCCTTGTGGTTTGGGGAATAGCCAATGAAAATCGTTTTCCTGCTCTTGTCATCTAGATTTCTACTTAGATCTTCAAGGATATAAGGAATAACTGATGAAAATCATTTTTCTGCTCTTGTCATCTAGCTTTCTTCTTAGATCTTCAAGAATCTGAGCAAAAGTGATGCATCCAAACACTCTAATATTTTTGAGTGATGGTTTCGATCATGTCCACACTTCATAAGGTGTCTTGCCATTCAGGGCTTTGGTAATATAGAGCTTGAGGGTCCGATCTTGAGCTTGAAGAGGATTATGATCTTTTGATATCCTCTTGTAGGCGCAGCGAAATTACTCTTCACAAAGTGAGGTGCTCCTGGGTAGAAATTGCCATTACCCTATTTTTGTAGGCTTCAGGTAGACTCGATAATAGAGTCATAAGTGCATCGAAATCTTCTATGACTGAGCCAGTGGAAGTCATCTGCTCCATAAGATTTTTGAACATGTTGAGACGACTCGAAACACTTTCTACGTCAGATATTCTCAAGGTGAAGAATTTTTTCCTCAAGTGTAACTTAGAAGTCACATCCCTGATATCGTAGAGAGTTGCTAGGATGTCCCATGCATCCTTAACAGTCTGAACAGCACGTATGTGGCTGATCTGAGTATCCTTGATATTGATGTTTTCATGGCAAACGCTTTGTCATCTCTCAGTCTCCACTTGGGGATGATGGTTGCATCACCTTCTAGTTTGAGCTCTGTGCCATCAACGATGTCCCACAATTCTTTGGCTAGAGGTATAACCTTCATCTTGAATTTTCAGAGATGGTAGTTATCTCCATTGAGTTTGTCAATGAGAGATGAACCAGATGATGGATCCATTCTGGTTGAACGAGATCATTGGTAGAAACAACGATTGTTGGAATACTATACCATATTGTAAAAGGTGGGGATGACCGACAGCGGAAGCTCAAAGCTTTGAGCGTAGGCGTGTAGGAACAAAAATTCAACAGTTAGCAACAGAAATATTCAAGAAGAATGATTCATACAGAATTGCGCAAATGAACAATACAGTAGTGAGACAAAATTGCACTATGATTAATACCAACAATGAGTACAATGGCTTGAAGTAATAACTTCAGCTTGATTGTTGAGCGTGATTACGTTGGCTACAAAAAAACTCTGATAATGTTAAAAATAACACTTGATTAACACTTACATTGTTTGATTTAGCTAGTAGTATATATTTACAAGTGTCTAAAGGATATAATACAAGCATTAAATGCTGTTTATGCCAGTCTTTGTATATGTACAAAGTTGGTAACCGCCCTTGGGATACTTGGCTATCCAGCTAATTTTAGGGGTTGATGATAAGTTGGTGACATCGGTCCGCCACTATTTGAAACCTCAAATAACTCGAAGGTGCCTTTAGATCTCAAAGAGAAAGATCCGAGCCTAGGAGGCTTACTTATGAAGATAGAGGCAAGCAAGTGCAAATCAACTCCACTAATTGTGCTTATTTTATTTCACATGAGGAGCCAAAGGATGTATATGATGCACTCAATTCGAAGAAATGGTACCATACCATGAAGGAGGAATATGATGCTTTGATGGCCAACAAGACATGGGAGCTTGTGGATCTTCCATCCAACAAGCACCCCATTGGTTGCAAGTGGGTTTTTTGAGTCAAGTATAATCAAGATGGCACAATCAACAAGTACAAGGCTAGGCTTTGTGCTAAGGGTTTTGCTCAAGTTTATGGACTTGATTATGAGGAGACTTTTGCTCCAGTTGCAAAGATGGTATCAATTAGAATCATAATTTCTATTGCTTGTTTTTTCAATTGGCAAGTTCTTCAACTAGATGTCTCTAATGCATTTTTAAATGGATATCTAAAAGAAGAGATTTATATGGATCAGCCTATTGGGTTCATCCATGACAAAGACAAAGTTTTCTTGCTCTTCAAAAGTCTATATGGACTAAAGCAAGCTCCAAGGTCATGATATTTTTTACTTAACACCTTTCTTGAGTCACTAGAATTTAATCTTAGTAACTATGATCCTTCCTTGTATGTCAAGTTTTTTGATAAAGATATTGTCATACTTTTTATTTATGTTGATGATATCATTCTAATAGGAAGATGTATCAAGTTAGTTGAGGAGACCAAGATTGCACTTGGAAAAGAGTTCAAGATGCAAGATCTTGAAAATATTCACTACATACTAGGATTAGAGATTGACTTTCTTAAAGATAAAGCTTTTGTATGTCAATCCAAGTCTGCTCTTTCAATGTTAAAAAAGTTCAATATGTTAGATTGTAAGAGTATAGAAACTCCTATAAGCAAAATATAAAAGACCCTAACAAAGGTGATGAATTGCCTTGGTTTTATACATCAGGACCAAATCTCTGAAATGAAGATCCTTCTTTTGTAACCTGAGAAAATTTTAAAATTTATTATATTATTAAAATAAATAATTAATTAAAAATCTAAATATTGACAATAAACATTGTTAATCCATTATATTTGTGTAGATCCAATCAGAGTGCTCTTCTAACAATAATTGGATTGACAAATATTGTACCATCATGCAAGTATGTTGTTCATAAATGCAAATGCCAAGTTTGGCCTAGATAGAACTCAAGCTACATGGATATGTCATATCTAGAATGATGAGTACAACTTGCATATAGATTGTAGACATAGAATCATCAAAATTATGATAGTAGAGATTTGTACATTTCTAGTTAGAACTAGGAGACTTTGAAAAAGTTGGTAGGTATTCATGCATGAGATGTGACACATAGACTCTAGTTTTCACTTTAGATGTCATTTAATGATGGATGGATGTGGTTCTACCTCGAGCTACCTCAAAATCCATAAATATGTGTAGCTCTCCTCATAATTTTTGATGAAGAACCAAAGCTTTGTAGCTATCTCTTGCCATTTTGGATCCACACAAATTTTGCTTGTTATCTCTCTATCTTTCTCTCTCTAACTCGTGTTGAGGCTAATGCCAATACACTAATTTCTTGTACTTTTGCTCATTAATGATTCATTGCTATCATTCTCTATTGCTTAGCATGCTAGATTGTGGTTAAGCCATAACTTCTATAGTAGATCTTGCTAATCAATCTAGAATCAAGTTATTGTGCTTATCATAAAGCTTAATTAGATCTATCATACTTGTGGATCTTCCCCACACGTGTGAATGCTGGAAATTTTGTCACTAGTAACATTGCTATCAAGAAAATTGCTTGGGTGGGGCAACACATGACGAGCAATCAAAATGAGGTTCATACTGACAAATGTTAGACATCAGTAGATAGTGCGCACAGGCCTATCTCAACTAATTTAAAGACCACATAGAAGTCAATGTTCTAAGCTTTCAGTTTGAACTCTTGTCCAAGATGAATGATGATCTCACACCAATCTTTCTTTCAAGATGGAATGATCAAAATCAAACAATCAGTCATATACTCAATTGATTCATTGCCCACTTAATCACTCATTTGATTACTTTTGGCTCGAGTTAGTTAGGGATAAATCTCTTTGGATTGGCCTAGTGTGCCATGGTATCTCATGATGAGCAATATGCATTCACCCTTTCTATCTATGGTTGCTTTGTATACAAGATTATGTTCCTCAAATAAAAAAGAAAAGACGAGCAATTGGACAATGTCAATCAATCATATACTAGATAGCACACCATTGATCAACCTCTTTATTACAATGTTAAATGATATTTCAACTAATTACTATGATTTCATATAAGGCTATATAGGTCACACACCAACAATTAAGAAGATATATCATATACGTCACATATCACTAAGGTCCTCAATATAACATAAATGCCTTTGATCATGAATCAAAATGACCCCATGCAACCATTTAAGAGGCCACATGACAAAAGCAAAAATTTTCTATTTGAACATATATAGTCTGTCATTAAATTATATCAAATCTATGACACCTAGATTATTAATAAACTAAATGTTTTATGACATCACCGATTTGACATCATATTATGTCATAAAATCTTAAAAAACTTGTCAAATACTTGTTTAATAATAATATGTACTATTTCTTATCTCATGATTTTGTCTTGTATGTCAAATCTCAAGAAAAATAAAATTTATAACAATATAAAACTAGTTTTAACAATTAAATACTACCATAATGATCTTTGAATTGATTTTTTTATGTTTCGTCATATTAAAAAATATATTTTATGTAAAATCCTACAATCAAATATTCTCATAAAATCTAGAAAAGATTATGACTTGCATGAATGACATGTAAAGCATGCAAGCACGCATAGATATTGCGTGGATAACCTCTGCGTGGATAATCCACGCGAAACTTGAATGCCAATGAAACCGCATTTCTGCGAGCATTCTTGCTCCAATCAAGAGTATCGGTTTGAGAATCTATCTCCTCAACAAAGAGATTGAATAAAAAACCTTGTGTTATCTTCTTCGGGTGAATCATCCGAGAGAAGAGCTTCCGAAGATGCCCCTTCCCAAGAATCGTGTAGTGTGTATTATGATCTTAATCCATGTGGTGGAGCTATAAAAAATATGCGTGGCAATGTAGTTCATGCCCGTTTGCGTGATTTAGTTGCTTTATATTCTGGTAAAGATTAAATGATCAATTGGTCCTCCCAATCGCTTCAAGACAAAAATAAAATAATAGAGACTTTATATTCTGAATTCCCTCCATCCAATGCTTTTAGTAGGACTTGGGCCTTGAATTCAATGTGCCTTTGGATTCGAAACAAAAGGCATTCATCATGGATTGGGTGTGAAGCATTCATTCCTTTCGGTGCTTTGTAGTAAGATCTTCATGATATACATGAGATGATCCTTATAGTTTATCATATGCTTGGTATCTTCGTCAGGTTCAGCATGTTGAAGAAATTCTGATGTTTGATCCTGGGAAGCGCTTTGGTGAAGATGTCTGTGACCATTTCTATTGTGGAACAGTATTGAAGGAAATGATACTGAATTTCTATGTGCTTGGATTTTCATGAAATCTGGGATTCAGTGACAGTGAAATACAGCTCAAGATGTCACACAAAATGGTGGTAACATTGAACTGAGTGTGATGTAAGTCGTAAAAAGAGCTATGTGAATTGAATTGGTGCCTATATGCTTCGAATAAACATTACAGTCAGCTGAATTGTTTGCAAATCCCAATTGAATGAGGTAAGAGTTGATTCTATTGAATCATGATCTTATGACCTGTTTTAAAACATAGATTGCTTTGTGCAGCTTGCACACTTTGTGCTCTTGGCCTTTGACTTCAAATCCTTCCGGTTGGAAGGTATACAGCTCTTCCTCGATGTTGTCATTGAGAAATGTTGTCTTGACATCCATTTGGTGCATTTCGAGATCTTCTGTGGTCCATGATGCAATCAAAGTCCTGATTGACTGCATCTTGACAACAGGACTGAAAATTTCTTGATAATCCACTCCTTGGACTTGGAGTTATTATAGGGCACGCTTGTATTGTCGTGACTTAGTCTATCAGGAATCAGAAATACTTCACATAACGTGCATCTTAGAATCAGCTATCAGAAATAGCCTGATTGAACAATCAGGGTCGTGGATCATTGACGTTCTAGATCGCACGATCTGAAACGTTTTTTAAGCCGCGTTGCAACTGTGGTGTGAACATATGATGGTCATGAAAGTTTGGGCGCCATAATATCGAAAGTGAAAATGACCTCAACTACTTTCGTGGCATCTTATAAAATCTTTATGAAACATGAAAGACCCCACCTAGTTTCGGGCATATTATGGTAGTTTAAGTTCACAATTGTTATTCCCAAGAACATTATGCTCATGAAATTGTTGTGATTATCTTTGAAAAGGAATAATATGACCCATGAAGATGCATAAGTGAGACTTGTAAAAAAATTTATGCCCTTAAATAGGGGCCTTCCTCATCATCCTTTGTGCTTGGAAAAGATCTTTCAGTGACCTTACGCAATCATGGATGTTTTGATTAGGGTGAGATCGTCACCATAATGTTTTGGGTGCAAAGGTTACTAAAATGACCATCCCCCAATATGTAAAACACTTTCTACACAAACTTGCAAAGTTTCAAAGCAGATATACGTAATGACATTGTGCACCTACTACTCATTTGTAAGACCTTTCATTATGTATTTTTCATATTGCTATGCTATGATGCTTTTTTTAAATCTCAGGAAATTTCTTTACAGATTTTTATAGAGAAAATTTTGTCTTGTAACAATGATTAACCTACTATTAAGGGAGGGCCATGGTGGACTTCCAGAAAACACTTATTTACAATGTGCAACTATGCTGATTAGTCATACAGCTACAGCTGCAACTACAGGTATGTAAGTACAAAAGCCAATTGAGTCTCACCACGATGCTATACATAAACGCACAGCTCCTAATAAAAACTCCATCGTCTTCATTTAGCTCTTCTATGCCCGAAAAGACGATCGTGGTCGGGATAGTGACTCACAAGCCACCACCATCATCATCATCATCATTCACCACCTTAGCCTCACAAGCTAACATGTTGGGCAGCCCAAATGCTGACCTCAACACAGGCTGACTCACACATGATCCTCGCTGCATGCAATGTTTGAAGTTCATCAAGCACTCTGGTACCCAATACCACTTCTGGATCACTAAGTCGTACACAAGAGACTCGCTGATGCTTTTCTTGGACGAACTGGGCACGCTGGCAAAATACACAAGATCTCCTTTCCCCACAAAATACAACAAGTTTCCATGGCTCCTTTCTAAATATGCATTCAGCAACGCTGGAGGCATGGACGCCACCTCCTCCCACGGATTCTTCAGTGATCTCATCAGCATCCAAATGCTGATGCCCCAAACCTTGCCAGCTTCGGCATCTTGGCCGCTCCTTGCCAATGCTCCCACCAACAGGACCTCACCTCTATGCTCTATCAGACAGGGACTGTGAATTGACGAGCTAATCAGGGCCAAGTGGTCATTCCACATGTCTGTGGTCACATCGTAAGTCACCACCCTGGTTGGGCTCCTTGCCAGGCAATACAGAACTCCTTTACAAAACGGACGCGAAATGCTGAAGTCGACACAAGATGGGAGGTCCATTTCGGTTGTTGTCCAAGTGTTTGAAGCAGAATCGTAAACATCAAGCGTTCTATAGTAACCTTCCACCAGGAGCTTGAATCCTCCTGTAGTTGGATTCATCACCAGAGCTTGAAAACGCTCTCGTAAGTCCTCGGCATCATCGGTATCATTTGAAAAGAATCGGCTTGGCGGACATGGGAGCGTCTTTTTGAATCCTGTGAAGGGGTTGCTGATCCAAACAGTAGACCCTCTGAAAATGCGCCGGTTGACAGTGGCAAAGCAAATCATGCCTCCAGCCGATGCAACCAGGATCCTCATCCTACTGCTTTCGCCCAATTTCAATGCCAGTTTGTGCCATTGCTCGTCTGCAGGATCGTAAGCCTCTAGCCAATTGGAAGGACTACCATTGGAAGCGAGAAACACAAACCAGGGCCTCTGCGAGGGGACAATAAGAGAGCGCAGTTGTTGCAGCTCTCTGGAGCGCAGAATAGATCGCCATTGCTTGCAGACGCAGCGTAGGCGGGCTTGGCTGGCCAGAGGGAGCCTCACCAGCACCAGGCTAAGCACATCCTCTGGAAGATACCTCCAATCCATCGCCATTGTCATCGCCATCCTCAAAGCAATGCAATGCAAAGAAACACCAATTTTTCTCCTTCCTCCCTCACACTGATTGATTAAAGCTTCGCATTTATCATCGACATAAATGTATTATATCAAGCTTATCATTTATCATATCTCTCTCTCTCTCTCTCTCTCTCTCTCTATATATATATATATATATATATATGCATACACACACACACATATATATATATATATAGATATATGTATATAGGTATGTGTGTGTGTATGTTATCCATAGGAACCTATTTTTTTTCCGTGGGTGAAGAGATATTTGCTTGGTAGCACAACATAAACTAATATGTTGGTAATTTTGTAATAAACTTATGGTCATCTATAACTAGTGAACACCTTTATATGAAAATCAAATTTAATATTTCTTAAATGCAAATCCATCCCTCCCTGAATGTAACTCTTGCATGTCATGACATTGCCGTGGAATCTTAACCTTCTATGCTCCTATTATATACTCTTTATTGCCTATCATGGGCAAGAGTGAAGATATATAATATGGGCAAGAGTGTAAATATATAATTTGGATAAGTACGAATCTAGCATTTCTGTGGTTCTCAATTGGTCCCTTTTTGACAATATCTACGATGTTGAAGCACATGTCAAGATATATGCAAGCATATAACCAAATGGTTGCATGTTCACATATAGGATCTTTCTCATACCAAAGTTACAATATGTGTACATGAGTGTGTTTGTATATAGACACAAATACGGATACATGTTGTGTGTGTGTGTGTGTACATACACACAAATATAAATATATATATATATATATATATATATATATATATATATATATATATATATATATCTAGAGAGAGAGAGCTTACCTAAGTAAATAGATGTGAGTTTAGCAAGTTTTTTATAACCAAAAATGGTGATTGTGACAAAGAGCGCCTTCTTACTAATATTTTCCATCAACTCTAATATTGCAATGATTTGAATCATTTTCAAGCAATGTCATATCTTTAAAGCGATAACATATACCACTACACATTTTTAGTTATATGCTACTAATATGTATTTTTCATCTTGTTGTTCAAGGTGAGAATGACTCAGTATAGCTCCTAGTTGATGAAGTACATAATGATAAACAACATCCAAAATGTAAAAACAATAATAATGACAAACCTAGAGAGCAAATGCAAATACGCACCCAAACGTCTAGTTAAAAAATATAAAGATTTCTCAATGTAATTTGGAAAGCTCTTACACAATTCATTTGGTCAAGGGTTTTAGATCTACTACTGGTGATGTACCTCTTGTAGTATGGATTTTGATCCGATGAGGAGAGGATAGATCTATCTATAAGTGAGAATCTAGACAACTAAGGTTGCCACCATCCTTAGCACAAAATTTGGAAGTATAATGGTGCCTAGACCATGAAAATAATGCATGAGCAGCAGCAATGGTACAGACCAGATGAACCATTTATGGATTCTGCCATAAATGAATATGTTGCGGCCTATGCAACTCAAACTCAACGTTAAGACAGAAGAAATTACGATTGCTACGGATGCGGCAAAGGACACAGAATTGCAGAATGTCCCTACAAGGGACAGTATACATCCTTCTGTCGAGAATGCGGTTATGGACACTGTTACAAGAATTGTCCATTTAAACCCAGAACCAGTGCACCTCTGAACTTCATTGCAATATAGCAACCAGCAGTTCCAGTAGGGATGTCATCTGAAGAACGACAATTTTACGCTCCTGTGTTAGCTGTTACGCGAGCACAGAAGAGGAAGGAAGTGGCTCCCTCACCACCACCATCGGTCACTGACGACCAACCCTCAACTTTAGCGCCATATCCGAATGTGAGGGAAGAAAGAAGACAGTACCAGAAAATAAGACACTGGGTACAAAAAGCACAAGAGGAGTAAAAAGAGCAAGAAAGAGATAATCCTACGGAACCTCCAGTTGGCGTTGAACGGGAACCGCAAACCGATTAGAATGATCGGTTGTACAAACATGAACCACCTTTTCACATGGTGGAGTCTGAGGAACCACACACTGAAAGGCTCACACTTTTACTGTCAAGCCGTATTAGTTTACCACTCGGAGAACTACTACGGATTGCACCACAAGCAAAAAGCCTTCTAGCTGAATGGGCCAAAGCGGATGAGGATCCACTGCGCACTGATCAGAATGATCGGTTGCACGAACATGAACCACCTTTTCACATGGTGGAGTCTGAGGAACCACACACTAAAAGGCTCGCACTTTTACTGTCAAGTCGTGTTAGTTTACCACTCGGAGGACTACTGTGGATGGCACCACAAGCGAAAAGCCTTCTAGCTGAATGGGCCAAAGAGGATGAGGATCCAGTAGCGCCTGAGCCCATATATTGTACGGGTATGAAGAAACAAGTAACGTCCTCCACATCAGAGCATCATGGGAAAGTGAGGAACACAACATCACTTTGTCAATCAAACACAAGAGATACGAGGACGAGGCGACAATGATAGATGGAGGATCGGGTGTCAATTTGATCTCCACTACTTTGTACGAAAAATGGGGTCTACAAGGCTCGAAGCCAACAAGATTAGCCATCAAGCTAGCTGATCAATCTTGTGTGAAACCAAAAGGTGTAGTTGCCGATATCTCTATAAAGATAGCAGACATGCAGTTTGTGATTACTTTTGTAGTCATGGATATACCTGAATCTCCATCTGCATACTGTGTTTTATTGGGAAGACCATGGTTGAGAACTGCGCAAGTAGTACACAACTGGGGTACGGGGAAACTCACCTTCGAGAACAGAGAGCAGGCTGTAAAGGTTGATCCAACCACATGGGCGGTGAAACCTATTGCACCCAAAGTTGATGACGAATCATCCACGACAAATCACACAATTGATCGCCCAAGGGCAGCCAAGGGGGGTCACTATCATTCAGAGACAGATGTCATGATATGGACGGATGCATTAGCAACTATTGACTGCCAGACATGTCAATATGAATCAGATCTGGAACCTAGTACATCTTCACCCAAGTGTTACACTATGGACACACCCATCACATTTGGAGTGAATATGATAAACGTAGCATGGTTGTCAGCGGAACCTATTGAGAACCTAGTGGACAATGATTTGGTCCCTTGGCAACATGCTCTAACTTATAATAAAGAGATTGAGCTGATTGATGAACAGGTCTTACACCACATGGACCCAGATCGTTACGAAATCAGGAAAGTACTAGCTCAACCACCGCAAAAGTCTGCTATGGTGAAAGTCTTAAGGGTTGATCCACCCAAGGCACCTGCGAATAAGAAGAATCAGTTGAAGCAGCGCTACAACCAGGTGATCCATTGGAGTGATCTACCCGATGAGGCGATAGCTACAGTGGATGTGGATATTCGCAACCATGAGACGAATGTCACGACAGTCCCGTTGAGGGATAAAAAGGACGAATCCACCGAGATGACAAAAAAGAGCAAAAAGAAAGTATTGGAATCCTTGAAGTCAATCAAGCTGGACTCAGATATAGCGTCATCTTCTGTGAAAGATTTCAGATCCTTAAGATCCAATCTACTTGAATGATCTTTGGTTAGAAAGAGAAATACACTACCAATTTCACCAATGTAGAAAAATCACCATCTACACGCAATTTGAGATGCAAACACTAATAGAACTTGATCAAACTTGAATGAAATGATTATGTACTGTTGCTGTCCATACAAAACCAGCAAGCTACTGTATTTCACACGTGTGGATCCAAAAATAGCAAATATAGATCATTCTACACATAGAATTGCAAGCAATCACCAAGATAGTGCACCAATGGATAGTAGAACCCAAGAGAACCATGTATAAGCATGAAATGAGATAGAGAAGAGAGAAGATCACTCTCTCCATGAGTTACATCCTTTTATAGCAGGTCCAAACCCTATTTGGCCACTTGGCTTTCCCACCAAAATGCTAACCCTACCAATTTTGGGTCTAGATTCAATGTACCCAACTTATTCAAATTGAATCTACTCAAACTCGCATTCTATCTTTTCCACACTTTCAAAAAGTGTTTATTCAAATGAAATATAGACTAATGAACTTTGAAAAGTCAACCTCTAAGTCTAAAACAAGTTTTGGCCTCAAATATGCCAAATATGAAAATATTACGAAACTAGTTAAATCTTTCACACTCCCTCTTCAACTAGTTTTAGCATAGACTTTGATAATACTCCAAGTGAAGTCCTATGCTTCATGGAGAAGTCTTTTCCCAATGCTTTGGTGAAGATATCAGCCACACATTCCCTTGAAGACACATGTTGAAGCTCCACCTCCTTTGCAATGACTCGCTCCCTCACAAAATGATATTGTATCTCAATATGCTTGCTCCTAGCATGAAAGATAGGATTGGAAGCCATTCTTTGGGCTGATTGATTGTCACAAAAGATGATTGGGCTCTCTGAAAAATCCAGCAAGTTAAGATCCTTGATCATCCTCTTGATCCATACCATCTCCTTTGTGCAATGTGTAAGAGCTTTGTACTCGGCCTCACTAGATGACAATGAGATAGTGGCTTGTTTCTTTGACATCCATGATATAGCTCCATCACCTATGAAAATACAATAAGAACTAATGGATTTCCTATCCATTATATCTCCAGCATAGTCCGAATCTGAAAATCCAAAAAGATTAGGTGATGATACCTCAAAACTCGCTTTCCTAGCTTCCAATGCTCCTCACTAGGATCTTGCATGAATTGACTCAATCTTCCAGCACAATAGCTTAGATCAGGTCTAGTAATGGTTAGATAGATGAGTGAACCAACTAGCTTTCTATAGAGAGTAATGTCCTTGAAGGATCTTTCATTACCTCTTATAGTAAGCTTTACATGAGACTCCATAGGTGTATCAATAGCTTTTGCATCTACCATATGAAATCTTTCTAGAATAGAATTAGCATACTTCTCTTGACAAATGAAAGTAGATTGAGAAGATCTAATGACTTCTATTCCTAAAATGTAATGCAAATTACCAAGATCATGCACCTCAAACTCCTTCTTAAGAGAATTCTTGATATCCTCCACATCTTGATTGTCTCCACCACTCAAGATGATATCATCCACATAGATTAGCAAGATGGTAACATCATTTCCAGCAAACCTATAATAAAGTGAATGATCATACTCACTCATAACAAAGCCTTGAGAGAGTAAAAAAGTGTTAAGCTTAGCATACCAACTCCTTGGTGCTTGCTTAAGGCCATACAAACTCTTTTGTAGAAGACACACATGATTTGGCTTTGTTGATGAGATGTAGCTCTCGGGTTGCTCCATGTATACTTCCTCCTCAAGATCACCATTCAAGAATGCATTTGAAATGTCCATTTGCCATAGATCCCATCCATAAAGTGTAGCAAGTGAAATGATGACTCGAATGTTTACCATCTTTGTCACGGGTGCAAAGGTCTCATCATAGTCAATTCCTTGTTGTTGAGCATATCCTTTTGTCACTAACCTTGCCTTGTACTTGTTGATAGATCCATCTTGGTTTGTCTTCACCTTGAAGATCCATTTGCATCCAATAGCTTTCTTGTCCTTAGGAAACTCCACCAATCTCCATGTTCCATTCTTCATAAGAGCTTGATACTCAAGATCCATTGCTTGGATCCACTCCTCTTCTTTCCTTGCTTGATCTACACTTGTAGGCTCATCCAAAGAGGTTAGGAAAGCAACATAATTTCCAGAAACTACTTGCTTACCCTTTTGATCATATGTGAGCCTTGAAGGTACTTGTTTGTCTCTTGATGTTCTCCTTGGCTTTTGACTTGATGAAGGTCCATCATCATCACCATCCAAAGTAGGATCCTTCTCATCAACATCAAGAATGTTAGATCCATCTACTTTACCATCAATCATGCTTGAAGACACCTTTGGAATGTTTCCCTCATCAAAAATGACATCTCTACCAACAATCACTTTGCTAGTAGAAGGAATGTAAACCTTGTAGGCTTTACTCACCTCACTATATCCAATAAAAATACCTCTTCTTGAAGATGGATCCTCCTTGGTCCTATCATCAAGAGTAATGTTGACATAGCATGTGCATCCAAAGGTTCTTAGAAAGTTGACACTCGGCCTCCTCTTGAATAGCATCTCAAAAGGTGTCCTTCCATCCAAAATAGCACTCGGCCACCTATTGCACAAGAAATTGGCACACAACAAAGCTTGATCCCAAAATGGTTTGTCAAGATTAGCACTTAACCTCATAGCTTTAGCACTTTCACATAAAGCTCTATTCTTCCTTTCAGCCACTCCATTTTGTTGTGGGGTCCTTGATGTTGTATACTCCCTCTTGATCCCATGCTCATCACAAAAGGCCTTGAACTTGTTAGATATGTACTCACCACCATTGTCACCTCTCAAGCACTTGATCTTTGTGGAGAATTGGTTCTCCCTTGCATTCTTGAACTTGACAAAGACATCATACACTTCATCCTTGCTCTTTAGTAGATAGATCCAGCAAAATCTACTAAAATCATCAATGAATGTTACATACATCTTAGCTCCACTATTGCTAATTGTAGTAAATCCATGAATATCCGAATGTACAAGTTGAAAAGGCTTTGTAGATCTAGAAATAGATCTAGTATAAGGTAGTCTATGTGACTTAGACAAAGCACAAGACTCACAAACATGCTTGTCATTACTTAAGGAACTTGGAAGACGACCTATTTAGTGTTTTGATCTACAAAAGATCCAATCTACAAAAGCAAAAAATCCGATTTTGGTGTAGAATCCTCTCTAGCATGCTCTAGACTTGATATCTTCACCAAATCATTGATAGGATTTCCTCCTTCATAACCTGAAACACAAGCTCTGATACCATGTGAGAGATTTTAGATCCTTAAGATCCAATCTACTTGAATGATCTTTGGTTAGAAAGAGAAATACACTACCAATTTCACCAATGTAGAAAAATCACCATCTACACACAATTTGAGATGCAAACACTAATAGAACTTGATCAAACTTGAATGAAATGATTATGTACTGTTGCTGTCCGTACAAAACCAGCAAGCTACTGTATTTCACATGTGTGGATCCAAAAATAACAAATATAGATCATTCTACACATAGAATTGCAAGCAATCACCAAGATAGTGCACCAATGGATAGTAGAACCCGAGAGAACCATGTATAAGCATGAAATGAGATAGAGAAGAGAGAAGATGACTCTCTCCACGAGTTACATCTTTTTATAGCAGGTCCAAACCCTATTTGGCCACTTGGCTTTTCCACCAAATTGCTAACCTTACCAATTTTGGGTCTAGATTCAATGTACCCAACTTATTCAAATTGAATCTACTCAAACTCGCATTCTATCTTTTCTCACACTTTCAAAAAGTGTTTATTCAAATGAAATTTAGACTAATGAACTTTGAAAAGTCAACCTCTAAGTCTAAAACAAGTTTTGGCCTCAATATGCCAAATATGGAAATATTGCAAAATGTGATGAAACTAGTTGAATCTTTCACATCTTCTACACAGGTGACAGAAAATCAAAAAATGACCAGTCGGGCTAAGATCAATATGTTGAAAGAGGAATCTCGACGAGCGCCAGTTCACGAGATGCCTGAGACTTATAAGAACTATACCTTGGACGATGTGCTAATCATGATGCCACAAGCCCAGAGAGAACCTGATCAAAGACAGGCACCAGCGGAACAAGTCTTCGACGGACCTACACGAACACAGCCGATGAACCTTGTCGAGCCAAGTGAAGAAGAAAAGATAGTGCATGTGGGGGAGCAGTTAACACCCACACAGTTCAAGAGACTACGATCGTTGTTGGTGGAACATAAAGACTGTTTTGCATGGAGTTATAGTGACCTGAAGGGCATTCCACCAATAGTAGTCCAACACACCATACCCTTGGTGGACGAAGCAGTCCCCAAGGTAAGCCGTTATTACCGTTGCAACCTGAATTATAATGAGTTGTTCAAGCAGGAGTTGCAAAAGTTGATGGATGCAGATTTCATCTATGAAATCGAACACACGGAATGGGTATCACCGATAGTTATAGTACCCAAGAAGAACGGCAAAATGCGGATTTGTGAATCTGAAGGCGCTAAATGCAATCACCAAAAAGGACCATTTTTCTTTACCATTTACGGAAAGTGTCCTCGATAGGGTAGCTAGCGCCGAAGCCTACAGTTTTCTAGACGGCTTCAGCGGCTACAACCAGGTGAAGATAGCCCCCTAGGACCAGCACAAGACAGCATTCGCCACGGAATGGAGAACCTATGTCTATAAAGTGATGCCATTCGGACTTTGCAATGCCCCAAGCACTTTCCAGCGAGTCATGTAGGCGGCATTCAAAGGTTATTTGCAAAAAATTTTGGAGATTTTCTTGGATGATCTGTGCGTGCATGGACCATATTCAGAACACTTATCCAACTTGGAGAAGGTGTTACAAAAATGCCGTGAATACATATCTCCCTGAATCCATAAAAATGTCAATTCTGGGTGACACATGGCTTGATTCTCGGCCATATAGTGTCAAGACACGGGATCGCCATAGATCTATCTAAGATCAGGATCATTGTTGATCTACCACCCCCGGGGATGATCCGCGAGTTCTACATTTTCATGGGTCATGCTAAATATTATAGGATCTTCATTCTTGATTTTGCGGAGTTAGCCCGACCAATTTACAACTCACAATGGATCCACATTGGAACGAGGAAGCCCTAAAGGCTTTTCAGAAGCTTAAGGATGCATTGGTTTCAGCACCAATCTTACGCCCACCCAATTGGTCCATTGAGTTCCACGTGCATACGAACGCATTGAAGTATGCAGTTAGAGCAATCTTAACCTAGCCAGGTGAACACAAAAAGGATTTTCCAATCCAATTTGTAAGCCGACAACTCAGTGATACTGAAATGAATTATTCAACCACAAAGTGAGAAGCACTGTCAATGATCTATGTGGTTAAGAAATTTTGACACTACTTGATGGCCACACATTTTGCTTTTTATACAGACCATCAACCCTTGTTCTATCTCGTTAATAAAACTTGCAACACCGGAAGAATCACCAGATGGCTACTTCTGTTGTTGGAGTTTGATTTTCGGATAGTAGTTCACAAGGAAAAACAACATCACATGGCAGATCATGTGTCACGAATCAAAGGGATGGAGATTGCAAACCAACCCGACGATGAGCTGGCAGATGCAGTCTTATTTTACGTGGACACGGTACTAGAATGGGTGGCCGACATTGTTGAATATCTAATGTCGGGCCAACCAGACAAATTTTTACCAGAGGTGGAACAGCGGAAATTGATCTTAAAGACTAGACATTATCAGTTGATTGCCATCCAGTTGTATCAAAGAGGTCCAGATGGAATTCTTCGACGGTGTATTCTTCCTCATGAGGCCACCCAGATCGTTTTGCTTTCACATAAAGACATGGGTGGAGGTCATTTTACATCTGACATTAGAGTTCGCAAGATCTTGCAATCAGGATGTTGGTGGCCAACGATTCATAAAGATACGGAGGAATACTTGAAAAAGTGTTATGTGTGCCAAAGGGCAAGGAGACCTACGATATTGAATTACGACTTACTACACCCGATCTTAGCCCAAGCACCATTCGAAAAGTGGGGATTGGATTACATCGGTCCAATTCACCCTGCAGCAAGGAGTTCCCAGGCTCGATACATAACCGTAGCCACAGACTACCTCACCAAATGGGTCAAAGCCAAGGCAGTAAGAGTAGCTGATGCTAGGACCACTGCCAAGTTTCTTTATGAAAATATCATTATATGCTTCGGATGCCCGGTGGAGCTAGTCGGCGATCACGAAAGCCATTTCATCAACGAGACCATCAAGGTCATGTTGGAGAAATTCTTCGTGATCCACAGAACCAGTACGTCTTATTATCCTCGTGGTAATGGGCAAGCAGAATCATCCAATAAGATCCTATGTAGCGTGCTCACGAAAACAGTTGAAGCTAGCGAATCGAATTGGAAACATAAGTTGCATGCTGCACTGTGGGCATTCAGGATAGCATATAAAGGAAGCACCGATCAAACACCCTTCCAATTGGTATATGGTCAGGATGTTGTAATGCCAATAGAGTTTTTAGTTCCTTCATTAAGGATTGCCACCACGCAACGTCTTAATGAGTCCAAATCTCTACAACTACGCCACGAAGCTCTGCATAAACTCTGTGAAACACGCTTACTAGTAGTGCATGCACTGGCAGCTGAAAAGGAAAGACGCAAGGCATGGCATGATCGTAGGTTACAAAAGAAGGATCTTCGCTCCGAAGATTTGGTCCTGATGTATAAAACCAAGGCGATCAAGGAAAAGTTAAAATTCACAGGCAAAGGTCCTTATAGGATCAAGAAAATTCTTAATCATGGAGCCGTGAATTTGGAAAAGCTGGATGGGACACCATTTGATACACCCATCAACGGTAGCCGATTGCACAAATATTGGCCACCGCAGTAAGGTAGATCCAGATTGGCGATGACACATTATGAAAATCTATTCTACTAAACCACCACCACTAGATCTAAGAAGGTCAAGCCAAATCAAGCTAGATCCATTCAAATTCAGCCAAATCTGGCAAGATCGAAAAAATCCATCAGAATTCAAGAAGGATCTAGATCCAGAAAAGATCAAGAAGGAAGTAGATCATCAGACTGACTGATGGATCTACTACCAAGTATCCATCAAAACTTCTAGAGAACCACCAACAGTCAGATCAAGCGTGGATGAAGCTGATTACCAGTTTACAAAAGTTAAAAATCAGAACATCTCGAGATTTCGTTTGAAAACACTCTGAAAGAGCACTTTTCTCATGATTTTTTGAGATCCCCTGGGAGGTAGCTTTTGAAACTTGGACAGTCACCAGATCTAACTTAGATGCATCCATGAAAATCTTTAAGAGAGTTCCTGATGGAGGAATCATCATTTTTTAGTGTATGCGAGAGTTCCCAGAAGCTGAATTTTCAGAACCCTCGCAGAGCCTCAAGATCATCTTACCAGCCCTCACAAGGTGCCTAAATGGAATCAAAGCAGTGAAATTAGTCTGCCTACATGGTCTGATCTTGAAAATCCAATCACAGAAACAAGTTGTGCGAGAGATCACTTCCTGCGAGAGTTGAACTCTCGCAGACAACCTGAACCCTCGCAAAACCTTCGCATAGTAGTCAGATCACCTTCTGAACTCTCGCAGACTTCCCTGGGGTCTTAGAATTTTGTGAAGAAGGTGCCTGCCAAAATTTGGGTGGAACTAAGCAAGGGAAAGTGAATTTCACCTAATACGCACTCTAAATTCTACTATATAAGGGCTGAATTCGAGTCATTTGTCACCTTTGCTAGTGAAGCTCTGTCGAAATTTACACTGAAATTATCAAGTTCTCCATTTGTGACCAAACTTCCTACCAGCTATCATCTAATCATACTGAACACCGATCTGCGTTCCGAACTATACTTCTTATCATTTAACACACGTTACCTACAGTTTTCTGTCATTTCCACACCCGTTTCCATTTTTCACTATTTTTTCTATTTTTTCGACCGCTAATCATCACTGCTAACATGGCCTCCTCATCCTCTGAAGACTCTGGTGCCAAACAGGTCATCCAGCGTGACATCCCCGAGGCCACACAGATTTGGCCTCTACCCTCTCACGTTATGATCCAACCATGACTACATACAACTGGTCCACTTCTAGCGACAATGGGTTTTTACTCGGCGCTCTTTCATTCTGAGATTAACATGGGCCTCACCCTTCACGCTTATGCCACCTGGGACGAGGAAAAGACTCGTTTCCACTTCCTATACCAAGGTACCACGTACAAGGTCAGGATTAATGCTGACTCGATGGTTATCATTGGCATCATGTCCTGTGATCGTCAGCCCTTCTCCCATCACAACGCCAAAACTCTGATCAAGCCTTTCGTCACCCAAACCGCATTAGAAATCCCCATACAGACTAACAATGGTTAGCTGATAGAGGCTATCACGGAACCCGTCATTCAGACGGCTGCGCACCTGTTGAATAACTTTCTGGTTATTTCAACATTTCGCAAAGACAGAATCTAGTCTAAACCGCTGAGTCAGATAGTGGAATCCTTTCTAGAATTCCTTGGTTCCTCTGTTGTGCCATACGACTAGCATAGCTTTCTTATTCGAGAACTAACCAACTCCATCAAACCCAACAACTATGAGCGAATCGCAGCAGGCCCCCTGTTGTGTAACTTTGCCTGCGCACTTCTTGAGGCAAAAGTGCACAGTTTCCAATGCTCATCCCTTTTGTCCACTCTCGTGTCACATACTAACCTTTATCTACCATCTCAAGCACCCACCTCCTCCCAACCTACAGTTATTAACACAACGGCCAACAAACAAATGCATGGCGTTGGCTCTACATCCACATCTCCACCTGGTACTCGAAGTCGCACCTCCACTATAGCACTAACCACCTCATCAACAACCGCCACTTCTTCTTCCGTGCAACTCCCCACTCCGATTTCTGTTGTCGCTACCTCTCTTCCTGTTCCATCCACATCTGTTTTTGTCTCCATCCTCGTTTCTTCTGTTGATACCACTCCTATTTCTCTTCCAGTATCCACTACTCCATCCATCACCATCGCATCTTCCATCACTCCTGCCGCCACCATTGCTTCCATTCCATTCAATCCCTCTGATTCTCAACTGTCTCCTGACACTCTGGCATGGATGCAAGTCATCAATTTTTCACCCCCATGCTAGACGCTTTTTGCTCCGTCCTCACCTTTTTCCATACTCCACACCACCCTCCAGTTTCCTTCTGTTCCTCCCATCCTCTCGTTCGGACAAACCATCCTCACCCATATTTTCATAGTTTCTTCTCAAACCCCACCTGCTTCGCCAACAAAGATTGCCGAGGGCAACCAACCATTGCCTGATGACGCATTTGTCCAAACAATGTTTGCACCATCGTCAGATCGGACTGATCCTACCGCCCCAGATGGCATCAGGTCCAATGAGAACCTAATAGAAGACAATGACGATAGTACTCCACAAGTCGTCGGGGCCGATACAACAAAAGCCCCTGCCAGTGCCAGTGTACCGGCTGCTCCCACAGATCTAATGATGGCGTACCAAACTTTGGGGATATACATCCTAGATGCGGTAGCGGCCAAGGCCATATGGGAAAGCGGGGTACTACATCTGGCGACGAATAACACATAGCTGCGAGTAGACCTCACCAAGCTGCAACAAGAGCTGATTTTGGCTCAACAACACAAACAAGTAGGGCACCAGGAGATTGCCAAGCTGTAGCAGGAGGAGGGCCTCAACAACTATATCCAAAGCCTCTCCAAAGCGCTAACAGAGGCATCCACGAAGGTGCGGGAGCTTCAATCTGAAGCGTCCCAACGGCTTGCTCCCATCCAGGCGCAACTAAACCTTTTGGAAGCAGAGAATATGGGCCTGGGGATGGAGGTCAAAGCCTTACAAGAAGAAAACCTTGCCTAGTTAGCTCAACCTGCATCGGACTCAAAACCGATTTCTCAATCAAAAATGAATCTTCTACGGCGTCAGGTGCAGGTTTATAGCCAAACCTTAAACAACTACTAGACAGAGTTCAACAAATATCGGGCCAAGGCCAAGCAAGCCCTCAAGGCCTACTAGAAATTCATCAAAACGAAGGCCCAGCCCACCCCCGTGGTAATTCCACCGCCACCTACTTTTGATGTTGCCCAGGCCAGTACAAGCCAAGGCCAAAGCCAATAGGCAACAAGGGCATTTCAACAAGATCAAGGGTCCGAAGGCCAGGACCAAGGGCAGACGGATACGGCTGCTGAGATGCGAGACCAAGGCCAAGGCGCAACTACCAGCCAAAGCCAAGCCACATCATCTAGAGGATCGCACACGATATCTGCTAGCAGGGCCTTCCGAAGACCAAAGTCCGTGGAGGAGAAAATCAACGAATATTTATCAAAATATCCCCACGAGTCATCAAGAGGCGGCTGGCAGATATCATTTTCTACTCAGACAATCAAGGGCAACGAACTGCAAGTATTACTCGCCCTCCAACTACAACCACAGTGGCATCAACAATTGTTTGAAAGAGACCATGCGGCCATCAGGGCCTATGTGACGAGTCCCCCAAAGGTGGACGAAGAAAATGCTCTACTAAATCGGCAGAGTGCCGAGGGACCGACACTACTTCAGGCCGTGGGTCCTGTTGGGGGTATTCCCAACAAAGTGTAAATAAATAAAATCATTCAATAAAATGTGTTGCGAGGGCATGGCATCCTGTGCGTGTAAACCCATGGCCCAATGAGCACGCAAGTAAAGTTGTAAATAAAATAAACTTGACTTGGGCCTTGGAATTAAAATAAAACTAGAAGCCCAAAGTCATTTTTAAACTTAGAGATTATTTTTTAGAGTTGGGTCCAAATTGGGACTCACATGAATCTTGTGATTACCAATGTACTTTTTGTGGACCCTTGGATCAAGTTGGGTCCAAGATGAATGGATAGGATTATTATGAATATTAGCCAATAGGATTGAGGGGCAAGGGCCTTCTCCATTATATAAAAAGGCACCATTTGTGTGGAAAAAGTACAAAAAGGACCAAGAGTGGATCCTAATCTGATCCTAAAGAGGGATTGGTTGTCAGATTACTTGATCTATCAATCTACTTCAGATTAAGATCAATCTAGATCAATTCTTGACACAAAATCCTAACAAGAACAATCATTAATTAAAGGTAAGTGTACTTTGTGGTTTCACACGTGTAAAACAATGTCTGAGTACCTACTCCAACCTGAAAATCAAGTACACATTAATAGAACCTCAAAACTGTTAAAAATTCACAATTCTAGCTTGACTAGTTTTGGTCATATGACTTGTAAATAGTTAGATGGTCATGATGTGGCTTGTCACACGTGCCAAATAGCATAGGATTCCATTCATAAGGATGCTCTCAAGTAGACCTAAGTGTTAGAACCTTTGGAATGAGTCCAAATTATGCTTAGATACAAGGGAGAAAAAATAGGAGCTATTTTTGGTAATTTTTGCATTGTTGAGGGATCTCCAAGATTCCAGCCCTAACTTGGTAGGGATGAAAGATCCACCAAAATTAGCATTAGGGATAGGTTTAGGGCTACTCATACCTGCCCAAAATTGTGATGGATCATGTATATATAGGTGATGATATCTCACCAAAATCAATCAAGCAATTTCATGTTTTTTCTCTCATAATGGTGCAATTGCTCTCTATGTTCATAATTGTTTGAGTACTTGTGATTACTAATGATTATACGATTGAATGTAGGTCTGGTGTACAGTACTCAGACTGTGGGAGGCCGTACTTTCACACGTGTGAAGCCTTCTTCAAGGATTTGGGCCATTTAGTGAGGTTCAAGCATAGATTTTTGATGGATTTTGATGGTTTAACTTGTGCTAATCTTATGAAATCATAATCTATTGTTTCCCTCATCATTTCAAGTGTTTTAGGATCCTTATTTGCTGTAATTTTTACATGGTATCAGAGCCTAAAGGTTGAAATGAGCTAAATCCTTGGTTTTCATTCAATTTGATCACAATTTTTGATCTAAATCTTGTGTAGATTGGATCTTAGCATCTAGTATTGATTCTAGAACTCAAAGTGAGTCAAATACATTGGAGATTGGTGTTGTGTGACTTCATTTGCAGGTGTTTAGGTGTCTAAAACCAGAGGCAAAGTTGAATTCAATTCACATTACCAAGATAGCAAGATTTGCTTGCTCCAAGCATTGATTTCTAAGCGAGTTTTGGAGGTGATTTCATAGAGGAGGCTTTCTAGCATTCAAGGAGAGGGAAGATCAGAGTTTTGGGGACTCTTCAAGGCTGTTCTAAGGTGTAGTAGGCACCTCCTAAAGTGATTTAGGTTCAGTCCAATCATTGCTTGACTTATGCACCAAATTAGATCAATTTTTCATCAATTTTGATCATTTTTTGCTTGTGATTGGATAGTAGATTGTGTTGCATCCTCATTAAGTTCCATTTAGCTCCTTCACAAGTGATTTTGGAAGTATATTAGGTTGCTTAAATTCACTCTTGATCAGATCTTTTGTAAGCTTTAATGTTCTTTATAGAAAGAGGGGCAATTCTACTAGTATTGTCTACTTCAATCAAGCAAGTGCATTGTTTCTAGTATTCTATGATTTGATTTTGTTAGAGATCATTCTTAGATCTTTATAGGAAGTCTATTACTGATCTTTTCAGGTCCCTAAGAAGTGGGATAAGATAGACCTTCAATCAAATCAATAGAAGTAACCTTCATTTGTGTCAAGTCCTTGATTAGGAGACTAGATGGCATCTATAAATGCATATCTTTTGGATACTAATGAAAGGCTCAACAAAACTAACTATTCCATATGGAAAGTTAGAATGGAATCTATCATGATCATGCAAGATCTGATGGAAATTGTAAATGCTAAGGAGGGTGAACCTATTCATCCTCAAGAAAAAGTCAAATACATCAAGAGGTGCAATGTTGCACTACATTGCATAAAAATGAATGTTGCAAATGAACTCTTAAGAGAGGTAGGAGATTGCACTTCAGCTGAAGATGCTTGGGAGACTTTGCAAAAGGTCTATGAATCCAAGAACCAAACTAGAATGTTAGCTTTGAAGAATCAAATATATAGAAGCTATCAAAAGAAAGGAGAGAGTGCACATACTTTTGTCCTAAGAGTAAAGGAATTGAACAAAGAGCTAGCCTTTATAGGTGATCCTATCAAGGACGAAGAGCTTTTCAACTCATATTGAATGGTCTAAGCTTTGAATTTGACAATTTGGTTCAGGGATATGCAATTATGGGTAAGCTACCCATACTTGAAGAACTCCAAGGCACACTCATGGCCGAGGAATCAAGAAGGAGCCAAATGCAAGAGAGGATGGATAGGCTTTCCATCCAAGGTGGAGATGACCAAGCTCTCTTCACCAAAGGCAAAGGCAAGTCCAAAGGCAAAGTATCAACATTCAAGAAGTCTACAAAGCTTGAAGATCAAGAAGGACCCTCAAAGGCATCTCCATCAACCACCAAAGTGAAGAAGGACAAATCAAAGGTGAAGTGCTACTATTGTAGCAAGATGGGGCATTATGCCTCGGAATGCTTCAAGAGGAAGCAAGATCAAATCCAAGCCAACATGAGCAAAGAGGAGGAGGAGGAGAGTTCACATGAGGACTCTCTCATGATGTCCATATTTTCTTCAACAAGCTTCAAAGGAGAAGATCCTTGGTGGATTGACTTGGGTGCTAGTTCACACATGACTAGTAAGAGGGAGTTTTTCTCTTCTCTCTTATCTTATGATGGACCTATAAAGTCTATCTATACAGCAAATGATGAAGCCTGTAAGATTGAAGGAGTTGGTAGAATTCCCCTTTCCTTAGGATCTTCCAAAAAGATCAACATAGAAGGTGTTTGTACATTCCTACAATAACAAAGAATCTACTAAGTGTTGGCCAAATGGTAGACAATGGTTTCAATGTTGACTTTGTTTCAAATGAATGTTTCATCAAGAAGAAGGGTAAGATAGTGGCTAAGGGCACTAGACTTGGCAAACTTTATAAGTTGGATGCATTTGTGGATACTAATGTTGTCATGTTGGCCGAGAAGAGCAAGATATCTACTTTTACTTTATGGCACAAAAGACTTGGACATGTCAACTCGGGTTCCATGGAGGCTATGATCAAGGAGGAGTATGCTTTAGGCCTACCAAGGTCTATTGGGAAGGAAGACAAGGTTTGTGAAGCTTGTGCCTTATCCAAGGCACATAAGAAGGTGTTTCCTAACTCCATCACAAAGTCATCTCATCCTCTTGAACTCATACACTCGGATGTGCACATTGCTAGCACCAAATCTAATGGAGGTTCATCCATGTTTTTAACCTTCATTGATGACTACGCAAGATATTGTTGGGTGTTCTTACTTTCCTTCAAGTCTCAAGTATTTGATACTTTTTTAAAGTTCAAGTTGTTTGTGGAAAAGCATCATAATCATAGCATCAAGATTCTTAGAAGTGACAATGGTGGAGAATTCATCTCCAATGAGTTCAAGGCCTTTTGTGAGGAGGAAGGGATCAAGAAAGATACTTCTTGTCCTTACACTCCTCAACAAAATGGAGTTGCTGAAAGAAGGAATAGAACATTATGTGAATGTTCTAAGGCTTTAAGATTAGATGCTTGTTTGCCCAAATCCTTTTGGGGTGAGTCTCTTGTATGTGCAAACTACTTGATGAATAGGGTGTCTTGCAAAGCAATTGAAGGCAAAACTCCTTATGAGATGTTGTATGGAAAGAAACCCAATCTTAATCACTTGAAAGTTTTTGGGTGTATATGCTATGTGCATGTGCCATTGGAAACAAGAACCAAGGAGGATCCATCTTCCACAAGAGGGATCATGCTTGGATATGCAAGCTCAAGCAAGGGCTACAAAGTCTATCTCCCATCCTTAAACAAATTTGTTGTTTCAAGGGATGTCATCTTTGATGAACATCATATGCATATGCTTGAAGAAGGCTCAAGTGCTCCAACAATCAAGAAGAAGATGGCCGAGGAGCAAGATCTTGGTTTTGAGGAGGAGCTCATGGAGGAGCAAGCACCAAACCCACCTATCACACCAAGGAGATATTCAAGGGCAAAAGTGGAGCCATCAAGGCTCACATATCAAGGCAAAGGACATCAAGTTGAGGGTATCTCATCCACTTCTTATGCTTTATCTAGTTTTGAAGAACCGTCTAATGTTGAGGATGCATTGAACTCCAAAGAATGGTATAAAGCTATGTTGGATGAGTATGATGCCTTGATTGAGAATGAAACTTGGTTGCTTGTTGAGAGACCTCAAAGGAATGTAATAGGATGCAAGTGGGTCTTCAAGCTTAAGTTGAATGCAAATGGGAGTGTTAACAAACATAAAGCAAGATTAGTTGCAAAAGGTTATGCTCAAGAGAGAGGGATAGACTATGAGGAAACTTTTGCACGTGTGGCCAAGATGGTCACAATAAGGCTAATCATTGCACTTGCATCACATTTTGGATGGATTCTATGTCAAATGGATGTCTCTAATGCTTTCTTAAATGGTTTTTTGGAAGAGGATATCTATATGGAGCAGCCACAAGGGTTCATCAAGCATGGTATGGAGAACAAAGTATGTCATCTCCAAAGAAGCAACTATGGCTTGAAGCAAGCCTTGAGATCTTGGAATTCAAGACTACATTGCTATCTTATTTCACTTTCTTTTGTTCAAAGTGAATATGATCCCAGTCTTTACATTAAGTTTGATGATGTTGGTATTGTACTTTTACTCATTTATGTAGATGACATCATCATTAGTGGAAATAGTGTTGATGGTATTGAAAAAATGAAGATAGATCTATCCTTAGAGTTCAAGATGGTAGATCTAGGGTGTCTTCACTTCATCTTAGGCATAGAAGTACTTAGAGGGTCTGATTTTATCTTTATAAGTCAAGTAAACTATGCTCAAAGTCTTTTGAAGAAGTTTAAGATGGAAGTATGCAAAAGTGTTGACACACCAATGGAGCAAGATGTAAAAGTGCCAAATGAAGATGATGAAAGATCCTTCATGGACATCACTTTGTTTAGGCAACTTATAGGCTCCTTAATGTGGATCACTATAAATAGACCAGATCTTAGCTTTAGTATATGTAGGTTGAGCCAATCCATGCAAAAGCCATTGAATATCCATTGGAAAAAGGCTAAGAGGATTCTAAGATACATCTCGGGTACATTGGATTTTGGGATTCTATATAGAGGAGATGTGATTAACCTTCATGCATTTAGTGATTCAGATTTTGCAGGGGACAAGAGAGATAGGAAATCAACAAGTGCCTATTCAACTTTCATAGGAGAAGGTGTGGTTTCATGGCTTTCAAAAAAGCAAGAAACTATATCTCTATCTTCAACCGAGGCCGAGTACAAAGCTTTGACAACCACTACAAAGGAGGTACTTTGGATCAAGAGATTATTGGTGGAGCTAAAGATCATGGATTCAGAGGAGGCACCAATCATCTACAATGACAATATATCAGCCCAACACCTTTCATCTAACCCAATCTTCCATGCAAGATCTAAGCACATTGAGATATGCCATCACTTTTTGAGAGAAATGGTGCAAGCCAAGGAGATTGCTTTGGAGCATGTTGCAAGCAATGAATGTGTAGCTGATCTACTTACTAAACCACTTCAAAAGACACCTTTTATGAAGTTCAGATCATCACTTGGAGTGATTAGTAAAGCAATGATTGAACCAAGCTAGATAGTGAGGAGGAGTGTTAAAAATTCACAATTATAGCTTGACTAGTTTTGGTTATATGACTTGTAAATAGTTAGATGGTCATGATGTGGCTTGTCACACGTGCCAAATAGCATAGGATTCCATTCATAAGGATGCTCTCAAGTAGACCTAAGTGTTAGAACCTTTGGAATGAGTCCAAATTATGCTTAGATACAAGGGAGAAAAAATAGGAGCTATTTTTGGTAATTTTTGCATTGTTGAGGGATCTCCAAGATTCCAGCCCTAACTTGGTAGGGATGAAAGATCCACCAAAATTAGCATTAGGGATAGGTTTAGGGCTACTCATACCTTCCCAAAACCGTGATGGATCATGTATATATAGGTGATGATAACTCACCAAAATCTATCAAGCAATTTCATGTTTTTTCTCTCATAATGGTGCAATTGCTCTCTATGTTCATAATTGTTTGAGTACTTGTGATTACTAATGATTATAGGATTGAATGTAGGTCTGGTGTACAGTACTCAGACTGTGGGAGGCCGTACTTTCACACGTGTGAAGCCTTCTTCAAGGATTTGGGCCATTTAGTGAGGTTCAAGCATAGATTTTTGATGGATTTTGATGGTTCAACTTGTGCTAATCTTATGAAATCATAATCTATTGTTTCCCTCATCATTTCAAGTGTTTTAGGATCCTTATTTGCTGTAATTCTTACAAAAACAATCAAAACAAATGTAGACAAATGGAGAGAATCACTCAAAATTGCTTCCAAAACCAAGATTGGTGTCTCACATTGATTATGGCCAAATGTGGCTCTATATATACAATAAGTGAGAGCTCGTAGTACTGATCATCCCTTTGATCCCACATGTGTGAAGGTGCTTTGTCATATGATGATTCATCATGCAAAACTGACACTTGGACAAAACCTACTATTTTGAGCACTTTTGGTCCATTTTACTTTTATATGGAGATCTACTTGAAAATCTTCTAGAAGTCAAAATTCGTCTACTTCAACTTATTCCACACATGTGAGCTATCCTCTACACATGGGATGTGACACCTAACCAAAGGATGTGGCTCATGCAATCAATAGATTGATGCCATGTGTCATATGTCGAGAAAACTAGTTTTTGGCTTTTTTAGCCACTAGAACTTGAATAAAATCATATGTACAACCTATATGATTATGGTACATGACAAGTACACTATTTTCACACGTGGGAACAGGCTCCACACATGTGTAATCATCCTATATACGAGATTTTTGGCCTCTACCAAGTTTTTTTTTGCATTTTTCACACTCCTCAAAAATCTAGCTTGATGAAAAACATGATGATCTTGAACTTGACTCCATGGGCTGAATTGGTGGTTGCTGGTTCAAAAGGTGTGAAGATCAGCCAATGAGCTTGATGTTGATCTGAAATCACCATATCCATGATAGTGCTTCTTTGATATTGACATCTTTGATGAGCTTGAGAGCTTTGCACCATCCTAGCACCTCCAAAATTGATTCCTTCCAATTTTCATGTAGATGCTTGACCTTGAGGCTTGCTCCTTCTTCATGTGCATGCTCCTTCATGAAAAAATAAAGATTTCTTCTTGATTTATTAGGATCACAAAGATCTAACATCATGTTACCATGATCTAGAGAATTAGACTAATCCAAATTGGCAAGACTATGCATGCTATAATAACAAAGTGTTTGCATCATATCTTCATGCCTGTTTACCACGCTAATCTCAGATCCAATGAGGCTAAATACTTCATTATGGAGATAAGTGTCTTTAGAAGATGATTCACTTACTCTCATAAAGAGTTTACAATTTGCCTCAATACAAATTTTCAAACTATGAGTGAACAAATCACTTTTGCTCTTACATGACTTAAGAGCATACATTTGATAAAATAACCATTTGCTTCCTAATTGTTTAAAATCAATTTCAACCTTTTAAGAACATCATCTATGTTCTCAAGAGAGACTTCATACTCAACTAGTATGGCTTTACTCCAATTTGGAGATGTAATGATCTCACTAAAGCAAATTGATTTATCAAATGACATAAGAGAAGTAAGTATGAGATGTATAACACATGAGATATGCTCCTCTTTCCCTTGAAATGTGAGCCACATGGAATCAACCATATTTCTTGAGTTTCTTTTTGGAATCACAACTTGAGAAGATCTCTCCTCCTCAATCCTTGGCACACTTGAACCTTGAGAAGACTCCTTAAGATCCTCTTCATGGTGCTCCTTTTTGATGGAAATCTGAGACCTCCATGTCTCATAATGATCACAACAAGTATGACCATTCAATATGCACTTCCTATAATTATCAAGGTTACTTATGCTAGAAACATAAGTCCAAAAATCACCACAACTTGGCATGATTTTTTCAATATCGAAATCAAAAGGCATTTCCATCTCAATAAGGCTAACTACTTGCTTATGGATATAAGTGTCCACTTTGGATGCTTCACTTATTCTCATAAGAAGTTTACAACTTGTCTTTAAGATTGAAAACTTACAATTTTGATCTTTATGAATGAACACATCATTCATGATCTTATTGAAACTAAAAGAATTTACATTATGAAGACATTTCCATTTTCTTGACTTTATAACTAATGTAAGCTTACAAGGAAAACATGCTTTGTTATACTTTAAGGCGTCACACTCAACTAGTATTGCCTTAAGCCACCTTTGAGATACAAAAATCCCTTCGAAGCAAAATAGATCTTCATAAGTTGACATGAGAGCATAAATGAAACTATTTTCATTTTGTGATTGCTCCTTATTCTTGATTGATTTTTCTTGGATAATAACAAAAAGTTTGAACTTGTCCAAAGTTCCAAGCAAAATACTTTCCAAGGACATAAAATAAATCCAAGTTACTTTCATGAAAGTGACATCTATCTTTGCATCTTGAACCAAACAATGCACTTCCAAATGAAAAATTTCAAAAGATTTGACATGTGTTGTGATAGACTCTTGAAGACAAATGTTGCAAGTCCTTGTGAGACTTCAAGCCTCATTCACCTTTCCACAAAGGAAACACCCTTCCTTGGACTTGTGCTTCTTGTATTTGTATTTCGAACTTGAAGTTCCATCCTTCACCTCGGCCCCCTTGCTCAGGTTCTCATTGGATGGATTGGTCTTCTTTTTGTAGAATCTTGAGAAAATATATGTTCCCTTGCCACAAAGGTTGCACTTAGGATCCTTTCTTTCCTTCAATAGGATTCCACCTATTGATGCCATGTGAATAAAAGCATGTGATATGATTCTACAAATGTAATTTGTGACTTTCAAGAGACTAGATTTGAACATCTTCAATAATCTAGAATGATCTACAAAAGATCTAGCTCAAAAACCTAAGAATC
Source organism: Diphasiastrum complanatum (assembly GCA_029204225.1). Lineage (NCBI taxonomy): Eukaryota > Viridiplantae > Streptophyta > Lycopodiopsida > Lycopodiales > Lycopodiaceae > Diphasiastrum > Diphasiastrum complanatum. Next base: position 40,921,077 of record CM055107.1, on the reverse strand, counting down.
AATCTTCACACTAATGACTAGTCACTTGGAAACTTTCCTTTGATTGCTAAGACAAAAGCACACAATCTTTGAATCAAATCACAAAAGAAATCAGATCCAATCTCCTATTGGACTCATCAAATACCAATGACTCTTTTTTTTTAAAGTTGAAATGGATATGAAAAGATTTGACATGTAGATTTTCCTTTTCACTTGACTAGTTTTCTCAACACTTAAGATTCTTGAACAAAAGATGGGTTTTGTTTCAAACACATGAAAATCAAACTTAATCACTTCTTTTGGACTCACTCTTGAACCAAATAATCTCACTCTTGAGATTTAGAATGAATTTGATTTGATTTGAAAACAAACTATACCACCAATTTTTCACAAAGCTTAAAAATTTAGACAACTAGAGATTCACAAAGATCTCAACCATGCATGAATACTCAAATATGGACTCCTCCTCATTCTAGACATCCAATGGGATCACAAATTGACCCTCACACTCTCACAAAGAAAGTTGAATAGAACTAATTTGAGTTTCATACATTCTATGTCAATTTTTGCTCAACAAATTGAATTCAATCACTCCTATTGGATTCCACCAATTACTCTACCTTTTAAGACTTGGAATGAAATTCAAAATCAAAAGTTGTGATTTTTCTCACTAAGATATTGTGCTTCAAAGAGTTAATGCCACTTAGAAAGATTTGATCACATAGGAGAAGACAAATTCTTCACCAATAATAACACAAAATGAGCTTCTAGATCTTGCCTTCTACAAAGGAAGGAACTCTTAGAAAATTGGATCTCTCTCTACACATTTGCCATAGACACCTTAATGACTCTTTTCAAACCTCACAAACACTCAAACAAATTGAGTAGGATTGAAAAAATACTTGGATCTCTATCTCTTTTCTAGAACTCTCAATTTAAGCCAATCTATGTCAAATTCTACAAAAGATTTGCATAGATGCTCTATATGCACTACAAAATCTCAAAGGTTTCACTTGGAGGACAGATCCAAGGATGTTTTCTAGCAAATTGATGCTTCTAAAATTGACCCTATCACTCTTGAAAAAATCTAGAGTGATGGTACAATGGATTTCAACTTCTCACCTTGCATGTCACTCCTTAATCTATGATTTTTGGCAAAATCTCTCTCAACTTCAACATACACTCAAAAAATCAGAGAAGATCAATTAATGCACCTATTTCAAGCTTCAATTTTAATTTTTTGGCTGATCTAATCCAAGAACTAATCAAGGTATTAGATTCACTGTAGAAAATGCTTGATTTTGCATCAAAAATCACTCAAATTGGGTATGTGAGTCAAATTCTACAAATTTTTGAAATTTCTCAGTAAAAAATGGAGTTGTACAGGCTCACACGTGTGAAAAGGGTTCCTATATCCCACAACAAGATCTGGACCAAAAATTTTGAGGATAGCTATCAAATCCATCTCCACACAAAATTTGACTAGTTTCCAAAAAACTGTTAACTTTGGCTTTGATTTGGATTAACCCTATCAATTTCAACAAAACCTCTTGTACTAGGCTCTGATACCATGTGGAAAAAGTACAAAAAGGACCAAGAGTGGATCCTAATCTGATCCTCAAGAGAGATTGGTTGTCAGATTACTTGATCTATCAATCTACTTCAGATTAAGATCAATCTAGATCAATTCTAGACACAAAATCCTAACAAGAACAATCATTAAGTGAAAATAAGTGTACTTTATGGTTTTACACGTGTGAAACAGTGTCTGAGTACGGACTCCAACCTGAAAATCAAGTACACATTGATAGAATCTCAAAACAATCAAAACAAATGTAGACAAATGGAGAGAATCACTCAAAATTCCTTCCAAAACCAAGATTGGTGTCTCATAATGATTATGGCCAAATGTGGCTCTATATATACAATAAGTGGGAGCTCATGGTACTAATCATCCCTTTGATCCCACATGTGTGAAGGTGCTTTGTCATATGATGATTCATCATGCAAAACTGACACTTGGACAAAACCTTCTATTTTGAGTACTTTTGGTCCATTTTCCTTCTATATGGAGATCTAATTGAAAATCTTCTAGAAGTCAAAATTTGTCTACTTCAGCTTATTCCACACATGTGATTTGTCCTCTACACATGGAATGTGACACCTAACCAAAGGATGTGGCTCATGCAATCAATAGATTGATGCCATGTGTCATATGTCTAGAAAACTAGTTTTTGGTCTTTTTAGTCACAAGAACATGAATTAAATCATATGTGCAACATATATGATTATGTACATGAAAATTACACTAGTTTAACACGTGGGAACAGGCTCCACACATGTGTGTTTATCTATATACAAGATTTTTGGCCTCTACCAAGCTTATTTTTGCATTTTTCACAATTTGTACACTATTTTCATGCTTAATGAGAAGGAGAAAACTCTATCAATTTTGGAAGAAAAGCATCCTCATTTGCAATTAAATGCTTGCTATTGCTCTTGTTGTTTTCTATTGCTTTCAAGTTCATGCTTTTTGGTTCCAATAGTTTATGTTTATCCTTTAGCAAGTACAATGTGCATTTGAGCTAACCTCCACCCTCCCTCTATCTCTCTCTTCTATCTTCTTTTCCCTCCATCTTTTCTAATCATCCCCTTCCTTTCACCTACAATCATGATGAATGTTAGTGTAGAGGAGTACAGTTAAGGGAGAGTAGTGTTAGTGGTGAGTAGAATTAAGGGAGAAAGTAGGAAACTAACTAAAAATAGCATCTATGCATAGTTAGGTACCTATCCAGTGATTTAACCCTTGTTGACAAGCGGGCGGGCTATACTACGCAAGATCTTCGACCCTACATAAACTAAATGTGGAGAATGCGCTTGTGCTAATGGTTGTTTGAATGTGATAGCATGATTCATAGTAGCAAAACAAGCATTCAACATTTATAAATGATCTCATACAAGGAAAATAAGAGGGCCTTTACCAAAATGAAGTAGGAGGCAAAGGAGAAATTTGTTAAATTTACACAAGCTAGTTTGATTTTTCCACTTGTAAATTGTATTGAGGCCATGTTGTGGGATGTCACACGTGCAAAAAAGCATAGGTTACTTTTCACAAGTCTTATTCCTAACCTAGCTTTGGAATGGCACCTTTAGAATGAGGCCAAAATGTGCATAGATAGGCTAGAGATTTTCTAGAAGCCAAAAATAACAATTATTATGGTTTTTGAATTAGAAGATCTTGACCCCAAATTAGGGGGGCTAAGATCAATATGCTGAAGGAGGAATCCCGTCGAACACCAGTTCACGAGATGCTTGAGACCTTCAAGAATTAAACCTTAGACGACATAGTAATCATGATGTCGCAAGCTCAACGAGAACTTGACAAAGTCAGGAGCCAGCGGAACAAGTCTTCGAAGGACCTGCACAAACGCAACCAATGAACCTAGCTAAGCCATGTGAAGAAGAAAAGATCATGCATATGGGAGAATAGTTAACGCCCACTCAATTCAAAAGACTACACTCATTATTGGTGAAATATAAGGATTGTTTTGCTTGGAATTATAGTGATCTGAAGGGTATCCCACCAACCGTAGTCTAGCATACCATATCCTTGGTGGATGGAGCAATCCCCAAGGTGAGCCGTTACTATCGTTGCAACCTGAACTACACAAAATTGCAGAAACTGGTAGATGCTCGTTTCGTCTATGAGATTGATCATACGGAATGGGTGTCGCCAATAGTCATAGTACCCAAGAAGAACGGCAAAATGCGAATCTGTGTGAACCTGAAAGTGTTAAATATAGTCACCAAGAATGATCATTTTCCCTTATCATTTACGAAAAGTGTTTTAGACAGAGTAGCAGGAGCATAAGCCTACAGTTTCGTAGACGGTTTCAACAGCTACAATCAGGTGAAAATAGTATCACAAGATCAGCACAAGACAACATTTGCCACGGAGTGGAGAACCTATGTCTATAAGATGATGAGTACATAATCCTGTGCACGCTCCTCACTTCTTCTCATGCTTTGCAAAATCTGATTTCTAGGCATAAGAACTCTTGAAGTGTTCCTAGATTCATAGATTGACTTTAAAGATTCCCAAGCCTCTTTAGCACTAGTATATGCTGATACTTCTCTCAACAAATCATTGCTCACATTCATCTTCGCACAATGAAGTGCAGGCCTAGATCTCTTCTTGTATCTAGCTAACTCTTGTGCACCTAGAGGTTTATCTTCATCCTCAATCAAGAACTCATAAAGGTCTTGGAGCACCAAGAGTGACTCCATCCTAACCTTCCAAATAGCATAGTTTGTAGAATTCAATCTCTCACTAACTTCTAGAAGGTATGCTCCAACAGATCCCATCTTACTAGTGACTTCTACAAATAAGAAATAGATTTGATTGACTTGAAGCTCACAAAGGTCTCACACTTGTAGTGTTTCACTCAAATTAGATTTCTAATTCAACAAATGGACTTATAATCACAGTTCTATCACTCTCTCACAAAACTAGAATGAAAATAAGATGAAGTGAAAACTACTTTCAAACAAATCTTGCCAAGAAATGGATTTGATTATCTCTAGAAACTCACTAAGGTCTCTCTCTTGTAGTGTTTCACTCAAATTAGATGTCTAATCCAACAAATGGACTTATAATCTCAGTTCTAGCACTCCCTCACAAAGTTGGAATGAAGATAAGATGATATGAAATCTACTTACAATCAGATATTGCCAATTTTGGCTATTTTTGGACAATAACATGAGTAAATCTCCCTCACACTTTTTGATGTATTTTCAAAACCTGTAAAACAAGTTTAGAGGACCTGATTTCAGCCTAGATTAATTAGATCTCATGACCCTATGTCAAATCTAATCAATGGCACTCAATCTTGGTAGCTTATCCTAAGATTTCCACCAAAAATTACATCAAAAACGCACAAATTGAATTTCTTTGGATCGAATGAATACTATGCATTAAATGCAAGTTCAGAGGACCCTACCAAGTTTGGGATCAAATCACTATAATCAATATTCTAGCATTGATTGACATTGAAATCCGAGCCCACACATGTGTACTACAGGTTGTAGTACAGCCTTCAAGCAAAAAAACAGGCAAAAATTGATTTGGTTTCATTTGGATCACAAAAACTCAATGTACATAGTGGAGTAGCTTGAGATTGCCAATGAGCTCCAAAAAGTAATCTATCTTCTCACTATGGGAGCTTGGAATACATTCAATATCTAGAACAAGTTGTGCGAAAAATCACCTCCTGTGAGGGTTGAACCCTCGCAGACAGTCTGAACCCTCACAAAACCTTCGTAGGGCAGTCAAATCACCTTTTGAACCTTCGCAGACTTCTTTGAGGACTTAGAATATTGTGAAAAAGGTCCTTGCAAAATTTTGGTTGGAACTGAGTTGGGGAAAGTGCACTTCGTCTAATACGCACTCTAAATTTTGCTATATAAGGCATACGTGGGTGGCGTTGGAATCACCACCAGGGTCAGTTGTGGTTTTTGTGCCATGAGGTTTTGGCATTCTTTGAGTGCTTGGCTGAGCTCATGGTTGGCACTCGTACAGTATCAATCAAACTCCGCCTGGTAGTTGTTGAGGGTTTGGTTGTATACCTGCACTTGCATAGGTTCATTTCAGCTTGTGTGAGAGGTCGATCAGCAAGTATAGGTTGTGCTAACCAGGCGGCCTTCTCTGCTTGTAAGTCTTGCAACTCCACTCCCAGATGATTATTCTCTGTTTCATAGATTTGTAATTGGGCCTGGAGGGGGGCTAGCCATTGCTCTACCACTTGTTGGAGCTCTTGGACTTGGTCAGAGGCATCCGTTACTACTGACTTGGAGAGTATTGAGATATAATTTTGTAGGCTATCTTTGTGTTGCTTCAGCCTTAGGATCTTGTCCTTTTGTGTTTGCTCATGCTGGTTGACTACCTGTAGGTCTTGCTAGAGCTTTGTCAGTTCCACGTGCAGTTTCGTGTTGTCGGTAGCCAGTTTTACCATACAACCATCCAATATCATTTTGATAGCAATCACATCATGGACAAATGTTCTCAAAAGTTGGTACGCCAAATGAATATCCATTGGCACGGCTGGTAGAATTGTTGTGCTAGTGCTTCTTGCTGCGGTGGTGGAATAATTTGAACATCTACAGCCGCATCGTCTTCAATGAGCTCTTCTTGCTCGACCAGATCCTCTGGCTATTTAAGATCATCACGCTAAGGGTATTTTATATACATTTTTGAATAAATGCTTCATCAAACAATGGTTTAGACAATGGTTTGTCGCCCTCAATAGTCTGCGAAGGTGGTGTGAGAAGAGTGGCAATGGTGGAGAGAGTTTGGAGAAGGATGAAATAAGAGGGATGGAAGGAAATTGTAGAGTGGTTCAAGAATGGAGGCATGAGTGGGAGAAGAGTTATAAGAAATATGCATCCATTGGAGGGTTTTAGGCAAGATTTGGGAGTCACCTAGGTTAATCTGGATGAATGGGATGGAGATGAGAGGAGGGATGGAAGAAGCGATGGTGATGGATGATGTAGCCGAAACTAGAATAACGAGGGGATGGGAATGGTAGGAACAAAACTAACAATAGTAGTGGATGGTTGTGCAGAAATGGTAGTAGTGGAAGTAGAAGAGGTGGTATCAGGACGTGCTTGAGGGTTAATACATTGTCTTGTGTTAGGAGGGCTAGCAGAGGTAGGCAATGCCACGCACACGTTTATTGGCCGTTGTGTTGTTGTAGGTTTGGAGGAGAGACCAGCAACACAGCAAGATCAAGTGAGGTATGACAAGAGGGCCAAGAAGGCTCTACACATGATAAAGCTGAATGTTACCAATGAGCTTCTCAAGGAAGTTGGTAAGTGCACATCATCTTTGGAAGCTTGGGATTCATTGATGAAGCTTTATGAATCCAAGTCTACTTCTAGAGTGTTGACTCTAAGAAGGCAAATCTTTTCTTGTTTGCAAAAGAATGAGGAAAGTTCAAGTACTTTTGTTTTGAGGATGAAAGCATTGAATGATGAGTTACCTTGCATTGATGAAAGCATTAAGGAAGGAGAGCTTGTTCAAGTTGTTCTTAATGGCTTGTTGGATGCTCATGCTAACATTGTTCAAAGTATCTCTATTCAAAAGACTTTCCCAAGTTTGATGGATCTTCAAGAGATCTTGATCAATGATAAATATAGACTTCAAGCAATAGGTGGATCTACATCGACACTTCCAGAGGAGGTTGTGTTCACAAAGGGCAAATTCAAGGGCAAAACCAAAAGTAAGTGGTCTAAACGGCAAGATCAAGTAGAGCTTCTTCAAGTGGCAAAAAGAAGGATAGATCAAAGATCAAGTGCTTATATTGTGGCATCAAAGGAAACTTTGCAAGTGAGTGCTACAAGAAGAAGAGAGGTCAATGAGACGAGCAAGGTAGTCTTACTCTTGATGAGGATGGCTTGGATGTTCAAGATGCAAATGATGATGCTTTTGTGATGTCTTCATCTATGCTTGCTAATGATGGAGATCTAGATCCTTGGTGGATTGATAGTGGAGCAAGTTCACACATGACCTTTCACAAAGAATATTTCACTTCTTTGTTGGCATATGGAGATGACAAAAGGGTGATCTACACGGCCAATGATGGTGAGTGTGCAATCAAAGGGATTGGCACAATTCCTATTTCTCTCTCTACAAAGAATGTTCATTTGGAGGATGTCTTGTTTATTCCATCTATTATCAAGAATTTGCTTAGTGTGAGTCAAATGCTATCTCTGTTCTCTAAGTAATCCATGATTATCAAAGCCTTGGTTTATTGAACTACCAAAGTCTAGGATTATAATAAAAGTCAATACATTCTTGTTCTATAAAGCTGGTTCATTTTGTTTGTGTTTTATCTCTACTACTCAATTACAATGGAAGGTTCAACCTCAGAGATCCGCTTGATCAACAAATTCAATGGAGATGACTTCCACATGTGGAAGTTCAAGATGAGGATGATCTTAATCGAGAAGGAACTTTGGGAATACGTAAATAGTTCAATAGCCAAACCGACAGAACCTGAATTGCTCCCAACATGGGAAGCAAAGGATGGCAAAGCACTTGCCATTGTATCCTTGAATCTACACTCAGATTTCTCATGTATCAAATAGCACCACCTCCAAAAAAGTGTGAGATATCCTAACAAGTATCTACGAGACTTCAGATGTATCCGTCAAAAATATTGCTTGGTTCACATATTTACAGAACAGTTTAAATGTTGTGTCGCAGATCATTGAAATTTTGTACCCCTTCGTGGGTACGAAACAATTGCTTAAGAAGTGGGCTGCTTCATCCACTGAGTCTTTGTTGGTTGAAAACATCTTCCCATCCAAAGGTAACCCGAGGGCTGTGTAGAATAGGTCTTCAGTGATAGTGGAGAATTGGCTTCGCACATGAACTTTGAAGTTCACCTCAGAAATTGAGTGGATGGAGTTCACAAATTCCGTGCTGACTTTAGAGAGGATGATTGAAGGGTCCACTTTCAAATCACCCAACCTGCATCGATCCAAATAAGACTGGATGGATGCCAGACGGATTCCTGTGCATGCTTTCCAAATGATGGTAGAACTAGAACTTGATCCGGAAGCCATTGGTAGAATGTTTGACGACAGCTCTGTAGATTGTAATAGTTCGTATGAGTGAGCTTTGATCACAAAGAGAATAAGCGTAGGAAAGCATAAACTCACAGGCCGAAAGTGTAAGGAAAAAAATGGAAAATAACTCTAATATGCAGTAGCGGTGTGGAAGGGATGATAACGTGGCATGGTGACATGACATCTGTCACTTCCATTTATAGAGGACGTGCATGACTCGGTGTTTGAAACTATAATTTGACAGATCGATCTTTAATAACAGAAGACCGTTTGTGAAAAGAAAAAAAATTAAATTAAGAAAAAAACAATATCTATTTTGATATGTGAGCGTACACACGTGTGAAAATGATAATCACGTGGCCATCATCTTTAATGGAGGAATACAAAAAATAGGTCAAGAGATTCTTGAGAGATTCTAAAAAATATGCTAGAAAGATTCTAGAAAGTTTCGCGAAACTTTTTCGTAGGATCTTGAAAAAAATGATACAGAAACTCACGAAAATTTCTCGAAAATTTAACATACTACAAAATTTCTCGAAAAACTGGAGAAAATGCTAGAAAAGATTCTAGAAAAATTCTCGAAAATAATTCACAAAAATTTGATTAACAAATTTAGTGTTGCAAAAAATTCTCAAAAATACTTTAAAAATTATATTGAAAGATTGAGAGAAGTTAAGAAAAATTCTCGAAAATTTCACGAGACATTATGAAAAATGTTGGAAGTTGGTAGAAAATTTCACAAAAATTTCTAGAAAAGATAAAAGAAAAGTCACGAAAAATATTAAAAAGGATAAAAAAAAATTCACGATTATTTCCAGAAAAATACTAGAAAATAATAAGAATAAATTTTTTTTTGGTCAAAGCTAGTATTTCTTCAGTTTGGATCCATTAATACGTGTAGGTAACAGTTCACCTTCAAGTGATTGAAGTTGTACAAAACCATTCTCAAACACCTCTATGACTTTATATGCTCCAAGCCATCTCATACGGAGTTTTTCAGGGAACTTTTGATGTCGACTGTCATATATCAGTGCAAAGTCATCAGTTTTAAGATCACATTTCTTGATATGACTGTCCTTTGTTCCTGGATTTTCTTCGTTAATTTTTGTAATTTTTCACGAGCTTCAGCTAGTTCTTCAATATTAGTCAACCTTTCGTTTATACATTCTGCATCTGTTTGCTGATCTTAAATACGAAAAGTTTTCACCTCAAATTCAATTGGCAAAATAGGATGCATACCATACGTAAGAAAATATGGTATCTGTTTCGTCGTGATTTTCTCTGTGTTGCGATAAGCCCAGAGAACTGATGGTAGTTTCTGATTCCAATCCGTTGCATGTGCAATAGTAATTTTGTTCAGGATCTTACATAAAATTCCATTAGCTCTTTCTGTCAACCCATTTGATTTTGGATTATATGGTGTAGTTTTTATGTGTTTGATCAGAAAATAGGTTGTCAGCAACCGTATCGTGTCATTTAGAAAATATGTACCTCGGTCACTTACTAGTTCAAGTGGACAACCATATCTTGTGATTATACTTTTGAATAAGAACGTCGCAACAGTTTTCACATCGTTTCATTTCGTCGCCTCTACTTCAACGTTCTTTGTAGCATAATCCGTTGCAACTAGAATATAACGACATTTCGTATGTCGAGTCACAGGTTTAATTGGACCGACAAAGTCAATCCCCCACTTTTCAAATGGTGCAAGAGACAGGATTGGTGTCAACGGCCAATTCATTGCTTTTGTAGGCTTACCAGATCTCTGGCATGGATCAGATGAACGAATAAAATTTGATACATCCTTGAACATTGTTGGCCACCAATACTTGGCAGTCAAAATCTTATTAACAGTATTTTTCAAAGCAAAATGTCCACCAGCATCTTCTGAGTGTAAGACTTTAACGACCTTTTTATTGTCTTCAGTTTCGAGACATCTTCGTAGTTGATGGTTAGCAGCAAGCTTGTACAGAACATTGTTAATAATTGTATAAGGTGCTACCTTATATTGAAATTTTTTTTTTTGCTCCAAATCATAACCATCCGGATATATCTGATCTTTGAGATAAATAATAATATCAGAATATAATAAATTTGTAGATGAAATCTCGAATAAATGTTTGTTTGGAAAATCATTATTGATAGGTTCTTCAATTTTTCACGTGCTGAGTCGTGAAAGATAATCAGCATTTTCCTTGACGAAGCTCTACTTGAAAAGTGAATTCCTGTAGAAGTAGAACCCAACGTTGCAATTTTAATTTCAGCTTCTGCAGGTGCATCTTTATATCACTATATACACAGAAATCATCAATAAATATTTCGAGAAAAGTTCTTAGGAAGGTAGCAAAAAATTAACATCATAATTCGCTGAAAAGTCGCTGGAGAGTTACAAAGACCAAAGGGCATTTTATTGTAGGCATAAGTGCCCCAATCTGTAGTGAATGTAGTCTTTGAATGATACTCCTTCCACACTCCAACCTGATTATAACCAAAAAACAGAAACTGTAACGCTCCTAACTAGCAACCTGATCTAAGATGGAATCAGTGAAGGACAGAGGATGATGATCCTTCCTTGTGGCAGCATTGAGTTTGCGAAAATCCTAGCATATTCGTATTTTGCCAGTCTTCTTCTTTGGGACGACAACAATGGGTGAAACCCATTCACTGCTTAGGACGAGATAGATTATACCTGCCTTAAGGTGTTTGTTGAGTTCGTCCTTAACCATGAGAGAGTACTTAGGATTGAGACAATACTGTCTCTGTCGAATAGGTACAACATCTTCCTTAAGATCATAATGGTGCTCTCCGAATTCTGCAGGTATACCTTCAAATCGTTGAGCGACCAGGCAAAAACATCTTGATACTCCTTCAATAGTTCAGTGAATTCCGCTAATTCCGATTCTCCAAGTGACTTTGAAAAATGCACAAATTTGTCAGGTGCAAGTTCAATTAGTTCAGTAGAATTTGGTAATATGATACCTTCTGTCAAACTGGCCTTGGTATGGCCATGAATTTCGTGCATGGTTGACTCCATAGATGTTTTCTTGTCGTCAACCTAGTTCTTGTTACCAAATTCATGTTCAGATTCGTCACTCGAATCGTCACTCTTTCGATTTCGTGTCTGCAACATTAATTTCTTCATATGAAACATCTGTTTCAGTGTTGCAAACATTGAAGAATTCTTCTTCATCAGCATTCTCATAACATTCAAAATATTGAACTTCAATGTCAGATGCGTTAGAAAAAACATTTAAGGCATAAGAAGATTCTTCTGAGGTAAAACTGGTGTCAGACAAAGGTGTTTCACCTTCATATTTGTCCTGACTCCAGGTGATTATTTGTTCTACTGGCTTACCACGATTATTGGTCTCACCAGTCTGAAATCTTAGCTCTCTAGATTTCCAATGAACACTTGCGTTTAATTGATAATGTTAGGGTCGTCCAATCAGCACAGAACAAGATGGCAAATCGAGTGGTTTGAATAGGGGTCTGAAGTACTGCTAGTTACATAGGTATGTAACACATATCCTTGACCAATTTGTTATGATGCATGTACAAGATTGAACACGTGTTTAAATGACCTAGTCTTTGATGCCAAACATGAGCTTCAGAGTTACTCACAGAAAGTGCATGATCATGACTCAAGATGTATAAATTTTTTTCTTTGTGTGTAGAGAGGATTTCATTAGAATTCTCATCAAAAATAGTACATCGACTAGTAGTAAACAAAGCTCTATAGCCTTGATCAATGATCTTGCTACTAGATAATAAGTTCTTTGTTAAATTGGGTACGTAAAGGACACCATCTAACAATCTAGTGATGTCGTCAAAAAGTTTTCAATTTAAGAGGAAGGATAGGAAAGTTGTTAGTGAAACACATCCCAGTTCCAACAATCCTAAGAAAACCAAGAAAAACTTTAAAAATCATCAAGGTGGCAATGATAAATCTGAAGCTCGTAAGAAAAACTTGTGCTTCAAGTGCAATGGCGAGGGTCACCTTGCATGTGATTGCGTCAAAAAACAAGCTTCAACCTCAGGTAATCTATCTCAAAGTAATGAGATGGATGTTTGTTTCCTTAGTTCTTTAGTTTTTGGACCTAATGACCTTATTTGCATTAAAGGTAAAGTTAATGATCAAGTTGTTAATGTTCTTTGTGACACGAGATCCACTCATAACTTTATTAATGTATATTTGGTGCAGACGCTAAACCTTCCTACTAGAAAAAGTGAGAAAAAATACCGTGTGACAATGGCATTGAGAAGTAATTCTGATTTGATGGATTTTATTTTTCTTGATGTAGAATTGCACATTCAAAATTATTTTGAAAAATTAGAATTCCATGTTGTTTCATTAGCTAATGTAGATATTGTTCTTAGGCAACAATGGCATTTTGATAAGAACAGGTCATTGAGAATTGATTTTGTTGAAAAATCTTTATCTTTTATGCATGAGAATTCTTTAGTTAAGATCAAGGCTAGTTTAAGTGTTGACACTTAAAATGTTACCTCTTATTCTAAACAGGAACTTAATTCTATTATGAAGAATTCTGATTTTAAAGTTTATTTATGTTTTCATAATGATATCATTTGCTGCAATGATGATGAACTTAACATAAATGCCATGAATATACCTAGTGAGAACACTACAAAATTTGAAGCCTATAATGAACTTAGGCAAGAATTCAATGATGTTTTTTTAGACCTTCCTGTAGGTTTACCACCAGAAAGGACAGTTGATCATAAAATTGACCTAATACCTTGAGCAATTCCAATCGCACAACGTCCTTATAGGATGAGTGCATCGGAAGAGGCTGAGGTAAATAGGCAATTACATGATTACCTGAAAAAGGGGTGGGTACAACCTAGTAAGTCTCCTTGGGCATCACCTTGGGCATCTGGTTGCCAAGAAGGATGGGACTATAAGGTTTTGTGTCGACTATAAGAAATTGAACAAGGTAATCGTTAAGAATAGATATTCACTACTGCGGATGGACGACCTAATAGATATCAAGATAGATCTAGGGCTACCATCAGATATGCATTAAGGTAGAAGATATACCAAAACCTGGGTTTTGAACTCGCTTTGGTCACTACAAATTTTTGGTGGTGCCTTTTGGTTTGACCAATGCACTGGCAACTTTCCAACAGATGATGAACGATTTGTTCAGGCCATATTTGGGAGGATTTGTAGTGGTATTCTTAGATGATATCCTAGTATTTATTAAGACTTTGGCGGAACATAAATAGCATCTTAGGATTGTCTCGGACATCCTAAGAAGGGAAAAGCTCTTTGCCAAGGAGTCTAAGTGTGACTGTTTTGCTAAGGAATTGTCCTACTTGGGGCATAAGATTTCTAAACGAGGAGTGGAGATTGAGGCCGATCGTATCCAGAGGGTTATTGATTGGCCTATTCTCACCACAGTTCAGGAAATCAAGTCTTTCTTGGGGTTTGTAGGATTTTTTTGTCGGCATATTCTTGTTAAAAATTCACAATTCTAGCTTGACTAGTTTTGGTCATATGACTTGTAAATAGTTAGATGGTCATGATGTGGCTTGTCACACGTGCCAAATAGCATAGGATTCCATTCATAAGGATGTTCTCAAGTAGACCTAAGTGTTAGAACCTTTGGAATGAGTCCAAATTATGCTTAGATACAAGGGAGAAAAAATAGGAGCTATTTTTGGTAATTTTTGCATTGTTGAGGGATCTCCAATATTCCAACCCTAACCTGGTAGGGATGAAAGATCCACCAAAATTAGCATTAGGGATAGGTTTAGGGCTACTCATACCTGCCCAAAATCGTGATGGATCATGTATATATAGGTGATGATAACTCACCAAAATCTATCAAGCAATTTCATGTTTTTTCTCTCATAATGGTGCAATTGCTCTCTATGTTCATAATTGTTTGAGTACTTGTGATTACTAATGATTATAGGATTGAATGTAGGTCTGGTGTACAGTACTCAGACTGTGGGAGGCCGTAATTTCACACGTGTGAAGCCTTCTTCAAGGATTTGGGCCATTTAGTGAGGTTCAAGCATAGATTTTTGATGGATTTTGATGGTTCAACTTGTGCTAATCTTATGAAATCATAATCTATTGTTTCCCTCATCATTTCAAGTGTTTTAGGATCCTTATTTGCTGTAATTTTTACATGGTATCAGAGCCTAAAGGCTGAAATGAGCTAAATCCTTGGTTTTCATTCAATTTGATCACAATTTTTGATCTAAATCTTGTGTAGATTGGATCTTAGCATCTAGTATTGATTCTAGAACTCAAAGTGAGTCAAATACATTGGAGATTGGTGTTGTGTGACTTCATTTGCAGGTGTTTAGGTGTCTAAAACCAGAGGCAAAGTTGAATTCAATTCACATTACCAAGATAGCAAGTTTTGCTTGCTCCAAGCATTGATTTCTAAGCAAGTTTTGGAGGTGATTTCATAGAGGAGGCTTTCTAGCATTCAAGGAGAGGGAAGATCAGAGTTTTGGGGACTCTTCAAGGCTGTTCTAAGGTGTAGTAGACACCTCCTAAAGTGATTTAGGTTCAGTCCAACCATTGCTTGACTTATGCACCAAATTAGATCAATTTTTCATCAATTTTGATCATTTTTTGCTTGTGATTGGATAGTAGATTGTGTTGCATCGTCATTAAGTTCCATTTAGATCTTTTACAAGTGATTTTGTAAGTATATTAGGTTGCTGAAATTCACTCTTGATCAGATCATTTGGAAGCTTTAATGTTCTTTATAGAAAGAGGGGCAATTCTACTAGTATTGTCTACTTCAATCAAGCAAGTGCATTGTTTCTAGTATTCTATGATTTGATTTTGTTAGAGATCATTCTTAGATCTTTATAGGAAGTCTATTACTGATCTTTTCAGGTCCCTAAGAAGTGGGATAAGGTAGACCTTCAATCAAATCAATAGAAGTAACCTTCATTTGTGTCAAGTCCTTGATTAGGAGACTAGATGGCATCTATAAATGCATATCTTTTGGATACTAATGAAAGGCTCAACAAAACTAGCTATTCCATATGGAAAGTTAGAATGGAATCTATCATGATCATGCAAGATCTGATGGAAATTGTAAATGGTAAGGAGGGTGAAGCTATTCATCCTCAAGAAAAAGCCAAATACATCAAGAGGTGCAATGTTGCACTACATTGCATAAAAATGAATGTTGCAAATGAACTCTGAAGAGAGGTAGGAGATTGCACTTTAGCTGAAGATGCTTGGGAGACTTTGCAAAAGGTCTATGAATCCAAGAACCAAACTAGAATGTTAGCTTTGAAGAATCAAATCTATAGAAGCTATCAAAAGAAAGGAGAGAGTGCACATACTTTTGTCCTAAGAGTAAAGGAATTGAACAAAGAGCTAGCCTTTATAGGTGACCCTATCAAGGATGAAGAGCTTGTTCAACTCATATTGAATGGACTAAGCTTTGAATTTGACAATTTGGTTCAGGGATATGCAATTATGGGTAAGCTACCCATACTTGAAGAACTCCAAGGCACACTCATGGCCGAGGAATCAAGAAGGAGCCAAATGCAAGAGAGGATGGATAGGCTTTCCATCCAAGGTGGAGATGACCAAGCTCTCTTCACCAAAGGCAAAGGCAAGTCCAAAGGCAAAGGATCAACATTCAAGAAGTCTACAAAGCTTGAGGATCAAGAAGGACCCCCAAACGCATCTCCATCAACCACCAAAGTCAAGAAGGACAAATCAAAGGTGAAGTGCTACTATTGTAGCAAGATGGGGCATTATGCCTCGGAATGCTTCAAGAGGAAGCAAGATCAAAGCCAAGCCAACATGAGCAAAGAGGAGGAGGAGGAGAGTTCACATGAGGACTCTCTCATGATGTCCATATTTTCTTCAACAAGCTTCAAAGGAGAAGATCCTTGGTGGATTGACTCGGGTACTAGTTCACACATGACAAGTAAAAGGGAGTTTTTCTCTTCTCTCTTATCTTATGATGGACCTATAAAGTCTATCTATACAGCAAATGATGAAGCTTGTAAGATTGAAGGAGTTGGTAGCATTCCCCTTTGCTTAGGATCTTCCAAAAAGATCAACATAGAAGGTGTTTTGTACATTCCTATAATAACAAAGAATCTACTAAGTGTTGGCCAAATGGTAGACAATGGTTTCAATGTTGACTTTGCTTCAAATGAATGTTTCATCAAGAAGAAGGGTAAGATAGTGGCTAAGGGCACTAGACTTGGCAAACTTTATAAGCTGGATGCATTTGTGGATACTAATGTTGTCATGTTGGCCGAGAAGAGCAAGATATCTACCTTTACTTTATGGCACAAAAGACTTGGACATGTCAACTCGGGTTCCATGGAGGCTATGATCAAGGAGGAGTATGCTTTAGGCCTACCAAGGTCTATTGGGAAGGAAGACAAGGTTTGTGAAGCTTGTGCCTTATCCAAGGCACATAAGAAGGTGTTTTCCTAACTCCATCACAAAGTCATCTCATCCTCTTGAACTCATACACTCGGATGTGCACATTGCTAGCACCAAATCTAATGGAGGTTCATCCATGTTTTTAACCTTCATTGATGACTACTCAAGATATTATTGGGTGTTCTTACTTTCCTTCAAGTCTCAAGTATTTGATACTTTTGTAAAGTTCAAGTTGTTTGTGGAAAAGCATCATAATCATAGCATCAAGATTCTTAGAAGTGACAATGGTGGAGAATTCATCTCCAGTGAGTTCAAGGCCTTTTGTGAGGAGGAAGGGATCAAGAAAGAGACTTCTTGTCCTTACACTCCTCAACAAAATGGAGTTGCTGAAAGAAGGAATAGAACATTATGTGAATGTTCTAAGGCTTTAAGATTAGATGCTTGTTTGCCCAAATCCTTTTGGGGTGAGTCTCTTGTATGTGCAAACTACTTGATGAATAGGGTGTCTTGCAAAGCAATTGAAGGCAAAACTCCTTATGAGATGTTGTATGGAAAGAAACCCAATCTTAATCACTTGAAAGTTTTTGGGTGTATATGTTATGTGCATGTGCCATTGGAAACAAGAACCAAGGAGGATCCATCTTCCACAAGAGGGATCATGCTTGGATATGCAAGCTCAAGCAAGGGCTACAAAGTCTATCTCCCATCCTTGAACAAATTTGTTGTTTCAAGGGATGTCATCTTTGATGAACATCATATGCATATGCTTGAAGAAGGCTCAAGTGCTCCAACAATCAAGAAGAAGATGGCCGAGGAGCAAGATCTTGGTTTTGAGGAGGAGCTCATGGAGGAGCAAGCACCAAACCCACCTATCACACCAAGGAGATCTTCAAGGGCAAAAGTGGAGCCATCAAGGCTCACATATCAAGGCAAAGGACATCAAGTTGAGGGTATCTCATCCAGTTCTTATGCTTTATCTAGTTTTGAAGAACCGTCTAATGTTGAAGATGCATTGAACTCCAAAGAATGGTATAAAGCTATGTTGGATGAGTATGATGCCTTGATTGAGAATGAAACTTGGTTGCTTGTTGAGAGACCTCAAAGGAATGTAATAGGATGCAAGTGGGTCTTCAAGCTTAAGTTGAATGCAAATGGGAGTGTTAACAAACATAAAGCAAGATTAGTTGCAAAAGGTTATGCTCAAGAGAGAGGGATAGACTATGAGAAATGGATGTCTCTAATGCTTTCTTGAATGGTTTTTTGGAAGAGGATATCTATATGGATCAGCCACAAGGGTTCATCAAGCATGGAATGGAGAACAAAGTATGCCATCTCCAAAGAAGCATCTATGGCTTGAAGCAAGCCTCGAGATCTTGGAATTCAAGACTACATTGCTATCTTATTTCACTTTCTTTTGTTCAAAGTGAATATGATCCTACTCTTTACATTAAGTTTGATGATGTTGGTATTGTACTTTTACTCATTTATGTAGATGACATCATCATTAGTGGAAATAGTGTTGATGGTATTGAAAAAATCAAGATAGATCTATCCTTAGAGTTCAAGATGGTAGATCTAGGGTGTCTTCACTTCATCTTAGGCATAGAAGTACTTAGAGGGTCTGATTTTATCTTTATAAGTCAAGTAAACTATGCTCAAAGTCTTTTGAAGAAGTTTAAGATGGAAGTATGCAAAAGTGTTGACACACCAATGGAGCAAGATGTAAAAGTGCCAAATGAAGATGATGAAAGATCCTTCATGGACATCACTTTGTTTAGGCAACTTATAGGTTCCTTAATGTGGATCACTATAACTAGACCAGATCTTAGCTTTAGTATATGTAGGTTGAGCCAATCCATGCAAAAGCCATTGAATATCCATTGGAAAAAGGCTAAGAGGATTCTAAGATACATCTCGGGTACATTGGATTTTGGGATTCTATATAGAGGAGATGTGATTAACCTTCATGCATTTAGTGATTCAGATTTTGCAGGGGACAAGAGGGATAGGAAATCAACAAGTGCCTATTCAACTTTCATAGGATAAGGTGTGGTTTCATGGCTTTCAAAAAAAGCAAGAAACTATATCTCTATCTTCAACCGAGGCCGAGTACAAAGCTTTGACAACCACTACAAAGGAGGTACTTTGGATCAAGAGATTATTGGTGGAACTAAAGATCATGGATTCAGAGGAGGCACCAATCATCTACAATGACAATATATCAGCCGAACACCTTGCATCTAACCCAATCTTCCATGCAAGATCTAAGCACATTGAGATATGCCATCACTTTGTGAGAGAAATTGTGCAAGCCAAGGAGATTGCTTTGGAGCATGTTCCAAGCAATGAATGTGTAGCTGATCCACTTACTAAACCACTTCAAAAGACACCTTTTATGAAGTTCAGATCATCACTTGGAGTATTTAGTAAAGCAATGATTGAACCAAGCTAGATAGTGAGGAGGAGTGTTAAAAATTCACAATTCTAGCTTGACTAGTTTTGGTCATATGACTTGTAAATAGTTAGATGGTCATGATGTGGCTTGTCACACGTGCCAAATAGCATAGGATTCCATTCATAAGGATGTTCTCAAGTAGACCTAAGTGTTAGAACCTTTGGAATGAGTCCAAATTATGCTTAGATACAAGGGAGAAAAAATAGGAGCTATTTTTGGTAATTTTTGCATTGTTGAGGGATCTCCAATATTCCAACCCTAACCTGGTAGGGATGAAAGATCCACCAAAATTAGCATTAGGGATAGGTTTAGGGCTACTCATACCTTCCCAAAACCGTGATGGATCATGTATATATAGGTGATGATAACTCACCAAAATCTATCAAGCAATTTCATGTTTTTTCTCTCATAATGGTGCAATTGCTCTCTATGTTCATAATTGTTTGAGTACTTGTGATTACTAATGATTATAGGATTGAATGTAGGTCTGGTGTACAGTACTCAGACTGTGGGAGGCCGTACTTTCACACGTGTGAAGCCTTCTTCAAGGATTTGGGCCATTTAGTGAGGTTCAAGCATAGATTTTTGATGGATTTTGATGGTTCAACTTGTGCTAATCTTATGAAATCATAATCTATTGTTTCCCTCATCATTTCTAGTGTTTTAGGATCCTTATTTGCTGTAATTTTTACAATTCTCCAATTTGCTCGACTGGCATTTCTTCTTACCCAGACGTTGAAAGGCTATAAGAAGCTAAGCCGGAGGGATAAGAGTCCACTAGTGGTGTGGACAGAGGATATAAATAATTGTTTTGAGTTGCTTAAGAAAAGTGTCATTCGGCACCAACACTAATTATTGGTGATCCTAATAAGGCTTTTGTGATTAGGACCGATGCCAGTGATTATGCTATTGGAGCTGTTTTGATGCAGGATGGACATCATGTGGCTTATAAAAGCAAGAAACTCAATCCTGCTCAGTCTAGGTATTGTACCTATGAGAAGGAACTGTTTGCAATTGTTCGTTCCTTGAAAAATTTGGCGACATTATTTGTATGGAGCCAGATTTGAAGTTTTGACGAATCATCAAACTCTTCGATATTTCTGTGATGCTACAAATTTAAAGGGGAGACAATCTAGATGGGTTGAGCTTATGCAAATATTTGACTATTCTATACGTTATTGTAAAAGAAGTCAAAATACTCTAGCGGATGCTTTGAGTCAGTTACCAGTTATTAATCAGTTGTGCTTTACTGTTATAGAACCGGGGTTGTTTCAGTCTCTTCAAGGACTATATGAGTCCGATCCTTTTTTTTGAAAAATATTGACAACAAGTACTTTCGGGGGTCGATTCAGGTTTGCAAGATTCCTCGAATCAGGAAAAGACTGAAACGGATTTCCTAATTCGAAACAGGATTTTGTTTTGTAAAGGAAAGGTGTGTATACTGGAGAATGACATTGTAAGGGCCCAAATCTTGCATGAGTGTCATGATAGTCCATGCGCAAGATATCCGGGTATACATAGAAAGGCAATTTTGGTGGCCTAAGATGAAAAGTCAGGTAGAGGCCTATGTACTTAAATGTACTAAGTGCCAACTAAATAAAGAAGAGAGGCTAAAAGCTAGTGGCCTATTACGTCCTTTAGATATTCCTACTAGAAAGTGGGAAAGTATATCTATGGATTTTGTGGTTGGGCTTCCACGTACAGGGAAGGGCCACGGTTCGGTTTGGGTCATTGTTGACAGACTTACAAAGTTTGTTCAATTTATCCCAACGAAACCTACTGTTAAAGCTTCAGAACTAGCTCAACTGTTTGTTGAGAAGCTTTTTCGACTATACGGGCCACCTTGCGATATTGTCAGTGACCATGACCCAAAATTCACTAGGAATTTTTGGCAAGCAGTATTTGAAAAGTTGGAAACAACTTTAAGTATGAGTTCTGCAGATCATCCGGAATTAGACAGTCAAACAGAAAGGACCAATCAGACGATGGAAGATATGCTTCGAACATATGTGGGCCATCGGCAGTCTGATTGGGAACAGTGCCTTCCACTGGTGGAATTTGCATATAACAGTGCAAAACATTCAGCGACCGGATTCAGCCCTTTCATGATTATGTATGGTTTTCAACCTCGATCACCAATTAGTGTTGGCATGAAAAACCTACGGGTGCAAGCTGCAGCTGATTTTCTTACAGATATGCAAGAAATGTTACAACTGACTAAAGATAGCATAAGAAGTGCCCAGGACAGGGCAAGGCACTATGCTGATCTATCTCGAAAGCACAAGGTATTCATGGTCAACGACTGGGTGTTTTTGAGAGTCCCTAGTCACTCTAGGGGCTTGAAAACTATTAAGTGTGCAAAGTTGGCGCCTAGGTATTGAGGTCCTTTTAAGGTTATCCAAGTGATAAACAAGGTCGCATACAAACTAGACCTTCCAACTAACGTTGAAATTCATCTTGTTTTTCATGTTAGTAAGTTGAAACCCTTGTTGGGGGTTGGGGAGACCTTGGTCCCTGTGGAAGATCTAGTGGAACTTCTTCGTGATGAGTCCGTGAGTGGACCACCTGAACCCGAGGCGATTGTTAATAGCCGGAAGAGGACTCTACGGAGTAGAGTGCTTCAAGAATTTTTAGTCAAGTGGAGGGGCAAATCAGAAGAGGAGGATACCTGGGAAAAGGCTCCATTCTCCATCGATAGGCATCGACCTACGAATGTTCAAATACAGGAGTTTGTCCCACCCCTACGAGTTTGCCATTGTTCTTAGAAGTAGATTTTTCTGAAGAGCTCACTTGTTTGTTGTCAACAACATTGTTAGTTGAATTCCAAACTACTAAAAAAGCATTCTCCTCTCCATGAGTAGACCTCTCCACAAAGAAGTATATGTTATATAGTCTTCTAGTCAATATTATTTTGGACATTTAGAGACAATATTCACCCTTGAACGCAACATCAAAGTTTTGTGATATGCCCAAAGAAAGAAGGCACTTCTAACTTATCACAACACTTAGACCACTTTGAGAAAGTAGAAATATTATTTGAACACAAATCTCCCAAAAATGTCTTTTATAAAGCATATTGTTTACTTTTTCAAACACCACCATAAACTTCATCTTTTCTTTGAGAAATGCTTACTTCCATAAGTATCAAAACAGTACACACTTATTACTAAACACAATTAGCATAGAATACAAACAAAACAACGCTAATATAGAAATTAAATATTAATAATGAAATATACAAGTATACAAAATTGTTTACTGAAACAAAATAGAAGCTATACACACTACTCCAAAACTCGCAATATACTTCAATCTTGAAAGAATATCCCAATACAACCTTCTTATTGATCAATAACTACAACATTATGCAGCGACAATTGAGATATCTATCATTTGCAAGAATCTTCTAACAAATGAGCTCTAAATAACAAAACCAAAGCTAAATTTGAAAATCATGAAATGTCCAATAAGTATGTGCATTTACAATCACCATTGAATGTTGAGCCAATGATCGACACATAAACAACACCATAAACTAAATTTAAAAACAAGAAATTTCTCGAATTGAAAAATCGATCCCATAAACAACGTAAAAGGTTCATATGCGTCTACATGTGCTCCACAAGAGCAACCAAATAATATCTCAAATCCTTCACGATAGATGTGAAATCCTATTAGCATCTTTGGTTCCAAGATCGAGTGCCACTTGAAGACCAACATGCATTATCCACAACAACTTATACGACTTTGCTACATAATTCAAAGTGTGATTTAAGACTTGATGCCACTGCATTCATTAAAGCAAAAATGAGATTGATATTTCTTAGATTAATAAAATGGTGAGCCATTGCTTGGTTTGCGAAAGAGCGTCAACCATTCAATGTGTCCATTGAAACACTAAAAGATGCGCTAACAACAAAACCCTATAGTCCATTGAATTGTGATATCTACAAAGTCCACAAAATCCACAAAGTTGCACGAAGTGATATACCCAAAGCAATGTAATGTAGGTTCCTCATGCAAAACAATAACCAAACCAAAAAGACGAATGATCCTCGAAACACACCATCAAACTATGATGCACAATTAAACACTGCCATACCCCATTGATGTTGAGCGACCCTCACACAAAGGCAATGATTGAGAAAAATGTCACCATATCTTTCACAAATCTCCACTCAGTACATGCATTTAAGATCCCATTAAACAGCTCGTCAATGATCAACACATCTCATGGCTATCAATCACCAAAAATTCCAAAAAAAAATCAATGTCGTATTTACGGAGGGTAAGGTCCTATTTTTCAAGCTTTTTTCCCTAACACCCTCGCGGCCGGGTGCCTTAAGGCGTTAAGCTCTCAAAGTAGGGCTTTACCCTATACGTAATGGATTCTTTGTGAGGATTACGCCCAGTTTTTGGGCTCTTTAAAAACCAGAAAATGTCACTGGATTTGCAAAAAGTTTTCTGAGGCACATTCCACGCGCGCATCAGGCTGCCACGTGGCAATTTTTGACTGGTCCAAAAAAAGTCGAACTGCAGATTCTGCTTTATTAATGGCATGTGAAAAAGTCAATTACGCAATGAATGGGCCAGGCACAGCTGCCCGGTAAGGCTTTTCAAAAAATTTTGGGCCGGGCACAGGCCATTCTGCCCGCTAAGGTTTTCCGGAAATTTTTTTAGGCCCGGCCCATTGAGTGTAATGGCCTCTGCCCGGCCCATCGATTATAAGTAGGGCCCTCGTTTACAATAATAAAAAAATAATAATAGTATAAAATAAAAGAATAGTTCTCTACTTTTCTTGATGCCTAGACGTCCATTTCCGCTTTGGATTTTTTTCTTTCATTTTCTCTTGCTCTTCTTCGTCTTCGTCTTCTCCTTCTTCTTCTTCAGTTTTTGTGTGCTTGCCGATCTGTGAGTTTGTGCTGGTTCATTCCTTTGTGATCAGGCATTTAGGCGCTGGATTGAAGAAAAATGAGCGTGAGGGATCTGGAAATGGACGCATCTTATGCAGTTAGGAGTGTTCTTTTGGAGAATTTTCAACGCGTTGCTATGGCGGGTACAATTGGCTTGCGAGTCTGGATCCTTTGCTGCTAGTGGCGGGAATACTCATCCCAAATATCATAACTGCTCTTTCTTTGCTGATTGCTTCGGTTCAGGCACAAGGTTTGTGATTCCAGTTGTTTAATCAGTAAATAACAGTTCAGTGGATAGATTAAGATCAGAAGCTCTTTTTGAAACCAACCTAAAAGGAGCCAAATAAACATAGATGCAACAAATCTAGTGCATGCGTGCGGAATTTCGTAAATACTGAAGAGGGATAGTGTCCTATGGAAAAAAACAGCTTGAAGTAAGAAAATCTTGTGACCTTTAGTGAAGTTCTAGCTTAAAACCTTTTCTGTTAGGACGAACAACCCTCCGAGTTAGCTATGAAATTCGTCCTTCAAACTTGATTGCCTTCCAAGTTGTTCATTGCTGTAAGTGGGGTTAATTTAATTTTGTTAATATTGCCTTCTACTTTAATGTTGATCACTGTCGGAGCAAAATCCAGACCACAACACGATCTAGTCCTACACCAATTTGAGAGTTTCTGAAACTTTTCAGCTCTCTTGTTGTCCACCGTTTTAAGGTGAGACCCCTACTCTTGCACTGTGATCTGATACATTATTTTCATTACAGTTATGGATGTTCGGTACTTAGGAATGTTTGAAGTTGAGAGTGGAAAAAGTTCTTTCAATCCTGGTGTATGAGCAGAGTCCTCCTATTTCCACCAAATTCTTTTCTCCAGGTCTCTTTCCTTTGTGGAATCATGAGAGTTTTTCTACTTCCCATGTCTCTCTTTGCAGTCCACCAATTTCCCTCAGAATTGAGGCACTCAAGATGAGTTACAAGTGGTATCGCTTTTGTGCATGCTACTGGATTTATCTTTGTCTATTTGGGCTGGTGTGCACACTTTCACTATCGATGATAGTCTGAGTTGTGCATGACAGGCCATTTGCGTTTGGTTATCTGGGCTGGTTCACCTCTTTATAAATCTTCAATGGATCGCTTCTTCTCTTATAATCATACAGGCTGCACACACATCCTGAAGCTCTTCAAAAGATCTTGATTGCTATCATAGATGCCTCACGAGTCGCATTCCGGAATGCCATCTTCTAGAGGTTTACGTCGTTATGCAATTGCTTAATCCAAATTCCAAAGTGACAAAACTTGATCCTTATGAGGTTTGATTTCCTCTCTTGGTAGCACTCCTTCCTCAACACTCTAGATTTTAATTACATGCAAGCTTTGGCCGTATATCGTTGAGAAGGAATGACAAGGAGACACTAGCTTGACATAGACACACCATGTATGATGGAATTTCCTAGATTTGTAACCTACTATTGCTCCTAGTTTACTTGTCGTCTAATGGTTCCACTGGCTGCAAACAAAGAAATTTAAGTTTTTTTTTTCTTGTTCCGACGTTCCGGAACGTTGCATTTCAGAATGCTCATACTAGAATGATTTGCACACGGAACATCGTTCCGATGCAACATATAGATCTATTAGGCCAAGATCTTGAAAGGACAAAAGAGATGACCATCCCCAAGAGTCAAAAATTAGGGCTTATATAAGTAGGGTCTCAAAAAATGGTCAGCAACATCCAACTACTAGAAAACCAATGCAAGTTGCAATTGATAGAGCTCAGTTTGATCTCAAATGAAACACTTATGGTGAAAAATGTCTGTTTAGGTCTAGAGAGAGAAAATAGCTAGAGCGAGAAACACGATGAGAGAGAGAGCATTTGGAGAAAGAAAAGAACTAGAGAGAAAAATAACATCTCTAATCAAGAAAACTATATGAACAAAAGGCTGCCAATATCTCAGGCATATTGTCAAGTAAGATATCCAAATTTGCA
Source organism: Diphasiastrum complanatum (assembly GCA_029204225.1). NCBI lineage: Eukaryota > Viridiplantae > Streptophyta > Lycopodiopsida > Lycopodiales > Lycopodiaceae > Diphasiastrum > Diphasiastrum complanatum. The sequence goes on along the minus strand of CM055107.1, from coordinate 40,894,713 downwards.
ATGCCCTTGCAAAGAGTGTCATAGTATAGAGAAAAGTCAAGGACAATGTTCTAAATTTTTCCAGTACTATCACTACTTTCACAATCCAATATTCTATTCATCTCACCACTATCTATTGCAAGAACCATCGGTGTCAATACATGTTAAAAGAGATTAGCAATATGCCACATTCAAGCTCTATGATTAGTGTTACAAAGTTACATGCATGTCCAAATGGGATTCAACCTTGGCACATTTATTTTTGCAGCTCTTCAAAAATGAGCTGCAGCTTTGGCTTTTTGGTAGCATGTTCTTATTAATGGTATTGAAGATTGTATCTTTTTAAGGGGGAAGATTTATATGCCATGTATAAACAATATCTTGGACTTTGGAACCTTGGCTTTCTTGTGTGATATTAAACTTTGCAATCTAGGCATTTCTAAATCAAGCATTCGATGACTTCATGGTCACTATTGGGCTTCTTGCCGTAACAAACTATAGGGCCTCAACAAGTATAAATATGTCAAGGAGCCTCATAAATGCCAGTTCATTAGTTCAATGCCCAAGTCTTAATCCAATTAGCTCAAATTACCTTAAATCAGCTCAGTTAGCATCAAATAACTTGCTTGGATTGGCTTATTCAGTTTGTTATTAGCATATTCTTATGGAGATCATTGTTATTCCACTCAATATATTTGTTCTCCATTGTTTTGCTAGTACGTATTTGCATTCTCTATGTTTTGCATGTGTTGTTTTGTCAATAATTGTCCACACTATTTGTGAAATCGGTTAGATCCTATTTTTGGATACTCCCATGTTATCTCAATTAATAGCAAAGTCAAAACATAGTTGCATTTTGGTTGTTAGCATTCTTAAATGAATCCAATGAATAGCATGACAGTGTTTTATAGTAGTTTATTATTCAGTGTTTTACAATAGTTTCTTGTTCAGAGCAGTCATGTTATGCACATCTTTGATTAGCATAATCTACATGTGATTCTATTGATGTTATATGAAATACATCTTAGAGCCAGTTCCTGGTATTACTATACGACATTCATGTTATATACAACTACTTGGGATGCACTTGAGCTAGTTCTTGATGATGGTGATCACCATTCATGGTCCTCAAAGATGGCTTGGGATCCCTATAGATAGCACATAGAGGATTAGGATCAAAATTCGTTCTCACAAAATCGTTAGAGAGAAAGTAGCTATCTATGCGACCATACCACACGTGCAGTCCAATTTGCTTTTCAAGAAGTAGATCCCCGTCTCCTGGAGTAATCATCAATGAATGTCATAAAATAATAGGCTCCCCCTGATGTCATGGTCTTCCTTGGGCCACATAGGTCACTATGTATCAACTCAAGTGCCTTCTTCGCCCTTGCTGCTCCACCCTTCTTGAATTTCTCCCTGTGGTGTTTTCCCATCACGCAACCTTCACATATAGAGTGTTGCTCATCCTATAATGCTGGTAAACCGCTTACCATCTTCAATTTATCCATCAAGCGTAGGCTCCGATAGTTCAAATGGCCCATCTTGTGATGCCACGATTCCTATTGAGATGCAATCGATGAAGCTACACCATACTCACCAGGTTTGACCGCATCCAACTTGTAAAGACCACAATTATTATCGCGATATCCTGTCACCATGACCTTGTTGTCACAATTCACGTCCTTCATCAAGCAACCATCCTTGACAAACTCAACTTTCAAACGTTGATTTGCCATGACCCCCCAACAGAAAGCAAGCTCTTCGTAAGTCCTAGCACGTAAAGCACATTAGAAATGCTCTTTACCTTACCATCAGGCACATTGCCGACTTCTTGAATTTGGCACTCTTGCCCATCGAGTCAATGAACCACCTCGCACCATCATCAATATGTTACACCAACGTTGATGAGAACACATTGGTCTCATCCTCCTCCGCATCATCTTCACCTATGCTGCCCTATTGCTTTACTTTTCCTTGCTTGTACCCACCTTCTTTTTATAACAGTCTCTTGCTGCTTATGGCATTAATAGCAGTTGCCCTTCTTCTTCTTGGACTTCGATGATGACTCTCCCTCGTCCTCATCATCCTTGCCCTTCGTAGGAATGTGCTTCCAGCCTTTTTGCTTGCCTTTGGTCACCAATGCCTGATCTTCTTGAGTGGCATGCCTTGATTTTGCCACCTCGTGCCTTTGCTCTTCTTGTAGAAGGATCTCGTGCAGGTCTTCAAAGGTGGGTAATCTCTCTCTTGATGCAATGCCGCTCACGAACATTTAATTCCTTCAAGTACACCGCTCATGGCCGTGTGGACAAGTTTAACATCTTTGATGGGCTCTCCAATGGCGATCAACTGATCTCTCAGCTCCTTGATCCTAGTGAAGAAGGATCCCACACTCAATGTCTTCCATCCATATGGTACTGAGCTTAGTCTTCAAAAACATCATGCGAGATGGATTCACGGTTTGATATTGGGCTCTCAATGCTTCCCAAGCACCTCTCGCCGTAATCGCATCACTAATGTGGGTGAATCACATGGTCTTTCACCAATAAATTGATCAAGGATAGCGCCCTTTGCGCCCTCTTGTCATAGGCCCTCATATCAGTTGGAGTGGTGTTTGGCCTCAATTCAACACCTGCCACAACGTCCCAGAGCTCCTTCTCCATGAGAATGCTCTTCATTTTGAATTTCTAGATACTGTAGTTGGATACATTGTCCAACTTACTAGCTTCGCCCAAAACTGACTCATTGACGTTAGCCATCTCCAAACTGCAAACCTGCTATTTTTCCCTTACCAGGCCATCTGCCGATTAGTTGGCAAATCGAAAGCCAAGATCGTTTCCAATTGAGAAATGGTTTCTGCCGCACAGTCCCAACTAGGCGCTTCTTGAAAGGGGAAAAAGACTTCTAGCGTCCACTGAGCGGTTTCTCCGCGGCAATCACTTTGTTTTCTAGTACCGTACTTGCAGGCACAATCCGGGTGCCCTTCGTTTGGAGTCCGTAGCCCTTCGTTTGGATTGCAAACACAAGGACCATTGATCGAATTCACATCGGATCCAACAGATCAAAAACACAAAGCGCTTCAAGACAAGACGATAATTGATTGCTCTCACAAACACTGACACTAATCATACGGGCTTGCAGTGTGTGTGCTTCTCTTTTGACTGATAGAAAGTTTAGGTATGATCAGGTAAAAATATAGAAATACTAATAAATTTTGTAGTAACAAGCCTTCAACAATTTTGTTACATAGTTGAGTAGTAGGTGTGATTGACAAATTATTTATGCCTTGAGATTAACCATAGGATAGTGGATTGCAATGCTTTGCAGTCTGACAGAATGAACCCATCAAATAATGAGAGAAGTTTTGTATGATGCGTGCAGATTGAAGGCCAAGCTCAAATTTTTATCTAGAGAATGACAGGATCACATAAGAAATTGGATATAGCAGCAAGTAGTAGTAGACAAGTTAAGCTTCGAAGTGTGATATCGGATGACGGTGAAAATACTAGCAAATGTGGCTATTGCAAGTCATCGTCTCCAACAAGCATTGCACATGGTATGTCAATTGTTGCTATGATTATGGATCGAATGCCCATTGTTTATGTATTTTGTGTTATGTTATGAATCATATGCCAATTGCATGTAACGTCCGATGTTGAATAACGAACATGCATGTTTTAGATATTCATTGTCATTATCATAGTCTGCCCATTTGGCCAACTTGATCATTGGAATTTTCCATTTTTTTACTTTTTGTGAAATTCTATATTTAACTGTCTAATGGACATTCGCATCACATGCTTCATTTGAAAAAGGCTTTATAATCTTTGTGCTTGTGTGTGATGTTCAATAAGATGCCATTTGAGCTTTTTAGATATAGCCAATGAAGAGTTTGGAAAGGTACATAAACAATCATGTTATTTGTTGTGTAGGTTTATGGGCATATAGTCTCACGGTTGATGACTATCAAGGTACTAACTCATATTCCATCTTGATCTTTCATTAACTCGACTTGAGAAACCTATGACGCTTAAAAAATCCTTATGAAACTTTGTTATAGTGAACTTGACTTTACACCTCTTTGATCCTTGTTATAGAAAACTTATTGATTTTTTATCTTACTTTGTTTTATTGGTAAATCTTTCTCCAAAAGATCTTCTTGATAGAGGATGGAGGCGTGCTGGTATGTATTTGTACCAACCCAATATGCGACAAACATGTTGCCCACAATATACTATTCGTCTTCAAGCCACAACCTTCGTTCCTTCAAAAGAGCAACGTCGTGTTTTGAATCGTATGCAAAGGTATAAAGAAAGTTGAATTATGGAGTATAAGCTTTGTTCTTGAATGAAAGAATTTATTTATTGAAAAGAGCATGGATCAGTTCAGAATAAACTAATTTTGCTTACTAGGAGTTTGCTAGTTGTTTTTTACAAGACGCTATACCGTTATAAGACAAGTATTATATGATTTTCAAGATTTCCTTGATGTGCCCCATTATTTTAGATAGGAATCAATATGAATTTCACCATTATTATCATTCTTAAATGGATAATTAAGGTGTTAATTATTGTACATGGTAGCATTATGTTGATTTATGTGATATTGGTTCACCTAATATACCTATTTGTGAAAGCTAACGTATTAGGAAGTGAGATTGGTGGCGGCCTTTATACTTATTGCTCAATGTTGAGTGTGGCACATAAAGATGTGAGTTTAGAGTTAGCTTGAATTTAACTCGTTGTCAACAAGCCCTAGCTTATGCATGTGTGAGGTGGTATGTTTGTCTATATGGTGGTTTGAGGTGCTGAGAACTTGTTCTTGCTTTGTTTCAAGAACAATAACTTCATGATTCTACATAGCTTTGTACACTACCTTGCAACTACTACATATTTTGCTACTATGGCATCCACAAGTAATACTCATCAAGATTCTCAAAGGATTGATGTACTTTTTGCTAAAGTTGATGGCATGGAGCAATTTAGGCTTGGTCTTATAATCGAAAGAGTTAATGGTGTTGGTAATTTGGGTGGTGAACCTAGCTTAGGTGAGAGAGACGTAGACTGGGGCAAGAAGCACAAATTATCGACTATAAAGGATTTGAAGATGTGTGGCATTGATGATGAGATTGAGATAATTGTTGAAGCCACATATCATTTTCAAGAGTTAGCACAAAGCTGGTGGAGGAATGTGAAAAAGTATGACCTAGTTCCAACCACATGGGAGGCATTCCGGCAAATTTTTACGCACATCTGGGAGCTTATGGATGAAATAACAAAGCAATGCAGCAATGGACTTGTTCGAAGTAGGGTAACTTGACAAGTACCGAGAGGCTTTATTTCACATTCTTTAAGAAGTTCCCATGTTCCTGCAAGTGTTTTCACTTTGTGGAGGGACTTCGAGAGAGTATTCTCCAATTAGTGGTAAGCTCAGGTTGACCAAAAGGGAACGGGTGCAGGGGCCCGCAGGGGCCCCCAAAGGCAAAGGGTTGTATGGGCAGCCTAATGCCCAAAAGGGTCAGCGTCGTTCAATGTTGTCGCCTCAGGGCCAAGAATGTGCAAAGAGGAGAACCTCTGTATGGATGTTTGGGGCAGCATAGGTGAAAATAATGTCCACAAAACTAGATGCAGACCATGTACAATCTTTAGGTGGACCAAATGAAATAGAGGATGACCCTATGATAGTGGAAGAGATCCAGCAAGAAGCCAATTCAGATGCTCCACGCCTCATGAATGTTTTAGTGGTCAGGAGAGTGGACACGACTCCACCAACACTTTTGTCAAAGTTGGCTCACCAAGGGTATCAATTTCTGAACATTCCTCTTATTTGACACCGGGTCCTCTCATAATGTGTTGAATTTAACTTTGATATTGAAGTTGGTGGCAAGCTCTTAACCATCCAATTACTAGTACATAGTGGAAATGGTTGATGAAAAGGGTACAAAGATTTGGATAAAAGGGTTGTGGGCACTCCACTAACTGTACAAAGTTACACATAAGAGTTTAATTTTGAGATAACACGGCTAGCGCGTTTGATGTGGTGCTAGGCATTTGTTGGCACGCGATGCAGAAGCCACACATAGCTTGGGATACTCATGTGCATGAGTTCCAGTTTGATGGTGTGACACATTCCCTTCATGGTGAGCGGGGTGTGCCTCTTGGACTACTTGTTTCAACTGTGCAGTTATGTAGGATCCATTGTGAGTACATGTGTGTTTATTTTCTACTTGATATGTCTAGTAATACTAGTCAGAGTAGCATGTAGTGTGTGCAAACTAGTATTGTTGCCAATTTGGATCAAGAGATTAGGAGGGAGTTTTCAGATGTGTCATAGATGATCTTCCATTTGCTTTATCTCCTAAGAGCAATGTTGAGCACAAGATTGAACTATTACCTGGATCATGTTCTATCAAAGATGTCCTTATAGAATGAGTCTTAAGGAGGAAGAGCAAGTGAGAAGGATGGTTGATGATTATTTGACCAAAGGGCTGCTACGACCTAGTTATATCCCTTTTGCCTCTTCGATCATTCTTGTAAAGAAGGATGGATCATGACATATGTATGTGAATTATCGAGGTTTGAACAAGATAACGATTAAACATTGATATCCTATGCCACGTATAGATGATCTACTTGATGCCTTGTCAGGTGCCACTGTGTTCAGTAAAATGGACCTAAAGAGTGGATTCCATCAGGTTAGAATTTGTAAAAAGGATGTACACAAGATTGCCTTTAGAACTCGATTTGGTCACTATGAGTATCTTGTGATGCCATTTGGGTTGACCAATGCCCTAGCTACATTCATGATGATGATAAATGATGTGCTCAGACCGTATATGGGTAAATTTGTCATAGATTTTGTTCATGGCATTTGGACTTATAGTGCGGGGGAGGTCAAGTATATGACTGAGGACTCACCTTAGGACTATGTTGTCTACTCTGAGGGAGAACACTTTATTTGCCATTAAAAAAAGAGTGAATTGTTTAAAACAGAAATAGAGTATCTTGGTCATATAGTGTTTGCTAATGGAATAAAACTAGATCGTAATTGTTGCATGGCCTGTTGTTACATCCTACTTGACCGCAAACCGCTAGGTGCCGGTTACCCACAAGGGACCGAACATCACACGATCCACCCCGCAGTAGGATCCAATTTAGATCCGCCCTCCGTGCCCTGGCCCCTATAACAAGTGAGATCCGACCTTCAACCCTAACAACGTCCCATACCACTGCTAGAGCCATCAACCACCTCCCACCCTAAGCTAGCTCACATCCTGGCTGTGCACAAGCGCTCACCATCCACCTTCGACACGTGGCAACCATGCAGGTCCACAAGTCATTGGTCAAGTCAACAGGCCCAGTGTCAGTTCCAAGTTGAGGTTTGGGACCCAAGGGGTTGGGTCCCTAACATTCCCTACCCCTTAAAAGATTCCTCTTCTAAGGAAGGAAATTTGGGAATCTCAGTCTAAGGTCTCGCTCCTTTTCCCAAGTGTCCTCGTCTTCAGAACTTCCTTTCCAACGAACCAAGTACTCAGTTACCTGCTGGTTTCCGAGTCCACGTTCACGTACATCAACAATGATCTGTGGTTCAGAAGGTACAAAGGATGTCAGGTCCTCAAGCTGAACTATCTTATCTTGTAGAATCAATTCATCCTTTCCACCAAGTCATTCCTTTAAACAAAAATGTGGAAAACTGGGTGAACCTTGATTCCTTGAGGAGGTGTAGTTGATAGGCATTCTAATTGAGTTTATTTAAAATTCGGAAAGGCCCATCATATTGAGGGGATAACTTAGATCATTTTCCAATGTTTAGTATCTTAGAGTCTTTTGGGACTTTAAGATACACCCAATCTCCTTTTGCATAGACCTTAGGTTGTCGCTTTTGATTAGTGCAAAATTGGGCTCTATCCTGAGCCACTTTTACGTTATTGAGAGCAACAAGCAGCATTTCTTGCATATCATTCAGGAAATCCACCGTCGCTTTAACCTTGAGGCTTTTGAGGCGAACGAAGATTGGAGCTCGAGGTTTAAAACCATACATTAGAGGGAATGGACTAAAACCCGTCGTTGAGTGTTTTGTGCTGTTATACGCAAACTCAATCATTGGAAGGTACCTTTCCCAATTCGACTATCTCCTAGAAACATATGCACGAAGCATATCTTCCATAGACTGGTTAGTCCTTTCAAATTGATTCCGGATGATCTGTAGACCCTAGACTTAAGGTGGTCTCTAATTTCTCAAAGACTGACTTCCAGAATTTGCCAGTGAACTTAGAGTCTCGATCACTAACAATATCTTTAGGCAAACCAGACAACCTAAACAACTTTTCCACGAAAAGCTGAGCAAGTTCAGAAGCTTTGACAGACTGCTTGGTTGGAATGAATTGCGTCATTTTGGTTAGTTTGTCAACTATAGCCCAAATAGCATCATTTGGCTTTCCCATCCGAGGTTTTGCTGTTTTCTTTCGAGAATTTCCAATGTAAGTAACAAACCAGCTGCCTTAAGTCTTTTAGCTTTATTGTCCACATTTGAGAACGTATGCCTCCACTTGAACTTTTAGATTTGGCCAATATAAATTCCTTTTTATAAGGTGAGCCAGGGTTCCTTGCACATGGGCTGTCATGACATTTCATGCAGGATTTGGGCCCTAATATCATCATTCTCTGGCACACATACTTTCCCATTCCGGAAAAGCAACCCATTCCTTAAGGAATAGTCCCTTAATATCTTGTCCTAAGGAGAAATCTTGGAATCCTGCATTCCAAGGACACCACTATAAGTACCTGCCAGGGCATCCAGCCAAATACGACCGAAGTACCTATCGGTCTTACACAAATCTCTTAAGGACAGATGTAACTCAGATTGGATCTCAGAAAAGCTTAATTGATTAACCTCTCCAATCTGGCTTAAGGCATCCGCAACATTATTAGATGTACCCTTCCGGTACTCAATGTTATAATAAAATCTTGGAGCATTTCCGATCGTCTGGCTTTACGACAAGGTCAACTGCATCATTAATATACCTTAATGCTTGATGGTCATTTATAATGGTAAATTTGGATCCATATAAACAATGTCTCCAAATTTTTAAAGCATGAATAACTGCAAAAAGTTCCTTATCATAGGTGGAATACTGCCTTTGAGTAGGATCCAACTTTTTGCTTTCAAAAGCAACCGGTCTACCATCATGATATAGGATTGATCCTATAGCATAGTCGCCAACATCCGTTTCAAGCACATATGGCATGTAAGGATCGACTGTGTGACATGTGTAAATAGTTGCTGTAGACGCACAATATTTGAGGTTCTCAAAACTCTGATTCATCTCTTTGGTCCAAGTAACCAAAGGATTGTATTTACTGTGTCGGCTAGTTCTTTTTGTCCCCTTTGAGGACATTCGTCAAAGGTAATGCAATTATTACATAATCCATGATAAATTTACGAAAAAACCCTGTAAATCCCAAAAAGGATTTGACCTCACGGATGGTTTGGGGTATAGACCACTCACGAACTTGATGCACTTTAGGGTCAATCTCCAACCCTTGGTCCGAAATAACGTCACCGAGATAAACCAATCTCTTTTGGAAAAAGACGTAATCCGATCTAAGTAAAGGAGTTTATGTTTCATAACTTCACATTTGAATGCCTTTTTTATTGAGCTTCTCTTGCCTCTATTGTCTCAAGACCATACGGAGATGCTCAAAATGTTCCTTTAGTATCTTACTATAAATGAGAGTATCGTCTAAAAATACAACGATGAACTTCCCCAGATACGGACGAGATAGTGACATAATGTTTTACATTATTGCATGTAAACTCAACCATTGATCTTATTTGATGGCAACGCGATTAAAGGTTCAACCTAGTAAAATACTTTGCACCATTTAGTTGGTCCATTAGGTCATCCATCTTTGGCAAAAGATAACAATTCTTCATGGTCATTTTAGAAGTTTCTTATAGTTGACACAAAGGCATGAGTTGTTGTCTTTCTTGTTGACTAACAACACAAGAGCCCCCAAATGGGATTTATTGGGTCAAATATGGCCCATATGTAAATATTCTTGAAGTTCCCTAGCAACCTCATCCTATTCCTTAGGGTTCATCTTGTCATGAAAAAGCGATACATGAATGTCATCAGCAAGAAATATATGCGATGATCTACACTCCTAGAGGGGGGAGAGGGGGGAAGACCTTAATACATTCGCTCAAGAAAATACATTTGCGTATTTCGTCCTAAGTCTTTGGAAGCCGTCCTTGTGGAAGTACTCTATTTTTGCTCATGAGGTGTACCTTTCATTAAAGAGCAAGTTATCTGATATTCTTGCCTGTAGTCAGAAAGTAGAATTCCTTTTTTGTTTGCTGTTGTATTAGTTTAAGTTCTGTGTGGGGACCTACAATTGCTCGTCTTAAGACCATTTGAAGTTTTTCTTTCTCATTTGATCTTCCTTTATTGTCTTCTTATGACATGAAAAATATATCAGAAAGTAGAAGTATATGTACAGTTTGTCAGCAACATCTTGTGGTTTACTAATTGATATTTTTTCTTGTTATTATAGGTCATTTTTTGTCTTTGAATATGTGCCCTGTCATCATCATAGGTCACTTTTGTTTGTTAAAGGGGAAATAATTTGACATACTGCAAAACAATTCTGATTTATGCGAATGGCATTAAGCTTTATTTGTGTGAAATCATGGAAACACTAATCTTATCGACGCCATAGACTGTTTTGTATCTGGCCAAAGCAAAGCCAATAGTTTGTTTTCTTTTTGCAGATATTTGCATGAAGGCTATAAAGGAACGCAGCCGACAGGGATATTCCATGAAAAGCTTAAGGACACGTCCTGTGGCATGGAAGATGCGAAAGGCAACCCTGACTCTTCTTTCTTGTTATCTGAAAGCTGTCTACCTTCTGATTGTAGGGGATCTGTTAGCGGAGAAAACTGTCATAACCATTTTAAGGTGATGGATATTGATGGAGTCACCCAAGAATGGATCTCCCTTGCTATCAAGAATGCAATAGTAGGACTCACAGAAGAATATCGATTACCTGAGAATGTTAGCATTCCTGAAATAGTTGTCAAGCGGGTAACAACAAAGCTAAAAAAACAATTGAACGCCTTAAATAGTGGAGCTGTCTATACTAGTAACGTGGCTTTCTCTCTTGTTGCCAATGTTAATAGAGTCTGTGGGTCTGCTGGACCAAGAAATATCATGCTAGAAAGCAAGGAAAATCTGGATAGTAAGCCGGAAGACTTACATAGATACTCTTCAACAGTTTTAGCGGAACTGTTGGCTTTGAAAGTTCAATCTTCCCACAGTTTGCAAGGGCTGATGGTAGAAGCTTGTAAGGGTCATCTGAATTTTTTTTCTGAAAACAACCAGCATGAGGATGGTAACACTGAGGTTGCTACTTTGTGTCAGAAGAGAAGCAATGAAGTTTTGCCTGCGTTTGAAGGTTTGAAAGAAACAAGTGTTATTTTGCCTACTAGTACAAAACATACATTGGATGTACGGATGAAAAGATCAAAATATGATCCTGAAGAGTTTTCTCTTTACAAAAAATATCAGGTGGCTGTGCACAATGATAAGCCAGAGCAAGTAAAAGAAAGTGCCTATAAGAGGTTTCTGGTGGATAGTCCTCTAATTCCAGTTCCTCCAGATGGAAGTACACCATTCTGTGGTTTTGGGTCCTTTCATCAACAGTATCGTATCAATGGACAACTTGTTGCCGTGGGGGTTGTGGATATTCTACCGAGATGTCTGTCCAGTAAATACTTGTTTTGGGATCCTGATTTTGCATTTTTGTCATTGGGAAAATATGCGTCATTGCGTGAGATCAACTGGGTACAAGAAGCACGTACACTTTGCCAATCATTGGATTATTATTATCTTGGATATTATATCCATTCTTGTCCAAAGATGCGATATAAAGCAGCATACTCTCCGTCTGAATTGCTTTGCCCAGAGCAGCTAACGTACGTATATTTGTGTTTTTTCTTTTCAGGATTGTTTTCCACTACTCTGTGTCTCTCTTACCCCTTGTGACTTGGTGAACAAAGTTGCTTTGACTTTATTTTCAACCATCTAATCTGAATAAAAGGGCGCCAAATAATTGCCTACATAAAACATTTGTATGTTTTATAAACTTGCCCTACATGATCATAGCTTCCGTCTATAGTCTTTACAGACTTAGCTTTATGAAATATAGAGTAAGTGATGTATGAAGTTTATCTTTGGTGGCTAGGGAAGTAGGAGCATTCTTTTTGCACCTTGTGTGTTTGGTTGAGCATTGACTTTCGTTTTGTATCCTATTAGTGGCCATTTATAGATAGTTTATGTTTGAGCACCAATATGGTATTTTAGCAGTACCTTTTGATTGACTGGAATATAAGTGCTCATTTGTATCTTTGAGTTTGGTACGACTTGCTTAACGTGTTACCTTTTATTAAGTTTTTAAAATTAACAATTTTATTTCAATGTTTTTGATAGGTGGGTTCCGTATACTGTTGCCAAGCCACTTCTTGATAAGCAATCATATGCATGCCTTTCAAAAGCTTTTCTTGAAAGAAGTAGCCCTGGTTTCTCTAAGGTGAAATTTAGGCGGGAGGCCTCCTCTTTTTTAAATGATGTTGATATGAAAGACATATCAACGGTAAGAGATGTAGAACTTGTGCAAGATAAAGGTCAACACCAACAAGCACAGTTTGAGGATGTGGAAGAGCTTTTGGCAATTGAGGCCATGGAATCTAAGGACACTCTTGAATGTTTGAACAACATACAAGTTCGACTTAATGGCATGCAACTAAGATTTCAGGTATTTCTAACTCTCAGCTGTGCACACAGACCTATTTGTAAAGGTTATCAGATAAATCCAAAAGTGTTCTTCTAAGAAATATAGAAGTCATTAGAGATGTACAAAAAATGTAATTTGGAACAGATTGGGATATAATTCTGTACAAGCCTAATGCAATCCCAATTTTTAAACTGTCCTAGTGAGTCTGCAATATTTCTGACGGGAAATATCAAATAATAGTATTGCAATTTGAAAAATTTACAAATGTGGCATCAAATAAAGCATAGAAAGTCTGTAATTGATGAACAGTGAACCATGAACAATCTCCTTTGAAGATTACTAAAGATCAAAAAATACAATCATCGACAAAACCCTTCAAGCATTATAGTTAAGTTCTTCCAAGGCTAACAAAAGAGTGTCTCTAATCCCTATTGATAGTCTTCTAGATAATCGTAAAGGAACTTTTGAAAAGTAAAGGAGGCAACACTTTGTACGGAATTAATGCCCTTAAGAGCCATAAAAATGAGCCCTGCATGTCCTTAAGTGACATATTTTTTTGTAGCACTCGAATATTCCCTCAATGTGGGCTATAGAAGAAACATATATTGAAATGAAAACTGAAACTATGTAGCTACTGCAAGATATAAATTGTAAAAATGCATATGCTGGAGATGTTAAAAAAAAATTGATGTCGTGGGAACTTAAAAAAAGTGCATAAGCTAACAAGATGCTACATGAAGTACCTTAATGTGTTGTGAGAAAATGTAGAATGGCCTCGGGACTGCCAGGGTGGTGTCAAGGTGACCTATAACATAGGAGTGTCCTAGCCCTCCTTGAGGAAACCATACACATACTTGAAATGGGCAGGATACACGTACTTGATTTGAAACCAATATGCTCTTTTCAATTTTTATATTAGAATAAAAGACATCATTTTCAGTTTTCCTTACCTTCAGATATTGAAGAGCAACCGGGTTACCCAAGTGTTTACTTTGTGTTGGATCTGGGAAGGTACCATGCCCGAGTACCTTCATCTAGCAGACAGGCCTTACTTGCTATGGGTCAAAGGGAAGGACGTTTCCAAGAAGTCTTCAAATCGCACACTACCAACAGCTTCGGCGTACCATGCATCAAGATGGCCGATTAGACAGTGTGAGGCTGGTGTGCGAGCCAAAAGTCACAAGAGGGCAAGTAACAATATAGGAAAAATGGCAACCGAGATTACGGATGGCACTAACCAAGGAGGATTAATCTATCATCAATAACATAAACCTTATCAAATACTTGACCATGGTATGTATAATAATAAGCTTCCATCATAAGAAATGACAACTTACAAGTCTAAGTTATATGATTAAAAGCATAAGGTATTATAATATTGGCTCAAGGACCATGTGAAGGAATTACAACTTAATTCATATGGCTAATATGAAGCCCAAGGTCCCAAAACTCATTGAAGAGGAGGATGTGACACATGGCAATTGCATGCAACTAACCAAATGACTCACTGTTACACATGCATGGTCTCTCTCTTTCTACATGCATGGAGAAGGCTATTTAAGGGAGGAGGGGCGCCCAAAAAAATGAAGGGGAGAAATCAGGTGCATGCTGCCAGGTAGGAGAATCCATGCGAGTGCTCTAGGAAGAAGCTTTGCTGCCAATGCAAGTTCTAGAGGGAATTCATGCTGGAGAAACTAGTGGAGAATTCAAGTATATGCTGTGCTGTGTCTTTCCTTGTTGATGTGCATGTCACTTGCATGTTTGGGGGGAAGGAAAATTCACTTTCTTGTAGATGGCCTACTAGTAGTTTGAAGAGTGAAAGTGCTTCAAAGTGCCGTTCGTTTCCCAACTTCTTAATTTTTGTGGTATTGAATGGGTCAAAAAATGCCATTCAAATGGTGAAGTGCGGATTGAAACTTCTATAAAAATTTTCATTTTGAAATTTTAGTTCATTTGCCCTCATCAATCGTATTTTGGTCTTTATAACAACCCTAGGCCTTGGGAGACCTTTTTTTTAAGGTCGTCCCTTTGCGAAAAGTGCAAACACCAGAAAACAGAGTAAGCGGGGAACTCACGTCAAATGTGGAAAACCTGGGTTACGATGTATTAGATGGTAGATCCAAGCCCAACACAAAGCATAGTGAATGGGGATGCTTTCATTGTAGTGACTTATGTCATGTTGAGGTTGATTGTCTCATCAAGCAAAGAAAATTGAGAGGAAACTATGATAGGTTTTGTAATCAGCCCAAAGGCAATCTACAAATTTTTTAGATCAAGAAGAAGAGAGGGAAGTTTCATGTTCGTGGTGAATGGTTTGTGTGATTGGATCTATGTCGATTGAAAATGAAGGGTATGTAGAGTCAGATGCACTTCCCACATGATTTCATATAGACAATGGTTCTCATTTAATATGAATGGAGATAGTAAGAGCAACATGACTCGTGGTGATGATAGCCCTCAAGAAATCAAATGTGGTGATATTCCAATTCAACTTGACGAAGGTGAAAAGCGACTCATTTACTATGGCCTCTCCATTCTAACTTGCAAGGAATCTTTATTGGTTGGATGTTGTCAGACTCCTAATCCGAAACTTCACTCAAAACTTAGCATATCCTGTGCACAACGATCTGAAACTTCGATCCCTATTGATTTTCCTGCATGTACAAACATCAGAAAGCATGAAACATGGTGGAGCTGGCTGCCTTGTCTCCTCCCAACCTTTGTTGCGTAGATTATGACGAGGAATGCCTCTCTAGGCTCACTTATGCACAATCCTCAAGCACCCCTTAACCCTGACCTCTCCTAATGTCGACATATGGCCAATTCCATGCATAGTCGACACTTGCCACTTGGCAGTTCCCTGACACATAGGCAAGCGAGTAGGCTGACAAGTGTCACTCATACACTGGACCAAGTGTTCCAGTGAGCATGTGACATGTGTCATGTTTGACCGTCAACCTTGGCATGTCATTCATTGGACCAAGTGTCCTAGCGACGACACGTCCCGCTGACTAGTCAGCTCTCGTAGCTTTTAGGAGGTCAATCAAGCCACTCCTAATAAACGACCCAGTACCCCATGCCAAAGCTAAGCACGACTCTCTGATTGATGATTATTCAAGGAAGACTTTGGTTTGTTTCTTGAAACACAAGTCACACGCCTTCAAGTATATTTTCGAGTTCAAGAAAATACACTTCAAAAGAGTTTAATGTATTTTGTAAGAATTTAGAAAAGTGGAATTAGCAAACAACCATCCTTCTTTAATCTGCAACATAAGTGTAGTGGCAAGGAAACATGTAGCATCGGCAGAATGTGCTAGGAACTTGATGAAGGGCAAAGATTTATCAAATTTCTATTGGGCTAAAGCCATTCAAATGATGGCCTATCTTCAAAATAGGTCACCTATCGAGGCATTGGAAGGAAAAATGCTTGAAGAGGTGTATAATGGTCACAAACCTAACATTGCACACCCTAGAGTGTTTGGATGCAATGCATGTGCATGTTTTGGATGAAAAGAGAAAAAAATCGGATAGCAAGTTTCATGATTGTTTTTTTCTTTGCCATGCTTCAAAGGAGAAAGCATAGAAATTGTTACTACCAAGAAATATCATTATGAGTTGATATGTCATTCTGAATGAAAACAATGATGTTGAATTGCTGTAGAAAGCAAGGGACAACCAAGTGCTTTTGATTACGACACACCTGATGGTAATAAAAGACAACTAATTCAAAAAATTATCCACCCCTAATTCGAGATGACGAAGCTCAAGAACAACCACCTCCAAGGCCTCAAAAGAAGTTGAAATGACACCGCTTGAAGATTGTTGCAATTGGAAAAATAATACATGAAGGTGACAGTAGACCAAGATGGTCGCAAGTGAAACTAAGAGAAAGAAGACAGCAAACTGCAAATCTGAAACAACTCAATGAAATTCGTGCGGATTTGCTTACTAAGACTGCCACGATTGACACTCGACAGACTGAAATTGCTTCTCTTCGTGCATTAATCAATTTTGTTCAATAGTGTACATCGAGTTTTGTGCTGGGGGTGTTTATACTAGCTTATGGAGGTGGTAGTTCCTACAACCTACTGTTATGGCTCAAGCTAGTTGTCAGTCTAACGTTAAGTAGCCAACTATAAAACTAATATGATCAATGACAGTATAGGTAGACATTACTTAGTAACTGGAAGCTGTTGGGTTATTACTTTATTAAGTGGTGCAAATGTCATCACCCATGTTTGCCTATACTTTAGCGCCATTGATGTTGGATTTTTAATATTGATCCTATTTTTGGATGTAATTTAAAAATTCTGGAGTATGATTATCTTGTAGCTGTTTCATTTGTTTCGGTTCTTCAATATCAGGAACATGAGCATAAATTATCATATATTGTGAACTGTTAATTGCATATCTAGGATGCTAAATCGCAAGTTGCTTCTGAAGTCTGATTGTGATGCTCAAATTACAAAATTTTCCTTTTCAGTGGCACATTCAATGACTTTTTTCATTTATGTTTGCGGTTTTTGGAAATTTTAGTCATGGTCTTATCTATATGAGTAATGTTTCTTGTTCCTCTTCTGTCTCTGGTAATGTGGAAGCAATTGGACGCCTGGGGGCTTGGAGATCTGCTGAAAGATCGCTTGAAGAAATATCTGGATAGAGTTGGATCTGCACTTGCGGGCCGGATGGATTATGTGCTCCCTTAATATACTTGGAGAGTATCATTCTCTCTGCAGGGTTTCAATTTCTTGTTTGGTAACGTGCAGAGTAAAGTTAAAAGTGCGTGCCAGTTGCATGCCATTGGTAAATCTGATGAAAATTGGTGTCATCACATCCAGTTTTATCCTGATTAACTTGCATTTGAATTTCAATGTTTCCTTAAAATCCCTTCCAAGGTCTCTTTGTTGGATCATTCCTACTGCAAGCTTGTTGCTTATCCTTTTTTACCTGAACTTGTAATGCATCTTGGCAAGGTTATACTGATCTTAGATGGTGTCTAATTGCAGTGTAAATACAAAGCTCATATAGCTGACAAAGGTAGTTTGAGATACGATGTGGCACATCTAAGCTGTGGGTCCATGCCCTGTGAATTGATGAAAGTAGACTCTCCTATCTGTAATGGTAAACTGGAGAGAAACAATTAAATAATAACAGCCGCACCTGTCAAGATAACTATTTCTTATGCATGGATTTGTGGTGCTTACAAGATCTCTCTCTCTCTCTCTCTCACACACACACACACACACACACACTCACGCACGCACGCACGCACATACGCACACACACACACGGCTTGTAATTATTCCTCAGCTTGAGCTTATTTGCTATACAGCGAAAGGTTTAACACATTTTGGAAAGAGGCTGGTTTTGGCTCCCACTAGAAACTATAGAAAGCTGCAGTTGTATGCAAGGCTCTTCTCTCAAACTGCAGTTATTGTACATACAATGTATACACTGCGACCTTGGCTGATTATGGAAGTTTTATGGTATCAGATCCTGTATGCTGCTTGACCGTTCTGCATTGTTCCCCTGAATTTGAAAGCTTGCTCCTTGCACCATCTATGGAGATTTAGAACACTTTGTGAAGGAGTTTCATCTGGGAATACAGGATCTGTTATTCTCTGCGATCTGTTAGCAGTGCAGGACACTTGGACTTTATTCGATTGGGCAAAATATCAATTTTTTGAAAAAGCTGAAGTACAAGATGTTTTGAGCATGTTCTTGCTTTACATTATCAAAAGACACTGCAATAAAAAAACTGTTAGCTATTTATTGTTAGACACGTTATTATCTTGTTGATGACCTTCATTTTTTGTGTCGATTTTGGTTGTTGGTGGGTGGTATTGTGGGTGCTTTTAGTTGGAATTTATTTCCATGCTGTTGTCTTTAAAGTGCTCTTAATACTTTGTACTTTGTTGGCGTTTATGGTCTTCCGTGCGCAATCACAACATTGATATGTCATGCAGTTCATATATTGAAAGTGCAGCACTCATCTGCTGCACCTACTCTTAGATGTTGATGACTTGAGTAGTGATGTTGTGGTACATAATCCATGCTAGGCATCATGGAGTTGATGGTTTAGACTTTCAGGCTGTACTTTGTTAATATTGTTGAGGCATGATGGGGAACTAATTCTTAGATCTTTATCTTCTAGGACAACTGGTGCTGTTCTGAACAGAAAATTCTCATTCCTCAGTTGCTTGTTTTGATCAGTAGCTATCAGGATCAGAAGCAGCAATTGAATCTGCTTTTTCAACAAGATGAAAATGTAGTATAATTTCTTGAACTAGCTTGGACTTCAAGGCATTTAAGACACCACCTTTGTTTCTCATATACGGTTGTGTCCAACTTGGTTGTTATCCGCATGTTTTGGCTCAGATTTAAGAGCTTTCCTAATGACTTGAGAATAGGAACCAGCTTGGCCTCGATTCTTTCATCAATAAGAACCTTGCAAATGGGTGATGAACCAGTTAGGCCTTCTCTTCTTAGTAGCATGCATCAAAAAGCAATAAATGGCTGCTAGTGGAAGATGAAGATCCTGACATTGGTTGTATGTTGATTGATGTTGGAGTAGAACAGTTCAGTTGTGGCGGTTGGATAATTTGGCATAGCTTGGTCAAGAAATGTTGTAATAGCAGTTGGGTGATGATCATTTAAAGGCTGTATATACACTGATTTTGTAGAACTTGGCAATGTCAATGATTTTGATGGAAATTTTACTTTGTGAGATCTATGTTCACTACCAAACATGATTTGCTATTTGGTTTGCTACTTTTATAGAATCAGTAACATATAAGCAACAATCTGGGTAAAAGGCTGCATGTTACTTTTTCATCTAGCATAAGTTAAACATCCTCATGCTTATGTTACTTTTTGGCAAAGAAAATGGATTTGATGCTTTTGTTGTGAGAAGATTATCAGCAACATTGTCTTTTAATACTCATGGGAACGGGAAGGCATGAATTTTGGCGTTTTATTGTAGTTGACATGATTTTTTATTATTGTTGTGTATAAGCTGCGCTGGCTACTGAAATGCAGGGTTGAAGAATGATTGTTTTGTTTTGTGAGCTACTTAAGCTCGTAAGTTTGGTGTCACAGGAAACTCCAATGTTCATGTTTCTTCTCAAGCTTCAAAGAGGAAAAAAAAAGATGGTTGATAAATCTGGGATTCCTCATGTGGTTGTGAGAATAATGATGTGACAATTTTTCTTTTGGTTTTTTTCAGTACACCTTCAGGAGCATTATTTATGCACTTCAAAGTCTGAACCGCTATAAATTTCTTACCTGCAAATGATTTTTAGAGAATACTCTATTGCTCTAGACATGACTTATAGGCCTAGCTAAAAACTCGAGGATGAAGAGGCCACATGAAGGGGGGTTTCCCACATGCACAAGGATGACAATATTTTTACACCTAGCCTAGTGAAAAATGGAATGAAACAAGTTTCCTTATTTGTTTCATCCTAACCTTCTAGGTATAGTATCATGCTTGTCATTAGAAATTAACAATTTTGGGAAATGACAGTCTTTTCAGTTTGGCATAAGAAACTGCTATGTTGCTTAGATAGAATTATGCATTGTGTTCTCTTAGTCCATCCTCTATTCTAGTTTCATTCTACCAGTTCTTCTTTTTCAGTTTGTTTCATGGATTTTGCATGGTCTAAAGGAACTTTAGAAGTTCACCAAATTTTCAAGATTGAGTGTTGTTATGAAACTAAGGAGTTTTGTATAGCCTTCCATTTGTTTGTGCAAACTCAAAGTCGTGAGTAAAACAGACCTTTAAGGACTCCTATATTTTATCATCTTATCCTATCAATGTGTAAGTTGGTAAAGAATAAAATATTCCAAGTGACACCAGGAGCTGCTTCACATTGGTCATCCACGAAAAGATTATCAATTTGGACTATTTCACAAACTTGTGTTGTTGATATGCCATCATGCACATAATTTTTGTAGCACTAGCTAGGCTTTTTTGCTACTCTTGATATTGTAGAAGTTGATACACCAAACTTGGCAAAGTGTTTTGAATAGTAAGATTTTGTACAATGTTAGCATGAGCATCCAACAAACCATTAAGAATAACTTGAACAAGCTCTCCTGCTAACTCATCACTTAAAGTCTTCACTCTCAAAACAAAAGTATTAGGACTCTCTTCTTTCTTTTGTATTCTTTGAAAGATTAGTCTTCTTAGAGTCAACACTCCAGACGATGATGCCTCTCAAGATGAATTGCACTTACCAATCTCCTTGAGTAGCGCATTGGTAATATTCATCTTGATCATGTATAGAGCTTTCTTAGCTCTTGTGTCACACCTCACTCAACCTTGTTGAACCAAGGGTCTCTCCTTCAACTCCACAACAATATCCATCAACTCATGCATTTCAAGAAGTGATTCCATCCTCACCTTCCATGTAGAGTAGTTGCTTGAGGTAAGGCTATCATTGCTTTCCAACATGAATCCACTTGATGTAACCATGTTGCAATGACCTGATCTTTTTCTTTCAACCTGTTACAATGCACAAAGCACTCTTTTGAAATACAACAAATGTTTCCAAAAAGAAATCACAAAGATATGGAACCTCTCAATTTGCACTTATAACTAGCAAATCAACACATAGAATGTAGAAATCTTGATCAACCTATGATCTACCACAATCTAATGAATCTTGCCACTCTCTAAGATTGAAACACACTGTATTGAATCTAGCAACCTCACAAAATAGAGATCCAATCAAAATTAGGGTTTTGACTCGCAAAAAATTGAATATCTCAAATTCTACATGCAATTGCCTAAAACTTTATGTAGAATCTTGTAGCCTCCAATGAAGTCTTCCTAATGAATAAAACTCGGCCAATTCTAGTAAGCCAAGTGTGAAATCGGAATTCCTCAAGTTCATAAACCTAAATTGAGTTATGACTTACAAAAAATCAATTCTACATATGCGAAATTCTTGCTTTTTGAGTAGAAACTATTCTAGCATGCTCTAGAAATAGAAGCTCCTCCAAATCTTTGATAGATGTTGATCCTTTCATAACCTGCAACACAAGATCTGATACCATATGAAAAAATATGAATCACTAAGATCCAAAATGATCCTCTTGATCTTTGGTATGAAAGTCAACACAATCTACACCATTTGCATCATGGAAAAATCAGCATCTACTTAATGAAAGAGATACAAACTCAATAAGAACTTGATCAAACATCAAACATAAATGAAATGAAGTTGTTGTCCATACAAAAACAGTAAGCTACTATATTAAACACGTGAGGATCCGAATATAGCATAATATGAGCATTCTACACACAAGATTGGAAGATATTACCAATATAGTGCACCAATGGATAGATGAACCCAAGAGAACTCATGTATAAGCATGAAATAATGCTTCTCTTCCCACAAGTGTACAACTATATATAGCAAATCCACGTCTCATTAATGATCTTGATTTCTCTCCATACAAAAAACCCTACCAATAATGTGGACTAGATTTAGATTCAATGTCTCCAACATTCAAATTTGAATATATCAAACTCGACCTCCTACTATTTCCATCACTTTCTAAAAGTGGTAGTAAAAAATATTTGATCTAAAATAGCTTTGAAATGACAATCTGTAAGTCTAATATGAAATTTGGCCTCAATTGCCAAATAGACAAATATGACCAAATTTGACTAAACTAGTTGAAATCTCTCACAATGGAACACACACTGGGTATTGCCTATCGTGGTAGTACCTAAGAAAAATGGAGAACTTAGAATCTGTGTGGACTACAAGAAGTTGAACTTAGTAACCAACTAGGACCATTTTTCCCTACCTTTCACGAAAAATGTGTTAGAGAGAATATGTAGTGTCGTAGGTGTAGTATAGGGTCCCGATCGCTGGGAGTGGCCACCTCGACTCAACCTGCATAGCACACGGAGAGAGAGAGCACCCAAGTAGCAAGAGGTTTGGGAGGCCCTTCCCCAAACTATGCACTCACTACCGAGAGAGAGAGAGAGAGAGAGAGAGAGAGAGAGAGAGAGAGAGAGAGAGAGAGAGAGAGAGAGAGAGAGAGAGAGAGAGAGAGAGAGAGAGAGAGAGAGAGAGAGAGAGAGAGAGAGAGAGAGAGAGAGAGAGAGAGAGAGAGAGAGAGAGAGAGAGAGAGAGAGAGAGAGAGAGAGAGCCATCAGAGCTTTATTATATAGTTGAGAAGGGAAGGCTTCTTTGTTTCTCATTGGTCCTTTCTCAAGGGCAAGGATTGCAATCCTCACCCTTCATCTACTTTTTTCTAAATCTAATGGTACCACCCCAACCTGAGCAACAGGAGAGGTACGGTTTGGAAGAGGCATTTGTCGATCCAGCCATCAATGAATACTATGTGACCTACGCTGCACAACCTCAACGTCAGGGAGGTAGGATCTATGGCTGTTGCTATGGATGTAGCGAAGGCCACAAAATTGCTGAATGTCCTTATAAGGGAAAGCATACGACCATTTGTAGAGAATGTGGATACAAACATTGCTACAAGAACTGTCTCGTTAAACCTAGAACAAGTGCACCTTTGAATTTAATCACAGTACAACCAATAACAATTCTAGGAAGGACACCACAGGAAAAGCAAAACTCCCATGTCCTAGTGCTAGTAGTTACACGAGCGTAGAAATGGAAGGGAGTGGCCCCTTCACCACTTCCATCAGTGTCAATGGCCGACGACCAACCCTCAGCTACAGGACCATATCCGAATGGAAGAAGGAAGGATATACCATAAGGTCTGCCATTGGGTACAGAAAACACAAGAAGAGAAAACTGCACAAGCACGAGAAGCTCCTACAAAACCTCAACCTACGGAAGAACCAGCACCACCAGCGGCCTCCCCACTGCGAACGGATCAAAATGATTGCTTGCATCATCATGAACCACCATTCCATATAGAAGTGTCAGAGGTCCCACAGATAGATGTGCTCACCAGTTTAATGTCTAGCCACGTGAACTTATCTCTCGGTGAGTTACTGCGGATTGCACCTCAAGCCAAGAGCATCCTAGCTGAATGGGACAAAGCGGAACCAAAAATAGCAACAGAAGAGCCCTTATACTATGTGGGGATGCATTGGCAACCGTTGACTATATGGTTGGGCATGCTTGTCAAATGGATTCAGATCCAGAACCCAGCACATCTTCACCCAAGTGCTATACCTTGGACACACCAACTACTTTTGAGGTGAATATAATCAATGGCTGTCTACGAAAACTATTGAGGACCCTGTGGATGATGATTTAGTCCCTTGGCATCATGCTTTTACCTACAACAAGAAGACTGAGCTAACTGATGAGCAGGTCCTGCAACATATGGACCCATATCGCTATGGAATGAAGAAAGTACTAGCTTAGCCACCTCAGAGATTGCCTATAGCAGAAGTTTCCAAGGTGGATCCACCAAAGGTGTCAATGACTAAGAAGAACCAAATGAAACAATGCTACAGTCAGGTGATCCGATGGAGCGATCTATCGGAAGAAGCAATAGCTGCGGTGGACATTGATATTCGTAACCATGAAGCGAATGTCAAACCGATTCCCAAGAAAGATGACAAGGATGTTCCCAACTGTGTTGATTGTTGGGGGTATTCCCGACGAACTGTTAAGAAATAAAATCGACCAATAAAATGTGTTGCAAGGGCATGTCATCCTATGCGTATAAGCCCGTGGCCCAATGAGCATGCAAGTTGTAAATAAAATAATAGGCTTGGGACCTTTGTAAGTAAAATAAAACTTGAGACCCAAAGTCAATATTAAGCTTAGAGACTACTTTTTAGAGTTGGGTCCAATTTGGACTCACATGAGTCTTGTGAATTTCAATGTACTTTTTGTGGACCCTTGGATCAAGTTGGGTCCAAGATGAATGGATAGGATCAATGTAAATATTAGCCAATAGGATTTTGGGGCAAGGGACTTCCCCATTTTATAGAAAGGAACCATTTGTACTCTATTTCCATGCTTAATGAGAAGGATGAAACTCTACCAATTTGGAGAGCCAAGCATCCTCATTTGCTAAGCACTCATGCTAATGCTTTTTGTTGTGTGTTTCTAATTTTTTCCATTTCTATGTTCTTGTTTTAGTAGTTATGGTTTCTCCATTAGCATGCATCTTGAGCTTTTGAGCTAACCTCCCCCTCAACTCTATCTCTCTCTTTCTCTCTTATCCTTCTTTCTCTTCTATTCTACCCTTCCCTTTCACCGACAATCATGATGAATTTAGTTTAGGGAAGTAGAGTTAGTGTGAGTAGTGTTAGTGGAGGTAGAGTCAGATAAAAAGTAGGGAACTAACTAGAAGTAGCATCTATGCATAGTTAGGTGCCTATCCAGTGAACTAACCCTTGCTGACAGGTAGGAGGGCTATACCACGCAAGATCTTCAACCCTACAGTGGCGCCATTGCTGGGGATAGGTTTCCACTAACTAGTGTAGCTGCATTTTAGCTATTTCTTGCTTTTTAGAGTAGTTTTAGGTAGATTTTTGGGAGTTTAGAGTTAGTTTTCTGTAATTTTTTGTGTTTGTACTGTTCACAGATAGCGGAGGAGGTGTGAGAGGGTAGAGGAGGCCCTAAACAACCTCTAAGGGCTTGAAACCCAAACCAACCAACCAAAAAATCAAAAAAATACACCAATCTGCATTTTGGAGGGAAAAGAGCCAAATTTTTTATTAGATTTCATTTTCTCCAAAAACAGTGGGAGCTACCCTCGCATGACTGGCAGCAGCTCCAGGGTACTGTCCCAGACTTGCATAGAAGCCTGCTAGAGTTAGTTCCAAGCAGATTGCAAAAATCAGAAAAAAATCATAAAAAATTCAAAAAACCCTTGAAAAAATCCAAAAAAAATGCAAATCTTCACCAAAACTCTCGTAGAGCCCTTTGAAGTTTTATCTCAGTGAGACCAGGACACAGAGAGGCTTGCGAGAGTTAGTTTGATGTCTAAGTGCCTGTGCGAGAGTTCCCAGTGAGAAAAAGGTAGGAAAGTATCAGAGAACCCTCGCAAACACCAAAATTTTCAGTTCTAGTAGGCAAGAACTCTCGTAGAGGATTCTGAAGTTCCATCTCAGTGAGACAAGGACACAGAAGAGTCTGCGAGAGTTAGTTTGATTCTCGTGAGCAGGAAATTGGATTTAAGTGCTAAAAAATCACTAAAAAGTAAAGATCCAGCAAATCCTTCTAGTAAGAACTCTCGCTGACCCTCTCAATCGATTTAGAATGTCAATTTCCATCAGTGATGAAGCTTGCGAGAGTTAGTATAGAGATTTGGTGAAGATCGAGCCAAAATAGTGGTTTAGGACCCTCGCATACAATGAAATTTTCACTTAGTGCGAGAGTTAACTCTCGCAGAGATTTTCATAGTGAGATCTGACCCAGATTCAGCTATTATGATCCTTGCGAGAGTTACTTCCCAAAGATCTAAGAGATATCAAGTTTTTTATCTACAAAAACAGCTAAAGAACCCTCGCACAACCAACCCTCGCACTAGAGAACCCTCGCAGACTAAATCAGTGGAAAGATCTGCATCAGATCTAGCTACTATCAAAATCTCAGGTCAATCACTACAAGGAATAAAAAGTTATCAAGGAAAAACCACCGTAAAAGGCCTGAAATTCACTTCTGGCCGATCAGATTGATCATATCCTTAAGATCTAGACTGCATCCCACTATACAAGCAAGATCCAACTACTTTGGAACCCACCATCAGATGAATCTGAGATCTGGATAATCAGTAGCAAGAATGATAGCAAATCAAGCACCGCACCTTCCTAGATTAGTAGCTGCGCAACAAGAGGCAAAACCAGGACCAGCGCCAATGGAACCAATGGGCCAACCCGTACATGTCGCTCCCTTTCAAGTAGTCCGGAGAGCACCATGGATGGAAAGACCAAAATATGACAGATCATCAGATCCCATCTGTAAATTCTCACAGGTGAAGAAAAGGCGAAAAACGTGAAACTGTGTTTTTACACGTGATTTGTCACAGGCAAAAAAGACAACACTGCCCTACAAAATGCCAAAGGTGCCCTAGGATAAGTTAAGGCACCCTGTAAATCAGTCCTAAGGCATTTCGTTAGAGTGTCGCATTTTTCGCATCTTCACCAACGTTCATTTCAGTGAAAGCTGACGTCGCGGCCTTCTCACACTCATCTCATGCAACTGTGCAATCAGATTTGACAATGACTACAGCCACCCACGCTCTCCTACAGACAGCACATCCACTTTGTACTTTCTTCATCTGCATACCTATAATATTGTGTATATATACTATACCATTTGAGTATTCAGGTGGACAATAAAAAATAAGTGAACAGTGTGTGAAAATTTAGCATAAAAAACTAATCAGAGATAGACAAAGTAGATGCCTTGTGCATTGATTCTTTATTGTCAGTAATAAGGTCTCATTCCTTCACAGATTGGATTACCTTTGTAGAACACGCGGTTTTGTCTGCTATTGTCTTGTGCTCTACTGCATTATTGACATGTATATTTGATATACTTAATATGATAACATTTCTTTGTTCTTCGTTCAGATCTGTGTCAATATTGCTATGCTTATCGTTATTCATTCTGTCTGACTTTTCTAGTTGCTCAATTTGGTAATCTGTTTTAGCACGACTAATGTATAGTCTTGTCTTTCAGAAATTGTTCGCGACTGATTATCAGTCGAGCTGATTCACGATAGATAATTTGTTTAGTTGTTTGTGACAAATTATACTCCTGGTGTTTTATTAAATATTGGCTACGTAATCAAGAACGACCGTGATTTCCATCACTAATGTTTTGATCATTTTGATAGGTGTAGTCATGCTTAGGGAGAGAGTCGTATAGCTCATTCCGCTGCACATGAACACATTTCGTTCGAGTTTTGTTTCTCGTTTATGTTCGTCTTTCTTTCGAGCTATTTTCGTTTCTCACACTCTCTCTCATTCTCCCTCTCTCCCAACATGGTATCAGAGCTATTTTCGTAGCCTGATAAGCTTTTAAAGTACAAGACTCTACTAGCCGATAGAGTAATTGTTTTATTGTTCTGTAATTTTGTACTAGATTTTCATACTTAAGTCATTGATAGTTTTCCCTATCACTTAGACTAATTCTTCCACATGGATTCCCAAGGGAAAGCCAGTCCCATCATGGACAAGCTTGATGGAGCCAATTACCATCTATGAAAATTTAAGATAAAAACTGTACTAATGGCTAAAGAATTGTATGACGTTGTTACAGGTGTAGAAGGAAAACCCGAAGCAAACGACGCAACAATCGCCAGATGGAAGCTAAAGAATGGAAAAGCTTTCGCGTTGATCATCCTCAACATCACGGATACTCAGATTGGCCATGTATCTGAGGCTCAGACATCAAAGAAGTCCGGGACATCTTGAGCACACTATACGAAGTGCAAGATATAGCTTCCAAGCTACAACTCAGGAAGAAATTCTACTCCCTGAAGATGGTGAATGATGATTCTCTGCATAATCACATTAATCAGTTCAAGAACCTGCTAAGGCAAATGGCCGCTGTCGGATCTGTCATAGACGATCAAGACGTAGTAATGCAACTGCTTACAAGCTTGCCAAGCTCATACGATAGCTGGGTGATGATCATCATGACTCATCCAAAACTGACTCTTTCGAGAGTCATTATTATGTTGTTGCAGGAAGACACCCGGAGGAACGAAGCAACAAGTTCCTTAGCTGATTCTCACGCCTTATACACCAACAAGAGCACGACTAAGCAGAAGAAGAAGAAGAAAGGCTCAAAGCAATCAAAGCTAGACCAAAAACCAGCTTAGCACAAAGAACAATCAAATCTGCAGACAAAGAAGAAGCTGTTCTGCAGATACTGCAAGCAAAACAACCACGAAATTCAAGACTGCCGGATACTAGAAACAAATAACAACAGCAAGGGGCCATCGAATCAAGTGGCAAATGTAGCTGCAGAAGCTTCACAGCCTATTCAAGAAGCGGATCATGATGCTTTCATGACCAGTCATCAAGGAGCATCTGGAGACAGTTCTTGGTTCCTAGATTCCGGAGCCACTCAGCACATGACTAGCCTTATTGACTGTTTCGAGTCCTATACATCTTATAGTACCCAGAAATTTGTGTGAAAAATACAAAAATAAGCTTGGTAGAGGCCAAAAATCTTGTATATAGATAAACACACATGTGTGGAGCCTGTTCCCACGTGTGAAAATAGTGTACTTGTCATGTACCATAATCATATAGGTTGTACATATGATTTAATTCAAGTTCTAGTGGCAAAAAGGCCAAAAACTAGTTTTCTAGACATATGACACATGGCATCAATCTATTGCTTGCATGAGCCACATCCTTTGGTTAGGTGTCACATCCCATGTGTAGAGGACAGCTCACATGTGTGGAATAAGCTGAAGTAAACGAATTTTGACTTCTAGAAGATTTTCAAGTAGATCTCCATATAGAAGGAAAATGGACCAAAAGTGGTCAAAATAGAAGGTTTTGTCCAAGTGTCAGTTTTGCATGATGAATCATCATATGACAAAGCACCTTCACACATGTGGGATCAGAGGGATGATCAGTACCATGAGCTCCCACTTATTGTATATATAGAGCCACATTTGGCCATAATCAGTGTGAGACACCAATCTTGGTTTTGGAAGCAATTTTGAGTGATTCTCTCCATTTGTCTGCATTTGCTTTGATTGTTTTGAGGTTCTATCAATGTGTACTTGATTTTCAGGTTGGAGTCCATACTCAGACAATGTTTCACATGTGTGAAACCATAAAGTACACTTACCTTCAATTAATGATTGTTCTTGTTAGGATTTTGTGTCTAGAATTGATCTAGATTGATCTTAATCTAAAGTAGATTGATAGATCAAGTAATCTGACAACCAATCCCTCTTGAGGATCAGATTAGGATCCACTCTTGGTCCTTTTTGTACTTTTTGCACATGGTATCAGAGCCTAGTACAAGAGGTTTTGTTGAAATTGATAGGGTTAATCCAAATCAAAGCCAAAATTAGCAGTTTTTTGGAAACTAGTCAAATTTTGAGTAGCGAGTTGGATTTGATAGATATTCTCAAAATTTTTGGACCAGAACTTGTTTTGGGCAGTAGGAACTCTTTTCACACGTGTGAGTCCGTACAGCTCCGGTTTTGACTGATAAAATTCAAAAATTTGTACAATTTGACTCACATACCCAATTTGAGTGATTTTTAGTGCAAAATCAAGCATTTTCTATAATGAATCTAATACCTTGATTAGTTCTTGGATTAGATCAGCCAAAAAATTAAAATTGAAGCTTGAATTAGGTGCATTAATTGATCTTCTTTGATTTTTTGAGTGTATGTTGAAGTTAAGAGAGATTTTGCTAAAAATCATAGATTAAGGAGTGATATGCAAGGTGAGAGGTTGAAATCCATTGTACCATCACTCTAGATTTGTTCAAGAGTGATAGGGTCAAGTTTAGAAGCATTATTTTGCTAGAAAACATCTTTGGATCTGTCTTCCAAGTGAAACCTTTGAGAGTTTCTAGTGAATATAGAGCATCTATGCAAATCTTTTGTAGAATTTGACATAGATTGGCTTCAATTGAGAGTTCTAGAAAAGAGATTGAGATCCAAGTCACATTGTTCAACCCTACTCAATTTGTTTGAGTGATTGTAAGGTTTGAAAAGAGTCATTAAGGTGTCTATGACAAATGTGTAGAGAGAGATCCAATTTTCTAAGAGTTCCTTCGTTTGTAGAGGGCAAGACCTAGAAGCTCATTATGTGTTGTTATAGGTGAAGAATTTGTCTTCTCCTAGGTGATCAAATCTTTCTAAGTGGTATTAGCTCTTTGAAGCACAATATCTTAGTGATAAAAATCACAACTTTTGATTTTGAATTTCATTCCAAGTCTTAAAAGGTAGAGTAATTGGTGGAATCCAATAGGAGTGATTGAATTCAATTTGTTGAGCAAAAATTAACATAGTATGTATGAAACTCAAATTAGTTCTATTCAGCTTTCTTTGTGAGAGTGTGAGGGTCAATTTGTGATCCCATTTGATGTCTAGAATGAGGAGGAGTCCATATTTGAGTATTCATTCATGGTTGAGATCTTTGTGAATCTCTAGTTGTCTAATTTTTTAAGCTTTGTGAAAAATTGGTGGTATAGTTTGTTGTCAAATCAAATCAAATTCATTCTAAATCTCAAGAGTGAGATTATTTGGGTCAAGTGTGCATTAAGTTTGATTTTTAGGTGTTTGAAACAAAACCCATCTTTTGTTCAAGAATCTCAAGTGTTGAGAGAACTAGTCAAGTGAAAAGGAAAATCTAGGTGTCAAATCTTTTTCATATTCATTTCAACTTTCAAAAGAAAGAGTCATTGGTATTTGATGAGGCCAATAGGAGATTGGATCTGATTTCTTTTGTGATTTGATTCAAAGATTGTGTGCTTTTGTCTTAGTGATCAAAGCAAAGTTTCCAAGTGATTAGTCATTAGTGTGAAGATTGATTCTTAGGTTTGTGAGCTAGATCTTTCATAGATCATTCTAGATTATTGAAGATGTTCAAATCTAGTCTCTTGAAAGTCACAAATTACATTTGTAGAATCATATCACAGGTTTTTATTCACATGGCATCAATAGGTGGCAACCTATTGAAGGAAAGAAAGGGTCCTAAGTGCAACCTTTGTGGCGAGGGAGGATATTTTTTCTCAGGATGCTACAAAAAGAAGACCAGTCCATCCAAGGAGAACCAAAGCAAGGGGGCCGAGGTGAAGGATGGAGCTTCAAGTTCAAAATGCAAATAAAAGAAGGACAAGTCCAAGGAAAGGTGTTTCCTTTGTAGAAAGGTGAATGAGGCTTGGAGTCTCACAAGGACTTGCAAGATTTGTCTTCAAAAGTCCATCACAACACGTGTCAAATCTTTTGAAATTTTTCATTTGGAAGTGCATTGTTTGGTTCAAGATGCAAAGATAGATGTCACTTTCATGAAAGTAACTTGGATTTATTCTATGTCCTTGGAAAGTATTTTCCTTGGAACTTTAGATAAGTTCAAACTTATTGCTATAATCCAAGAGAAATCAATCAAGAAAAAAGAACAGCAATCACAAAATGAAAATAGTTTCATTTATGCTATCATGTCAACTTATGAAGAACCAATTTGCTTTGAAGAGATTTTTGTATCTCAAAGGTGGATTAAGGCAATACTAGTTGAGTGTGATGCCTTAAAAGATAGCAAAATATGTTATCAATTTTGGAGGTGCTAGGATGGTGCAAAGCTCTCAAGCTCATCAAAGATGTCAACATCAAAGAAGCACTATCATGGATATGGTGATTTCAGATCAACATCAAGCTCATTGTATGATCTTCACACCTTTTGAACCAGCAAAGACCAATTCAGCCCATGGAGTCAAGTTCAAGATCATCATGTTTTCCATCAAGCTAGATTTACCAAGCTAGATTTTTGAGGAGGAGTGTGAAAAATGCAAAAACAAGCTTGGTAGAGGCCAAAAATCTTGTATATAGATAAACACACATGTGTGGAGCCTTTTCCCACGTGTGAAAATAGTGTACTTGTCATGTACCATAATCATATAGGTTGTACATATGATTTAATTCAGGTTCTAGTGGCTAAAAAGGCCAAAAGCTAGTTTTCTAGACATATGACACATGGCATCAATCTATTGCTTGCATGAGCCACATCCTTTGGTTAGGTGTCACATCCCATGTGTAGAGGACAGCTCACATGTGTGGAATAAGCTGAAGTAAACGAATTTTGACTTCTAGAAGATTTTCAAGTAGATCTCCATATAGAAGGAAAATGGACCAAAAGTGGTCAAAATAGAAGGTTTTGTCCAAGTGTCAGTTTTGCATGATGAATCATCATATGACAAAGCACCTTCACACATGTGGGATCAGAGGGATGATCAGTACCATGAGCTCCCACTTATTGTATATATAGAGCCACATTTGGCCATAATCAGTGTGAGACACCAATCTTGGTTTTGGAAGCAATTTTGAGTGATTCTCTCCATTTGTCTGCATTTGCTTTGATTGTTTTGAGGTTCTATCAATGTGTACTTGATTTTCAGGTTGGAGTCCATACTCAGACAATGTTTCACACGTGTGAAACCATAAAGTACACTTACCTTCAATTAATGATTGTTCTTGTTAGGATTTTGTGTCTAGAATTGATCTTAATCTGAAGTAGATCAACTCTACAAAAATTAGCTTGATACAAAAACTTTCTGAAATCCCTAAGACTAAGATTGATAGCTTTTTGTAATTTTCACACTTTCTAAGTACAATCCCAGTAGATCGTCTTAATTCCCAAGGGAACGATCTCGTATTGCCCTCTGAAGGGTCTAGTCTAGTATTAGATGTGTCAGGACATGTTTGTGTTGTATCTTCTCGACTGTGTTTTTGCTCATCGGACATAATGTCTTGATGTAAGGTATTTTGAATAATATCACACTCATCTAACCGTGACTCATGTGTATTCATAGGTGTAGGACTATATGGTTCACGCCTATCTTCATTATATGACCATTCTTCTTTTGTATCAATGTGATTTGCAAATACATTTGGAACTTGGCTTAAACCGTGGTAGAGTGGTAGGTAGTCTAATCAGGATTCAAATGGTTGAAAGATAGGATATTGATTTTCCATGTTTGATGGTTCATTTCTAGACGTGGGTGAAGTTAGTCTGGGTAGAGCCCTCGAGACAGTTTTTTCTATAGGCGTCCATTACATCTTGTACAATCAATAATGATTTCATTCTAATCTTTCGCATTGCATAATTGGAAGATGTTAATCTCTCACTGTGTTCCAAGAAATGTGAACCAGATGAAGACATCTTCAACAATGAGGATACCTTGCAGTGTCTCCAAGGATGAAAGATCCTCCCTGACAACATAAGTAAGCACAATATTGTCATACTCATCTCTAAGTCCATTTAGGACTACTTGAACAAGTTCAGTGTTTTTAAGAGCATCTCCAATACCAGCTAACTCTTGATGAAGATCCTTAACTCTCATTACATATGATGAAGCACTGTTATCTACTCTCCGATAACTTAGAAATATTTGGTTTCTAAGTGTAAGCAATCTAGAAGTATTCTTGATTTCATAGATTGTTTTTAGAGTATCCCAAGCTTCCTTGGCAATGGTGCATGTATTGATCTCTCTTAACACTTCATTGGTAACATTTATTTTTTTAAAAATGAAGGGCAATTTTGGTTCTCTTGTGAAATGCTGCAACTTCATTAGGTGCCGCAGGTTCTTCTTCAGCTCCACTCACAATATCCATTACATCCTCTAGAATCAATAATGATTCCATTCTGATCTTCCACATTGCATAATTGGAAGATGTTAGTCTCTCACTGTGCTCTAGAAATGTGAACCAGATGAAGACATCTTCTCAGTGAGAAATTCTCGTAATGATAAAAAATGGAGTTGAAAGGATGTTTCTTGCTATCTCAATCTATGATCTAACACAGATGTTGATCCACCCTATGAAATCTAGCAACAGTTGTGAGAACAAATTCTCAACACAAAAAATCAATCTATCTTGAATTTGGATCTTGCTTCAGTCACCAAAAAAAGAAGCACATGCAAGCAAGAAGTCTATCTCTCCCACGAGTTTCAAAGTGCTGATAAACTCTCTAGGAATTTACTTTCAACTCAAACACAATAATATGTGTCAAATGAAAATTCTAAGACCTCAAAACACTCACTTCTATCCAATTCTACTTGATTGACAGTGAAAATTGATGAAAAATGGTGAAAAAAGACTGATGTGTGCTCACTTTGGCATATTCCACGAGTTGAGTACACTCTCAAACTCTTTGATTGTCTAAAACTCTTCTGAAAACAAATCAAATTGATTTAAAAACAAGAGCAACACAATCTACTCTTCAATACCAATCCAACAAGTTATAGAACATCAAATTGAGAAGTAGCACTCATTAATGAGGCTGATTTCACAGTGTGAGCTCTCTGTCCATACAGAGCTCCGTTGGATCAGATTAGCCTTGATTTGATCCACTTATGATCCACAGATTGGTTGTTTCTCAGCAAGTTTGAATCCCTCTCCCAAATCTGAGTTCTTGCAAGCAAAAACACTGATGATCTGATGTATACACCCTCACCTCTTCA
Organism: Diphasiastrum complanatum; assembly: GCA_029204225.1. NCBI lineage: Eukaryota > Viridiplantae > Streptophyta > Lycopodiopsida > Lycopodiales > Lycopodiaceae > Diphasiastrum > Diphasiastrum complanatum. The sequence goes on along the minus strand of CM055107.1, from coordinate 40,859,816 downwards.
AAGCATGAAGCTCTGATACCATGTGAAGTTTTTAGCACGTGTGAAATTCACCACACACCATATAGGATCTTATTGAGGTGTTGTGATTGCACAAGATTGATCAAAGAATAGTTATGCTTGAAAAATCTAAGGCAAGAGCACAATGGCATACATCTGATGAAAAAATCTAACTCTTCACTATGAGAAATGAATGTCAGAAATAATTCTAAGTGTTCAGTATGGGAAAAAAAGATAGCTCTCGAGTAGAGAGAGAAAATCAAGCGTAGAAAACTCAAGTAGAGAGAGACTGAGTCCAAAACACCAAAATCTCAATATTCACAATATGGCAAAACATGCCCAGCTTTCCCTACATGAGAGAGACTCGAATTCCTACAGTGGAGTTGCATGGAAAGTCCACTTAACTAAACTAATTCACCTACCATAGATCCACATGTGTAACTGCATGCACGTATGTTGCATGTACTGCATGTCAACTCATAAAACTGCCTAGACATGTGTAGATCACATAAACTACTTTGCATGTTGCATGCACTGATTGCATGTGGCTTGCATGCATACAGTATGACTTTTCATGTTATCTAAACTATTGCATGTCATCAAAATTGAACCTATCTAACTCAAATCTGAGCTACACTAGAAGGATATGTGCTCAATTCACACTCCTTTTATGTACAACATGAAATTTAGTGGAAATCACCATGGACTGATTGTTAAGGACAATCATTATTGTCTTAGAAACTGAAAATTTCATCATGGTATCAGAGCTAAGTAAGAGAGTGATCATTTGAATCATAAAACTTGCAAAGATCATTGGCAAAATTTGTTTTTGGCCAATACTAGTGAGGGCGAGTTCATCTAGAGTGATAGCTTGTGTTCATTTGGATCAAACCAACTTGGAGGCTGTGTATGTACATTTCACACGTGTGAAACCATAAACAACTTTCATTTCTTCTTACTTTGTGTTTGTGGGTCCTAAGATCACAATTCTAGCTCATTTTTAGTGCTTTTGAAGCATAGTATTGATCTAGATTCAATCTAGCTAATGCCTATGACCAAATAAAGTTTTGGATCATTGAAGCATTTCCTTTTGGAGTCTAGATCAGATCTTAGAGGCTGATTTGTTCAGATCCTTAGTTGAAGTGAAATCTCTAAGAAAAGTGTAAAGCAAAACTTTTTGTGAGAGTGAAAGCTAGGAATTTTTTGGCAAGATCTTTGTGTATCATTCAAGCTTGTGTGCTAGTTTGATAGAGACAAGGCTATAAGAAATATTGTAAGCTTCAGGCTTCATAGATCTTTTAGAATTTAGAAATCTTTGTGGTTTTTAGAAGAGCATTCATTCTACAATGTCATCCATGGGTGGATATTTGTTGGAATCAAGTGAGAGACTCAATTCCACAAATTATTTCATTTGGAAAGTGAAAATGGAATCACTCCTAGTGATCCATGATCTCTTTGACATAGTTCTAGGAGTTGAGGAAGAGCCTCAAGCTCCCCAAAAACAAACCAAATACAAGAAGAGAGCAAGATTAGCTCTACATTGCATAAAGTTGAATGTATGCAATGACCTCTTGAAGGAGGTGTCTTCTTGTGCCTTATCCAAAGAGGCTTGGGATTCACTAAAGAGTATCTATGAATCCAATAATACTTCAAGAATCCTCATGCTAAGGAATCAAGTCTTTCAAAGCATGAAAAAAAGTGGAGAGAGTGGACAAGAGTATGTCCTTAGGATCAAATCTCTTAACAAGGAATTAAGTGCAATAGGAGAGAAGATCCAAGATCAGGACAAGTAATGGACAATGGACTAGATGTACATTTCAAGAATGGAGTTTGTTCCATATTGAAAAATGATACAGGTTGGATGCTAATGTTGCAAATGAAAGTGTGAACTTGGCTAGAGAGGAGCTATCTCAAGTGGAGCTTTGGGATAAGAGATTAGGCCATCCTAATCTTCAATCTATGGAGTCAATGGCAATCAAGGAACTAGCTCTCGGCCTACCAAGAGCTTTCAAGAAAAAGATGTGTGAGGCATGTGGCCTTGCAAAGTCACACAAATCTTCTTACAAGAGATCTTTATCAACATCTCTCTCTCTCCCTTGGATCTCATACATTCTGATGTACATAGTTTTTCACATGCAAGTAATGGAGGTGCCTTGATGTATGTAGCTTTTATAGATGATTGTACTAGATTCACATGGATTGAGTTACTATCAAAGAAAAGTCTTGTTTATGAAGCTTTCATTAAGTCCAAGTTTCTAGTAGAGAAGCAACTTAGTACTTCCATCAAAGCACTAAGATGTGATAATGGAGGAGACTACACCTCCAATAAAATGAAAGACTTTTGTGAGATCAATGGCATTAAATTGCAATACACTTGCTCCTACATACCCCAACAAAATGAGGTGGCTGAGAGGAAAAATAGGAGTCTATGTGAGTGTGAAAAGTCTTTAAGACTTGATGCATCACTTCCCATCTCATTTTTGGGAACATGTGCTTGTGTAATAGACTTCCTAGTAGTGCTATAGATGGGATTCCCCTTATCAAGCTTTGTCTACCAAATGGATGTGACAAATGCCTTCTTGAATGGCTTCTTAGAAGAGGAAATCTACATGATGCAACCCGAGGGCTTCATCAAGGTTGGTGAGGAGCAAAAAGTGTGCTACTTAAAGAAGAGCCTATATGGCTTGAAGCAAGCACCTAGAACTTGGTACTCTAGGTTGCATGATTTTCTCTATTCCCTTGGCTTTGTACTAAGTGCTTATGAACCTTCTTTATATTTCAAATGTAATGAAGGAAAGATCATCATTTTGGTGCTTTATGTTGATGACATCATTATGATAGGAAATGATGATGAAAGCATAAGCAAAATAAAAGTTGATTTATCTAGTGAGTTCAAGATGGTAGATCTAGGCTTCCTAAAGTTTATACTTGGGATAGAAGTGTCTAGAAGTAGCAATTTAACTTTCATAAGTCAATCTAAGTATGCTACTTCCATTCTTGAAAGGTTTGGTTCGGAAAGATTGTAAGGGGATTGACACCCCTATGGAGCATGTTGTGAAAGCAACTAATGAAGGTGATGAAGCATCCTTTGAGGACATCACCCTCTTATAGGCTCTCTAATCTATTTAACCATCACTAGACCTGACTTAAGTTATTGTGTAAGCAAGTTGAGTCAAAGTATGCAAGCTCCTTTAGTTCATCATTGGAAAAGTGCCAAGAGAGTACTTAGATATGTTTCTAGTACTAGATTTTTGGGCATACTTTATGAAGGATCTAACTTGCACTTGAGAGCCTACTCGGATTCAGACTTTGCAGGTGACAAGATGGATAGGAAGTCCATTAGTGCATTTACAACAGTTCTTTGTGGAGGAGTAATATCTTGGCTTTCCAAAAAGCAAGATACTATTTCACTATCTTCTTTTGAAGCCGAGTATAAGGCATTGACTTCAACAACCAAAGAGCTCCTATGGCTAAGAAGACTCTTGATGGAGCTACATGTGCTAGAGGCCAAGGAGATCCCTTACATATTTTGTGACAATCAAGCTTCTCAAAAAATTGCTTCAAATCCTATCTTCCATGCTAGAACAAAGCATATTGAGATAGCTCACCACTTTGTGAGGGAGAAGGTACAATCCAAGGAGGTGCAACTACATCATGTACCATCATCCAAATGCATATCTGATATCTTAACCAAGCCATTGTCCAAAGATCCATTTTTCAAGTTAAGATATGCTCTTGGAATTGTAGATAGATGTACATTAGATTTTCCAAGTTAGAAGTGAGGAGGCATGTTGAAATTTGTCACTTCTCACTTGACATTGTTTATTGTAAATAAAGATCAAACATTAGAACAATGTTGATGATCTGATTTCACACGTGTGGAGCCTGTTCCCATGTGTGAAAGGAAGTAATTTTCATACTTGTATATATCTAATTGATTTTGTATCAATCTAGTTAGTGTGAACATGATATGACTAGTTTTTAGTCAAGTTGACTAGTCACCTAGAAATTAGCTTTTCCTTGCATGTGCATGAGTAAATGCTCCCACGTGGCAAGTGGATGTTCACGCGTGTGTATAGAGTTCTAGAAGATAAGAGTTGACCATTTTTCTTAGATCCTATTTTGTAAGGAATATTCCTATATTCTAGGGGACTAGCTCTTTGGATTTTAGCCATATTCTAGAAGGTCAACTTTGGATAAGGATCAAGGATGGATCAAATGGATAGATCTGAGTGTGTGGCACTCTTCACACGTGTGAAGACCTGCTGGACTGTACCAGACTCGTGGATGTACTTGATCCATAAAAGGATCATCATTTTGCTTAGAAGATTGATGAGACTTTTGCATTCTACACCTTTGTGAGATTTCTAGTCATTTGTCTTGTGATTTCTATGAATGATTGCTATCTAGAACTATTGTACTTGTTGTTTCAGGTGCAAGCCGTACTGTGGACAGTATTCCACACGTGTGAGGCCGCCTTCACTAATTTATGATGCGGTGATCCATTGCTCTTGCTTAAATCCAAGTGTAGTGAATCTAGATCAAGATCTAATGTGTAGAACTTGATAGATCCATTGATTAAGCAACCAATATCTCTCTATGATTTTTAAGTACAATCATTATTGTCCTAAAAACTGAAAATTTTATCAGACAGACACTGCTGATCTACGTTAACAGATTAATATAGCATTCAACAATATCAAACTAAAGTGCAAAATTGAATGCACAAGTAAATCAGATACACGAATAGTAGCAGACAAAAATACATTCGAGATCATACAAACATTTAGAATAATATGTGCACAACAACTACAATATTATCTATTGATTTTTTTGATTCTTCAAGCACTGCATGATAGATCCACGCAGTGCATTAGCGTGAGAGAAATGCAGTTCTCTCACGAATCGTGTCTCGCTTACTAGCGGACTTCTGGATCTACAGATCCTCTACAAAATTGTCTCGCAACAAGTGGACTTGTATTCTGTATTTTTTGTCTTCTGACTTCTTGTCTTGCTTACTATATTATGCATCAAACAGAAAGTATATAGTCGCATCGTGTAACTTCTAGATTAGAGTGATTAAACATCTACAACTAATCACAAATTACAAGAGTGACAGATTAGCCACGATCTAGAGTACTTATGTTGATGTCATGTTATCTAATCAAAGATTTGTACCCCATGGTACTTGGCTGATCTTCTTGGTCAATTGAGAAGCATGACTAATTTCGTGTTGTGCCATGTCGTGTCGTGTCATCTTTTGTCAAAAGTTCAGGATTAAAAGCTAACAAAGCTTTGCCAATAGAAACATTTTGTTTCTTCACAATTTGACTCAAAATCTCAACTTAATTAATGATCATAAGGAGAAGTACATATGAAGTGTGGAGATCCATCCTTGCATCCTATCAGACTCCTAATCATAGCCTCTTGCATTCTATTGGACCCCTACTCATAGCTTCTTGCATTCTATAAAGCTGAAAAGGCAAACATTGCAGAGTCATCAAAGGATGTTGAAAGAGGAGGTGACCAAGATTTCACGATACTCAACGAAGCTTCGACAAGCTTCTCTGAACACGACTACGATATAGTCATCGATTTGGGAGCAACATCTCACATAACTTGCAAAAAGAAGATCTTGATCAACTTTCACAAACTCAAAAATGACAGAGCGGTGATTCTAGGCAATGGAAGCAGACATGATGTCAAAGGCATCGGCTCTCTACAGCTACGAACACTGTCAGGCCAAGCAGAGCTTCCAAGGGCACTCTATGTGCCCTCACTCAGAAAGGATATGCTATCTATCTCCAAAATGATAGATCTAGGCATTCTAGTTTTGTTCAACGGCAACACTTGCCATATGATCAAGAAGACGACAAACAAGTGTTGACGGTCGGATGTAGAGAAGGAAATCTCTACCAAGACAAAATAATCAACAACTCTGAAGGCATACTAAATTCTTTAGAAAACGAAGATCAGCTTTGACATAGAAGAATGTATCATCTGAATATGCGGAGCCTGTATGACATGAGTAGAAAGGACATTGTCACAGGTCTCAAGATTTCAAGGCTAGAGGTTGAGTTCTGCGAGGCTTGTCAGAAAGGCAAGCAACATCGGAATCCATTCACACATGAGGGAAGAAGAGCCAAAGAAGTTCTTGAGCTTGTCTACTCTGATGTGTGTGGATCGATGAAAATAGATTTGCTCTCAGGTTCGAGATATTTTTTAACGTTCATAGCTGATAACAACCAAATGACCATGATCTACTACTTGAAGAAAAAATCCAAAGTATTTGATTCTTTCAAGAAGTTCGTGGCATTCGCAGAGCGACACACCTCAAAAAAGATTCAAATCCTTAGATCTGACAATGGAGGTGAATACAAAAGCATAGAATTCTCAAGATTCTGCGAAGAACAGGGGATTGAACACCAGTTCACTCCTGCATACACACCAGAATACAACGGTGTGGCAGAAAGAAAAAACAGAACGCTAGTCGAAGGAGCCAGATGCATGATGGCATAGACTCAATTGCCAGGTCAATTCTGGACCGAGGCAATAGCTGCACTTGTACACCTGCAGAACAGATCTACAACGACAACACTGGAGAACAAAACACCATACAAAATGTGGACAGGCAGAAAGTCTGATCTGTCATACGTACAAGTGTTTGGATGTGCAGCATACAAGCACATTCCAAAGGAAAAGAGAAGCAAGCTCGATAACATATCCGAGCAAACAATCATGGTTGGCTACTCAAACGGAACACATGTGTACAAACTCTACGATCCAACCACAAAGAAGGTTGTTTCAAGTAGAGATGTGAAGTTCGACGACGAGTCCACATTCCCTGGACTGAAAGACGAAAGAGGCCATGAGATCTTCACACTGTTGCCTATTCAAGTGAGAAATCGAGGACATACATCAAATCAGAATGCAAAGCTCCAGATTCTAGAATAGCAGGAAGCAGAGGATAGACCTCAGGTATAAGAAATGTTCGAACAGCGACGAAACGAACCTCGAAGGTCAACAAGACAAAGAAGAGCTCCAGACTGCTATTTTGACAATCTTCAATGGAGTGAAGACACGTATTTCGAGTACTGTAGCTTCACAGAAGAGCCAACAACATACCAAGAAACTATCCAGAGTCCAGAGGGAGAATTTTGGAAGCAGACAATGTCAGAGGAGATCGAGTCGATGAGGCAAAACAAGGCATGGACATTATAGCCACTGCCATAAAACAGAAAAATAGTCGACTGCAAGTGGGTGTACAAGAAAAAGCTAAAATCAGATGGCACTATTGGCTGCTACAAGGCAAGGCTTGTCGTAAAGGGCTACACGTAGAGATATGGTGTCGACTATTTTGACATGTATTCGCCCATGGTGAAGATGACAAGCATAAGGCTACTCCTTGCAGACGCCACACAGTACAATCTGGAAATTCACCAGATTGACCTGAAAACAGTCTTTCTCCACGGAGATCTAGAGGAGGAAATCTTCATGAAGCAACCTGAAGGCTATGAAGACCTCGACAACAGACATCTACGGTCTAAAACATGCATCTCAGGCCTGGTACAAAAAGCTTGATGATCTTCTGAAGTCTCTAGACTTCAACCCTACTTAACCAGACTGTAATGTCTACATCAAAAGAGTAGGAAAGGATTTTGTAATACTAACCATTTTCGTGGATGATTCGCTGATGACAGAAAATTCCTTGATGCTGATCAAAGACATGAAGAGTCAGATTTCTGAAAGCTACGAAATCACTGATCTTGGAGAAGCAACAAAATGCCTAGGGCTGGAGATCAGAAGAGATCGAACAAATGGCAAAATGCACTTGAGTCAATCAGGAATACGCCAGAAAAGTGTTGAAGTAGTACCACATGGTGGACTGCAAAGAGAAAGCCACACCAATGATAGCTGGAGCCAAGCTCATGAAATAGGATTGCCCAAAAACAGAAGAGAAAGGACAAAAAATGACAGGTATACCCTACCATAACTTAATTGGGAGTCTGATGTACTTGACAATTTGTACCACACCGGATCTGGCCTTCTCTGTTTACGCATTGAGCCAATTTTGTTCTAATCCTGGTCTAGCACATTGGTAAATGGCCAAACGAATCCTACAATATCTGAAGGGTACCCAGAATATTGGATTAACCTACAGAGCTAGAAACGAGGAGAAAGAATTCGAACTGCATCACTATAGTGATGCAAGCTACGCGAGCTGCAAGGATGACAACAAGTCCATTACTGGAGGATGTACAATAGCATGCGGAGCTACAATCAGCTGGATATGCAAAAAGCAAGCTCTAGTAGCTCAATCCTCTTGCGAAGCTGAGTATGTCGTAGCCTCGAAAGTGGCGAATGAGGTAGTGTGGCTGTGGATGATGTTGGAGGCAATTGAGATACCACAAGAGGGGCCAAGCACGATGATGATGGACTCCCAGAGTGCCATCTATCTGTCCCAGGATCTTGTCTTCCATTCAAAGATGAAGCACATTCCTCTGAAGTACCATCACATTCGAGATTTGATCTCGAAAGTAGAGCTCCAGGTCCAGTTCATAAAATCAGAAAGTGTGATTGCATATCTCCTCACGAAACAGCTCGACAAGCCACTCTTTACCAAGTAAAGAGCTCCACACAGTAGAGGTATAAACGATCCTCTCTAGATCATAACCAAGAGAGAGAAAAAGTGATGAGAATTTTACAGAGATCTATAAGAAACAGAGAGAGACGTAGCGAATAGAGTAAGGAAGCAAAAAATACCATAGTTGTTTATGAAAGTCTGCCAATGAGCAGAACACAACGAAAGAGCAGAGAGTCAATCCGCCAACGAGCGAGACACTGATGATCTTGCTCTAAAACCAAACTGACCATATAGTCGTTCTATTTTGTGTATCTCTTGGCCTTGTGCTGTGTCTCTTGATTGTAAAAGTTATAGCAAATAAGGATCCTAAAACACTTGAAATGATGAGGGAAACAATAGATTATGATTTCATAAGATTAGCACAAGTTGAACCATCAAAATCCATCAAAAATCTATGCTTGAACCTCACTAAATGGCCCAAATCCTTGAAAAATGCTTCACACGTGTGAAAGTATGGCCTCCCACAGTCTGAGTACTGTACACCAGACCTACATTCAATCCTATAGTCATTAGTAATCACAAGTACTCAAACAATTATGAACATAGAGAGCATTTGGACCATTATGAGAGAAAAAACATGAAATTGCTTGATTGATTTTGGTGAGATATCATCACCTATATATACATGATCCATCACGGTTTTGGGCAGGTATGAGTAGCCCTAAACCTATCCCTAATGCTAATTTTGGTGGATCTTTCATCCCTACCAAGTTAGGGTTGGAATCTTGGAGATCCCTCGACAATGCAAAAATTACCAAAAATAGCTCCTATTTTTTCTCCCTTGTATCTAAGCATAATTTGGACTCATTCCAAAGGTTCTAACACTTAGGTCTACTTGAGAACATCCTTATGAATGGAATCCTATGCTATTTGGCACGTGTGACAAGCCACATCATGACCATCTAACTATTTACAAGTCATATGACCAAAACTAGTCAAGCTAGAATTGTGAATTTTTAACACTCCTCCTCACTATCTAGCTTGGTTCAATCATTGCTTTACTAATCACTCCAAGTGATGATCTGAACTTCATAAAAGGTGTCTTTTGAAGTGGTTTAGTAAGTGGATCAGCTACACATTCATTGCTTGGAACATGCTCCAAAGCAATCTCCTTGGCTTGCACCATTTCTCTCACAAAGTGATGGCATATCTCAATGTGCTTAGATCTTGCATGGAAGATTGGGTTAGATGCAAGGTGTTCGGCTGATATATTGTCATTGTAGATGATTGGTGCCTCCTCTGAATCCATGATCTTTAGTTCCACCAATAATCTCTTGATCCAAAGTACCTCCTTTGTAGTGGTTGTCAAAGCTTTGTACTCGGCCTCGGTTGAAGATAGAGATATAGTTTCTTGCTTTTTTTGAAAGACATGAAACCACACCTTATCCTATGAAAGTTGAATAGGCACTTGTTGATTTCCTATCCCTCTTGTCCCCTGCAAAATCTGAATCACTAAATGCATGAAGGCTAATCACATCTCCTCTATATAGAATCCCAAAATCCAATGTACCCGAGATGTATCTTAGAATCCTCTTAGCCTTTTTCCAATGGATATTCAATGGCTTTTGCATGGATTGGCTCAACCTACATACACTAAATCTAAGATCTGGTCTAGTTATAGTGATCCACATTAAGGAACCTATAAGTTGCCTAAACAAAGTGATGTCCATGAAGGATCTTTCATCATCTTCATTTGGCACTTTTACATCTTGCTCCATTGGTGTGTCAACACTTTTGCATACTTCCATCTTAAACTTCTTCAAAAGACTTTGAGCATAGTTTACTTGACTTATAAAGATAAAATCAGACCCTCTAAGTACTTCTATGCCTAAGATGAAGTGAAGACACCCTATATCTACCATCTTGAACTCTAAGGATAGATCTATCTTGATTTTTTCAATACCATCAACACTATTTCCACTAATGATGATGTCATCTACATAAATGAGTAAAAGTACAATACCAACATCATCAAACTTAATGTAAAGAGTGGGATCATATTCACTTTGAACAAAAAAAAAGTGAAATAAGATAGCAATGTAGTCTTGAATTCCAAGATCTCGAGGCTTGCTTCAAGCCATAGATGCTTCTTTGAAGATGGCATACTTTGTTCTCCATTCCATGCTTGATGAACCCTTGTGGCTGCTCCATATAGATATCCTCTTCCAAAAAACCATTCAAGAAAGCATTAGAGACATCCATTTGACATAGAATCCATCCAAAATGTGATGCAAGTGCAATGATTAGCCTTATTGTGACCATCTTGGCCACGGGTGCAAAAGTTTCCTCATAGTCTATCCCTCTCTCTTGAGCATAACCTTTTGCAACTAATCTTGCTTTATGTTTGTTAACACTCCCATTTGCATTCAACTTAAGCTTGAAGACCCACTTGCATCCTATTACATTCCTTTGAGGTCTATCAACAAGCAACCAAGTTTCATTCTCAATCAAGACATCATACTCATCCAACATAGCTTTATACCATTCTTTGGAGTTCAATGCATCTTCAACATTAGATGGTTCTTAAAAACTAGATAAAGCATAAGAAGTGGATGAGATACCCTCAACTTGATGTCCTTTGCCTTGATATGTGAGCCTTGATGGCTCCACTTTTGCCCTTGAAGATCTCCTTGGTGTGATAGGTGGGTTTGGTGCTTGCTCCTCCATGAGCTCCTCCTCAAAACCAAGATCTTGCTCCTCGGCCATCTTCTTCTTGATTGTTGGAGCACTTGAGCCTTCTTCAAGCATATGCATATGATGTTCATCAAAGATGACATCCCTTGAAACAACAAATTTGTTCAAGGATGGGAGATAGACTTTGTAGCCCTTGCTTGAGCTTGCATATCCAAGCATGATCCCTCTTGTGGAAGATGGATCCTCCTTGGTTCTTGTTTCCAATGGCACATGCACATAACATATACACCCAAAAACTTTCAAGTGATTAAGATTGGGTTTCTTTCCATACAACATCTCATAAGGAGTTTTGCCTTCAATTGCTTTGCAAGACACCCTATTCATCAAGTAGTTTGCACATACAAGAGACTCACCCCAAAAGGATTTGGGCAAACAAGCATCTAATCTTAAAGCCTTAGAACATTCACATAATGTTCTATTCCTTCTTTCAGCAACTCCATTTTGTTGAGGAGTGTAAGGACAAGAAGTCTATTTCTTGATCCCTTCCTCCTCACAAAAGGCCTTGAACTCATTAGAGATGAATTCTCCACCATTGTCACTTCTAAGAATCTTGATGCTATGATTATGATGCTTTTCCACAAACAACTTGAACTTTACAAAATTATCAAATACTTGAGACTTGAAGGAAAGTAAGAACACCCAACAATATCTTGAGTAGTCATCAATGAAGGTTAAAAACATGGATGAACCTCCATTAGATTTGGTGCTAGCAATGTGCACATCCGAGTGTATGAGTTCAAGAGGATGAGATGACTTTGTGATGGAGTTAGGAAACACCTTCTTATGTGCCTTGGATAAGGCACAAGCTTCACAAACCTTGTCTTCCTTCCCAATAGACCTTGGTAGGCCTAAAGCATACTCCTCCTTGATCATAGCCTCCATGGAACCCGAGTTGACATGTCCAAGTCTTTTGTGCCATAAAATAAAGGTAGATATCTTGCTCTTCTCGGCCAACATGACAACATTAGTATCCACAAATGCATCCAACTTATAAAGTTTGCCAAGTCTAGTGCCCTTAGCCACTATCTTACCCTTCTTCTTGATGAAACATTCATTTGAAGCAAAGTCAACATCGAAACCATTGTCTACCATTTGGCCAACACTTAGTAGATTCTTTGTTATTGTAGGAATGTACAAAACACCTTCTATGTTGATCTTTTTGGAGGATCCTAAGCAAAGGGGAATGCTACCAACTCCTTCAATCTTACAAGCTTCATCATTTGCTATATAGATAGACTTTATAGGTCCATCATAAGATAAGAGAGAAGAGAAAAACTCCCTTTTACTAGTCATGTGTGAACTAGCACCCGAGTCAATCCACCAAGGATCTTCTCCTTTGAAGCTTGTTGAAGAAAATATGGACATCATGAGAGAGTCCTCATGTGAACTCTCCTCCTCCTCCTCTTTGCTCATGTTGGCTTGGCTTTGATCTTGCTTCCTCTTGAAGTATTCCGAGGCATAATGCCCCATCTTGCTACAATAGTAGCACTTCACCTTTGATTTGTCCTTCTTGACTTTGGTGGTTGATGGAGATGCCTTTGAGGGTCCTTCTTGATCCTCAAGCTTTGTAGACTTCTTGAATGTTGATCCTTTGCCTTTGGACTTGCCTTTGCCTTTGGTGAAGAGAGCTTGGTCATCTCCACCTTGGATGGAAAGCCTATCCATCCTCTCTTGCATTTGGCTCCTTCTTGATTCCTCGGCCATGAGTGTGCCTTGGAGTTCTTCAAGTATGGGTAGCTTACCCAAAATTGCATATCCCTGAACCAAATTGTCAAATTCAAAGCTTAGTCCATTCAATATGAGTTGAACAAGCTCTTCATCCTTGATAGGGTCACCTATAAAGGCTAGCTCTTTGTTCAATTCCTTTACTCTTAGGACAAAAGTATGTGCACTCTCTCTTTTCTTTTGATAGCTTCTATAGATTTGATTCTTCAAAGCTAACATTCTCATTTGGTTCTTGGATTCATAGACCTTTTGCAAAGTCTCCCGAGCATCTTGAGCTGAAGTGCAATCTCCTACCTCTCTTAAGAGTTCATTTGCAACATTCATTTTTATGCAATGTAGTGCAACATTGCACCTCTTGATGTATTTGGCTTTTTCTTGAGGATGAATAGGTTCACCCTCCTTACCATTTACAATTTCCATCAGATCTTGCATGATCATGATAGATTCCATTCTAACTTTCCATATGGAATAGTTAGTTTTGTTGAGCCTTTCATTAGTATCCAAAAGGTATGCATTTATAGATGTCATCTAGTCCCCTAATCAAGGACTTGACACAAATGAAGTTTATTTGAGTTCTAGAATCAATACTAGATGCTAAGATCCAATCTACACAAGATTTAGATAAAAAATTGTGATCAAATTTAATGAAAACCAAGGATTTAGTCATTTCAGCCTTTAGGCTCTGATACCATGTAAAAATTACAGCAAATAAGGATCCTAAAACACTTGAAATGATGAGGGAAACAATAGAATATGATTTCATAAGATTAGCACAAGTTGAACCATCAAAATCCATCAAAAATCTATGCTTGAACCTCACTAAATGGCCCAAATCCTTGAAGAAGGCTTCACACGTGTGAAAGTACGGCCTTCCACAGTCTGAGTACTGTACACCAGACCTACATTCAATCCTATAATCATTAGTAATCACAAGTACTCAAACAATTATGAACATAGAGAGCAATTGCACCATTATGAGAGAAAAAACATGAAATTGCTTGATTGATTTTGGTGAGATATCATCACCTATATATACATGATCCATCATGGTTTTGGGCAGGTATGAGTAGCCCTAAACCTATCCCTAATGCTAATTTTGGTGGATCTTTCATCCCTACCAAGTTAGGGTTGGAATCTTGGAGATCCCTCAGCAATGCAAAAACTACCAAAAATAGCTCCTATTTTTTCTCCCTTGTATCTAAGCATAATTTGGACTCATTCCAAAGGTTCTAACACTTAGGTCTACTTGAGAACATCCTTATGAATGGAATCCTATGATATTTGGCACGTGTGACAAGCCACATCATGACCATCTAACTATTTACAAGTCATATGACCAAAACTAGTCAAGCTAGAATTGTGAATTTTTAACATTGATTGCTAGAATAAAATATGTTTTGTGATGCGTAGTTGAGTGTCTGGGATCTCGTAAGAGCTTCCGCACGAAAATAAAATTTAAAGACAGAAAATTGTTTGCGAATCAGAAGAGAGAGGACGAACACGAAACGAAAAATCTTCCGTGACATTCAATATAGTACCATCTTGTGCTGCGCTTGTTAATGCCATAGGAATCCATTTGTCTTCCTTCCTCATCATATGTGAGCCTCCTTGGCTCAGATCTTTCTCTTGTAGATCTTCTTGGTGTAGGTGCTTGAAGTTGCTCCTCCTCAAGCCTCGGCCTCACCACTTCTTGAGTAGCATCAAGATTGATGATTGTAGATCTTGCATGAAACTCCTTGACCTGTGCTTTATCCCAGTTAAACTTCTGATCTTCATGAAAGATCACATCTCTACTAACAACATTTTTGTCAGTAGAGGGAAGATATACTTTGTATGATTTTTTAGTAGATGCATATCCTACAAAAATTCCTTTAACAACAGTAGGATTATCCTTCTTCCTAGTCTCTAAAGGTAATTGAACAAAGCATACACAGCCAAAGATCCTAAGATGATCTACCTTAGGCTTTTTCTTATACAACATCTCAAATGGTGTTCTTCCTTCTATTGCAAGATTAGGAAGCCTATTACAAAGATAATTTGCACATGCAACTGCTTCTCCCCAAAATTATTTAGGCAGAGATGCTTCTCCCCATTTTGAGATGGTGTATATGCACAAGAAAACTCTCTTTTTATGTCTTCAAGCTCACAATAATCATGAAATTTATTGGAAGTGTACTCACCATCTCCATCACTTCTAAGAATCTTGATTTTGTATGAAAATTGCTTTTCAAGTAGAGCGTTGAACTTTAGGAAATAGTCAAACACCATAGACTTTGAAGCTAGAAGATGTGAAATCATCAATGAAAGTTACAAAGCAAGTAGCACCACCCTTGATCTTTGAAGATGAGAAGTGCACATCCGAGTGTATGAGCTCCAATGGATGTGTAGTCTTGATGGATAACTTTGAAAAAGGCTTCTTATGAGACTTGGATATGGCACAAGCCTCACATGGCTTGAAATTCTTGGAGATAAGACTACGCAAGCCAATTGCTTTGGCTTTCTTGACCATGGACACCATAGAATTATAGTTAGGATGCCCCAACCTTCTATGCCATAGTTCCTCCAAAGACATATGAGAAGCAAAAGCACCATCACAAGAGTTAGCATACTCTTTGGGATCAAGCTTGTAGATTCCACCATATCTAGACCCAAATGCAAGGATCTCATCATGCTTCTTGATTGTACATGTATCAACATTGAAATTCACATCTAGTCCACTATCAAACAATTGCCCAACACTAATAAGATTTTTTGTTAACTTGGGAACAAAAAGTACATTAGAAAGAGAAAGAATTTTTGATGAAGAAAGCTTTAAGGGAATGGTCCCTATGCCTTCAATAGCACACTCATGATCATTTGTTGTGTAGATGGACTTTTTGGCTTCTTCATAAGGTGACATGGATGAAAAAGAATACTTGGAGCTACACATATTTGAAGAAGCTCCACTGTCGATATACCACGAACCATCCTTCTTGAAAGGTGATGAAGAAAAACTTGAGACCATAAGAGATCCCTCTCCATCACTTGCATGAGCATCTTCCTTCTCTTCATTAGAAATGTTGGCTTGCTTGAATTGACTCTTCTTCTTGAAGCAATTGGTGGCATAATGGCCCTTCTTGTCACAAAAGAAATACTTGATGTTTTTCTTCTTCTTCTTGGATGTGAAAGCTTGAGAGGACTCATCCTCTTCTCCTTTCTCCTTGGAAATAAGATTGTTCTTGCTTGAAGAGGGTTGGTGTTGATTCTTACTTCTTGACTTGTGCTTGTCTTTGGTAAAGAGGGCTTTACCATCAATGTTGAGAGATAGTTTCTCCATTTTCAAGAGTTTATACTCTTGTCTTGATTCTTCAGAAATGAGCACACTTTGGAGTGCTTCCAAACTTGGTAGCTCCTCCTTAATGGCATAACTTTGAACAAGGTTGTCATATTCCTCCTTTAACCCATTAAGTATGACTTGAACAAGTTCATTTTGGTTGATGGAGTCTCCTATGCATGACAATTCTCTATGGAGGTCTTTAACTCTCATTACATAAGCTGAAGCACATTCATCACTTCTCTGTACACTTTAAAAAAATTGGTTTCTTAGTGTTAGAAGTCTAGAAATATTCTTTGTCTCATAGATGGACTTGAGAGTATCCCAAGCATCTTTAGCATTAGTACAAGCACCAATTTCTCTTAAGATGTCATTTGAGACATTCATTTTAATATAATGCAGAGCCATCCTAGCTCTTTTTTTGTACTTTGAAATTTCTTGAGGATTTTGTGGTTTTTCTTCAATACCAAGTACAATATCCATCACATCTTGTAGTATTAAGACAGATTCCATCCTAACCTTCCAAATTGAGTAATTGGAGGTTGACAATCTTTCACTTGCTTCTAATAGAAAGACACCCATTGAAGTCATAAAGAATGATGGAAATCAAAAAAGATGGATGAAAAAATTTCCTATCTTCTCACTATAGGAACCAATCAAGGGCAAAAATCCAAATCCTATGTAAGACAAAGCAAAAAACTGTGAGATAGATCTCACTAGCTTGACAATCTCTCTAAAACAAGATTTGAATCATCAAAAAAGATGAAGTATGGCAAAAGTTATGGTTCTCTAAATTTCACACGTGTGAAATACTCCAAAAAAGTCAAATTGACTCAAATACAATCTATTTGTATGAAATAATTTGCCTAGAACCTATAAATTTTGTCTAAATCACATATAGATGAGATTGGTCAACTTCTGGATGATTTTTGTGATCATTCAGGCAACAAATGACATGTACTCACGATTTGCCACAGGTCTAGGCGCCCTACCTATGACTCTTCAAAAGATTATAACTTTTGATTGGCTTATCCACTGTCATGATTCAAATTGCATCAGATTCTACACATTTCTAGCTTTCTACTGGGCTAATTTGCATGAAACTTGGATCTGAGGTGAGAGAGAACCACCAAACTGAAAATGGGCAGATTGCACACATGCCAGCACCTGAAATTCCGTATAGTACCTGATCTAGACCATTCAAAGTGGTTTGAGGTTCTAAATCATCAGAAAACTGCAAACTAGCTAGAAAGTAGAATCTAGACAATTCCTAGCTTGAAATCTGATCAAATTTGCAAACTTTTTGATTAAATTTGCTTGTCAATCTTAGGTAGGCTCTGATACCATGTTGAATTCACACGTGTGGAATGTCCTACACATGTACTTTTGATCTCCTAAGCCCAATAATACCATAAAGATCAGACTAGCATTGATTGACAATAGGAAAGCTGATCATACAAGAAATATTATTGTGTTACAAGCAAGATCTGTCAACAAAACATGAAACTAAGTACAATAAATGCCACAACTTGTCTAGAGAGAGAATATGAAAGTACAAACTCGTGTAGAGAGAGAGGGCACAAAGAGCTTAGTCTCCAAATTTGCATTACACACAAATTTCATCATATTCTCAATGAGAGTACATCACATATATATAGATCCATGGACTCTCCTCCTACTTTGAGTTGAATTGGAGTTATGAATCCACCTCTCAAGCTATCTAGACTTATTCAAGCCACCTCACTATGTCTAATTGTGCCACCTAGTCTTTTCATGCATTAAATGTGGCATGCAAAGTACAAATGACAATTCCTATGGTAGCTCGAGTTTCTACTTCTACCTACCTTGAATATTTTATTCTAAGATGGGTCTTTACTAAGCCAAAAGAGCTTAATTCATCTTTGGCATTTTTAGGACCCCTACTTACAACATTAGATAGATTCTTTCAATATTTTGACAAGAGTGCACGAGTTCAAATGGATGCTTTGTTTTGATGCTTGATCTTGGAAAAGGCCTTTTGTGTGATTTTGCCTGAACACAAGCTTCACAAGGTTGAAGCTCCTTTGACAGTGTCTTTGGTAGTCCAACAACTTTTCCTTCCTTGACCATAGATTGCATGGCTTTGAAATTGGGATGTCCCAATCTCTTATGCCACAGATCCTCCTGAAGAACCTTGGTCTCATAAGCAATATCTAAAATGTTAGCACTCTCCCTAGATTCTAGTTTGTACAACTTTTCAATTCTAGATCCTCTAGCAATAACTTCATTTTCTCTTGAGATTATACACTTGTCAGCTTGAAACTTGACATCCAATCCACTATCAAACAACTATCCTACACTAATGAGATTTTTGGTTAGTCTAGGTACATAAAGTACATCATGCAAGAAAAAAAAAATTTGATGATGCATGCATGCTGTGGAATACTACCTATTCTTTCAATTCTACACTCTACATCATTAGCAGTATAGATTGATCTTTTTATACCTAGATATGGCATGAGACTTGTGAAAGAGTTTCTAGAACTAGACATATGGGAACTAGCCACTATCTATCCACCAGATTTCTTCATTCTTGAAAGGAAAAGATGAAAAACTAGACATCATTAAAGAATCCTCTATTTCACATGAATGGAAGATCCAAATCTAACTCTAACATCCATTAACCCTAAGCATTAACACTACATCCATTAACACTAGATCCACAATGAAGATTGCTTACTCTTTCTCTCTCTCCCTTTCTCTCTCATAAAAATTATAAAAACATGCAAGCCCAATAACAATCAGATCCAACAATAAGCAAACACAATAAAAGCATAAGAGATGGATGAAAAATGATAGAGAGCAAGGATGTTCTTAAATCCATTTCACAAGAGAACCAATCTGCTTTATTGAAATGAAGAAATGTACATGTGTACGAACTCGAGTTGTTCCCTTCTTATAGTAGAGAGGACGACCCTGGCCTCTAAATCCTATTGGTCCATTTCTGTCTCCCTAATTATTCAAATTCAAAAAAGAGTGGTAACCATCCAAATGGGAGGGAAACCCAATTTTATTCACTAACTTGACATTTAGGCCCTGCGACATTAAAAGTCTCGCAAAAAGGCCTAAAGTCCTTTTATTGACTTTCTAATTAATCAAATAACTATGTGATTATCGGGTTGGACTTACACACGCAGGGTGCCAAATCCCTCTCACTTATTAACTAGGGCTAGGGTTGCCTTGGGATCCGCAAACCCTCCAACAATCAAGGAACTGGAGTCGAATGGAGCCTTGGCCTTCAACCTTGTGTGAACTTGAGTCACTGAAGAAAATGTACTTGGAGTCCGTTGTTGTGAGTGTAGAGAATAGGTTCTTACATGGTGTCATGTGCTGTGAAACACCTGAATCAAGATACCATTGATAGACATATCTACTTGGTTGGTCTTGTACTATCAGCACCTTGTCTTCTTCTTGTGGATTTCTGACTATGTCAGAACCTCCATCTTGGTGCTGCTGCATCTTCTTCCTCACTTTGTTGTGCCTGAGGATGCGACAATTCTTAATGTCATGGTCTGATCTTTTGCAATATCTGCTAAAGAGTTTGGTCTTGGATGATTGTTGTTAATTGTGCTGCTGTTGTGATTGTTGCGTTGAGATTGGCTGCTATGTCTTCGTCTTCTTGTCCTTGAAATTCTTCTTCTTGGACTAATGTTTATTAGACTACAATGCCATTGACTTGGTACTCGTTGTTGATAAGATTTTTCTCTTGACTTCTTCTTGCAATAGACTTGCTGTCAGCTTCTAGAGAGACAACATAGGAGTATTGCTCAAAAGCAATACTAGGTTGTCATAGGAGGACGAAAGACTAGCGATAAGAGACATTGTTGAGTCTTCTTCTGAAATAGGGGAACCTATGGCAGCAGACGGATTCAACAATTGTTTGAATTCGTTCAGATGATCATTGACTGAGGTGCCTTCGCTCATCTTGTGTGTAAGGATCTTCTTCCTCAGAAAGAGACGAGTCGATACATCTGAAATATCATGGATACTTGTTAGGATATCTCATGCTTGGTGCTATTAGATACATGGGCAATCTGAGTGTCCTTCATATTTAGGGATACGATGGCTAGTGCTTTGCCATCCTTTGCTTCCTTGTTGAAAGCAGTTCAGGTTCTGTCGGTTTGGCTATTGAACTGTTCACGTATCCCCAAAGTTTTTTCTTGATCAAGATCATCCTCATCTTGAACTTCCACATGTGGAAGTCATCTCCATTGAACTTGTTGATCAAGCGAATTTCTGAGGTTTAACCTTCCATAGTAATCGAGTAGTAGAGATAAAATACAAACATAAATGAACTAGCTCTAAAGAACAAAAACGTATTAAGTTCTAGTATGAATCCTAGACTCTAGTAATCCAAACCTCGTGCTCTGATACCACTCTGTTGATGATTGGGTGTGCAGCTTCAGAACGAAGTCCCAACCAAACAAAAGAAAGACAATTAATACTATGAAGAATTGCTGCTTACTTAGAGAATGGAGATCTGATTACTCTTCTTATGACATAAATATACAGATTTACTATTGTTCTACATCTTTGCATTCTTGTTGAATGAAACTATCTCTCACTCCTCTTACACAAACACCATTATCAAATAAATGTATGGTTGTCTCCGACACCTAAATTAATTTTACATTCTCTTCATATTAGGTTATCAAAAATTAGAGGACTGCATAGTTGGCCAAGATGCCTAATCGTTTATGCAATCTCTCTTTCACGGCAGTCTAAGACTCCTACACTGATAATCCTTTCAACTGAAAAGAACAGCTTATAATTTTCATTCTCTAAGTAATCCACAATTCTTCATAGTATTCATTGTCTTTCTTTTGTTCGGTTGGGAGTTCGTTCTAAAGTTGCACACCCAGTCATCAACATGAGGGTCAGAGAAGGAAGTAGAGACAAGTCAAAAATGGTGAGTCAGACAAGTCAAAGAGTATGGCAAGTCAGAAGGTATGGCAAGTCAGGCGAGTCAGGTGAGTCAGGCGAGTCAAAAAGTATGGCGAGTCAGGTGAGTCAAATGATGATGGCGAATCAGCGAGAGAGTGCGAGTCAGATTTGGCGAATCAAATATGGTGAGTCAGCGCGAGTTTGGACAAGTCTACGAAAAAGTAAACAGTTCCTATAACTCGCACCTTTATATAGGGGTCAGTCTGACTTGCCAACTGTTATTTTAAATAGTTGGTCTAATATATGCCAAATTATTGGTGTTTGCACTGTGCAAGTCTGTTTCCCGATTGGCTGCCATATCTACGAGATTTTCTAATCAAAACTCCCATTGTTTACTAAAAATGACAGTTTTGTAAACAATTGAGCCTAACAAGCAGCCAAGTTAAAAATTTTCTGGACTGAAATGACCATGCATATAATTTCAATAGAGAAAAATAATGGCAAAGGTAGGGGCAGGGGAAGAGATTGCTAAAAATAACAATATTATTCTTTTCAGGCCGTTCAGAGCATTTTTGGGGTATTTTTACAAGGAAAAAGAGGAAGAAGTGGGGTAGGTTGGGATTTTGTACATGGGCGAGGGTAGTTTGTACAAGATGGGATTTTCATATATAGAGGTCTGTCAGCACCGTGTCTACCTAACCTAATCAAATTTCTATATATCCTACTGTCTAATTTTTTATTTTGAATTTTTGGCTAAACTATGCTAAGGGGCAACAATCTAGTCTGATCGGGTCACTAAGCATGATTTCTAAGACTTCTTACTTGAACTATCTGCTTAGTCTAAACTTCTCTAATCTAATCTATAATACTAGCTAACCTATTCAACTATCTAATCTGCCTAACTATTTAATCTACCTAACTATCTAAGTAAGGAGGTGATCTAATCTATGGGTTATGGTTGGTAGTTACCCTAGCCTATGGATCACGGTTGGTTATTCTATGCTCCTGGGTCGAAATTATCATGACCCAATTTTTATAGGCTGAGCATCGGAATCTTCAATGACTGAGCCATTTGCTCCATAAGATTTTTGAAAGTGTTGATTTGACTTGTAACACTTTCTGCTTCAAACATCTTCAAGTTGAAGAATTTCTTCCTCAAGTATAACTTAGAAGTAACATCCCTGATATCATACAGGGTTGCTAGGATGTCCCATGCTACCTTGGCTGTCTGAGCACTTTGTATGTGAATTATTTGTGTATCTTTGATGTTGAGAATAATCATGGCAAATGCCTTGCCATCTCTCAGTTCTCTCAGTTCTAGCTTGACTTCGGTGCCATCAACAATGTCCCACAGTTACTTGGCTAATAGCATGACCTTCATTTTGAGCTTCCAGAGATGATAGTTCCCTCCATTGAGCCTTTCGATTAGAGAAGATGGATCCATTCAAGCTGAGCGAGATTGTTGCTAGTAACAACGATTTCGGAATATTGTTGGTTGCGCGCTTGCTAGTTCTTTGTCTTGATAGAAACAAGACTAATAATCTGCAATGAGAAGCAGATTACTTGGATGCTCGCTCTAATACCATGTCGAAAATCAGTGGGTATGAGCGGAAGCTGAGAGTGAGCTAAATGCATGGATCATAAGCTGTAGGGATGTAGATTTGGTCGGTGAGTAGCCCTTCTGCCTATCAAAGAGGGTTGAACACTTGGATATGATCCTAACCTAGCTTAGGTGCTACTTTTAGTTGATCTCTACTTTTTACACTAACACTACACCACCTTAACACTACCCCTTCCTACACTATCCATACATTCATCATTGTTGTACGTTTGGTGTGTTGCTTAATAGTGTTCATAACACTACAACAGGGTTTTGGTATGATTATGAAGCCAGTCATTGGGTTTCTAGTTCGAATATTGCCATAGATTGTACTAGAAGGTAACTTAAGTTCGAACCATTCACCTCATAAGTAATCCATCTCAAATATTCTTCTCAATGATATAAATGTTTTTCATTTACTAATTCTTGTATTCTCTCCAATCAAGCAAACTTAATTTGATTCAATCTTTGATGCAATTGCCATGATTTATCTATGAACGATTGACCATCTTTTTCAATGGTTTTATCATGATAATGTATGTGGTTTTGGAAATATATAATATATATATAGCTCTAATGGCGTTTTTCAACCACTTTGAGTGATAGCTTCTCCATGTTTTTCATTGAATTAACAATAGCTGATTTATCATGCTAAGTATACTTGGTAAGCATTACACATCACTCAAACTGAGAAATTCATGACAATATTCTTTTAAAAGTCATTTTTCTCAATCTTAGTGAATTCTATGAGTTTTAAGAATCAATTTACCTTTTTGGATCATTCGGATCCGAGTTACGGATTAGAAGTTATAGCCATTTGAAAATCCTTAATCATTTTAACTCTTGAAAGGCATATATAATATTCCCTTATAAAAACATAATCTCATTGTTCTTTATTTTCTGGAGTTTTACAGCAAAAGGTAAATCTGTAATTCATTAGACTGTAAAAACATACCATTTACTGTATACTCTGGTTTATAGGTTTAATACGAGCACATGAGTCCAATTTTTTTTTTTTTTTATATTTCCAATTTTTCCAACAGATACTTAGTATTCATAATAACCAAAAAAAACCAGTCTACATGCTTAACCCAATGATTAAACAAAAAAAATACAATAAAAAGATAAATGATTTCACCTCAGATCCTTATGCTCTGACTTAAATTTCAAGGAGACTGTCCATAGGCTAAGGTCTTTTATTCAGGAGGCATCCGGTTCTTTAATATCTTCATTTTTGTGGTTTTTTTTCACTGTATTTCCAGACTGCCGGCTCCCATCTTATTCTTTACCGGGTAGTCTCTCTCATTCAACTAAAAACTAGGAGTGGGCTGGGTCGCGATGTGCAGCGTGATGGAGCAGGTCGCGATGGTGAAGCGTGGCTTCTCTTTGCAATCAGAGTCTTCAAATCTCTCTCTCTCCAGACACGGATCGGGAGGGCACAGATCAGATGGTGAAGCGTGACCTTCAGGGCAGCGTGGGCTTCAGGGCAGGGTGGGCTTTCTTTCTTCCTTAGCCAAGAAACAAACTCTGCTCACATTCTCCACAGCCTCTTTCACATGTTCTTCACCTCTGTGAATCGCTACAGCCAAGAAAAGGTTTAGATAGCAGCGATGGACACTCTTCTCCAAGAACACAGGCTATTTTCTCAGTAACAGACAGCAATGATAGTAATAATGGCCTCCTTCACTACAGCAGGCAGCGATGGTCCTCTTCAAAATCAGATTCTTCTTCCACAGAATCAGCGTGGGCTTTCTTCACAGATGGCTCCTTCTCAGAACAGCAGCAAATCAATTCACCAATTACATTTCAGAGAATTTGAGAAGCCTTTAATGGCTCAGGCAGCAAAAAAGACTGGTTCTTCATTCATTCAACTTCAAAGTCAGCGAACAGTATAGTACTGCCAATTTCCTGAGTAGCAGGCAGCGTTGGAGACCCTTCAGAGTCAGATTTCTCACAAAAATTCATTATACATCCATTTCTATATCATGAATCAATAAACATATGGGATTACATTCACAATAGAAATCAGAGGGGCTGAATGCTCTGTGATCATCTCTCATGACACAGTTCTTGCATGAACAGCCTCTAAAACTCTTCTCTCCTCTACATAGAATGCATCCATTCCTTCCTCTTTCCCTGCCTTCTTCGCGTGAGAGAGGAGGTGCCTCATAACTAACTTTTCACTAAAGGCCTATCTTGAACATTCTGGCCTCCAAAACCATTTCCCAGTTTTGGGTTTTCGAAACTCCGATTTTTTTTCGGATGTCGAACTGTCTCATAGGTATCACCATTCCTTCCATTCTTGTCTGTGTTACCCGTGACTTCGTATTCAACACGAACCATCATAAAACTGGCAACTTAGTGTTGCGTACAAACCGACACTCAGTATAATCAACCGTCATCCCCACCAAGGGAAATCACCAAAATATCAATATTTCGAACTCGGAAACTTGTCTAACATCAACCCAGCAAGTTCGATTTGTAAGTCTGCACTGTACTTTGCATCAACAATTTTTTTTTAACTGGCGTTTTCATTTCGCTTCTTTCAGTAACAAGAATTTTTAAGTCACAAACTACTCTTCACTGGAAACCGCAACTGATCGTCGTCGAACCCTTAACCTTAGGACCTTTTTTTGAAACTTAAGTCAGTGCCTTAAAGGTACCTGGGCATCTTTTATTAATCATGATATAAAGTACACTTCATCATTACAATATGACAAAAAATTGCCATTTAATAAAACTACTTAGCAACTGTCGATATTATCATCCATCAAAGTCACTTATGAGTGTTGCTAAAAATAGCTTATTGCTATTTAACAAACTTACTAAAAATAGTAACGTAGTAAAAATAGCTCTAATTTGTCTGGTGTAACTGTCATTTGAAAATTGATTATGACATTTGAACATGCCATAGAATTTCATAGCTACTCTTTAGCATAGCCACATTCGTATATCAGTAAAAAGTGGCATAATAGCAGATTTTGCACATATGAGATACATCTAGCACATTTTCTTCTAGAAAATCAGCATCAATGATTGTAATTGCTGAAATTTTGACCAAAAAAATGCACTACAATCATGATTGTAGTGAAGAGAGAGAGAGAGAGAGAGAGAGAGAGAGAGAGAGAGAGAGAGTTAGAAGGAAAGAAGTAGAGGAAGAGAGAGAGAGAATTAGATAGAGAGAAAGTAGAGAAAGGGAGAGTGAGGGTGGAGGTTAGCTCACTTGCTCATTATTAGCAGTAGCTATCTGCTGCTCAGAGGATGATTGATCATGGCTTGAGGCAGTAGCTTGCTAAAGGAGAAACTTTAACTATTGAAAACAAGAAAGAGCATGAACTTGAAAGCAAGAGCAACAAGAATAAGACCAATAGCAAGCATTGAATAGCAAATGAGGATGATTCCCTTCCAAAATTGTAGAGTTTTCTCCTTTTCATTAAGCATGAAAATAGAGTACATAAGGTGCCTTTTTATAAATGGGGAAGGCCCTTGCCCCAAAATACTATTGGCTAATATGTATACTAATCCTATCCATTAATCTTGGACCCAACTTTATCCAAAGGTCTTAAAAAAGTACAATGGATTTCACATGATTCATGTGAGTCTCCATTTGGACCCAACTTAAAAAGGTTAACACTAAGTTTCTAACTTGACTTTGGGCCTCAAGTTTTATGTTAATTACAAAAGAGCCCAAGTCTATTATACTTTTTACAACTCAACTTGCGTCCTCATTGAGTCATGGGCTTATACACGCAGGATGCCATGCCTTCGCAACATTTTTTATTAGCCGGTATTCTTTATTTACAATATGATGGAAATACCCCCAACAGGACTCACAGCCTGAAGTAGTGCCGGTCCCTCGACACTCTGTCGGTTCAGTACAAGGATCTCTTTGCTCGTCTCTGGTTGATCAGGTAGCCAGTGACGTCTTCCATAAAATTTATTCGATCTATGTTTTTCAAGTCCTTGTGCGTGTGAAGGGACTTGTGTACCCCTATTAGCCATTTCTGGTCGACCCATGCTTGAAATTGGCTCGTACAAGGATTGTCAAGGAGTGCGGATCGGTAATAGACACAAGCTACTGGCAGCTGATCTTTCACTTTTTCAGAGGCTAACGCCTAATTTGGATCAAAGAATATGGGTGGGAGAAAATTATCCCACTTGGTCTCGATTCCCATTAGATGCTCCAAGTCCCGGGTGTAAGTGGCTATCGCGCGGACTATTGGACAGTTGAAGTATTTATTGCAAAAATAGATGAGAGCCCTTTGGGTGTCTACATCCATATTCCAACCATGTTCGGATGAAATTCTCGGCCAATTACAATTGTTGAGGGTGATTTTGTCCATAGGGGTGCCACAATCCACCCATTTGGATCGTTGTGTGCATGGCAGAAAATGCGCGCTCATCCTAAGTTGTTGCGGACTAGTCACGTATGCCCTGATGGCCATAGGGTCGCGCTCAAACAGCTGTTGACGCCACTCTGGTTGTGATTGGAGGGCGGAGAGTGCTTGCAGCTCGTTGCCTTTTATGGTCTGGGCCGAAAATGAGATCGCTGACTATCTCCACTGGGCATTTGAAGCGCACAATGATATTCTCATATGAGAACTTGGCAGTTGCTCGAGTGTCAGCTGTCCGCACTGTCTTGGCTTTGACCTACTTTGTGAGGTAATTTGTGGCCACGATAATATATTGGGCTTGTGAACTTCTTGCGGTAGGGTGAATTGGACCGATATAGTCCAATCCCCAGTTCTCGAATGGCGCTTGAGCTAGAACTGGATGTAAAAGGTCATAATTCAGCCTAATCGGCCTCCTAGCTCTTTGGCACACATCTCATTTCTTCAGGTATTCATTCGTATCTTTATGAATTGTTGGCCACCAGCATCCTGATTGTAGGATCTTGCGAACTGTAATGTCAGATGCAAAATGGCCCCAGGTACTTGGTGCATTGTAAAGTCCAAACGACCTCACCTTGTAGGCATAGGTCCCTCATTCTATGGCAAATGTTGTCTTATGTTGATCTTGCGGCACTATCTTCACCTGATTATAACCGCTAAAGCCGTCCAAGAAATTGTAGGCTTCTGCTCCAGCTACTCTATCCAAAAAGCTTTTCATAAATGGTAAGAAAAAATGGTCCTTCTTCATTACTGCGTTTAACGCTTTCAGATTCACATAGATCCACATCTTGTCGTTCTTCTTGGGTACTATGACTATTGGTGATACACACTCAGTGTGCTCGATTTCATAGATGAAATCAGTAGCTAACAACTTCTGCAACTCTTGCTTGATCAGCTCCGTATAGTTTGGGTTGCATCAATAATAGCGACTCACCTTGGGGACTGCTTCAGGGTATGGTATGTTGGACTACTGTTGGTGGGATACCCTTTAGATCACTGTAATTCCATGCAAAACAATCCCTATATTCCAGCAATAATGATCGTAGTCTTTTGAATTGTGTGGATGTTAACTATTCTCCCACGTGCATGATCTTTTCTTCTTCTCCTGGCTTGACAAGGTTCATCGGTTGTGTTTGCGTAGGTCCTTCGAAGACTTGCTCCGCTGGTTCCGGAGTTTGATCAGGTTCTCTTTGGGCTTGCGACATCATAATTACTACATCATCTAAGATATAGTTCTTGAAGGTATCAAGCATCTCGTGTATCAGTGCTCGGCGAGATTCCTCCTTCAGCATATTGATCTTAACCCGACTGGTCATCTTTTGATTTTCTGTCATCTATGAGAAATATGACACTGTATCTGAGTTCATTCTGATCAACTTCAAGGAATCTGACACCTTTTTTTTGTCTTTTCTTGTCACATTGTTGGGTTCGTCCTTGTGGTCTTTCATCGGAGCTAGTGTAATATTCGCCTCGTGGTTGCGAATATCAACATCCACCGCAGCTATTGCTTCTTCGGGTAGATCACTCCATCGGATCACCTGTTTGTAGCATTGTCTCCACTGGTTCTTCTTGTTTCTAGGTGTCTTTGGTGAATCTATCCTTGAAACTCTCGCGATAGCAGATTTTTGTGGTGGCTGAGCTCATACTTTTTTCATTCCATAACGATCTGGGTCCATATATTGTAGGACCTGTTCATCAGTTAGCTCAGTCTCCTTGTTGTATGTAAGGGCATGTTGCCAAGGGACTAAATCATCATCCACATGGTTCTCAATAGCTTCTGTTGACAGCCATGCGACATTGATCATGTTCACCCCAAAAGTGATTGGTATGTCCATGTGTAGCACTTGGGTGAAGATGTGCTGGGTTTTGGATCTGAATCATGTTGACAAGCATGCCCAGCCATACAGTCAACTGTTGCTAATGCGTCCGTCCATCACCCCTCTTCGGTTACCTCCTCTCTCTCTCCTTCGCTTCGGTTACCTCCTCTCTCTCTACCCCTCTTTGGTTACCTCCTCTCTCTCACTACCCCTCTTCGGTTACCTCCTCTCTCTCTCTCCTTCGCTTCGGTTACCTCCTCTCTCTCTCTACCCCCTCTCTCCTTCGCTTCGGTTACCTCCTCTCTCTCTACCCCCTCTCTCCTTCGGTCGACTTCTTTCTCTCTCTACCTATTCCCTGCCTGAGAAATTTTTTTTCGGTTTTCTTAGATTTTTTTACGGTTGCCCATAATTGTTAGCAGATTTCAGAGAATCCCCAGATGTCGAGCCAAGCCGAAGACACTAAATACCTCTCACCCATGACCGAGGAGGTCTCAGAAGGAGGAGAGCAGAAGAAGCTGAGAGCCGAGTATGAGAGTCGTGAAATTACTAGCTAGGCTGACAGTGAAATATCTATGTGAGCCTACATGGTATATCCCAGAGAAGGAACGACCATGCAGAAGCTAGTCATATTTCCTAGGCTTTGTAAATAAATGTAGACCCCCCTCAAATTAGTTAGAATGAGCCACCTTTTGATAGTGACCTTTAGTGGAAGGGCAAATTCCACATGTAATTTTTAATTTGGTGGAATTGTCACTTGGGCTCCACATGGGCAGCCTTCTTGCTTATTTAAGGGCTCCCCTCTCTTGTGAGGGAGCTTTGAATGTATTGTCAAGTTCTCTTGAGCAAATAAAGAAGATCCTCCATGAGTTCTTGATAATTACTAAGCTCCTTGTTCATGGCAATGTTCTTGAGTGGAGTTTCTATGAGCATGCTCGATTTCCTTGTATTGAGAATTAACTAGTTTCTTGTTTCCTTGTTTCTTGATTAGTTGTGGATTAGGATTCATTTCTTGTTTGTGGAATAAGGTAGGAATCAGCACTCAAGTAGACTAAATAGGCTGGTGTAGATCTTGCACTTTCTTACATTCCAGTTCTTGATTGTTCTTGAGCAATCTAGGCATCAAGAAATGAGTGTTTCTTGATTCTTAGACTGTTAAAATGTTGTTAGGAATCTAGTTACTTGTTTCTTGTTCCTTGTTTTAGTAGTTAATCTTGTTCTTGATTGCTTTCTGATTTAGTAGATAGTGGTAGGATTGCTCACTGTTCAGAACGTTGATCTTCTTGAGCTATGTCTGGTTATATGGCTAGTTAATGCATGTAGCTGAGTATCGGATCCGTGACTCCCACTGACAGGCTGGAAAATCCGTAATTGTTCTAATAAGAAGAAGATCCGTAAGAACCGTAACTACAGAAGAACGAAGAAAGAATGAAGAAGTAAAGAAACTTAGAGAACCGTGTTTACAGATTCAGAGAATCTATGAACATTTGGTGCCATTCCGCAGCTACACAGACATTAAACCGCCCCAAACCATTCCGATATGTGCGGCAAAACCATCGCTCTCAAGACTTCCACACCTCCATTACAGAACTCACCACTTTCGTCCTGACTAGTGCGAAGCTCAGTTCTCACCCGACGCTTCACGCTCCTTCCCAAGCCAAGCCTTGACTCTTGTCTGGACCAGACTGCTACACATCAACTCTCGACCGAGCCACTACAGAACAATCCTGCCATGTCTTGAGTTAAATCTCAGCTGACGCATTTGCTCGTGTCTTGAGTTACATCTCAACTAACGCATTTGCTCATGTCTTGAGTCACATCTCAACCGACGCATTTGCTCACATCTTGACCGATGCTTTTGAGTCAGATCTCGATTGACAGCTTCTGTTACAAGCTCAACCGACGCAGTTGCTCATGTCTCGACCGACGCTTTGAGTCAGATGTCGGCTGACGACCTCGCGTTAGATCTCGACCGATAGCTTCAGTTACAATCTCAATCGACGCATTTGCTCACATCTCAACCGACGCATTTGCTCACGTCTCGACCGACGCTTCGCATCAGATCTCGACCGACAACCTCACGTTAGATCTCGACCGACAGTTTCCATTTCAATCTCGACCAATGCTTCGCGTCAGATCTCAACTGACGACCTCGCGTCAGATCGCGACCGACGCTTCACGTCAGATCTCAACCGACGTCCTCACGTCAGAACTCGGCCAACGACCTCACGTCAGAACTCGACCGATGACCTCGTGTCAGTTCTCGACCGACGCCCTCGCGTCAGTTCTCGACCAACGGATGATCTTAAATCTCAACCAACCCTTGAACCATTCAGACCATAATCAAACACACTACAGTCATTGCAAACACCTTCCAGCCGTAACAATCGCATTGCACCATAGTGATCGCTTTGCACTGTAGCTATTGTCAACAATCGCACCACAGCTATCGTAACAACCGCAAACACACAACCTCCACAATTGCACCGTCGGAATCATAATCACATACCTTTAATCTTTCAACGATAGCAACCGTATCGCAGCTATCGCACCACCCGTTTTCACCCGTAGGAACAGTCATCCATCATAACCCATAGGCATCGTAATCTACCATACCGTACGGATCGTAAACCACCGCAAACCATGCTCATCCTTCGCAAACCATTCAGACCGCAATACACCGCAATTGCCCGCAAACCTCGCAACCCGTAGGGACCGCAATCCATCGAAAATTATATGGACCGCAAACCATCCCCACCCACTGCAATCCAATTGTCTCCATTCTCACACCGTAGAAATCGCACCAACCGTCACACACATTCAACCACATCCACCGTTCAGCCATAGCGGCCTTAGTCACCTCCAACCTGAGCATCTTCACACCACAATCAACAGTAACACCCGCATTTAATCGTTCCACCGCATCCAATTGGTCGATTTGCACCTGGATCAACCGCGGACCCGTAGCAACCGCATTCCAACACCCATATCCACCGTAACAACAGTCCAAGAGCCTATTTCACAATCCTACGATACTTTACAAGTTGTTATGGATCGCCTTTACGATCCGAATTCTACGGAGGACTATCCACCAGAGATGGTCTCCCCATCCATTGAACAGGCTCGATTTAAAGGATATTTCCAGATGAAATCCCAAGTCCAAGAGCCATCCACCAACCCATTCGACAGATGGGAACCCATGCGTTATGAAGCTCCATACGAACGACCACATTTTCATGCTGCCGAATCTTCACATGCACGAGCTCACTTAAATGGAGCTTTTGCGAATAATATACCACATACTGAAAAACGTACCCCAAAGCTAGATTTACCTAAGTACGATGGTAACACTGATCCTCAAAGATTTCTTCAAGTCTTTGAGAATGCATGTGACGTCTATGGCGAGACATCACCGAAAGCCATGGTATAGCTCTTTTCGATGACCATGATCGATAAAGCACGAGAGTGGTTTTTTAACCTTGATCGTGAAGACAAACGTGACTGGTCACTCTTGAAGAAGGCCTTTATCAAATGCTTCAAGCCATTTTTCTTGATAGATCTTGACATCCAAAGTTTCTTTGGTCTCAAGTTCGAGCCTCCCCTTACAAACCAAGAAGCATTTCTCTTGATAGAATGTCCTTTTGTCAAGCTAAGTAACATCAAAATGACAAAAGATGATAAAGTACGTGACTATATTGAACGATTTAAAAGATTAAAAAGTCAGGTACAAGAACAACCCACTGAGTCTATGCTCATAATTTGGTTCCTCGTTGGATTCCCACGATGGATAAGACGTGAACTTCGTTCCAATGATGAACATACATCATTGAAACAAGCCATGTTTGATGCCATTTGAGAGGAAGACGAGGGCTCTGATGTCGATGAACCACATGAACGGAGAGCACATCGTGCTATCCAAGAAGCTCGACCAAATGACAAAACTCGAGAACAGTTGTGGAAAACATAGATGGAGTTGCTTAACCAGCAACACCAACAACAGATGGAGAAACTCACGAAATAGTTTCAAAACACTCTTAAGTCTATCCAGAGTTTGATCCCGGGTTAGTTACCCACTGGCCAAATCCACCATAGACGAGAGAACACGTGGTGCCCTCACTGTCGAGGTGCACACACTGGCAATGAGTGCACTTCATACCAACCGGTCCCAGATACTTCCTTGATCAAATATGACATCAGCGACTTTATGGGACATACCTCTCTTTATTGCTATTATAACCCGAGGAACCAGCCTCACAACCAGTTAGGAGGACATACTCAACCTCCTCGACAACCGTTTGTTTCACAAAACCAACACATGCACTACCAACCACGAAACAACCAAGTCCATATACAAGAGTTGCCCAGACAACCTAGACATGAACCTCAACCATATCTGGCACTCTTAAGACCACCTCCAAGAGGACAACCAGATCTAGGACCACAAAAACATCGCAATCCTTGAGAGTCCTCTACAGACATTGACACACCCATCATCCCACTTATGATGATTGACCTGATTCCTATAGTGTGGTGCCCAGGAGAACCTTGTGTCTTTACCGTCCATGTTTTGGAAGAAGGTATTCTTTCCATGGATGATGTAGACATGACGAATGAACATGTACTCCTATATTTAGATGCACAACCTTATCCGCCAAAATCAATTCTTAAGAAAATAACGACACCAGGACCGTTGGCTCACATCCAACTGACATCCAAGGTACCCAACACACAAACATACAAGCCCAAACCCAAAGTATATACATGGGATGTATATCCTGACGATGATATGATAAGTGAGGCACCAACACCGCCCACTCAAAAACCACAAAAACCTTGCTTACAAAAACCTAAAGTTATTGATAACAATTAATCGAGCGTCAAAAACATATGCGTGAGAAGCTTAAACAACCGATCAAGCCCTTGTCAAAAGGGACAGAATCCAAACAATCCGACCAAGCTTCCACATCCGGTAGTGAATCACTTCAGATGATTCCCAAAGTTCCTGAACCTTTTGTCGACCCACCTTTTGATCTTCCACAGAAGTTCAAAGACTTTACATTGGATGACGTTGTTATCCACTTACCACAGCCGCATCGGGAACCTACACCAAGTTTCACCTCCTTTGAAGGACCTGCTAAGACAATTCCACTAAACCTTAAAGATCCTGACAAGGAGATAGATCGAATAGTTCATGTTGGTGCACATTTGTCATCAACCCAACTTTCTGATCTGGAAACTTTATCCCACCTGAAGAGGTCGTCCATAGGATTCCTTTAAAAGACAATGCTAAGCCTACTAGGGCTAAAACCTATCGATCTAACCCTGTCTATCGTGAGAGGATCGACGAAGATATTAAGAAATCGTTGGATGATGGCTTCATTTATGAAGTTCAACATACTGATTGGGTATCACCCATTGTGGTTGTACCCAAGAAAAATGGCAAGCTTCGTATCTGTGTCGATCTCAAAAACCTTAATGCGGTTACGAAGAAAGACCATTTTCCCTTGCCTTTAACAACCCAAATCCTAGAGAAAATGGTAGGAGCTGAAGCTTTCAGCTTCTTGGATGGATTCAGTGGGTATTTCCTTGTTCAAATAGCCCCTGAAGATAAACATAAAATGGCCTTTGCAACAGAGAATGGGGTTTATGCTTATAACGTTATGCCTTTTGGCTTATGCAACGCCCCTTCAATGTTCCAAAGGGTCATGCAACTGGCCTTTCAAGATCTGTTATATTGGATCGTGGAGATTTATCTCGACGATCTAGGTGTACATTCCTCCGCAACTACGCACCTTGATGCCCTGGAGAAAATCTTCATTCGATGTCGTAGATTCGAAATCCCACTAAACCCGGATAAATGCCAAACATGGGTCACCCATGGGGTCATACTCGGGCATATAATTTCAAAGGACGGTATTTCTACCGACCCGTCAAAAATCAAGGTTATAGTGGAAATGCCCTTACCTGCAACAATGAAGGAAGTATATGTCTTCCTTGGTCATACAAATTATTATTGCATCTTTATAATCGACTATGTTGGCAAGGCACGCCTTGTTTATTTAGTTGTGGTAGATCCTCGCTAGACTGAAGAACGAATTAAGGCCTTTGAGGAGTTGAAAACAGCCCTCACCACGGCTCCCATACTCCACTCGCCAGATTACATGAAAGAGTTCCATGTGCATACTGACGCAAGTAAGTATGCCATTGGAGGTCTTCTTGCACAACCAGACGAGTATGGCAAAGACTTCCCAATACGTTTCTTGAGCAGGCAACTGGTGCCTGCTGAAGTAAACTATACAATCACCAAGAGAGAAGCATTGGTGATGGTCTATGCTGTGCAACAACTAAGACATTATTTATTAGGCCAGACCTTTGCATTTTGCACAAACCATCAAGCCCTTCTATATATCGTTAATAAATCCTGTAAAACGGGATGTATAGCTTGATGGCTGTTGATTTTAGAAGAATTCAATTTCCGCGTAGTCATTTAGAAAGAGACCCAACATTTCATGGCAGACCACCTTTCCAGACTACCAAGTGCTGAAAAAGCAACTGCACCACTCAACGATGATCTCCCTGATGCATGCCTTTTTCAGATCAATGCTACACCCTTATGGGCTGAGGAGATCACTCAGTTTATCACAACAGGCAGACTCAAAGAAGGCCTAAGTACGGCGGCACAAGTTTTTTTTTGCTAAAAGCAGCGCCGTTTCAGCTAATTGTGAGACAACTTTACAAAAGGGGCATTGACGGTATCATTCGCCGATGTGCTTATGAATCTGAGATACGACCTATCATATCTCAGGCTCATGAGGGCATTGGAGGTGGCCACTTTTCTGCCGAAGCCACAGCAAAGATTATCCTTTGAGCAGGACTGTGGTGGCCGCCACTGACTCCCATTATAGAAGATGAAGCCTTCCATAAGTGGGAAATTGACTTTGTTGGACCAATCAGTCTAGCAGCAAAACATACCCAAGCTCGTTACATCCTCATAGCCATAGATTACGCCACTAACTGGGTGGAGGCTCGAGCAACGAAGGACGCCAACGCAAAAACAGTCGCGCATTTTCTCTACAAAAACATTATTAACGTTTTGGCTATCCCATTGAGCTAGTTAGTGATTGCGGCACGTATTTTTTGATAACCTCCTACGTCATTACCTTGTTGTTCACAGAAAAAGTACACCGTACTACCCTAGATGTAATGGCTAGGTTGAATCAACTAACAAGACGATATGTAAATTTTGACCAAGATATTTGAAACCAGTCGTTCTGATTGGGAAACAAAACTTTTCTCAGCTGTTTGGGCTTACCGCACCACCCCGAAGAAAGCCACTGGGTGGGTTACCCCTTTCCACTTAGTATATGGTCCAGAGGCGATAATGCCAGTAGAATACTTAGTCCCATCATTACGAGTCATGAAAGTTTTTTCAACAGATCTCTGTGAAAAAGCTGCAATTGAATAACACCTCAAAACCAGGCTATTTACGTTAACCCAGTTATGGGAGACAAGACTTATATCTTACCACGCACAACTGGTTAACAAATGACGCCAAAAAGCCTGGCATGACCGTCACCTACGCAATAAAGATCTACATTTAGGTGACCAGGTGTTTCTTTATACATCCAAGAAGCACCCCGACAAATTGAAAGAGATGCTTGAGACCTTCAAGAATTATACCTTGGATGACGTGGTAATTATAATGTCGCAAGCCCAGTGAGAACCTGATCAAAGTCAGGCACCAGCAGAACAGGTCTTCGAAGGACTTGTGCAAACGCAACCAATGAACCTTGCCAAGCCAGGTGAAGAAGAAAAGATTGTGCATGTGGGGGAGCTGTTAACACCCACACAATTCAAGCAGCTACGATCATTGTTGGTGGAGTACAAGGATTGTTTTGCCTGGAATTACAGTGATCTGAAGGGCATCCCACCAACAGTAGTCCAACACACCATACCCTTGGTGGATGGGATAGTCCCCAAGGTGAGTCGTTATTACCGCTGCAATCCGAACTACACAGAGTTTCTCAAGCAAGAGTTGCAGAAGCTGTTAGACGCTGATTTTATTTATGAAATTGAGCACACTGAATGGGTATTGCCGATAGTTATAGTACCCAAAAAGAGCTGCAAAATACGAATCTGTGTGAATCTAAAGGCACTAAATGCAGTCACCAAAAAGGATCATTTTCCTTTACCCTTTATAGAAAGTGTCCTTGACCGGGTAGTTGGAGCCAAAGCCTATAGTTTTCTAGATGGCTTCAGCGGTTACAATCAAGTGAAGATGGCACCTCAAGACCAGCATAAGACAACATTTGCCACGGAATGGGGAACCTATGTCTATAAGGTAATGCCATTCGGACTTTGCAATGCCCCAACCACTTTCCAACGAGTCATGCAGACGACATTCAAAGAGTATTTGCAAAAATTATTGGAAATTTCTTGGACAATTTGTGCGTGCATGGACCAAACTCTGAACACGGCTATTGGTCTTCCAAAATCTCTTTCTAAAGATTTCAAGCCTTGTGAGGCTTGTGCCATTGCAAAGTCACACAAAAAGCCATATCAGAAGTCTTTTATAAAGACTACTTGTCCATTGGAACTCATACATTCAGATGTACATTTTTCCTCTTCTAAAAGTATTGGTGGTGCAACATGTTTTGTCACCTTTATTGATGACTTTACTAGATACTCTTGGTTGTATCTACTTTTTTCAAAGGCTATGGTTTTTTATCACTTCCTTATCTTCAAAGCTTATGTAGAAAAACAGTTTTCTTGCAAAGTTAAAGCTTTAAGATGTGATGGAGGAGGTGAATATATCTCCAACAAGTTTCATAATTATTGTGAAGGTGAAGGAATAAAGAGAGAATTTTCTTGTGCCTATATGGAATAGCTGAGAGGAAAAACAGATCTTTATGTGAGTGTGCTAAAGCAATTTGAGTAGCAGCTTCTTTGCCTATTGAACATTGGGCTGAAGCTATAAATTGTGCAAACTATTTGTTCAATAGATTACGTCACAATGCTCTTGCTGGAAAATCACCTTTTGAAGTCTTGTTTCAGAAAAAACCTAAGGTAGATCACCTTCGAGTTTTTGGTTGTACTTGCTTTGTTAATATGCCCTTGGAAACAAGGAAAAGAGATGATCCTAATTCTGTTAAAGGGATCATGGTTGGATATGCATCCAACAAGAAAGACTACAGGATCTATGTTCCCTCTACCTCAACTACAATTGAGAGTAGAGATGTGATATTCCATGAAGATCAAAAATACATTCTTAAGAAGGCCGAGTTCAAAGATTCTCACAAAGATACTCCAATCATCACCCTTGAAGAGAGATGGGGTCGAGATTTGAGGAGGAGTCACCTCGAATTTTTTCACCAAGGAGATCTCAAAGAGAAAGATCCGAGCCTAGAAGGCTTACCTATGAAGATAGAGGAAAGCAAGTGGAAATCAACTTCACTAGTTGTGCCTATTTTATTTCTCATGAGGAGCCGAAGGATGTATATGATGCTATCAACTCAAAGGAGTGGTACCTTGCTATGAAGGAAGAATATGATGCTTTGATGGCCAATAATAAATGGGAACTTGTGGATCTTCCATCCAACACACGTGTGAATTCTGGAAATTTTGTCATGGTATCAGAGCAAAGTATAATTGTATCAAATCAAAATGCTGTCACTCGGATTTTGGACCTAAGGATGGTTCGTGGTATATCGACAGTGGAGCTTCCTCACATATGTGTAGCTCCAAGTATTCTTTTTCATCCATGCCACCTTATGAAGGAGCCAAGAAGTCCATCTACACAGCAAATGATCATGAGTGTGCGATTGAAGGCATAGGGACCATTCCCTTAAAGCTTTCTTCATCAAAAATTCTTTCTCTGTCTAATGTACTTTTTGTTCCCAAGTTAACAAAAAATCTTATTAGTGTTGGGCAATTGTTTGATAGTGGACTAGATGTGAATTTCAATGTTGATACATGTACAATCAAGAAACATGATAAGATCCTTGCATTTGGGTCTAGATATGGTGGAATCTACAAGCTTGATCCCAAAGAGTATGCTAACTCTTGTGATAGTGCTTTTGCTACTCATATGTCTTTGGAGGAACTATGGCATAGAAGGTTGGGACATTCTAACTATAATTCTATGGTGTCCATGGTCAAGAAAGCCAAAGCTATTGGCTTGCCTAATCTTATCTCCAAGAATTTCAAGGCATGTGAGGCTTGTGCCATATCTAAGTCTCATAAGAAGCCTTTCTCAAAGTCATCTGTCAAGTCTACACATCCATTGGAGCTCAAACACTTGGATGTGCAATTCTCATCTTCAGGGTGGTGCTACTTGCTTTGTAACTTTCATTGATGATTTCACTAGATTTACTTGGGTATATCTTTTAGCTTAAAAGTCTATGGTGTTTGACTATTTCCTAAAGTTCAAAGCTCTAGTTGAAAAGCAATTTTCTTACAAAATCAAGATTCTTAGAAGTGATGGAGGTGGTGAGTACACTTCCAATAAATTTCATGATTATTGTGAGCTTGAAGGCATTAAAAGAGAGTTTTCTTGTGCATATACACCATCTCAAAATGGGGTGGCTGAAAGAAAGAATAGAACACTGTGTGAATGCGCCAAAACCTTTAGAATTGAGGCATCCTTGCCAAAAGACTTTTGGGGTGAGGCTATCAATTGTTTAAACTATCTTTGCAATAGACTCCCTCATGTTGCACTTGGAGGAAAGTCACCATATGAAGCACTCTATTTGAAGAAACCTAAGGTTGAACACCTTAGAGTATTT
This sequence comes from Diphasiastrum complanatum, assembly GCA_029204225.1. Classification (NCBI taxonomy): domain Eukaryota; kingdom Viridiplantae; phylum Streptophyta; class Lycopodiopsida; order Lycopodiales; family Lycopodiaceae; genus Diphasiastrum; species Diphasiastrum complanatum. The sequence goes on along the minus strand of CM055107.1, from coordinate 40,819,931 downwards.
GGATGCATATGCTTTGTCCATATTCCCTTGGAAACGAGAAAGAAGGATGATCCTTGTGCAAGCAAAGGAGTAATGGTTGGATATTCATCCAACAAGAAAGCCTATCGAATCTACATGCTCTCTACCTCTAAAGTAATTGATAGTAGAGATGTAGTTTTTCATGAAGAAGAAAAGTCCAATCTTGGAGGGGCCGAGATCAAGCAACTTCAAAATCTATCACCTATTGTTATTGAAGACCATTAACATATGGAGGAGTCAAGATTTGAAGATGGAAGTGTTAAAAATTCACAATTCTAGCTTGACTAGTTTTGGTCATATGACTTGTAAATAGTTAGATGGTCATGATGTGGCTTGTCACACGTGCCAAATAGCATAGGATTCCATTCATAAGGATGTTCTCAAGTAGACCTAAGTGTTAGAACCTTTGGAATGAGTCCAAATTATGCTTAGATACAAGGGAGAAAAAATAGGAGCTATTTTTGGTAATTTTTGCATTGTTGAGGGATCTCCAAGATTCCAACCCTAACTTGGTAGGGATGAAAGATCCACCAAAATTAGCATTAGGGATAGGTTTAGGGCTACTCATACCTGCCCAAAACCGTGATGGATCATGTATATATAGGTGATGATATCTCACCAAAATCAATCAAGCAATTTCATGTTTTTTCTCTCATAATGGTGCAATTGCTCTCTATGTTCATAATTGTTTGAGTACTTGTGATTACTAATGATTATAGGATTGAATGTAGGTCTGGTGTACAGTACTCAGACTGTGGGAGGCCGTACTTTCACACGTGTGAAGCCTTCTTCAAGGATTTGGGCCATTTAGTGAGGTTCAAGCATAGATTTTTGATGGATTTTGATGGTTCAACTTGTGCTAATCTTATGAAATCATAATCTATTGTTTCCCTCATCATTTCAAGTGTTTTAGGATGCTTATTTGCTGTAATTTTTACATGGTATCAGAGCCTAAAGGCTGAAATGAGCTAAATCCTTGGTTTTCATTCAATTTGATCACAAGTTTTGATCTAAATCTTGTGTAGATTGGATCTTAGCATCTAGTATTGATTCTAGAACTCAAAGTGAGTCAAATACATTGGAGATTGGTGTTGTGTGACTTCATTTGCAGGTGTTTAGGTGTCTAAAACCAGAGGCAAAGTTGAATTCAATTCACATTACCAAGATAGCAAGTTTTGCTTGCTCCAAGCATTGATTTCTAAGCGAGTTTTGGAGGTGATTTCATAGAGAAGGCTTTCTAGCATTCAAGGAGAGGGAAGATCAGAGTTTTGGGGACTCTTCAAGGCTGTTCTAAGTTGTAGTAGGCACCTCCTAAAGTGATTTAGGTTCAGTCCAACCATTGCTTGACTTATGCACCAAATTAGATCAATTTTTCATCAATTTTGATCATTTTTTGCTTGTGATTGGATAGTAGATTGTGTTGCATCCTCATTAAGTTCCATTTAGATCTTTTAAAAGTGATTTTGGAAGTATATTAGGTTGCTAAAATTCACTCTTGATCAGATCATTTGGAAGCTTTAATGTTCTTTATAGAAAGAGGGGCAATTCTACTAGTATTGTCTACTTCAATCAAGCAAGTGCATTGTTTCTAGTATTCTATGATTTGATTTTGTTAGAGATCATTCTTAGATCTTTATAGGAAGTCTATTACTGATCTTTTCAGGTCCCTAAGAAGTGGGATAAGGTAGACCTTCAATCAAATCAATAGAAGTAACCTTCATTTGTGTCAAGTCCTTGATTAGGAGACTAGATGGCATCTATAAATGCATATCTTTTGGATACTAATGAAAGGCTCAACAAAACTAACTATTCCATATGGAAAGTTAGAATGGAATCTATCATGATCATGCAAGATCTGATGGAAATTGTAAATGGTAAGGAGGGTGAACCTATTCATCCTCAAGAAAAAGCCAAATACATCAAGAGGTGCAATGTTGCACTACATTGCATAAAAATGAATGTTGCAAATGAACTCTTAAGAGAGGTAGGAGATTGCACTTCAGCTCAAGATGCTTGGGAGACTTTGCAAAAGGTCTATGAATCCAAGAACCAAACTAGAATGTTAGCTTTGAAGAATCAAATCTATAGAATCTATCAAAAGAAAGGAGAGAGTGCACATACTTTTGTCCTAAGAGTAAAAGAATTGAACAAAGAGCTAGCCTTTATAGGTGAACCTATCAAGGATGAAGAGCTTGTTCAACTCATATTGAATGGACTAAGCTTTGAATTTGACAATTTGGTTCAGGGATATGCAATTATGGGTAAGCTACCCATACTTGAAGAACTCCAAGGCACGCTCATGGCCGAGGAATCAAGAAGGAGCCAAATGCAAGAGAGGATGGATAGGCTTTCCATCCAAGGTGGAGATGACCAAGCTCTCTTCACCAAAGGCAAAGGCAAGTCCAAAGGCAAAGGATCAACATTCAAGAAGTCTACAAAGCTTGAGGATCAAGAAGGACCCCCAAAGGCATCTCCATCAACCACCAAAGTCAAGAAGGACAAATCAAAGGTGAAGTGCTACTATTGTAGCAAGATGGGGCATTATGCCTTGGAATGCTTCAAGAGGAAGCAAGATCAAAGCCAAGCCAACATGAGCAAAGAGGAGGAGGAGGAGAGTTCACATGAGGACTCTCTCATGATGTCCATATTTTCTTCAACAAGCTTCAAAGGAGAAGATCCTTGGTGGATTGACTCGGGTGCTAGTTCACACATGACTAGTAAAAGGGAGTTTTTCTCTTCTCTCTTATCTTATGATGGACCTATAAAGTCTATCTATACAGCAAATGATGAAGCTTGTAAGATTGAAGGAGTTGGTAGCATTCCCCTTTGCTTAGGATCTTCCAAAAAGATCAACATAGAAGGTGTTTTGTACATTCCTACAATAACAAAGAATCTACTAAGTGTTGGCCAAATGGTAGACAATGGTTTCAATGTTGACTTTGCTTCAAATGAATGTTTCATCAAGAAGAAGGGTAAGATAGTGGCTAAGGGCACTAGACTTGGCAAACTTTATAAGCTGGATGCATTTGTGGATACTAATGTTGTCATGTTGGCCGAGAAGAGCAAGATATCTACCTTTACTTTATGGCACAAAAGACTTGGACATGTCAGCTCGGGTTCCATGGAGGCTATGATCAAGGAGGAGTATGCTTTAGGCCTACCAAGGTCTATTGGGAAGGAAGACAAGGTTTGTGAAGCTTGTGCCTTATCCAAGGCACATAAGAAGGTGTTTCCTAACTCCATCACAAAGTCATCTCATCCTCTTGAACTCATACACTCGGATGTGCACATTGCTAGCACCAAATCTAATGGAGGTTCATCCATGTTTTTAACCTTCATTGATGACTACTCAAGATATTGTTGGGTGTTCTTACTTTCCTTCAAGTCTCAAGTATTTGATACTTTTGTAAAGTTCAAGTTGTTTGTGGAAAAGCATCATAATCATAGCATCAAGATTCTTAGAAGTGACAATGGTGGAGAATTCATCTCCAATGAGTTCAAGGCCTTTTGTGAGGAGGAAGGGATCAAGAAATAGACTTCTTGTCCTTACACTCCTCAACAAAATGGAGTTGCTGAAAGAAGGAATAGAACATTATGTGAATGTTCTAAGGCTTTAAGATTAGATGCTTGTTTGCCCAAATCCTTTTGGGGTGAGTCTCTTGTATGTGCAAACTACTTGATGAATAGGGTGTCTTGCAAAGCAATTGAAGGCAAAACTCCATATGAGATGTTGTATGGAAAGAAACCCAATCTTAATCACTTGAAAGTTTTTGGGTGTATATGTTATGTGCATGTGCCATTGGAAACAAGAACCAAGGAGGATCCATCTTCCACAAGAGGGATCATGCTTGGATATGCAAGCTCAAGCAAGGGCTACAAAGTCTATCTCCCATCCTTGAACAAATTTGTTGTTTCAAGGGATGTCATCTTTGATGAACATCATATGCATATGCTTGAAGAAGGCTCAAGTGCTCCAACAATCAAGAAGAAGATGGCCGAGGAGCAAGATCTTGGTTTTGAGGAGGAGCTCATGGAGGAGCAAGCACCAAACCCACCTATCACACCAAGGAGATCTTCAAGGGCAAAAGTGGAGCCATCAAGGCTCACATATCAAGGCAAAGGACAGCAAGTTGAGGGTATATCATCCACTTCTTATGCTTTATCTAGTTTTGAAGAACCGTCTAATGTTGAAGATGCATTGAACTCCAAAGAATGGTATAAAGCTATGTTGGATGAGTATGATGCCTTGATTGAGAATGAAACTTGGTTGCTTGTTGAGAGACCTCAAAGGAATGTAATAGGATGCAAGTGGGTCTTCAAGCTTAAGTTGAATGCAAATGGGAGTGTTAACAAACATAAAGCAAGATTAGTTGCAAAAGGTTATGCTCAAGAGAGAGGGATAGACTATGAGGAAACTTTTGCACCCGTGGCCAAGATGGTCACAATAAGACTAATCATTGCACTTGCATCACATTTTGGATGGATTCTATGTCAAATGGATGTCTCTAATGCTTTCTTGAATGGTTTTTTGGAAGAGGATATCTATATGGAGCAGCCACAAGGGTTCATCAAGCATGGAATGGAGAACAAAGTATGCCATCTCCAAAGAAGCATCTATGGCTTGAAGCAAGCCTCGAGATCTTGGAATTCAAGACTACATTGCTATCTTATTTCACTTTCTTTTGTTCAAAGTGAATATGATCCCACTCTTTACATTAAGTTTGATGATGTTGGTATTGTACTTTTACTCATTTATGTAGATGACATCATCATTAGTGGAAATAGTGTGGATGGTATTGAAAAAATCAAGATAGATCTATCCTTAGAGTTCAAGATGGTAGATCTAGGGTGTCTTCACTTCATCTTAGGCATAGAAGTACTTAGAGGGTCTGATTTTATCTTTATAAGTCAAGAAAACTATTCTCAAAGTCTTTTGAAGAAGTTTAAGATGGAAGTATGCAAAAGAGTTGACACACCAATGGAGCAAGATGTAAAAGTGCCAAATGAAGATGATGAAAGATCCTTCATGGACATCACTTTGTTTAGGCAACTTATAGGTTCCTTAATGTGGATCACTATAACTAGACCAGATCTTAGCTTTAGTGTATGTAGGTTGAGCCAATCCATGCAAAAGCCATTGAATATCCATTGGAAAAAGGCTAAGAGGATTCTAAGATACATCTCGGGTACATTGGATTTTGGGATTCTATATAGAGGAGATGTGATTAACCTTCATGCATTTAGTGATTCAGATTTTGCAGGGGACAAGAGGGATAGGAAATCAACAAGTGCCTATTCAACTTTCATAGGAGAAGGTGTGGTTTCATGGCTTTCAAAAAAGCAAGAAACTATATCTCTATCTTCAACCGAGGCCGAGTACAAAGCTTTGACAACCACTACAAAGGAGGTACTTTGGATCAAGAGATTATTGGTGGAGCTAAAGATCATGGATTCAGAGGAGGCACCAATCATCTACAATGACAATATATCAGCCCAACACCTTGCATCTAACCCAATCTTCCATGCAAGATCTAAGCACATTGAGATATGCCATCACTTTGTGAGAGAAATGGTGCAAGCCAAGGAGATTGCTTTGGAGCATGTTCCAAGCAATGAATGTGTAGCTGATCTACTTACTAAACCACTTCAAAAGACACCTTTTATGAAGTTCAGATCATCACTTGGAGTGATTAGTAAAGCAATGATTGAACCAAGCTAGATAGTGAGGAGGAGTGTTAAAAATTCACAATTCTAGCTTGACTAGTTTTGGTCATATGACTTGTAAATAGTTAGATGGTCATGATGTGGCTTGTCACACGTGCCAAATAGCATAGGATTCCATTCATAAGGATGTTCTCAAGTAGACCTAAGTGTTAGAACCTTTGGAATGAGTCCAAATTATGCTTAGATACAAGGGAGAAAAAATAGGAGCTATTTTTGGTAATTTTTGCATTGTTGAGGGATCTCCAAGATTCCAACCCTAACTTGGTAGGGATGAAAGATCCACCAAAATTAGCATTAGGGATAGGTTTAGGGCTACTCATACCTGCCCAAAACCGTGATGGATCATGTATATATAGGTGATGATATCTCACCAAAATCAATCAAGCAATTTCATGTTTTTTCTCTCATAATGGTGCAATTGCTCTCTATGTTCATAATTGTTTGAGTACTTGTGATTACTAATGATTATAGGATTGAATGTAGGTCTGGTGTACAGTACTCAGACTGTGGGAGGCCGTACTTTCACACGTGTGAAGCCTTCTTCAAGGATTTGGGCCATTTAGTGAGGTTCAAGCATAGATTTTTGATGGATTTTGATGGTTCAACTTGTGCTAATCTTATGAAATCATAATCTATTGTTTCCCTCATCATTTCAAGTGTTTTAGGATGCTTATTTGCTGTAATTTTTACAGGAAGTCCTCAGATTTTCACTCCTAGAAGATCCATGAGGGAGAGATCCGAGCCCAAGAGGCTCACTTATGATGACAAAGTAAACCAAGTGGATATTGATTACACTTATGCTTATTTTGTTTCTCATGAGGAGCCCAAAGATGTTCAAGAAGCCCTCAATACCAAGGAGTATGAGGCCATGAAGATTGAATATGATGCCTTGATCACCAACCACACATGGGAGCTAATGGATCCACCACCTTACATGCATATCATTGGATGCAAGTGGGTGTTCAAGATCAAGTACAATCATGATGGTTCCATCAACAAGTACAAGGCAAGATTATGTGCTAAAGGCTTTGCACAAATATATGGCCTTGACTATGAAGAAACCTTTGCTCCTGTAGCAAATATTGTGACAATAAGAACCATAATCTCTCTTGTCTTATTTTTTAAGTGGAAAGTGTTTCAACTTGATGTTTCCAACGCTTTTTTGAATGGCTATCTTGAGGAGGAGATATATATGGAACAGCCTCAAGGATTTATCAAGGATAAATCTAAGGTGTATTTGCTATTTAGAAGTCTTTATGGCTTAAAGCAAGCACCTAGGTCATGGTATTCAAGACTCAACAGCTTTCTACTTTCATTAGGATTTGTGCTTAGTGACTATGATCCTTCTATGTACTTAAAATTTGATGGTAATAATATTGTCATTCTCCTAATCTATGTAGATGACATTATTCTTGGTGGAAGTTGTTTGATGCTAGTTCAAGAAACCAAAGATGCATTAGGAAAAGAATTTAAAATGCAAGATCTAGAAGAGATCCATTACATTTTGGGCCTTGAGATTGATTTTCATGAAGAGTATGCTTTATTTGTCAATCTAGATATGTCTTTTCTATGTTGAGAAAATTCAATATGCAAAATTGTAAAGGCATAGAGACTCCCATGGAGCAACATGTAAAAGATCCTATTAAAGGTGATGAAAGATCCTTCGAGGACATCACACTTTATAGGAGTCTTATAGGCTCTTTAATTTGGCTTACTATCACTAGACCTGATTTGAGCTATTGTGTGCACAAATTGAGTCAATTTATGCAAGATCCCAAGATCCAACATTGGAAGATGGCCAAGAGAGTTCTAAGATATGTATTTTCTACTCAAGATTATGGTTACTCAATTTCATAAATAAAATCAGCGTCTAACAACTTCTGCAACTCTTGCTTGATCAGTCAGCGAAATCTATTAAGATCCTAGTGGATGATGATTTAGTCTCTTGGCAACATTATTTGACTTACAATAAGAAGACTGAGCCAGGTCCTACAACACATGGACCCAGATTGCTATGGAATCAAGAGAGTACCATCTCAACTGCCGTAAAAATTTGGTGTGGTGAAAGTTTCAAGGACAGATTCACCAAAGGCATTTGTGAATGTTAGCAGATTCCAGAGAATTTCCAGATGTCGAGCCAAGCCGAAGACACAAAATACCTCTCACCCATGACCGAGGAGGTCTCAGAAGGAGGAGAGCAGAAGAAGCTGAGAGCCGAGAAATTACTAGCTAGGATGATAGTTCCTTGTTTCAGTAGTTAATCTTGTACTTGATCACTTCCTGATTTAGTAGATAGTGGTAGGATTGCTCACTGTTCAAAATGTTGATCTTCTTGAGCTATGTCTAGTTACATGGCTGGTTAATGCATGTGAGCATTGGATCCGTGACTCCCACTGACAGGCTAGGAAATACACGCTGCAACCTGAATAACACTTTTGTTTAGTAACTATTCTAATAAGAAGAAGATCCGTAAGAAACCGTAACTATAGAAGAACAAAGAAAGAACGAAGAAGTAAAGAAAGTCAGAGAACCATATTCATAGATTCAGAGAGTTTGTGAACATTTGGCGCCATTCCACAACTACACAGACATTAAACTGCCCCAAACCATTTCGATCTGTGTGGCAAAACCATCGCTCTTAGGACTTTCACACCTCCATTACAGAGCTCACCACTTTTGTCTTGACTAGCGTGAAGCTCAGTTCTCAACCGACGTTCACGCTCCTTCCCAAGCCGAGCCATGACTCTTATCTAGACCGGACCGCTACACATCAATTCTCGACCGAGCCACTACAGAACAATCCTGCCATGTCTTGAGTTACATCTCAACCGACGCATTTGCTCACGTCTTGACTGACGCTTTTGAGTCGGATCTCGACCGACAACCTCGTGTCAGATCTCGACCGACAACTTTCGTTACAATCTCCACCAACACATTTTCTCACGTCTCGACCAACACTTTGAGTCAGATCTCGACCGACGACTTCACGTCAGATCTCGACCGATAGCTTCAGTTACAATCTCAACCGAGGCATTTGCTCACATCTCAACCAACGCATTTGCTCACGTCTCAACCAACACTTCGCGTGAGATCTCGACCAACGACTACGGAATGTCCCGACTGTGTCCATAAACACAGTTTCAAGGATTGTCCTAAACAACCTAACATGATTCTTCTAGCACGTCATATCTCATCCGAACCTATTAGAGTTCTCACTAGAGCACAACGCCAACAACAAGAACAGCAACAAAATAATGTCAAATTAGCTGACTCCCAGGGAAGCCACTTGACGGTTTCCACATTACCAAAAGATTACCCAGACCCAAAAGTGGAACAACGGCAATACAATGAGTTTTTGCGAGAGGAAGAATATACAGAAAGTCTGTTATCAGCTCATATCCCCAAAAAGGAGCAATCCCTACAGGGACTTGAAGTATTTTCTGACCTCCTACAAGCTCAACTCACCATGCATTTCATACCGCAATAAAATCCTTCACTGGGCTTCAACGTTATATCCATTTTTTAGCTGCCTACTATTCCTGATGAACAGCGAGAAACAGAAGAGACTCCTAAAATTCTCCAGATTCCTATGAATCTGTTGAATATAGGTGTTGCTAAGGGGACTAGCATCACCTTACCTTTGTCCTATAAAGACTATCCCACAGTATCTACTATCCTAGATAACGGATCAGGCATTAATATAATGGCTTTGTCATTGAAAAAGTCATGGGGCTTCCATACCCTCGATCAACCACAATATAAACTTTGCATGGCTGATCAACGAGTTACTGACCCTGCTGGTCATTATCAAATATAAAAGTTCGCAGAGCAGGTGTCAAATTTGTGATAGATTGTGTCATCTTAGATTTACCATAAGATAACAATATATATAAACTCCTCCTTGGTACACTCTAGCTCCAGATGGCAGGTGTTGTCCAAGATTGGAAGCATAGCAAAATTACCTTTGGTAACCATGATAAACGAGTCACGGTTGACTCAACAGGCCATGTCAGGCCTGCCAAGGTATACAATGATTGGTCATCCACAACATATGACAAATCAGATAGTCTTCCGATCCAACCAAAGGTCACTATACGATATCCATGGACATAATCAATTGGGGTCACACACTAGCCACTGTGGACTGTACTGATTCCAATCGATGTCGTATCGAAACTACTATAGTAGATGTGGATATTCTCCCATCCTCTACAAATATTGACACACCCATCATCCCACTTTTGATGATTGACCCGATTCATATAGTGTGGTGCCCAAGAGAACCTAGTGTCCCTACCGCCCATGATTTGGAAGAAGGTATTTTTTGGATGATGTAGACATGACGGATGAACATGTACTCCTATATCTAGATGCACAACCTTATCCGCCAAAATCAATTCCTAAGGAGATAATGACACCAGGACCATTGGCTCACGTCCAACTGACATCCAAGGTACCCAACATAGAAACATACAAGCCCAAACCCAAAGTATATACATGGGATGTGTATCCCGACGAAGTTTGGGATACAATCGACGACGATATGATAAGTGAGACACTAACACCGCCCACTCAAAAACTACAAAAACTTCGGTTACAAAAACCTAAAGTTATTGATACAAAATTAACCAAGCATCAAAAACAGATGCGTGAGAAGCTTAAACAGCCGATCAAGCCCTTGTCAAAAGGGACAAAAACCAAACAATCCGACCAAGCTTCCACATCCGGTAGTGAATCACCTCAGATGATTCCCAAAGTTTCCGAACTTTTTGTCGACCCACCTTTTGATCTTCCACAGAAGTTCAAAGACTCTACATTGGATGACGTTGTTATCTAGTTACCACAGCCGCATCGGGAACCTACACCAAGTTTCACTTCCTTTGAAGGACCTACTAAGACAATTCCACTAAACCTTAAAGATTTGACGAGGAGATAGATCAAATAGTTCATGTTGGTGCACATTTGTCATCAACCCAGCTTTCTAATCTGGAAACTTTACTTCACAAATACAGGGATGTATTTCATGGAATTATACAGAAATGAAAGGAATCCCACCTGAAATAGTCGTCCATAGGATTATTTTTTACAATGCTAAGCCTATTAGGGATAAACCCTATCGATCTAACCCTGTCTATCGTGAGAGGATAGACGAAGATATTAAGAAATTGTTGGATGTTGGCTTCATTTATGAAGTTCAACATACTGATTGGGTATCACCCATTGTGGTTGTACCCAGGAAAAATGGCAAGCTTCGTATATGTATCGATCTCAAAAACCTTAATGTGGTTAAGAAGAAAGACCATTTTCCCTTGTCTTTAACGACCCAAATCCTAGAGGAAATGGCAGGAGCTGAAGCTTTCAGCTTCTTGGACGGATTCAGTGGATATTTCCTTGTTCAAATAGCCCCTAGAGATAGACATAAAATGGCCTTTGCAACAGAGAATGGGGTTAATGCTTATAACATTATGCCTTTTGGCTTATGCAATGCCCCTTCAACGTTCCAAAGGGTCATGCAACTGGCAATTCAAGATCTGTTACATCGGATCGTGGAGATCTATCTCGACGATCTAGGTGTACATTCCTTCGCAACTACACACCTTGACGCCTTGGAGAAAATCTTCATTCGCTGTCGTAGACTTGGAATCTCACTAAACCCGGATAAATGCCAAATATGGGTCACCCATGGGGTCGTACTCGGGCATATAATCTCAAAGGACGGTATTTCTACTGACCCGTCAAAAATCAAGGTTATAGTGGAAATGCCCTTACCTGCAATAGTGAAGGAAGTATATGTCTTCCTTGTTCATACAAATTATTATTGCATCTTTATAATCGACTAACCGAAGAACGAATTAAGGCCTTTGAGTAGTTGAAAACAGCCCTCACCACGGCTCCCATACTTTGCTCGCTAGAATACACGAAAGAGTTCCATGTGCATATTGATGCAAGTAAGTATGCCATTGGAGGTCTTCTTGCACAACCGGACGAGTATGGCAAAGACTTCCCAATACGTTTCTTGAGCAGGCAACTGATGCCTGCTGAAGTAAACTATACAATCTGATGGTATCATTTGCCGATGTGCTTATGAATCTAAGATACGACCTATCATATCTCAGGCTCATGAGGGCATTGGAGGTGGCCACTTTTCTGCTGAAGCCACAATGAAGATTATGCTTCGAGCAGGACTGTGGTGGCCATCTCTGTTTAAGGACACGTTTGCTGTCATTAAAACGTGTGATGTCTGTCAACGAGCCAAGAAAAACACCAAAGAAGACTTCACGCCACTGACTCCCATTATAGAAGGCGAAGCCTTCCATAAGTGGGGAATTGACTTTGTTGGACCAATCAGTCCAGCAGCAAAACATACCCAAGCTCGTTACATCCTCATAGCCATAGATTATGCCACTAAGTGGGTGGAGGCTCGAGCAACGAAGGACGCCAACGCAAAAACAATCGCACGTTTTTTTACGAAAACATTATTACACATTTTGGCTATCCCATTGAGCTAGTTAGTGATCGCGGCACGCATTTTTTAAATGCTGTCATTGATAACCTCCTACACCATTACCTTGTTGTTCACAAAAAAAAAGTACACCGTACTACCCTAGATGTAATGGCTAGGCTGAATCAACTAACATGACGCTATGTAAAATTTTTACCAAGATAGTTGAAACCAGTCGTTTTGATTTGGAACAAAACTTTTCTCCGCTGTTTGGGCTTATCGCACCACTCCGAAGAAAGCCACTGGGTGGGTTACCCCTTTCCACTTAGTATATGGTCAAGAGGCGGTAATGCCAGTAGAATTCTTAGTCCCATCATTATGAGTCATGGAAGTTTTTTCAACGGATCTTTGTGAAAAAGCTGCAATCGAACAACAACTCAAAACCAGGCTATTTACGTTCACCCAGTTATGCGAGACAAGACTTATATCTTACCACGTACGACTGGTTAACAAACGATGCCAAAGGCCTGGCATGACCATCACCTACGCAATAAAGATCTACATTTAGGTGACCAGGTGCTTCTTTATACATCCAAGAAGCACCTCCGCAAATTGAAAAAAGTGAGGGGCCATATGTTATTAATAAAGTCTTTCCTAATGGTGCAGTCTAGTTGCAAACACTTGACGGAATCCTCCTAGACATTGTCGTAAACGGTGGTCGTCTAAGGTGTTATTACAAAGAGTTGTTTTTTGTTGACTCAATTTAACATCTTATCCCTAGTATATATTTTGCATTTTTTATTCTTTCTTTCTATTTTTCTTATGTTCTTGCTTGTAGTTCTAGTTTTGCATGCCTATTTTTCACCTATTTCCTTGTTTATACTTCATACCATTACTTATGTACTTTCTATGCATTCTCTTCTTCCTATACATACTCATGGGTCATGGATGTTCTAGATCAACAAATGATAGGCTACACCATAAAAAATGATTCTCACACTTTAGCCACCTCATCTCTGTCTAACTGGTATCTCAAGCATACAAACATTCTTGGGGATACACTCTTTTCATAAGAACTTCTACTCTAGGCCACAATCATATTTTCAACTTGAAGTTCTTCACTTGCATCCAAAAATCCATTCCTTCATATTGGGATTTTGTCAAATCTCAACCGAGGGGATCCACTCAAATCTCAACTGACGGGATCCCCGCAAATCTCAATCGACGGGTTCCACTCAAATCTCAACCGACGGGATCCGCTCAGATCTCAACCGATGGATTTTTATCAGATCTCGACTGACGCGACTCTCTTAGATCTTGATCGACGCGACTCTCTCAGATCTTGACCAACACGACTCTCTCAAATTTTGACCGACGCGACTCCATCAAATCTCGACCAACGCGACTCTCTCAAATTTTGACCGATGCGACTCCATCAAATCTCGACTTACGCTTCCCATTCAAAATCCAACGAACAAACACGTCCCATCGTGCTCGAACCCAGCCGACGACATTTATAAATGCCATCACCTCGATGCCATTCACACCTCAGCAAAGTGCGAACTCTAGAGCTCTTTGGCGACGATCTATTGGCAATTTTCCGGCTCTCCTACACGATCCTGGCGCTCTCTCGTTCTGTGCATCAATGGTTGCTTCCACACCATTTCCACCCAGTATCAACCATCCTAGTGTGTTTTACATTGAGAGCGCCATCACAAATAGTCTCCAAACCTAATATCGCCAATGGAGAACAAAGCATTTGAAACATTTTGCATGCTAAGGGGTAGTGTCATGCAAGCATTCCACACGCTTTTGTTACACTATTGGGTATCACCTTTTAATCATACACAGTTTTCTTTCATCATCTCCAAACACCTCTTTTCACCAAAATCTACTTCCTTTACATCAACCAATATCTTCATCCCTTCCACTTAGTCACAAACATATACCAACATCTTCTTTTTCGGAACTTCTACCTTCCATTGTTCACATCATACTTCGTTTGCCACACATCCTCCATACCCTTCTATCCACAACACCTCCACTTTCACACACCATCCTTCCCAACCTCAGTTTCTCACAGACCATTCCTTTCCATTACATCTCAGCCAATGCCTTTCCATCACATCTCAGCCGACGCCCTCTGCTCACATCTCAACCGATGCCCTCCGCTCACATCTCAGCCGGTGCCCTCCGCTCACATCTCAGCCGACACCCTCCGCTCACATCTCAGTCGATGCCCTCCGCTCACATCTCAGCTGACGCCATCCGCTCACATATCAACCGACACCCTCTGCTCACATCTCAATCGACACATGTTAAGCCTATCTGAAATCTCAACTAACACCCTTTTTTCAGATTCTTATTTCCCAATTTTTTCATCATGTCTACCAACCCTGCCTCCAGTTCTGATGATCCTGATGCCAATAAGATCGACATCCAAATGTCCAAATTGGATATTACTGAAATGCAACACTGGTACAAACAGACAGTATCCTTCTTTCAAGCCATTGAGTTCCAGATGTCAGTCTTGATGGGGTATCAAAGCCTGTACCTCGTGCATATGATATATGCCAACTACAATGGTACAGCAAGGTCTTGCCAGCTAATAGTTACTCTTGTGAGGAACTATGTTTACAACATATCATTTTCACCGGCCGACTTGCAACCTTTTGCATTTCCAAGAGGACCCAATGCTGTCACCAGGACACTTAAAAAAATCGAGCAGCATATTTCAAATTCATTGACCCATCCATGGCCAAGTGGAAAAGCAAGGACGGGTTTCGAGTCGAAACAATCAATGACCCACAACTACAAGCGACATGTGAGTACTTGAAAAAGTGCACACAACGACTAAGAACCAAGTTGCAGAGGGTACCTATGTCCCTGTTTCACATGATGGCAGATTCACGACTGCATGCCTAGAACCTCTATGATTGGGCACAGTTTGTTTCGACCTGCCTTCATGAGTGCATTAAAAACAAGCAGCCGAAAACAATACTCAGATATCTCTTGACAGATATCACCCTCCACCAAGTCCAGAACGGGCCAAAGCTTCAACAACACTTGCAGCTTACGGACAAGGCATGGGAAATTCCCATTGAGTCAACAAAGTCCAAGCGTGCATGATCAAGGGCCACTTCACCATCGAGATCCCAGCCTAAATGAGTAAACACCGGTATTCTCTCTCTAGTACAGAAGCAAAGAAGCCCACAACCGGACCCACAAGCAGTTGCATCATCCAGAGCTCAAGAGGCCGTTACCTCCAAGGCCCAGTTGCCAGACACAAGGCAACAAAGGATGCAAAAGAAGCTTCAAGCTAGAAGCACATCAATTGTGGGATCAGTTTCAGATGGTTCCACCTCAGATGATGGAAGCTCATCCACGGCCTCACAACCACACTCATCACCCTCACATGTCATCGACGGGGATGATGGAGCAACCACCTCTAGACCAGCACCTGACACGACAATATCTCAAGTCACAGGTCAGCCAGATCAAGTCACCACCCCACCCACACTGATTACTATGCCAACGCCACCAACATCACCACCGGCACAAGTTTTTTTGGGGGGGAGGAGTGGGGATATCCAGTTCCCATGTCACGGAAGCAGCTCAGCAACCACAAGACCAACAACCATAGGCCCAGCAAGTCCACACATTAGACACATCGCAATATTTTAATGTTGCAGACCTGATGGAAATAAGCGACGACGAGCCAGAGAAGGAGAAGTAGCCAAGAAGAAGTCTGACCCCTCCACTAACCACCACCACCACCACCACAACAGTTACTAACATCATCCCTCCACTACCTCCACCTCCACCTCCACCTCCACCTCCACCTCCATCTTTAGCTCTAACACCACATTTATTTTTTGGTCTAGCCTCACCATCCCACACTTTAGATCAGTACCCAACCCTCACTAACCCTGAGAAGCTCACCGAAGCAGCCAAATGCTCAATGATCCGAAATGAGCTACCACATGCATGGGTTGGTTAGCCGATATCAAATGCTCGAGAGCAAGGATGCTTTTGACATGAGCAATCTAGGATTGATGCACTGTTGTCTTGGCATTGAAGTATGGCAAAAGGAAAATGTGGTTTTTCTTACACAAAGCAAATATGCACGAGATTTGTTTTATAAGTTCAATATGCAGGATTGTAAGCCTTTGAGTACACCTATGGATGTCAACACGAAGCAAACTGCATATGATGAATCTGAGAAAGTGGATGCATATTTGTATAGACAGCTGGTGGGTAGTTTGATTTATTTGACACACACACGGCCTGATATTTCTTATGCTGTTGGTGTTGTTAGTCAATTTATGCAAGATCCTAGTCAAACACACTAGAAGTCTGCTAAACGTATTCTCAGATACATTCGAGGGACATTGAATTTTGGTTTGAAGTATAATCAGCCTGAAGTGCCAATATTGATAGGATATACAGATGCTGATTGGGCAGGTAATATTGATGACAGAAGGTCTACCAATGGTCATACATTCAGTTATGGTACAGCTGTAGTTTCATGGAGCAGCAAAAAGCAACCTACAGTAGCCTTATCCTCGACGGAAGATGAATATCGAGCACTCAACAATGCTGCACAAGAAGCAGTATGGTTACAAAGATTGCTTGTGGATTTAGGTCAACCACAGGTGGATGCAACTACTATATCTTGCGACAATCAAAGTTGCATTCACCTTGTCAAAAATCCAGTTTTACATGCTCGAACCAAGCACATCAAAATACATTATCATTTTGTTCGAGAGAAATTTTTTGATGGAGCCATTGATCTTGTTTTCTGTAAATATGAAGATCAAGTGGCAGATATTTTTACTAAGTCATTAGGTAGATCTAAACTTGAAAAGTTTCATACTCTACTAGGAATAGAAGATTGTAATTTTATCATTAAGGGAGAGTGTTAGAAATCAATGATAAACTTCATTGTTACACTTCTTAGGTACTGTTTACAATGTACTTTATTACTAGCTATAATAAGCCGTTGGCTAGTCTAATAGTCTACTCCTAGGTCTCCCTCTCTATTAGGGTTCAGGGTTTATATGTACATTTTACATTCAATATGTTAGTGTGATAGATTGATAGTGCGTGTTCTTCTTCCGGCTTCTTTGGTGATTGCTTATGGTGAATGCTTGATGTTGCATATCTGATTCTTGACAATGTGACCATGGTGGAGGACTGGCAAGAAATGGGCTTTGTGAAGAAGATAAGAGAATACCTGGGGCCTCTCAATTTTGGAAGTAAGCTCCGCTTCCAAGTTTTTGAAGCCTTGGGGCGAAAGATGAGCTAGAGAAAGCAAACGGCACGACGATGAGGCGAGTAGGACTCGCAAGAAGTTCTCAGGAAGGCTGGAATGTAGCGGCTAATTAAGAAACTTCCAATTTTTAAAAAAAAAGAAAAATAAGTTTTGCGAATAATAAGTACCCGGTTTTACGGAAGCGAATGAAGATCCACGCTTTTCTAAGTGCCAAGCGGAAAGACATCACCGGTGTTGCAGTGGGTCCTGCAACAGATTAGGGGTGGATAATGTTAGTAGATTCCAGAGAATCTCTAGATGCCGAGCCAAGTCGAAGACACAGAATACCTCTCACCCATGACCGAAGAGGTCTCAGAAGGAGGAGAGCAGAAGAAGCTGAGAGCTGAGCATGAAAGCCGAGAAATTACTAGCTAGGATGATAGTGAAATATCTATGTGAGCCTACATGGTGTATCCCAAAGAAGGAATGACCATGTAGGAGCTAGTCATATTTCCTAGGCTTTGTAAATAAATGTAGACCCCTATTAAATTAGTTAGAGTGAGCCACCTTTTGATGGTGACCTTTAGTGGAAGGGCAAATTCCACATGTAGTTTCTAATTTGGTGGAATTGCCACTTGGGCTCCACATGGGCAGCTTTCTTGCTTATTTAAGGGCTCCCCTCTCTTGTGAGGGAGATTTGAATGTATTGTCAAGTTCTCTTGAGCAAATAAAGAAGATCATCCACGAGTTCTTCATAATTGCTAAGCTCCTTGTTCATGACAATGTTCTTGAGTGAAGTTTCTATGAGCATGCTTGATTTCCTTGCATTGTGGATTAACTAGTTTCTTGTTTCCTTGTTTCTTGCTTAGTTGTGGATTAGGATTCATTTCTTGTTTGTGAAATAAGGTAGGAATCAGCACTCAAGTAAACTAAATAGGCTGGAATAGTGGTGTAGATCTTGCATACTTTCTTACATTCCAGTTCTTGATTGTTCTTGAGCAATCTAGGCATCAAAAAATGAGTGTTTCTTGATTCTTAGACTGTTAAAATGTTGTTAGGAATCTAGTTACTTATTTCTTGTTCCTTGTTTCAGTAGTTAATCTTGTTCTTGATCGCTTTCGGATTTACTAGATAGTGGTAGGATTGCTCACTATTCAGAACGTTGATCTTCTTGAGCTATGTCTGGTTACATGGCTGGTTAATGCATGTAGTTGAGTATCGGATTTGTGACTCCCACTGACAGGCTGGGAAATACACGCTACAACCTGAGTAACACTTATGTTTAGTAACTGTTCTAATAAGAAGAAGATCTGTAAAATCCATAACTACAAAAGAACAAAGAAAGAATGAAGAAGTAAAGAAACTCAAAGGACCGTGTTCACAGATTCAGAGAATCTGTGAACAGTGAACAAGAAGAACCAGTGGAAACAACACTACAACTAGGTGATCCGATAGAGTGATCTACTTGGAGAAGTTATAATTATAGTGGATGTTGATATTTGCAACCATGAGGCGAATGTCACACTAGTTCCAAAGAAAGACAACAAGGACGAATCCACCCATATGACAAGAAGAGACAAGAAGAAGGTGCTGGATTCCTTGAAGTCAATCGGGATGAGCTCTGATATAGTGTCATCTTCTTCTTAGATGACGGAGAATCAAAAGATGACCAGTCAAGCTAAGATCAATATGCTGAGGGAGGAATCTCGACGAGCACCAGTCCATGAGATGCTTGAGACCTTCAAGAATTATACCTTGGACGAAGTGGTAATTATGATGCCGCAAGCCCAGCGAGAACCTGATCAAAGTTAGGCACCAGTGGAACAAGTCTTCGAGGGACCTGCGTGAACGTAACCAATGAATCTTGTCTAGCCAAGTGAAGAAAAAAAGATCGTGCATATGGGGGAACAATTAACACCCACACAATTCAAGCGGCTACGATGAATGGTTGGTGGAGTACATGGATTGTTTTGTCTGGAATTACAATGATCTGAAGGGCATCCCACCAAGAGTAGTCCAACACATCATACCCTTGGTGGATGGAAAATTCTCCAAGGTGAGTCATTATTACCACTTATGGATCTGATCAAACTAATAGGCCGGTATTGAGGATTCAAACCTCTTATGGTGATTTTCCTTTGATACCTTTTTACTCCTTGCACTGATTGTCCTGAGATTTTGATAGTAGTTGAATGTGATGTAGATCTTTCGACTGATCTAGTCTGCGAGGGTTATTAGTGCGAGGGTTGGTTGTGCGAGGGTTCTTTAGCTGTTTTGCAGTAAAAAAAACCATGATATCTTTCTAATTACTGGGATCTAACTCTTTCAAGGGTTACAGGAGCTTCATCTAAGGTAGATCTAACTCTGAAAATCTTTGAGAGGGTTAACTCTTGCAATAACTGAAAATTTCACTACTTGCGAGGGTTCAAAACCACTAATTTGGTTTGATCTTCACCAATAATTAGTACTAACTCTCACAGGCTTCATCACTAATAGAAATTGACATTTTGGATCGATTGGAGTGGTCTGCAAGAGTTCTCTCTGGAAGGAGTTCTTGGATCTTTACTTTTTAGTGAACTTTTTGCACTTAAACCCAATTTTCTGCTCACTGGAATCAAACCAACTCTCGTAGACTCTTCTGTGTATTAGTCTCACGGAGATGGAACTTGAAAATTCTCTGCGAGTGTTCTTGACCATTGGAACTGAAAATTTCACTGTTTGCGAGGGCTCTTTGGCAAGGTTGCAATCCGCGTTCCGGAACGCGATCCGAGATTTCCCATTAGGGTTTCCCGGAACGCAATTTTTTTTTTTTTTTGTATAGTTGCCAATATGGGTATCATGTGAAAGGATATCAAAAAAGCAATTGTTATGCAGATCCGTTGCCTGGTGTCAGATGGCTGCGGGCTACATTGAGTAGAAATCTGGACATCAATCGATGGTTTAAGAAAACTGGCTGCATTTTCATATGGTTTCAGAAATTTGGACTGTGTAGTCTGCTGACTATTTCGGGTGCGAAAAACCAAAAAGCGTGTTTTCACTCAAGGAGTTGGAAGGCCAAATCATGAAGAGGCCTTACCCCCGGACCCCGCCGTTGGGGGGTGTTGCCTCCCAAACCCCCACGCGGGGGGCTATTGCCCCCCGAACCCCTTGTTTCAGCTACTCCAAAAGAAGTATACAATTCTTGACAATCTAAGGAAGGCTCCTTCTAACTCTTCTATCCTTTTCTAACAGAAAACAGAATCAATAGATCTGCAAACCATTGGCATCAGAACACCATTCAAAACTGATTTATTTAGTATTAAACTCAAAAAAAAAAAAATTTGGCCATTACTACTTTTCCCACAAAAAAAAAAAAAAAAATTTGCCATCCGGGTCGCGGATCGTTGACGTTCTGGATCGCACGATCCGGAACGTTGTTTGCAGCGGATCACGATCCGCTGCAACACAGTTCTTTGGTAATTTCTCATCATTTTTTCATTGGGAACTCTCGTACAGGCACTTAAACAATGAACTAACTCTCGCAAGTTTCTCTGTGTCATGGTCTCATTAAGATGGAACTTCAAGGAGCTCTAGAAGAGTTCTTGTGAAGATTTGAATTTTTTTGGTTTTTTACAAGGAATTTTTGAATTTTTATGGTTTTTTCTCTGATCTTTGCAATTTACTTGGAACTAACTCTCGCAGGCTTCTATGCAGGTCTGGGACAGTACCTTGGAGCTACTGCCAATCATGTGAGGGTTAACTTTCACTGGTTTTGGAGAAAACAAAATCTGATGGGAAATTTAACTTTTTTTCCTCCAAAATGCAGATTGGTGTGTTTTTTGGATTTTATTAGGTTTTGGCTTGGATGTCAAGCTCTTAGAGGCTGTTCAGGGCCTCCTCTACCCTCTCACACCTCCTCTGCTAGCTGGAAACAGTTTAAACACAAGAAAATATAGAAAACTAACTCTTCCTACCTCAAAATCCATCTAAAACTACTCTTTAAAAGCAAGAAATAACTAAAATGCAGCTATACTAGTTAGTGAGAATCGGTCCCTAGCAATGGTGCCACTGTAGGGTCAAAGATATCATGTAGTAGTAGCCCTCCCGCCTATCAACAAGGGTTAGAACACTTGATAGGCACCTAACTATGTAAAGATGCTACTTTTAGATAGTTCTCTACTTCTTACACTAACACTACTCCCATTGACTCTACTCTCCTAAACTAGCATTCCACATGATTTGTAGTGAAAGAGAGGGAGAGAGAGAGAGAGAGAGAGAGAGAGAGAGAGAGAGAGAGAGAGAGAGAGAGAGAGAGAGAGAGAGAGAGAGAGAGAGAGAGAGAGAGAGAGAGAGAGAGTGGAGATTAGCTCAAATGCTCATTGTACTTGCTAAGGGAGAAACATAAACTATTGAAACCAAAAAGTATGAACTTAAAAACAAATGAAAAACAACAAGAGCAATAGCAAGCATTGAATAGCAAATGAGGATGCTTTTTATAAATGATAACAAATAAGGATGATTTTTATAAATGATAACAAATGAGGATGATTTTTATGAATGAATAGCAATGATAACAAATGGTATCTATTGGCTAATATTCACATTGATCCTATCCATTCATCTTGGACCCAACTTGATCCAAGGGTCCACAGAAAGTACATTAGAAATCACAAGATTCATGTGAGTCCAAAATTGGACCCAACTCTAAAAAATAAACTCTAAGTTCTCACTTGACTTTGGACATGAAGTTTTATTTTAACTACAAAGGGCCCAAGTCTATTATTTCTATTTACATTTAGCTTGCGTGCTCATTGGACCATGGGCTTATATGCTTAGGAAGCCATGCCCTCGCAACACATTTATTGTTAAATTTATCCCTTTGCTCACGTTGTGTTGGGAATACCCCCAACATCTTGGAACAGGGCCATATCTATCCAAGATCCAGTCCTTGACAACCAACAGATTTGAAGAAATCAAAGTTTTTGACTATAAAACAGTGGAATAACCTTTGCACAGCCAACCCTCGCACAAGTAACCTTTGTAGACCAGATCAATAGTTAGATCTACACCAGATCCAGCTATTGTGAAAATCTCAGGCCAATCGGAACAAAGATCAAAAAGTTATTAAGGAAAAACCACCGTAAGAGGCTAATACACACTTTCGGCCACCTAGACTGATCAGATTCCTAAGATCCAATTTGAATTCCACAAATCCATCAAGATCCAACTACCCTAGACATCTTTGTCTAATGAATCTGAGATTTGGACGATCAGTACCGAGAAGAATTGCGAATCAAGCTCCAAACCTACGTAGAGTAACAATTGCGCAAATCGAGGTAGAAGCATAACCAGCAAAAATGAATCCAATGGACCCACCTATCCCTTCGCACCCTTACAAGCATTTTGGAGAGCACCTTGGCTTGAGATGCCAAAATAAGATGGTTTGTCAGATTCGATCAGATTCCTCCAGATCTACGAGCAAGCGTGCGAGATCTATGGCAAGCGGACACCAGTAAAAAATTTGATGATGTTTCCAATGTCACTGATTACGGCAGCACATGACTGGTTTTTTAATCTCTCAAATGAAGAAAAGTCCACTTGAGAAGGGGTTAAAGCGGCTCAACAGAATCAACTACAATAGCCCCAACGGGAAAATGTATGGTATTCAATTTGTACCCAAAACCATATAGCGAATGAGTGTCCAGTCTTGAAAAACAAATTTAAACTGATACAAAGGTTTTGCCACCTATGCAACGCACCTTCGCACAAAATGGCATTTTGCCCATTAAGCCCTCAGATCATACAACAAAAGAGGACTCAGTACCAGACCTCTTATTCTTACCATCAAGGAGCACCGAATGTGGCACCGCGGTACGGCGTGCCAAATAATCAACAGCACATGGTCT
Organism: Diphasiastrum complanatum; assembly: GCA_029204225.1. Lineage (NCBI taxonomy): Eukaryota > Viridiplantae > Streptophyta > Lycopodiopsida > Lycopodiales > Lycopodiaceae > Diphasiastrum > Diphasiastrum complanatum. The sequence continues at coordinate 40,796,608 of CM055107.1, read as the reverse complement.
TACCTACACCACCAGGGCCAGCTAATAATCAAGTGGCTCATGTAAATCTAGTAGCAATAGAACAATAACCACCACCCCAACCTAAGCAGCAGTAGCAGTATGGATCAGAAGAGGCATTTGTCGATCTGGCAATCAACGAATACTATGCAACCTACGTTGCACAACCTCAACGTTAGGGAGGCAGGTCTATGGCCGATATGGATGCGATGAAGGCCACAAAATTGCTGAATGTCATTATACGGGACAATATACAGCCTTTTGTAGAGAATGTGGATATGGGCATTGCTTCAAGGATTGTCCATTTAAGCCTGGAACAGGTGCACCCCTAAATTTAATCATTGTACAACTAACAATAGGTCCAAAAATGACTCCACAGAAAAGAAAAAACCCCCATATTCCTATGCTAGCAGTTATGCGAGCACAAAAGCGGAAGGGAGTGGACCCATCACCACCTCCATCAGTATCAGTGATTGACGACCAACCCTCAGCTGCAGGACCATACCCGAATGTGAGGGAAGAAGGAAGGATATACCATAAGGTCCATCATTGGGTACATAAGGCACAAGAAGAGAAAGCTACACAAGCAAGCGAAGCTCCTACAACACCTCAACCTATGGAAGAGCCAGCAACCCCAATGGCATTCCTAGTGAGAATGGATCAAAATGATTACTTGCATCATCATGAACCACCGTTCCATATGGAAGTGCCAAAGGTCCCATAGACAAGTGTGCTCACCAGTTTACTGTCTAGCCACATGAAATTATCTCTCATAAGTTACTACGGATTGCACCTCAAGCCAAGAGCATCCTAGCTAAATGGGCCAAAATGAAACTAGAAATAGCAGTGGAAGAGCCTTATACTGTGCCGACTATGATGGAACGAGTAACGTCCTCCATATTGGGGTAGCCTAGGAGAGTGAAGAACACAATATCACCCTGCCAATCCACCACAAGAGATTCGAGGACGAAGCAGCAGTGGTAGATGGAGGATCAGGTGTAAATCTGATCTCCACTACCTTGTATCAAAAGTGGAGTTTGCAAGGATTGAAACCAGCAAATTTGCCATCAAAGTAGCTGATCAATCCTGTGTAACGCCAATATTACACCCACCCAATTGGTCCATGGAGTTTCATGTGCATACGGGGTTGTTTTACATTGACACCATACCTGAATGGGTCGTTGACATTGTTGAGTAAGACGGAACAACAAAAATTGATCATAAAAAATAAACCTTATCAGCTGATTGTTGTCCAATTGTATCGAAGAGATCAGACAGGATCCTTTGAAGTTGTATTCTTCCATAAAGGCCACCCAGATTATTTCAATTTCACATGAAGGCATGGGTGGTGGACATTTTGCATCTGACATTATAGTTTGGAAAATTCTTCAATCAGGATGCTGGTGGCCAACAATACATACAGATAAAGATGAATATTTGAAGAAGTGTGACGTGTGCCAGAGAGCTAGGAGGCCAACAAGGTTGAACTATGATCTTTAACACCCAATTCTAGCACAAGCACCATTTGAGAAGTGGGGATTGGACTATATTGGCCCAATTCATCCTACCGCAAGAAGTTCACAAGTCCGATATATCATTGTGGCTATGAATTATCTCACCAATTGGGTCGAAGCCAAGGCAGTGTGAAGAGCTGATGCTCGAGCAACTATCAAGTTCATGTATGAAAATATCATTGTACACTTCAGATGCCCGGTGGAGATAGTTAGCGATCGTGGAAGCCACTTTGTCAATGAGACTATCAAGGTCCTATTGAAAGAATTCTTCGTGATCCATCGATTCAACACACCTTATTATCCTCGTGGTAATGGGTAATAAGATCTTCTGTAGTGTAATCACGAAAACAGTTGAAGCTAGTAGATCTTATTGAGAGCACAAGCTACATGCTGTTACGTGGACATTCAACTTACAAGGGAAGCACTGACCACACGCCGTTTCAACTGGTTTATGGTCAAGATCCAGTAATGCCAATGGAGTTTTGGTACCTTCACTGAGAATTGCCACAATGCAACATCTTGATGAATCCAAATCTCTACAATTGCACCATGAAGCATTACATAAACTTTGCAAGATGCGCTTGCTAGCTGTGCATGCATTGGCGGCTGAGAAGGAGCGATGCAAAGCATGGCATGATTGCCGATTACAAAAGAAGGATCTTTGATCAGGAGATCTAGTCCTCATGTATAAAACCAAAGCGATCAAGGGAAAGTTGAAGTTCACTGGTGTAGGGTCGAAGATCTCTCATCGAAGTAGCTCTCCTGCCTGTCAACAAGAGTTAGAATGCTGGATATTCTAACTATGTAAAGATGCTACTTCTAGATAGTTCTCTACTTTTTCTCTATCTCTATATCACCACTAACACTACTCCCCCCTAACTCTACTCCACTACACTAACATTCATCATAAGTAAGGGTGAATGAGAAGAGAAGAAGAGAAAAAGAGAAGAGGAAGAGAGGGGAAGACAATAAGAGAGAGTGAGAGAGATGAGATGGAGCTTAGCTCAAATGCTCAATTTCATTGCTTATGGAGAAACCTTAACTAGAATAAACAAAAAACATGAAAAATGAAAATAGCAAGTAAACCACAACAATAACATAAGCAAGAGTGATTAGCAAATGAGGATGCTTGAGCTCCCAAAATGATAGAGTCTCCTCCTCTCTATTAAGCATGAAAATAGAGTACAAATGGTGCCTTTTTATAGATGGGGAAGGCCATTGCCCCAAAATCCTATTGGCTAATATTCACATTGATCCTATCCATTCATCTTGGACCCAACTTGATCCAAGAATCCACAAAAAGTACATTAGAAATCACAAGATTCATGTGAGTCCAAAATTGGACCCAACTCAAAAAAAGTAAACGACATAATGAGAGTAGGCAAATACTATGAGTAAATAGAACAAGAGTATATAAGAAGGTTGAAGAAAGTTTTGGAAAGTTCTAGGCGCTAGAAAATTTGGCAAAAGCTTCACTAGCACAAGTGAGAAATGGAATCGAATTCAACCCTTTTATAGGCTGATTTGGAGGGTCCATTAGACAAAGTACTAGTTTGGCAGCCTAGTTCTAGACAAAAATTTGCAGACATGCTCATTAGTACTATGAAAATAGCTTCCAAAAATTTCAACGAAGGTTTCTAAACATCTGAAGTCATCCGACAAAGGTTAATCATTCGCCTGAAAACATCCTTCACCTAGGTACTGTAAATAATAAAAATCTTCAGGATCTAAATATATGTCCAACCTAATTTTGGCATTCTGAATCCATTTGTCAGGTCGGTGAAGGCTAATTAGATAAGATGCTCAGTGAAAGTTCTCAAAATGGTAAATTGCTAAACATTGACTTCAAAATAGGTAGTAACTTTGCTAGAGAATCTTTGCCCGACTCAATGTGAGTAAATCTGAGGTGGATGTATAATCTGACAACTCGACGAAGGTTTCTAAGATTGTATGTACAAGAAATCACCCAAAAAGTGATTTTCTAAGTTATTTTTCATAAAAAAAAAATGGATTTCTAAAAATACTTTTTTGTCAGCTTTTTTTGATCTGATGACTTTTTTGATTTTTGCTCATCATTCTTTTTTTTTACTATCTTTTTCCAAAAGAAGAAAGTCAACCAAGTAGTGAAAAATAAAAAAAATTAAGACAACAAAAGAAAAAAATGGCCAAGTGTCGCATCATTCTGGATGAACAAGCTGATTTGGCTGTCAAAACTTGCATAGTCGGCTACCATTCACCAGAGCATGTGAGTCCTTCACCTGTAAACTTCAATTTGCCTGTGATCAGTTTTGTCTTATACATTAATATTAGATCTCCTTCCTTCAAAATGTTTTTGTGTAATCGGCCATCGTGCCATGCCTTGCAGTGAGCTTTCTCTGTTCCTAATGCATGAACTGCCATCAATCTGGTTTCACAAAGTTTTTGTAAAGCTTGATGATGCATTTGTAAGGATTTCACATCATCCAATCATTTTGTTGCTGCTATGTGTAAGGATGTAGCAAGAATTCAATCGACATAATTGCATCTTGACCATAGATAAGTTGGAATGGTGTTTAATTCGTACTACCTTTGTAAGCTGTTCTGAATGCCCGTAATGTTGCATGCAGTTTATATTCCCAATTATAATGACTTGCTTCCACCATTTTTGTCATAATGTTGCAAAGAATCTCATTGGAAGATTCAGCTTGGGCATTACTCCTTGGATAATACAGAGTACTAACCCGATGAATAATGTAAAAGTCTTCCAGCAAACACCTTATTGTTCCATTCACAAAGTGTGTTCCGCAATCACTTACGATCTTGATAGGGCATCCAAACCTAACAATAATGTGTTCATACAGGAACTTAATAGTAGATTTTGCATCTGCAACTCAAACTGCTTTTGCTTCAACCCACTTGGTCATATAATTTGTTGCTACGATGTTATATCTGGCTTGAGATCCTCTTTCCACAGGATAAATAGGACCAACGTAGTCAATGCCCCATTTCTCGAATGGTGCTTGCGATAAAACGGATGCAAAGGTGTATATTTTCTACCATCTCCTTAGGACGAACTATCATTTAATTAGCTAGTTTTATGACAAAATTTGCAAATTTTATCTTTGTAAGGCCCCACTTTGCACATAACTTTGTTGAAATCAGATTAACTCCTGAACTTCCATCTACCACGGTTGTTTCTTTTCCAAACTGTTTATGTTGTATTGGCAGGGTGATGTTTCGTTGCTCACTTTCCCATGCTGCTCCTACATTGAGTACTTCATTCGTTTCTTCACACCTGACACAAAAAAGTGGCTTCTGATGGATTGGTGGTTCAATCTGAGTTAATCTTTCTGCTAATACTTCTTTTGCTTTAGGCACTAACTTAAGAAATGCTCCCAGTGTAATATCCATCTTGCTAGACAGAATATTCATGATCATTTTTGTTTGTGGTGCTTTAGGTTCTTCATGATGGTGCAACTGCGTATTAACATACGTTCATGGATCATGTCCTTCTGTTTGCGGTACAGGTGAAAAATGGGTTTTAGCTACTACTTTAGCTACTTCTAGGGCTTGTTCTTCTTATTTTGATATGTTTTCTTTTCCGAGTTGAGATTCAAATACACTCCTAATGTAGTAGGTATTTCTGTAGTTGGTACAGATTTAGCAATACTAGATCAACTAGAACCTCTTTCTGCTTCTGAGCTCTGGTAACATTTATCAAAGATACACTTGGTTCAATAGACTAAGTGTCGACCTTATAGGAACGATCATCGGCCTCAATGTGGTTTACCAACCGTCAAAATGTCGGTTGAGATCCGCTACTACGTCTCTTATGGAACGTCGCAACTTCTACCCTAAATGTGAATTTACAAAGTGCAAATAGGTCTTTACATGAATTTAGACACTATAGCACATTTACATATATAAAAATTGAAATTTTTTACAATATATAACAAAAACTTCGACAATGTGGGATCATGAGGCTCCACAAAGTTAGAGAGCAAGGACATTCCACATCCATTCCATAAGAGATCCAACTTGCTTGTATTGAAATGAAGAGAGAACATGCACAATGGTTCAAAATTGCTACTTATATAGTGAATTGAGGAGATGGCGCCCCAATTTCTATTGGCTAATTCTAACCTAAGTATTTAAAAAGTGGAGGGAACCCATTCATTAATTGGAGGACCCAATTTGAAAATGAATTTTGGTGGGGACATGTAGCGCAGGCATCCCAAAGGGAGCCGGGAACCACGACTTAGCTTCCCAGCCTTCAACTCTTGCCATCCGAACCCACTTGACATACAAGCAGCCAACTCGCCAACAACGATCAGACTTAACCAACTTGAAGTTCCGAAAACCAACATTGAGCTCCAACCTGGCGCCATGGCAGATCGGGGGTCCCGATGTGGGTGACTTCCCTCCAAGCAAGCCGCCCGACATACATCAAACTTAACCAACTCGAAGCTTCGTTACAAACGAGTAACATCCATTCCAAGCAAGCGGTCTGACTTACATCAGACTTAACCAACTGAAAGCTTCGTCACGAGCGCTGGAAGCCAACCTGGCGCCACGCCAGACTGGACAGCCATAAACAGGTAACATCCACCCAAGCAAGCCATCCAACTCAGCCGACAGGTTAGAGCCCGTTCCCCAAGAGCTTAACCCATTCACGTTCATGCAAGGAACACTCAGAACCACAAGCCGCGACATATATGGAAACAACCAGTTCTTTGGACCAAATGGTCCCGACAGCATACCGCTGGCGCCACGGACCGAATGGTCCCGACGGCATACCGCTGGCGTCCCGGGATACGACCCTCAGCTATGTGCCAAGTTAAAAATTTTGAAAGCGGCCTTACAACTGGCGCTTTTACCGAACACTGAAACCCAGAAGGTAATCAGAGTCAGTTTGAGGAAAATCCCACTTTATTGATAAATCTGAGAAGGTTACATTTCAAGTGTGTGACCGACCCTAGTCTCCGGGGCGCTAGCATGCCAAGGCGAGAGCCATGACAACATTCCAGCAAGGGAGGCTGAGACTTGGTTGGAGCTCGCCCTGAGTCGCAACCCGCACTCCCCTATAGTATTGGTGTGATTCGGCACCCCCCCTCATACCAAGTACTCTACCCAAGCTGGTAAAGCACGTTTTTCTCTCTCTAGGATTTTCTCTTTCTAGAAAATCATTTTCTCTCTCTAGATTTTATTGATCCCCAGGCTTCCTTTAATCATGCCTAGATCGTGTGAGGTGATTGCACATCGATCTGAGCTCTCTGGACTTCGCTAGAACCGATCAAAGATTTTCAGCCATAGGAACTTGGCACCGGCTGGATTCTGGTCACAGTGGCGCCGGGAGCGGCGCCGGCGCCGGGAGCAGCAGGGGCGCTGCTGGCGCCGGGGACATAGCTGGCGCCGATGGCGCCGGAAGTAAAGCTTGTAAAGGTAGCTTTACAACATCCACCCCACCTTTATAAAATCTGATGTCCTCATCAGATGTCAGATTAAAGTAAAGGTGTCTCCCAATTAAAACAACTATACATTTAAGCTACTTGGCACAGTACTCAATTTACTGGCCACTTTTTATTAACATTGAAACTGGCACACCACAAGTTGGAGGCTCAGCTCTTTGTACTGAAAAAATTACATAACTTGAAAATATATCTTTGTCTGGGAAAAGCGTAGATTTGATATCGCTTTCGTAAAACCCGAGAACCTTATTAACTGTGACAGAGGCCTTTCTTTGAAATGTTTGCCCCTGTCGCTTCTGACTTTCGACTTTGGAACTCCTTTGAGCTCCTGATTTGTCCTTGATGCACTTTGTGTTGAGCTCCCTGAGCTCCAAGTTTGTTCAGTTCCGCACAGGTATCAAGGCTCCCTGAGCCGAAGGATTTATCGTTTGATTGCCCACTTTATGGTCCACTCCGTGCCTTGTTGCTTATGCACCTTGATTTCTCTCCTTGTCCAAGCCTGATCTTGATACTTTTCCATCTTGGCTCTTTAAGGTAGGCAAAGATTGAGTACTCCGCAATGCATCTCTCACTTAGCTTGAAGTAGCTCTTTGAATCAGCCCAAATGTAACCATTGACCTCGTGGAAAGCCAAAGGGTCGCACTAGTTTGATCCGCATCCGAACTATCTCTTCGCGTTTGTTTGAAGCACCATGTCCGTCGCACAAAACTTGACTTTCACAATTCCATCACTGGTTAGTTGCCTCACAATCAAAACAAGAAGTGTACATCGAGCTTGGCTTCAAGTAGCTCTCTTTGAATCAGAAACATGCACCCAGAGTTTGCACTAATCCGATCTCAACGCGAACTGTCCCTTAGCGTCCGTTCGAAATACCAAGTCTCTCATGCAAGACTCAACTTTCACAGTTCCTTCATTGATCGGCTGCCTTACACGTAACACAAGCCAGCGTACTCATATGTTTCCTCATCATTGCTGGTCCAGAGAAATCTTATAACAAACTTTCCTTTCCACAACAAAAACTTGTCAACTTATTAGGTCCAAAGTTCGCCAGTCTCCTCGTGTGAGTATGGCTAGGTCACCTTGAATTTGCCCCCATTTTGATCAACTTTAATTCAAAATTTGCCCCAAGAGAGAGGTGTGTGTGATAGTTCCCCTCCACTTAATAAATCAGCTGATCGGACTTTAGAGTAGAGTTCTTCGGACAAAAAGCCTTTCCAACACTTTGCTTCCCATCGGCTAGGATTATGGCTCTATCCAACTTGTTGCCAATCTCTGAAGAGGATCCTAGTCTTTTCCCCTTTGAGGAAAAACCCAACTGATACTGGATATCACCCATGCTCAGTGAGTTTCAGTTCCGAAGGTGGCCGTCCCAAAATGAAGACCAACTGCTATAGAAGATCTCCCCTGAAATTGCCCTTTCCAACTTTTGACTTCCTGCTTGCGTCTGGTGGGCGTTGTCGCAAATGAAACTAACCCAAGAAACAGGCTAGTCATCCATCCTTTGCAAACATTGAGTCATTTCATTGTCGTTCACGTGCGAGTACTTGAACTGCAAATCCGCCGCACAGATTCTGGATATCGCCCATGCTCAGTGAGTTTCAGTTCCGAAGGTGGCCGTCCCAAAATGAAGACCAACTGCTCCATAGAAGATCTCCCCTGAAATGGCCCTTTCCAACTTTTGACTTCCTGCTTGCATCTGGTGGGCGTTGTCGCAAATGAAACTAACCCAAGAAACAGGCTAGCCATCCATCCTTTGCAAACATTGAGTCGTTTCGTTGTCGTTCACGTGTGAGTACTTGAACTTCAAATCCGCCCCACAGATTCTGTAGTCCTCTTTGTTTGATGGTATCAGCCTTCAAAAGAAAAAGGTTCCTTCTCGAGCCATCAGCTCCTTGTATCACAAGCAATCATGCAAACCAGGCAAAGCACGAGTACTAAGACTCACCACGAATACGTACAAGTAAGACACTCAGGCAGGTTTACTAACAAGTAACAAAGGCAAGGTCCCCCTTTGAGATGGTCCTGCCAACGGACCTTTGCCTGGCCGCGCCCATACAAATCGATCACAGAATCAGCCCACATAGGACACCCCTCCAACTATCCGTGCTTTCACCATTAAGCAGCACATTGCCTCAGTCACGCCCCACCACTTTTTGGTCGATAGCCCTTATAGCTAAACGATCGGCAGCTATCCCGCACCGGCAGCTAACCACCCGTGCTTTACACCCGAATTCGAGCAGCATCTCTGTATCAATGGTTAACCCGTACAGTTCGAATATGTCGCCCCGCACCCCACAAGGTACAGACCGTGCTTTCACCTCCCTAGACAGCACTTTGCCTCATCCGTCCTACGTGCAGACAGCGCCAGGCCCGAACCGCGAGAACTGACCGTGCTTACACCTCAAGGGCAGCACTTTGACTCATCAAGTCCCCCGTTCTGCCGACCACCCCGACCGTGGACGCACCCGTGCTTACACTGTGGGCAGCACCTCGCACAACAGTTGTCTTGATGAACCCCAAACCGTGGCCATTTCCGTGAGATCCGCATAGCTGACCGGCCAGTCGGCTCTGATACCACATGTAGCGCAAGCATCCCAAAGGGAGCCGGGAACCACGACTTAGCTTCCTAGCCTTCAACTCTTGCCATCCGAACCCACTTGACATACAAGCAGCCAACTCGCCAACAACAATCAGACTTAACCAACTTGAAGTTCCGAAAACCAACATTGAGCTCCAACCTGGCGCCATGGCAGATCGGGGGTCCCGATGTGGGTGACTTCCCTCCAAGCAAGCCGCCCGACATACATCAAACTTAACCAACTCGAAGCTTCGTTACAAACGAGTAACATCCATTCCAAGCAAGCGGTCTGACTTACATCAGACTTAACCAACTGAAAGCTTCGTCACGAGCGCTGGAAGCCAACCTGGCGCCACGCCAGACTGGACAGCCATAAACAGGTAACATCCACCCAAGCAAGCCATCCAACTCAGCCGACAGGTTAGAGCCCGTTCCCCAAGAGCTTAACCCATTCACGTTCATGCAAGGAACACTCAGAACCACAAGCCGCGACAGATATGGAAACAACCAGTTCTTTGGACCAAATGGTCCCGACAGCATACCGCTGGCGCCACGGACCGAATGGTCCCGACGGCATACCGCTGGCGTCCCGGGATACGACCCTCAGCTATGTGCCAAGTTAAAAATTTTGAAAGCGGCCTTACAACTGGCGCTTTTACCGAACACTGAAACCCAGAAGGTAATCAGAGTCAGTTTGAGGAAAATCCCACTTTATTGATAAATCTGAGAAGGTTACATTTCAAGTGTGTGACCGACCCTAGTCTCCGGGGCGCTAGCATGCCAAGGCGAGAGCCATGACAACATTCCAGCAAGGGAGGCTGAGACTTGGTTGGAGCTCGCCCTGAGTCGCAACCCGCACTCCCCTATAGTATTGGTGTGATTCGGCACCCCCCCTCATACCAAGTACTCTACCCAAGCTGGTAAAGCACGTTTTTCTCTCTCTAGGATTTTCTCTTTCTAGAAAGTCATTTTCTCTCTCTAGATTTTATTGATCCTCAGGCTTCCTTTAATCATGCCTAGATCGTGTGAGGTGATTGCACATCGATCTGAGCTCTCTGGACTTCGCTAGAACCGATCAAAGATTTTCAGCCATAGGAACTTGGCGCCGGCTGGATTCTGGTCACAGTGGCGCCGGGAGCGGCGCCGGCGCCGGGAGCAGCAGGGGCGCTGCTAGCGCCGGGGACATAGCTGGCGCCGATGGTGCCGGAAGTAAAGCTTGTAAAGGTAGCTTTATAACAGGACACCTACTTTATTCTCTAGCTTGACTTTTAGGCCCTATGACATTAAAAGTCTCGCAAAAAGGCCCAAAGTCCTTTTATTGACTTTGTAATTGATCAAATCTCTATGTGATCATCGGGTTGGACTTACACACGCAAGGTGCCAAATTCCTCTCACTAATTAACTAGGTTTAGGATTGCCTTGGGATCCGCAAACCCTCCAACAGTATCCCCCACCAAAATTGGTGGCTGGACACCTCACGAGATTATTCACTTTGGGTTCTGGTTGGCCTCCCCTCTAACCTTGATAAGGTGATGTTGCACTTTTTCCATGAATTCCAAGCGATCGGTGTTGAAATCCTTCTTGTGCAGTAAAAAAAAAACTTATGCACATCTGCAATCCATTTTGAGGTTTTCCATGCAATGAATCTGGACTCCCATGCTCCACCCAGCATCGTAGCTCTATAGTATAACATGGCTAGTGGCAGCTGATCCTGAACTTTGTCAGACACCATCAGTCCATTGGGATCAAAAGCCAACATTGGAAGGCAATCATCCCACTGTGTGGATACTGATGCCAACATTGTCAAGTCTTTTGCAAAGAGCGCAAATTTCCTAACAGTTGGATCTGGCGAATTTCTATACTCAGTGACATAAAATTGAAGCGCACAATTGAAATCAACTAAGATTTGCTAGTTGTACTTTTGGTATATGATGGGCCAATTTGGTGTGTGAATGCTAACTTGCTCCACTAGAATCCCCAAATCTTTCCATTTCTTACATCACGGCATTGGCACATAGTGAGGATCTACCTTCAATTGGCTGGGCTTGCGACATAGCTCCTAATGAAATTTGGAGTTTTCTCAAAAATGGTCTTTCACCAAGCTGGTTGCTCACCTAATGTAGGTAGTTTGTGTGAAGCTTTTAGCACGTGTGAACTTCACCACACACTCTACAGGATCTTACTGAGGTGTTGTGACTGCACAAGATTGATCAATGAACAGTATGCTTGAAAAATATAAGACAAGAGCACAATGGCATACATCTGATGAAAAAATCTAACTCTTCACTATGAGAAATGAATGTCAGAAATAATTCTAAGTGTTCAGTATGGGAAAAAGTGGCTGCTCTTGGGTAGAGAGAGAAAATCAAGCATAGAAAACTCGGGTAGAGAGAGAATGAGTCCAAAACACCAAAATCTCAATATTTACAATGTGGCAAAACATGCCCAACTTTTCCTACATGAGAGAGACTCGAATTCCTATAGTGGAGTTGCATGGAAAGTCCACTTAACTGAACTAATTCACCTACCATAGATCCACATGTGTAACTGCATGCATGTACTGCATGTCAACTCATAAAACTGCCTAGACATGTGTAGATCACTGAAACTACTTTGCATGTTGCATGCACTGATTGCATGTGGCTTGCATGCATACAGTAAGACTTTGCATGCTATCTAAACATCTGCATGTCATCATAATTGAACCTACCTAGCTCAAATCCGAGCTACACTAGAAGGATATGTGCTCAATTCACACTCCTTTTATGTACAACATGAAATCTAGTGGAAATCATCATGGACATGACCCCAAACTCGAGATAGGAAGATAATATGTTAATAATCTTCACACTCCTCCTTAAAATCTATGTTCCACACTCTAGAGAGAACTATCAAACAGGGCGGATAGCTCAGTGGTAGAGCATCCAATCTGGTATGAGGGAGGTCCTAGGTTCAAATCCTAGTCTGTCCATCCATATTATGATTTATGGATTTCTAACATGGTATTAGAGCCAAGTTAGACCTAATAGTTCATGGTGTCAAAGCCATGGTTAGGTGGCCCAAGTTGTGGGGCAGGTGACAGCTAGGACCCCAACCAAGTGTGGCTTGAGGGGGGGTGTTGGAATATCAATCCACACTCTAGAGAGAACTATCAAACAGGGCGGATAGCTCAGTGGTAGAGCATCCCATCCGGTATGAGGGAGGTCCTGGGTTCGAATCCTAGTCTGTCCATCCATATTATGATGTATGAATTTCTAACAGTTTGTCCAATTCTTTGTCGGCCTCGATCTCGAAGGTCTTGAACTTAATAACCCATCCACCCCTCAAGGACTCATGCGGATGTGGCTACAGAAAGGTTTGAATCTAGTTTTCAGTGGTAATTGGATTTTGAAATAACGGCCTAGTCCTGAAAGTAGATGGACATGTTTTATTGGCTTGTGCATCTGGTACTACTTCTTTAGTATCAGCATCTCCCCCTTTATCCAAGCTTGTATCCATTTGTTCGTCAGTTTGATGTGCTAGTGAGAATTGCGGCATAACCAAAACTGGAATCTGGGGATTCGACTCTAAAACTGGAGTGGCAGCCTTTTCATAATTCTTGATAATGGACTTTGCCTTGGCCAACTCTATCGATGCCATACGTTTGAACTTATTGAATCAGACTTGAAACTCTGCCAATGAAGTTTGATAGGTTCAACCTTCTTGAACAAATAATTGATCTCCTCTAATGAGACAAGATGGTCAAGCACTTGTTTTTCAAGTATGTATCTCTTTCAAGGGTGGTCACATCCAATTCGCCTTGAAGGTGCTCCCGATCAAGTGCAGCCATGGCCAATTGTCCTTGTAGAAGTAACAATTGTTGTTTGGCATCTTGGACAGCTTTGCAAAAGTGATGAAGCCTTTATGATATTTGATGAAGCCTCGACCAGCTACACTGAACAAGACTGTGATGTAGTCATTGATTCAGGAGCAACCTCACACATCACCTACAACAAAAAAATCTTGATCAACTACAGAGAACTCAAAAACAACAGAGCAGTGATTCTAGGCGATGGGAGTCGACACGATATCAAGGGCATCGAAACTCTACAACTACCACTCTACGTACCCTCATTAAGAAAAGACCTACTATCAGTTTGCAAGATGTTAGATCTTGGAACTCGAGTTCTATTCGATGGCAATGTATGTCGGATGATCAAAAAAACAATGAACAAGTTGCTGACAGTTGGATGCAAAGAAGGAAATCTCTACCAAGCCAAGATAATCAACAATTCTACTAACATACTTAATGAATCAAAAAATGAAACTCAATTCTGGCACAAAAGAATGTATGATCTGAATATGAGGGGCCTCTATGACATGAGCAAGAAGGACATAGTCATAGGTTTGAAAATATCCAGACCTGATGCTGAGTTTTGTGAAGCCTGTCAGAGAGGGAAATAGCATCGAAATCCATTCGTATACGAGGGAAGAAGTGCTAAAGAAGTTTTTGAGCTCGTCCACTCAGATGTCTGTGGACCGATGAAAGTTGATTTGCTCTCAGGAGCAAGGTATTTCTTGATGTTCATTCATGACTACAACCGGATGACAACAATCTATTACTTGAAGAAAAAATCTGAAGTGTTTGACTCTTTCAAAAGGTTCGTGGCATTCGCAAAATGACACACCTCAAAGAAGATTCAGGTCATCAAGTCTGATAATGGAGGTGAGTACAAGAGCACAGAATTTTTAAGATTCTATCAAGAACAAGCCACTCCTGCGAACACACCCGAATATAATGGTATTACAGAAAGAAGAAACAAGACACTAGTCGAAGGAGCCAGATGCATGATGGCACAAGCTTGATTGCCGAGTCAATTTTGGACTGAGGCAATAGTTGTTGTGGTACACTTGCAGAACAGGTCAACAACGATAGCCCTGAAAAACAAAACACCTTACGAAATGTGGACAGGTAGAAAGCCTGATCTGTCATACGTGTATGTATTCGGATGTGCAGCATACAAGCACATACCAAAGAAATTAAGAAGCAAGCTCGCCGAAAAGTAAGAGCAGATAATCATGGTTGGATACTCGAACGGATCACAAGTCTACAGAATCTACAGCCCAACCACAAAGAAAGTCGTGTCGAGAAGAGATGTGAAGTTTGATGAGTCCACATTCCTTGGATTAAAAGAAGAAAAGGGGCATGAGATCTTCACACTATTGCCCATTGAAGAGGGAGATCAAGGGCAAACATCAAATCAAAATGTCAGCCTCATACCCTAGAGCAGCTGGAAGCCAAAGATCAACCCGACAAAGAAGAAACATTAAAAGTGATGAATCGAACCCAAAAGGTCGACAAGACAAATAAGACCTCTAGAATGATACACTGACAAGCCTTCAATGGAGCGAAGAAACAAGTTTCGAATACTGCAGCTTCATTGAAGAGCCAACAACATATCAAGAAGCTATTCACAGTCCAAAAAGTAAATTCTGGAAGCAGGCAATGTCAGAAGAAATCGAATCAATGAAGCAAAATGAGGCATGGACACTAGAGCCACTACCCTAAAATAAAAAGATCGTCGACTGCAAATGGGTCTACAAAAGAAAAATTAAGTCAGATGGAACTGTCAAACAATACAAAGTAAGGTTTGTCGCAAAAGGCTACACACAAAGGTACGCTGTCAATTACTTCGATATGTAGTCACCAATGGTGAAAATGACAAGCATTCGACTGCTCCTTGCATAGCAACTCAACACAATCTGGAAATTTACCAGATTGATGTAAAGACAGCCTTTCTCCATGGAGATGTAGAAGAAGAAATCTTCATGAAGTAGCCTAAAGGATTCAAAGACCCCGACAATCGACAATATGTTTGTCGTTTGCAATGATGCATTTATGGTCTGAAACAGGCATCATGATCTTGGTATAAGAAGATCGATGGTCTTCTGAAGTCTGTAGATTACATTCCTACACAACTAGATTGTAATGTCTATATAAAAGAAGTAGAAAGAAATTTTGCGATTTTGACTATATTTGTAGATGACTCCCTAATGATAGGAAATTCCTTGATGCTAATCAAGAAAATGAAGAGTCAAATTTCTAAAAGTTATGGAATCACAGATCTAGGAGAAGCAACAAAATTCCTTGGGCTGGTTGGATGTGTAGCATACAAGCACATTCCAAAAGAAAAAAGAAGCAATCTCGATGATAAATCAGAGCAAACAATCATGGTCGAGTACTCGAATGGATCACAAGTGTATAGACTCTACAATCCAACCACCAAGAAGGTTGTTTCGAGTAGATATGTGAAGTTCGATGAGTCCACATTCCCTGGACTGAAAGATGAAAAAGGCCATGAGATCTTCACACTGCTGCCAATTCAAGAGGGAGATCGAGGATAGACGTCCAATCAGAATGTTGAGCCATAGACTCCAGAGCAGCAGGAAGTAGAAGATCAACCCCATGAACAAGAAACATTCGAACAGCAATGAAACGAACCCAGAAGGTCAACAAGATAAAGAAGACCTCCAGATTGATACGCTAACAATCTTCAGTGGAGCGAAGACACATAATTTGAGTATTGTAGCTTCATTGCAGAACCAACAACATATCAAAAAGTTGTCCAGAGTCCAGAGGGATAATTCTGAAGCAAACAATGTCAGAGGAGATCGAGTCAATGAGGCGAAATGAGGCATGGACACTAGAGCCACTACCAGAAAACAAAAAAATCATCGATCGCAAGTGGGTGTACAAAAAGAAAATAAAATTAGATGGCATTTTTGGCCATTACTAAGCAAGGCTTGTCGCGAAGGGCTACACACAAAGGTATGGTGTTGATTATTTCGACACATATTCGTCGATGGTCAAGATGACAAGCATACAACTGCTCCTTGCATACGCTACACAACACAATTTGAAAATTCACCAGAATGATGTAAAGACAGCCTTTCTCCATAGAGATCTAGAGGAAGAAATCTTCATGAAGCAGCCTGAAGGATTTGAAGACCCCGACAATAGACAATATGTCTGTCGGTTGCAGAGATGCATTTATGGTCTAAAACGGACATCATGAGCTTGGTACAAGAAGCTCAATAGTCTTATGAAGTCTCTAGACTTCAATCCTACACAACCAGACTATAATGTCTACATAAAAAGAGTAGAAAAAGATTTTGTGATATTGACTATTTTCATGGATGATTCTCTTATGATAGGAAACTCCTTGATATTAATCAAGGACACAAAGAGTTAGATCTTTGAAAATTATGAAATCACAGATCTAAGAGAAGCAACAAAATGGCTCAGGTTGGAGATCAAAAGAGATCGAATAAAAGGCGGAATGTACTTGAGTAAGTCAGAATACACCTGAAAAGTACTGAAGTAGTATCACATGATGGACTGCAAAGAAAAAGCCACACCAATGATAGTTGGTGCCAAGCTGACGAAGCAGGATTGTCCGAAAATAGAGGAAGAAAAATAGAAAATGGAAGGTATATCCTACCAAACCCTAATCGGTAGTCTGATGATGTACCTTACAATTTGTACCAGATCCGATCTAGCTTTCTCTATTTATGCTTTAAGCCAATTCTCTTCCAATCCTGGCATGGCACATTGGCAAATGGCAAAATGAATCCTACAATATCTGAAGGGTACCCAAAATATGGGATTAACCTATAGAGCTGACAATGAAAGGAAAGGATTCGAATTGCACCACTTCAGTGATGCAAGCTGGGCAAGCTACAAAGATGACAACAAATTCGTAACTACAGGATGTTCAATAGCGCGCGGAGCAGCAATCAACTGGATATGCAAAAAAGAAAATCTTCGTAGCTCAATCCTCATGCAAAGCTGAGTACATCGCAACTTCAAAGGTGGCGAACGAGGTAGTTTGGTTGCAGATGATGTTGGAGGCAATTGGGATACCATAAGGAGAACCATGCATGATGATGATGGATTCTCAGAGTGCCATTTATCTGTCCCAGAATCCTATTTTCCATTCAAAGACAAAACACATACCTTTGAAGTACCATCACATTCGAGATTTGATCTCGAAAGGAGAGCTCCAGGACCAGTTCATAAAGTATGAAATTGCAGATATGCTCACGAAGCCGCTCAACAAACCACTCTTTGCAAAGCAAAGAAAGACAATTGGATTGAACATGCAAAGTTGCAAGGTTCAAGAAGAAGTGCCAGAAATTGTGAACTTCTGCAACTTTGCCACAACGCGAAGCGAAGCAAAACTCGAAGGTCGAATGATTTGCGAAAGTCAAACATGCCTCTAGGACCAAAAGACATGACACGAAAAGAATTGAAAAGAAAACAAAAGAAAATCTTTCGCGCTGCCAACTGGCAGCTCAATGGGCGTGGAGTCTTGAACTTCACGCTTAGCTGAAACAATCAGTAATAATAGAGAGTAACTAACTAGTTGATTAGCGTTAACTACGCTTGTAATTCTCTGTTTAGCTATCTTGTAAACTCCACACAGTGGAGATATAAACGCAATTCTGGATCAACAAAAGTATGTGCGAGAGTAGAGCAGCAAAAGAAAGGATTAGAAAAAATAGAGAAACAAAATAGCTGTGCATGAAAGTCTGCCAACGAGTAGAACACAATGAAAGAGCAGAGTGTCAGGTCGCCAATGAGCAAGACACTGATCATCTTGTTTTAAAAATCAAATCTGATAATACATTTGCTCTCTCTTGTCCTCCTCATTTTTCATTGTCTTGACTGCTAGAATGATTTATGTTCTGTGATCTATAGTCGCGTGTCTAGGATCTTGCAAGCTTCCGCATAAGAAAATTCAAAAGAAAGAAATTTGTTTGTGAAACAAAACCCGTTCGCGCCAGAATGTGTAGTCTATTTGGAATTCTTTGCAGATAGCTGACGAATCTATCCTTGGTAGTTTGATAAGTTTCAATACTCACTGGTGTGGTTGATGCATAAGCATAGTAGGGATGTCTTCCAGTAGCTGGCGGACTAGTCTCCCACATATTGTCATTGTGGCTTAGATTATTTACGTTAGGCCTATGAGGGCCAAACTTAGTCAAGAAAAGTCTGTGGAAAGTATCGATGTCGTCAATGGTTCCTCCCAATAAACTATTGTACCATGTCCTTGCAACTCCAGTCAAGGTAATTGTGAAATACATCATCACACGGTGGGGATTAGTTATACCATTAGCTAAACAAGCAGCCTTGAAATGATTGATATGATCTTCTGCATTTTCATACGAGGCCCTATGGAATTCTGGTGTATCACTCTTTAGTTTGGGCAAGGGGCTTACATTGGTTCGTACAATGATTGATTCAATGTCTCGAGTTGCCATGGTGCCTACTAGATTAATCTAGATTAATTCTGAAGAAAATACACTAATTGGTCTTGCTTAATTGATCTATCCTACTGCATCTCAGCTACTCTTACAGGCCTAATCCTACCATCTACTAAACTGAATCTCTTCTAATCAGGACCTACATGAGTCTAATCCTGGTTGTGTATCTTATGTACGTTTTCAAAAACATTCTTCCAGGTGGCCACATTTCCTACAATACCTACATATAGTGGTAGGACAATTCTTGTTCAGATGCTCCCCCTAGCAAAACCGACAAACAAGCTTGGTGGTTGTAGATAGCCTTTGGTTGACTAGTGTTCAGTTGGCATTTAAATTGTCCTATTTCTATAGCCAAGGCTAATAACCTGTGTTCATATTTAAGACACGGTTTCATAATTCTTTGACTAGCCCTCTTACTTTTTCATTAGGATCTCTAGGAGGTTCCAGTAAAGCTTCTCATCTTCGTAATAATCCCCATAACCAAGAGAAAAATTCTATAGTTTTCAGGTAAAGGGTCTCCATTTGGCTCAATTACTTGGGCATGGGGTACGTAACAATGTTGGATGGGGTGGTTGAGGACAGTGTACTCTTGACAATGACAAGGTTGTAAAATGTATACTCTATTTGTGGGCTCAGCACATATCACTGTATGATGCTAACCACTATCATATCATATCACTTATAGCCAAAGAAAAAAGGGCGATTCTTTCAAATATATCAGTATTTTGAGTGAACGTCAATGGTTGGGTCTCTTGACTGATGCACTAGGATTGACATATATTTGGCGGGATTCTCAGTACTTGATGGTAATGAACGAAGATAGATGCACTTGTGTTGGCATCTAACGGGTCAGGTAACGCTCGACAAGGGTGAATTTAGATTGGATTCATTGCTAATGGATCAAATTCATCTGAACAGTGGAGATGGATAAGCACTTTTCAAGCAATAAACATGCAATAGACAATGTATGGATAACTACCTTCCGAACAATGTTTTCTTCACAAGTTTGAGCTCCCGACAGACGCACCAATGTTGGTCAGATTTTCTGTCGAGAAACTGGTCCCGTTGAAAGATCCCCAGCAGGGGAAGGGCCCACACTACCCTTACGCGAGTGATCGGGGTAATGCCATTTCCATTCCTGAGGGCCGTTCTAATCACCCCAAACTCCCAGATCTAATAACCTCGTACTCTCGGAGATGAACTGATTATCGAACTAGGATGTTGTTTTTGTCACTTCTACTCTTTCAGATTTTAGTCTGGTAATAGATATTGTATGCTAACTCTTTTCTATCCTTGGCATAGTCGAGTCAAGTTTGTGAACAACAATATCCATACTGGATCTATGCGAAAATAGATGCATATTCGAAACTGACGTACTTCTCTAACTATCTCACTGTGCTAAATCTCCGGTGCGAACACTCTCATGCTGGGTATCGAGAGTAATGAATCTTATTGTCACCATACTTCTATGTGTAAAACTGGGCAATAAGTTTACTTTATTTTTTCTATCTCATGTTTGAGCAATTTCATGTGGATGTGTGCAAATTGTCAAGATATGGTAAAACTAGCTACATTGGTGAGCATCATTTTGATGTTGGATTTCTACTAGCATTCTTGGCTGGTTTTGCTGATAAAAATGAAGCTAATGGAGGTTCATTATGTCACTCATTCATGGCCAATTCATCAAGTGTTGATGACATCTTGTGGCAAGATGGATATGGAGGCTCATTCATGGAGTTTTATGGTGGATACATGGCAAGAAAGGACAAAGAGGGAGGATACACGCAAGCAATGGTTGATCACTCACATTTATTGTTTGGTTGCTATAATTTTCCAGAGAGTTCAAAGTTGATAGCATGGATGAATCATCTATTTTACATTCTATTTGGTTTTTCATGTCCTATTCACATCTTGACATGTAAAATTGATGTAAGAAATAGTGAGCATCCAAAGTGGACACTATTCTCTATATCAATTATGGAAGCTACTTTAAAACCTTAGAAAGGAGGTCTATAGGATGGAGATCATTCTAAAGTTGGATCAAAGTTCTATGGTCAAAACTATGCAAGGAGCAAGCATATTGAGGTGGCATATCACTTTGTCAGGGAGCAAGTCATAGCAAAGGAGGTAGAGGTTCAACATGTTTATTCAAAGGAATGTGTAGCTGATATCTTTACCAAAGCATTGGGAAATGAATTTTTTATAAAGCATAGGACTTCACTTGGAGTGTTCTCAAAGCCTATGCTAAAACTAGTTGAAGAGGGAGTGTGAGAAATTTCAACTAGTTTAGAGTTTGCTATTTTGATCATATTTGTATATTTGAAAATTGAGGCCAATTTTCATATTAGACTTAGAGTTTGACTTTTGAAAGTTTTATTAGTCTAAAAGCATTTGAATAAGTACTTTTAGAAAGTGTGAGAAAGTGTGGTACACGAGTTTGGTAGATTCAAATTTGAATGTTGGAGACATTGAATCTAGTCCACATAAAAGTAGGGTTTTTCATGATGGAGGAAAACCAAAGTTTCAAATTAGGTATGTAGATGCTATACATAGTTGTACATTCATAGGAAGAGATACATTCTCTCTCTATCATCTCACTTCATGCTTATACATGCAACCATGGCTGTAGACAGCCGGCCCACTTCTAGAGGCAATGGATTTTTACTCGGCGCTTTTCCATTCTGAGATTAACAGCCGGCCCACTTCTAGAGGCAATGGATTTTTACTCGACGCTTTTTCATTCTGAGATTAACATGGGTTTAGGGTCTAGGATTTAGGGTTCATGCTTACGCCACCTGGGATGAGAAAAAGACTCACTTCTACTTCCTGTACCAAGGTACCACGTACAAGGTCAGGATTAACATAGACTCAATGGTCACCATTGGCATTATGTCCGGTGATCGTCAACCCATCTCCCATCACCATGCCAAAACTCTGATCAAACCGTTCGTCACCCAAACTGCACCAAAAATTCCAATTTAGACTAACAACGGCTACCTGATAGATGCTATCACGGAACTCGTCATTCAGGCAGTGGTGCATCTGTTGAATAACTTTCTGGTTATTTCAGCATTTTGAAAGGACAACATCCAGTCTAAGCTGTTGAGTCAGATAGTGGAATCCTTTCTGGAATTCCCTGGCCCCTCAGTTGTGCCATACGACTGGCATAGCATTCTTATTCGTGAACTAACCAGCTCCATCAAACCCAACAACCGTGAGCGTATTGCAGCAGGCCCCCTGTTGTGTAACTTTGCCTGCGCACTTCTCGAGGTGAAAGTGTGCGGTTTCCAACGCTCGTCCCTTTTGTCCACCCAAGTGCCACACACTTACCTTTATTCGCCATCCCAAGCATCCACCTCCTCCCAACCTGCAGTTATTAACACAACGGCTAGCAAATGAATGCGTGGCACTGCCTCTACATCCTCATCTCCACCTGCTACCCGAAGACGTGCCTCCACTACCGCACTAACCACTCCATTAACCACCGGCACTTCTTCTTCCGTGCAATCCCCCACTCCGATCTCTATTGTCGCTACCTCTCTTCATGTTTCATCCACAACTGTTTCTGTGTCCATCCCCGTTTCCTCTGTTGATACCACTCCTATCTCTATTCCATTATCCACTACTCCGTCCATCACCATCGCATCCTCCATCACTCTTGCCCCCACTGTTGCTTCCATTCCATTCAATCCTTCTGAATTGCCTCCAGACACTCTGGCGTGGATGCAAGTCATCAATTTTTCACCCCCACGCCAGATACTTTCTGCTCCATCCTCACCTTCTTCCATACTCCACACCACCCTTCAGTTCCTCTCTGTTTCTCCCATCCTCTCGTTCGGACAAACCGTCATCACCCATGTTTTCACAGTTGCTTCTCAAATCCCACCTGCTTCACCAACAAAGGTTGCCGAGGGCAACCAACCATTGCTTGATGACGCATTTGTCCAAACAATTTCGTACCATCGCCAGATCGGGCTGATCCTACCGCTCCAGATGGCATCAGGTCCAATGAGAACCTAATAGAAAATAATGACGACGGTACTCCACAAGTCGTCGGGGCCGATACAACACAAGCCCCTACCAGTGCCAGTGTACTGGCTACTCCCACAGACCTAATGACGGCATACCAGACTCTGGGAAAATACATCCTGGATGCGACAGCGGCCAAAGCTATCTTGAAAAGCAGGGTACTACATCTGACAACAAGCAATACACAGCTGCGAGCATAACTCACCAAGCTGCAGCATGAGCTGATTTTGACTCAGCGACATGAACAAGAAGGGCACCAGGAAATTGCCAAGTTGTAGTAGAAGGAGGAGGGCCGACAAAGGCCTCCACGAAGGTGTGGGAGCTTCAATCTAAAGCATCCCAATGGCTTGCTCCCATTCAGACGCAACTAAACCTTTTGGAAGCAGAGAATACACGCCTGGGGACGAAGGTCAAAGACCTACAAGACGAAAAGCTCGTATGGTTAGCTCAACCTACACCAGACTCATGGTCGTTCTCTCAATCAGAAATGAATCTTCTTTGGCGTCAGGTGTAGATTTATAGCCAGACCATAAATAGCTACCAGACAGAGTTCAACAAATATCGAACAACCGCAACTCACGAGCTCGCCCAGGCCAAACAAGCCCTCAAGGCTTGCCAAAAATTCATGGAAACGAAAGCCCAGCCCACCTCCATGGTAATTTCACTGCCACCTAATTTTGATGCTGCACAGGCCAGTACCAGCCAAGATCAAAGCCAACAAGCAGCAGGGGGATTCACCCAAGATCAAGGGTCCGAAGGCCAAGACCAAGGACAAACAGATACGGCTGTTGAGACACGAGACCAGGGCCAAGGCACAGATACCAGCCAAAGCCAAGCCACATCATCTAGAGGTTTGCGCATGATATCTGCCAGCCGGGCCTTCCGAAGACCAAAGTCCGTGGAGGAGAAAATCAACGAATTCCTATCAAAGTATCTCCACGAGTCATTAAGAGACGGCTGACAGATATTGTTTTCAGCTCAGACAATAAAGGGCAAAGAACTGCAAGCATTACCCGCCCTCCAACCACAACCAAAGTGGCACCAGCAGTTGTTCGAAAGAGACCCTGCGGCCATCAGGGCCTACGACAAGTCCACAACAATTACGGGTCCTGCCATGTACGCGACTATCCAAATGGGCGAAATGTGGCACCCCTCTGGACAGGATCACACTGCAAAATTTTAATTGGCCAATCATACCATCAGAATATGGGTGGACTACGGATGTAGATGCCAGAAGGGCTCTCACCACGTTCGCAAATCAATATATCAACTGCCCTGATCCAACAGTCCGCGCGGCAGCCACTTACGCCCGGGACTTAGAACACTTAATGAGCATTGAAACAAAATGGGATGATATTCTTCCCTCAATATTCTTTGATACTAATAAGGCGCTAGCTTCCGACAAAGTCGAAGATCAGATGCTAGTCGCTCGTGTATATTACCGAATTGCGTTCCTTGGAGATCCCTGGACACACCGATTCCAAGCATGGGTTGAGCAAGAATGGTTGACAGGAGTCCACAAGTCCTTCCACATGCCCAAGGACTCGAAGAAACTGGACCGTCTCAACTTCATGGAAGACGTTACGGGCTACTGGATCCACCAGAGGCGGGCAAAGCGGATGCTATAGTAAACCGGCAGAGTGCCGAGGGACCGGCACTACTTCAAGCCGTGGGTCTTGTTGGGGGTATTCCTAACAAAGTGTAAATAAATAAAATCGTCCAGTAAAATGTGTTGCGAGGGCATGGCATCCTGCGCGTATAAGCCCATGGCCCAATGAGCATGCAAGCCAAAGTGTAAATAAAATAAAATAGACTTGGGCCTTTGTAATTAAAATAAAACTTGAGGCCCAAAGTCAATTTTAAACTTAGAGTTTACTTTTTAGAGTTGGGTCCAATTTTGGACTCACATGAATCTTGTGATTTCCAATGTACTTTTTTTGGACCCTTGGATCAAGTTGGGTCCAAGATGAATGGATAGGATCAATGTGAATATTAGCCAATAGGATTGAGGGGCAAGGGCCTTCCCCATTTTATAAAAAGACACCATTTGTACACTATTTGCATGCTTAATAGAGAGGAGGAGACTCTACTATTTTGAGAGCTCAAGCATCCTCATTTGCTAATCAATCTTGCTTATGCTATTGTTGTGTTTGCTTGTTATTTCCATTTCTTCCATGCTTCTTGTTTGTGATTAGTTAAGGTTTTTCCATAAGCAATGACATTGAGCATTTGAGCTAACCTCCATCTCATCTCTCTCTCTTCCTCTCTTCTCTTCTCTCTTCCTCTTCTTGTCTATCCTTTCCCTTCACCCAAAAGCATGATGAATGTTTTGATCTTGAAGGCTAAACCTTATCAATGTGCGAAAAGTACAAAAAGGACCAAGAGTGGATTCTAATTTGATCCTCAAGAGGGATTGGTTGTTAGATTACTTGATCTATCAATCTACTTGAGTAGTAAGATCAATCTAGATCAATTCTAGATACAAAATCCTAACAAGAAGAATCATTAATTGAAGGTAGGTGTACTTTCTAGTTTTATACGTGTGAAACACTGTCTGAGTATGGACTCCAACCTGAAAATAAAGTACACATTGATAGCACCTCAAAACAATCAAAACAAATGTTGACAAATGAAGAGAATCACTCAAAATTGCTTCCAAAACCAAGATTGGTGTCTCACATTGATTATGGCCAAATAAGCCTCTATATATATACACTTTTGGAGCTCAAGGTACTGATCATGCATCAGATCTCACACATGTGAGGATGCCTTGTCAACATCATGCAATTTGACACTTGGATCAAAACTTTCCATTTTGGGCATTTTTGGTCTATTTTCCTACTATATGGAGATCTTCATGGAAATCTTCTAGAAGCAAAAACTCGCCTACTTCAGCTATTTCCACATGTGTGAGTTGTCCTTTACACATGGGATGTGACACCTATTCAAAAGATTTAGCTCGTGCAATCATTAGATTGGTGCCATGTGTCATATCTCTAGAAAACTAGTTTTTGGCCATTTTAGCCACTAGAACTTGAATTAAATCATATGTACAACATATATGATTATGGTACATGACAAGTACACTAGTTTCACACATGAGAACAAGCTCCACACATGTGTGTCTATCCTATATACAAGATTTTTGGCGTCTACCAAGCTTATTTTTGCATTTTTCACACTCCTCCTCAAAAATCTAGCTTGGTAAATCTAGCATAGATCTATCTATAACTCCAAGAGCCAATCTTAATTTTATAAATGGATCTTTAGGCAATGCCTTGGTGAGTATATCAGCAATGCAATCTGATGATGAGACATGAATAAGCTTGATCTCTTTTGCTTGCACTTTCTCCCTCACAAAATGATGTGCAATCTCGACGTGCTTTGTTTGAGCATGGAAGACTTTCAAGACTTTCAAGCTAGTATTAACAAGCATAGAAAACTCGGGTAGAGAGAGAATGAGTCAAAACACCAAAATCTCAATATTCACAATGTGGCAAAACATGCCTAACATTTCCTACATGAGAGAGACTCGAATTCCTACAGTGGAGTTGCATGGAAAGTCCACTTAACTGAACTAAATCACCTACCAGAGATCCACATGTGTAACTGCATGCATGGATGTTGCATGTACTACATGTCAACTCATAAAATTGCCTAGACATGTGTAGATCACAAAAACTACTTTGCATGTTGCATGCACTGACTGCATGTGGCTTGCATGCATACAGTAAGACTTTGCATGCTATCTAAACATCTGCATGTCATCATAATTAAACCTATCTAACTCAAATCCGAGCTACACTAGAAGGATATGTGCTCAATTCACACTTCTTTTATGTACAACATGAAATCTAGTGGAAATCATCATGGACATGACCCCAAACTCGAGATAGGAAGATAATATTTTAATAATCTTCACATATGACATGTTGGAAAGAGCTAGGGGCCTTACAAGACCGAATGGAATGATCTTGTAGGCATATGCAGCCCATTCAGTAGCAAATGCATTCTTGTGTTGATCCTCAGGTGCAATCTTCACTTGGTTGTAGTTGTCTAAAAGGCTGTATGCTTCCGCTATTGTTACTCGATCCAAGACACTTTCCGTGAACGGTAAGAGATAGTGATCCTTCTAAGTCACACTGTTAAGTGCCTTCAGATTGACATAGATCCGCATTTTTCCATTCTTCTTGGGAACAATGACTATGGGTGACAACTATTCTGTGTGCTCAATTTCATAGATGAAATCAGCATCGAGCAACTTTTGCAACTTCTGCTTGATCAGTCCCTATTCTTCTTCTAATCTAGATCCACTCTCTAACTGTTGTAAATACTTGTATAGTCGCATGAAATACACACGTTTTCTAATAGCCGACAGAAATACAAAGAAATTTGTGGCAGAGTCTTGATGACATGAAAGGGTTCGACCACCTCAACTATTCGATATTCGTCACGTCGAATATTTCGACGACTCACAAGCCGGTCATCTATCAATCTCAAGTCGAGTCGATCAAAAGACGGCTCAACCATACCATTGTCATGACTGGACAAGATCTCCAACAGACTCAGATACTGTCCGAAAGCGATTGACAACAACTCATAGTGGAATCATCTAATTTTCAATGTACAGATTAATCATTCTTATAATTAGCTAGCCATCTATACAAATATCCATCAACTTATCAGTTGTAAGATTACTAAACACTACTTTAGCCTAATCGTCAATCTACACGATCAATAATTGAACACATGTTGTTCTTTCTCTCTATTACTATAGAGTATTGTCTTAGAAAAAATGCGACTTTGTCTGCATTCAGATTATTATCATTCGAGACTATTTCATATTCGTTCCATAAATTTGAGTTGTGTATGTTCTGATTGAATGCTTATTTTATTCATGTTCAAATAGATTCATGCTTGTAGATAAATTATTCGTAGATTAAACTATTCATGTGACTGATATTATAAGAATTTTGTTGTTCTAATCACCATTCCTAGATGCTTTATGCTTTCATACAGAGAAAGGGTCAGGGACTATATTGAGCGGGTCAAAAATCTACTATTCGAATGCAGTGCAGCCCTAACTCCCGATCATGTGGTGATCATGTGGTTCCTTGCAGGGTTAGCACGTAACATCAGAAGAGAATTGAAACTGTAGAACACTTGATCAGACAAATCTTGATTCTACTAACAAAGTGCACAATTTATTTGACAAAGAATGAGAAACGAACTCAAACTTGAAATATTTCTCTTTATGATCAATTTCAAAAGATACGTGAAATTTATCTTGCTTGAAACTTGAAAGATTCACAAAAGATTCATGAAACGGTTTCTTGTTGAAGCTCGCAGTTTCTTGTTGAAGCTCGAAAGATTCACGAACAAGTTTTTGTCGTGAAATATGCGGTTTTTTGTTCAAATCTTACTTGTCGCAAACAACTCGCAAAATATTCTAGATTCCTCTTTCAAGCTCAAAATTGTCAACTGTTGCGAAGAATTCGCAAAACACGAAGATGTCGCGAAGAGACAAAGTGTCGCGAACAATTCGCGAAACACGAAGCTGTGATGAAGAGACAAATTGTCGCAAAATATTTGCGAACAAAAATTATTCAAGCCTGGAAACAGAGCGTTTATTTGAATATCAACCATCGTAAACGGTTAGATCTACTGTTACAGAATTAAAAGACCAAAAGACTTATAATTAAAAGGCCAAAAGACTTGTCCTGTAGCAATATAAATACATGTGCACTACTCACTGTAACACACTCTCTCCAACTCAAGAGAGTCTCAGACTCACTCAATCACATACACAACAACGAGATAAGATAGTAAGAAATGTATATTGATAATTCAGATTCATAATTATACATTCATTTTTATTAATTATTTTTGTTTGTCTAAAATTGTCTTAAGTTGTCTTTTAATTCCGCATGCATATTCAATCAAGGCAAAAACTGTTCTATTAGTACATAGATCAAAAACAGACCCGATTGAAGACATTGATATTAGTTTGATTTATTCAAACTTTCATCGTGTTCTTTGAGAAAGAATTATTACTATACAGTGGTATCAGAGCAGGATCAATGTTGATATAGTGGTATCAGAGCATATTGGAGCTGATATAGTGGTATCAAAACATATAGGTCGATACAGTGGTATCCACACACCCCTCTCAACATTCTTCATACATCCATCAGTAGCTGCATCTGGAGTTTATTTAGAAGAATAGAAGATGTCGTCGATCAACAACATTATGTCTAAGATCATTATGATCTTGGATTTAGAAGGTTCAAACTACTTGATTTGGAAATTAAAGACTTCACTCATATTGAAGAGAGAAGGTCTTTGGTAATGGGTAGAACCAATAGAGGAGAAGCCACTTACTTCTGGCAAAGAACTTCAAGAATGGAGTTTGAGAAATGACAAAGCTATAGCAATTATTGTGTCTTCAGTGCATGACAACATAATGCTAGATCTTGCATCAATTTTGAACGTGAAAGATGCAAACCAAGAATGAGATTAGATCTCGTAATCAAATCATGTTCTTGGAAGTCGAATTAACTTACCTACAATGGGACGGCAAAGACCTGACCACATTCGTACAAAAGCTAAAAGATCTGTTTATTTCTTTGCAAAATTTTGGCATGGAAAATAGGATCTCAAAGAAAAAATAGCTTAGCTATTTTTTTCGAGCCCTACCCAGGTCATTCCACACAACTCGAACTTTACTAGCGAAAGATTCGACAATGACACTTCAAAAGGAAATAGATGGAGTCAAAGAAAAGGTGGAAGCTCGTGAACGCTATGACAATAATGGTGATTTCAAAAATGCTCTATTTACTCAGAATAATAAATCTTCAAAGAAGTCTAAGTTTAAGAGGGAGTCGTCTAAAAAGAATGAGTCAAAGACAAATGATCAACATTCTTGGAAAACAACAGAAAAATTCTGGTGATAGGAAGATTTGCAATAGATGCAAAAGATCAGGTCACACAGAAGATTAGTGTCGGTTAACACAAAAAATTGAATGTATTCATTGTCATAAACGGGGTCATGCAGTAGTAGATTGTTATCGGAATTCCAGAAACAAAAAGGAACAGAATCGAAGTGAACCTTCAGATTCAAACTATGTCAAAGACAAAGCAGAATGCTCCAGAGCAACAGAAGACAAGACGACAAGGAACTCAGCAGCATATGTTAGTATTGATCTATGTTGTTAATCAAATTCAATTTGAGAAGTAGTACTTGATTCAAGAGCCACCTCACATTTTGTTTCTTCGAAACAAATTTTATCTGAGTACAAGAAGACGAATAATTCGAGATTCATTATACTTGGAGACGGTTCTAAGCACGTAGTTGATGGAACTAGTGTACTATGGCTAGACACGAATCAGGGTGACAAGAAACTGGAGGAAGTTCTTGTTGGGGGTATTCCCGACATATTGTGAATAAATAATATTGGTCAATAAAATGTGTTGCGAGGGCATGGCATCCTGCGCGTATAAGCCCATGGCCCAATGAGCACGCAAGCTGAGTTGTAAATAAAATAATAGACTTGGGCCCCTTTGTAATTAAAATAAAACTTGAGGCCCAAAGTCAGTTTTAAGCTTAGACTTTACTTTTTTAGAGTTGGGTCCAATTTTGGACTCACATGAATCTTGTGAATTCCAATGTACTTTTTGTGGACCCTTGGATCAAGTTTGTTAAAATTGGAAAAACAAATCATATTGATTTCTTGGCTTGCTACAAATGTTGTACCATGCAAGTATGTAGCTCATAAATGCAAAATGCAAAATGCCAAGTTTGGCATACATAGAACTCGAGCTACATGGTTATGTAATGTCTAGATTGAAGAATACAACTTGCATATAGTTTGTAGACATAGAATTGGCAAATTCATGCTTGTAGAAACTCGAGGCAATTCACATGCATTAATTGTAAGTGATCCATAGTGACATGCAAGGCATGCACAAAGTATAATGGACACATGCATGATGATTTGTACTTTGTTAGTTAGAACTAGTACACTTATAAAAAGTTGGTAGAATTTCATGCATGGCAAGTGACAAATGTCACGTAGACTCTAGATGTCACTTTAGTTGTCATTTTGGAATGGATAGATGTGGTTCTACCTCGAGCTACCTCAAACTCCATAGATATGTGTAGCTCTCCTCACAATCAATGATGAAAAACCAAAGTTTTGTAGCTACCTCATGCCATTTTGGATCTAAACTATTTTGCTTGTTATCTCTCTAGCTTTCTCTCTCTAACTCGTGTTGAAGCTAATGCTAATACACTGAAATCTTGTACTTTTGTTCATTCTTTGATTCATTACTATCATATTCTGATGCTTAGCATGCTAGATTGTGGTTAAGCCATTTCTTCTGAACTAGATCTTGCTAAACAATCTAGAATCAGGTTACTGTGCTAATCACAAAGCTTAATCAAGATTAATCATACTTGTGGACATTCCCCACATGTGTGAATTTTGGAAATTTTGTCATGGTATCAGAGCCAAATTAAGCTTTCATACTAACATCTATGCTTGTACAAGAAACTGAGGGCTAAACCAAGCAAAAAAGTAGTTTTGCGCTTTTTTGCATCTTTCTCTGAAGTGTATTTGGATCAAATTAGATTGGAACTGAATTTTCAGACCTGAAAAGTGGTAGTACGGAATTCTGAAATTTCGCACGTGTGAAAATCAGAGATTTTCAGTCCTTTTGTTCTCCTTGCTAATAGATCCAAAGATAGCAGTGTTATAGCTTAATGGAAAGCTTATGATCTGTACTTTCCATAGAAATTGAGAGCAAATCAATATGATGTGTCTAGCAAGAGTTATAAGCTCTTAAAGAGAATAGGGATAGGTCCAAAATCCGAGTGACAACATTTTAATTTGATTCAATCTTGCTTTGTTCTGAATCCATTGTTTTGAGCATCCTACACAAGAAATTGAAGATCAAGACTGAGTTTGAAGTAATGAACACCTTTTGAGCCTTCTAAGAGTCAATTGTGTTTTCTTTTGAAGCATTTCACACGTGCCAAAAGTAGGATTCAAACTAGCCAAAGTGTCTCAATCCACTTTGTGTGTCTGATCTAGATAACTTGTTTTGTGGAATATTTGAGAGTTATCTCAAATACAGTTGCAAGTGTTTCACATAGGAAGGTAGTACATCCTTGAAAATACCTACAGTGAAAGAGAGCAGCAACTTTAAGTCTAATTGGAACAAGCTCAAACATATCTCAGTCCAATAACTAAGAAGTCTTCATTAAAATGGCATCTCAGGGAGGATATCTTCTAGAAGCCAGTGAAAGACTAAACACTTCTAATTATTCAATTTGGAAGTTCAGAATGGAGTCTATCTTGATACTCCAGGATGTTATGGATATTGTGCTTGGTGTTGAGGAGGAGCCTTAAGCACAGGCTAAAATTCATAAGTACAAGAAAAGAGCTAGAATGGCTCTACATTTCATTAAGATGAATGTATCTAATGAAATTTTGAGAGAGATAGGATCCTGCACTACAACCAAAGAAGATTGGGATGCACTAAAGACCATCTGAAGCAAAGAATACTTCTAGAATACTCACTCTTAGGAATCAGATTTTCCAAAGTTTCCAAAGAAGTGAAGAGAGTGTATCTAACTATGTTCTGAGAGTTAAAGATTTACATAGAGAGCTTTGTGTTGGTATTACTATTAACCAAGATGAGCTAGTTCATGTCATATTGAATGGCTTGAGAGATGACTATGATAATCTTGTTCAGTCTTTTGCTATTAAAGAGGAGTTGCCTAATCTAGAAACTCTCCAAGGAATTCTTATTTCTGAAGAATCTAGACAAAGCTATAAACTCTCCAGGATGAACAAACTCGAGCATGGTGGAAGTGACAAAGCCCTCTTTGTCAAAGGCAAACAGAAAGGAAGGAGTAAGAATCAGTTCTCTCAAACATCCAACAAAGACAAAGCCAAAGATCAAGACAAAGATGGTGAAGAGGATGATACATCTCATTTTTCTAACTCAAGAACCAAAAAGAAGAAAGTGAAGTGTTTCTTCTGTGGCAAGAAGGGGCACTATGCCTCTAATTGCTTCAAGAAGAAAAACCAACTCAAGCAAGCTAATCTCTCCAAAGATTGAAGAAGATTCTGTTGCAAGTGATGGAGAAGAATCACTTATGGTGTCCAGTTTTTCTTCATCACCTTTCAAGAAAGATGGAGCTTGGTACATAGACAGTGGAGCCTCTTCACATATGTGCTATTCAAAGGAGTCATGTGACTCAATTTTACCTTTCAAAGGACTCAAGAGATCTATTTACACAGCTAATGATCATGAGTGCCCAATAGAAGGAATTGGCAACATTCCATTGAAACTTGCTTCTTCAAAAGTTCTTGCACTTTCTAATGTTCTTTTCATTCCAAAACTCACAAAGAACTTAATTAGTGTGGGAAAGTTGTCTGATAATGGTTGTAATGTAAAGTTCACCAATACTTGTTTTATCAAGAGAAAAGATGAGATCCTTGCTGATGGAACTAGATGTGGTGGAATTTTTAAGTTGAATTCTTATGAGAATGCAAACCTTTGTGAAGTTGTTTTGTTATCTAAGGAGGAGCTGTGGCATAGAAGGTTGGGTCATCCTAACTTTAAATCTATATCTTCTATGGTTAAGAAGGTGAAGGCTATTGGTCTTTCAAAATTTCTTTCTAAAGATTTCAAGCCTTGTGAGGCTTGTGCCATTGCAAAGTCACACAGAAAACCATATCAGAAGTCTTTTATAAAGACTACTCATCCTTTGGAGCTTATACACTCACATGTACATTTTTCCTCTTCTAAAAGTATTGGTGGAGCAACATGTTTTGTCACCTTTATTGATGACTTTACTAGATATACCTGGATGTATCAACTTTCTTCAAAGGCTATGGTTTTTGAGCACTTTCTAATTTTCAAAACTTATGTTGAGAAACAGTTTTCTTTTAAAGTTAAAGCTTTAAGATGTGATGGAGGAGGTGAATATATCTCCAACAAGTTTCATGAATACTGTGAAGGTGAAGGAGTAAAGAGAGACTTTTCTTGTGCTTATTCTCCATCTCAAAATGGAGTAGCTGAGAGGAAAAACAGATTTTTATGTGAATGTGCTAAAGCAATTCAAGTAGCAGCTTCTTTGCCTATTGATTATTGGGGTGAAGCTAAAAATTGTGCAAACTATATGTGCAATAGATTACCTCACAATGCACTTGCTGGAAAATCGCCTTTTGAAGTCTTGTTTAAGAAGAAACCTAAGGTAGATCACCTTAGAGTTTTTGGTTGTGCTTGCTTTGTTAATGTGCCCTTGGAAACAAGGAAAAGAGATGATCCTAATTCTATTAAAGGGATCATGGTTGGATATGCATCCAACAAGAAAGCTTACAGAATCTATGTTCCCTCTATCTCAACTACAATGAGAGTAGGGATGTTATATTCCATGAAGATTAAAAATACATTCTTGAGGAGGCCGAGTTCAAAGATTCTCACAAAGATACTCCAATCATCACCGTTGAAGATTATCATGGAGAGATGGGGCCGAGAATTGAGGAGGAGTCACCGCGAATCTTTCCACCAAGGAGATCTCAAAGAGAAAGATCTGAGCCTAGAAGGCTTACCTATGAAGATAGAGGCAAGCAAGTGGAAATCAACTCCAGTAATTATGCTTATTTTATTTCTCATGAGGAGCCGAATGATGTATATGATGCACTCAACTCGAAGGAATGGTACCTTGCCGTGAAAGAGGAATATGAAGTTTTGATGGCCAATAAGACATGGGAGCTTGTGGATCTTCCATCCAACAAGCACATCATTGGTTGCAAGTGGGTTTTTTGAGTCAAGTATAATCAAGATGGCACAATCAACAAGTACAAGGCTAGGCTTTGGGCTAAAGGTTTTGCTCAAGTTTATAGACTTGATTATGAGGAGACCTTTGTCCCAGTTGCAAAGATGGTATCAATTAGAATCATAATTTCTCTTGCTTGTTTTTTCAAATGGCAAGTTCTTCAACTAGATGTCTCTAATGCATTTCTAAATGGTATCTAGAAGAAGAGATATATATGGATCAGCCTATTGGGTTCATCCATGATAAAGAAAAAGTTTTCTTGCAATTCAAAAGTTTATATGGATTGAAGCAAGCTCCAAGGTCATGGTATTCTCGACTTAACACCTTTCTTGAGTCACTAGGATTTAATCTTAGTAACTATGATCCTTCCTTATATGTCAAGTTTTTTGATAAAGATATTGTCATTCTTCTTATTTATGTTGATGATATCATTCTGACAGGAAGTAGTATCAAGTTAGTTGAGGAAACCAAGATTGCACTTGGAAAAGAGTTCGAGATGTAAGATCTTGGAGAAATTCGCTATATTCTAGGATTAATAATTGACTTTCTTAAAGATAAAGCTTTTGTATTGCAATCCAAGTAAGGGTATAGAAACACCTATGGAGCAAAATGTAAAGGATTCTAACAAAGGTGATGAAAGATCCTTTGTGGACATCACACTTTTTAGAAGTCTTATAGGCTCCTTAATTTGGCTCACAATAACTAGACCTGATATAAGCTTAAGTGTTCATAAGTTGAGCCAGGCTATGCAAAATCCCACTAGCTATCATTGGAAAATGACCAAGAGCGTGCTTAGATATATATCTTCAACTTTTGATTTTGGTTTATTGTATAAAAGTGAAGATCTTTCTATTAATGGTTATTCTGACTCGGATTTTGCAAGTGATAGAGCAGATTGAAAATCTACAAGTGCTTATGTCATATATCTTGGAGGAAACTTGATATCTTGGCTTTCCAAAAAGCAAGATACTGTATCACTCTCATCATGTGAAGCTGAGTACAAGGCGCTCACTACAACAACAAAGGAAGTGCTTTGGATCAAGAGGTTACTAGTGGAACTAAAGATAATCTTGGAAGAAGATCAACCTATGATCATGTGTGACAACATTTCAGCCCAAGCCCTTGCCAACAACCCGATATTCCATGCAAGGAGCAAGCATATCGAAGTTGCACATCACTTCGTGAGAGAGAAGCTCACTGGAGGGGAAATCAATTTGGAGCAGATCGACTCATCATCTTGCATTGCTGATATGCTCACCAAACCTTTGAGCAAAAGTTTCTTCATCAAGCATAGAGCCAATCTTGGAGTTATACCAAGATCCATGTTCAAATCAATATAGATTAT
Source organism: Diphasiastrum complanatum (assembly GCA_029204225.1). Classification (NCBI taxonomy): domain Eukaryota; kingdom Viridiplantae; phylum Streptophyta; class Lycopodiopsida; order Lycopodiales; family Lycopodiaceae; genus Diphasiastrum; species Diphasiastrum complanatum. The sequence goes on along the minus strand of CM055107.1, from coordinate 40,760,541 downwards.
TTCTAGGAAGAGTGTTAAAATTGAAAAAACAAATCATATTGATTTCTTGGCTTGCTATAGATGTTGTACCATGCAAGTATGTAGCTCATAAATGCAAAATGCCAAGTTTGGCGTACATAGAACTCGAGCTACATGGTTATGTAATGTCTAGTTTGAAGAATACAACTTGCATATAGTTTGTAGACATAGAATTGGCAAATTCATGCTTGTAGAAACTCGTGGAAATTCACATGCATTAAGTGTAAGTGATCCATAGTGACATGCAAGGCATGCACAAAGTATAATGGACACATGCATGATGATTTGTACTTTGTTAGTTAGAACTAGTACACTTGTAAAAAGTTGGTAGAATCTCATGCATGGCAAGTGAGAAATGTCACATAGACTCTAGTTGTCATTTTAGAATGGATAGATGTGGTTCTACCTCGAGCTATCTCAAACTCCATAAATATGTGTAGCTCTCCTCACAATCAATGATGAAGAACCAAAGTTTTGTAGCTACCTCATGCCATTTTGGATCTAATCTATTTTGCTTGTTATCTCTCTAGCTTTCTCTCTCTAACTCGTGTTGAAGCTAATGCTAATACACTGAAATCTTGTACTTTTGTTCAATATTTGATTCATTGCTATCATATTCTGATGCTTAGCATGGTAGATTGTGGTTAAGCCATTTCTTCTGAACTAGATCTTGCTAAACAATCTAGAATCAGGTTACTGTGCTAATCACAAAGCCTAATCAAGATTAATCATACTTGTGGACATTCCCCACACGTGTGAATTCTGGAAATTTTGTCAGTTGGGTCCAAGATGAATGGATAGGATCAATGTAAATATTAGCTAATAGGATTTTGGGGCAAGGGCCTATACCATTTATAAAAAGACACCATTTGTACTCTAATTTCATGCTTAATTGAGAGGATGAGACTCTACCATTTTGGGAGTTCAAGCATCCTCAATTGCTAATCACTATGCTATTGTTGTGTATTGTTTGTTAATTCCATTTTTCATGCTTTTTGGTTATGCTAGTTAAGATTTCTCCATAAACAATGATATTGAGCATTTGAGCTAACTTCCATCTCATCTCTCTCACTCTCTCTTACCCTCTTCCCCTCTCTTCTTCTTCTCTTCTTCTCATCTCTTTCACCCTCAACCATGATGAATGCTAGTGTAGTGGAGTAGAGTTAACGGTGGGTAGTGTTAGTGGTGAGTAGAGTTAAGGGAGAAAGTAGAGAACTATCTAAAAGTAGCATCTATGCATAGTTAGGTACCTATCCAGTGATCTAACCCTTGTTGAGTTTCATGGAAAGTCCACTTAACTGAACTAAATCACCTACCAGAGATCCACATGTGTAACTGCATGCATGGATGTTGCATGTACTGCATGTCAACTCATAAATTTCCTAGACATGTGTAGATCACACTAAATACTTTGCATGTTGCATGCACTGATTGCATGTGGCTTGCATGCATACAGTAAGACTTTGCATGCTATCTAAACATCTTGCTTGCTTCTTTGACAACCAAGAAACCAAATTTCCTCCAAGAAATATAGTGTAAGCACTTGTGAATTTCCTATCCAACCTATCTCCTACAAAATCTGAATCTGAAAAAGCAATCAAAGTCAGATCTTCTCCTTCGTAGAATAATCCATAATCCAAGGTAGAAGGTATATACCTCAAGACTCTTTTAGCCAACTTCCAATGATATAACTTTGGATCCATCATTTGTTGACTTAGCTTATGAATACAAAAGCTTAGATCAGGCCTAGTCACTGTTAACCAAATAAGTGAGCCAATAAGGCTCCTATAAAGAGTGATGTCCTCAAAGGATTTCTCATCAGGTTTAATAGGAAATTTTACAATGTGCTCCATAGGTGTATCTATGCCTTTACAGTTCTCCATATGAAATTTCCTGAGCATGGAAAGTGCATTTCTACTTTGGCTTATAAATGCATGACCTTTCCAAAAATCTATTTCAAGGCCTAGAATATAGTGAAGGACTCCTAAGTCCTACATCTTAAACTCAGTACCAAGTGCATGCTTAGTTTCTTCAACTAACTTCTCACCGTTTCCACAAAAAATGATATCATCTACATAGATGAGAAGAATAATTACAAAGTTATCTACGCACTTATAATACAGAGAAGGGTCATATTCACTTAGACAAAATCCGAGTGATATGAGATAGAAATTGTGCCTTGCATACCAAGACCTTGGTGCTTGTTTCAGTCCATACAGACTTTTGAACAAAAGACAAACTTTTGATTCATCACCTTCCTTCACAAATCCTGGAGGCTGCTGGAAGCGCGAAATATTTTCTTTTGTTTCTTTTGTTTTGTGTCATGTCTTTGTGTTTCTGGTCCTGGAGGCATGTTTGATTTTTGTCATTCGACCTTCAAGTTTCACTTCGCTTCCTGTCTTAGGGTTTTTGAGGTCCATCGACTTTTGTGAATTGTTCGCCATTCAACCCTTTGCTTCGTTTTCACGTCGCGGCAAAGTTTCTAAAGATTATTAAAATATTATCTTCCTATCTCGAGTTTGGGATCATGTCCATGATAATTTCCACTAGATTTCATATTGTACATATAAGGAGTGTGAATTGAGCACATATCCTTCTAGTGTAGCTCGGATTTGAGTTAGATAGGTTCAATTATAATGACATGCAGATTTTTTGATAGCCTCCAAAGTCTTATTGTGTGCATGCAAGCCACATGCAATCAGTGCATGCAACATGCAAAGTAGTTTCTCTGATCTACACATGTCTAGGCAATTTTATGAGTTGACATGTAGTACATGCACCATACATGCATGCAGTTACACATGTGCATCTCTGGTAGGTGAATTAGTTCAGTTAAGTGGACTTTCCATGCAACTCCACTGTAGGAATTTGAGTCTCTCTCATGTAGGGAAAGCTGGGCATGTTTTGCCATATTGTGAATATTGAGATTTTGGTGTTTTGGACTCACACTCTCTCTACTCCAGTTTTCTATGTATGAGTTTCTCTCTCTACCCGAGAGCAGCCTCTTTTTCCCATACTGAACACTTAGAATTATTTCTAACATTCATTTCTCATAGTGAAGAGTTAGATTTTTTCCTCAGATGTATGCCATTGTGCTCTTGCCTTAGATTTTTCAAGCATAACTATTCTTTGATCAATCTTGTGCAATCACAACACCTCAGTAAGATCCTGTAGGGTGTGTGGTGAAGTTCACATGTGCTAAAAACTTTACATGGTATCAGAGCTTCATGCTTTGAAGAGGTGAGGGTGTATACATCAGATCATTAGTGTTTTTGCTTGTAGGAACTTGGATCTGGGAGAGGGTTTCAAACTCACTGAGAAACAAGCAATATGTGGACCATAAGTAGATCAAATCAAGGCTGATCTGATCCAGCAGAGCTCTATACAGACAGAGAGCTCACACGTGTGAAATCAGCCCTCATTAATGAGTGCTACTTCTCAAGGAATGATCCAAATTTGATGTTCTATAGCTTGTTGAATAGGTATTGGAGAGAAAATGTGTTGCTCTTGTTTCTAAATCAATTTGATTTGTTTTTAGAAGTGTTTAAGGCAATCAGAGAGTTTGAGAGGGTACTCAACTCGTGGGATATGCCAAAGTGAGCACACATATGTCTTTTTCACCATTTTTCATCAAGTTTCACTGTCAATCAAGTAGGATTGGATAGAAGTGAGTGTTGTGAGATCTTAGACTTTTCATTTCAAACATATTATTGTGTTTGAGTTGAAAGTAGGTTCCTAGAGAGTCTATCAGTACATTGAAACTTGTGGGAGAGATAGACTTCTTGCTTGCATGTGCTTCTTCTTTTGTGACTGAAGCAAGATCCAAATTCAAGATAGATTGATTTTCTGTATTGAGAATTTGTTCTCACATCTGTTGCTAGATTTCATAGGGTGGATCAACATCTGTGTTAGATCCTAGATTGAGATAGCAAGCAACATCCTTTCAACTCCATTTTTTATCATTGCTAGAATTTCTCACCAAGAAGATTGATAAATTTTACAGTTTTTAGGACAATAATGACTGTACTTTACAATCATAGAGAGTTATTGGTTGCTTAATCAATGAGTCTATGCAAAGATGGTAACAATTCGAATACTCATCTCTCTTGCATGTTTTCACAAATGGAGTATCTTCCAGTTTGATGTTTCTAATGCATTTCTCAATGGTTACCTTGAGAAGGAGATTTATATGGAGCAACTTCTAGGTTTTGTGAAGGAAGGTGATGAATCAAAAGTTTGTCTTTTGCTCAAAAGTCTCTATGGACTGAAACATGCACTAAGGTCTTGGTATTCAAGGCTCAATTCTTATCTCATATCACTCGGATTTTGTCTAAGTGAATACGACCCTTCTCTGTATTATAAGTTTGTAGATAAATTTGTAATTATTCTTCTCATCTATGTAGATGATATCATTCTTTGTGGAAACAGTGAGAAGTTAGTTGAAGAAACTAAGCATGCACTTGGTACTGAGCTTAAAATGCAGGACTTAGGAGTTTTTCACTATATTGTAGGCCTTGAAATAGATTTTTGGAAAGGTCATGCATTTATAAGCCAAAGTAGATATGCACTTTCCATGCTCAGGAAATTTCATATGGAGAGCTGTAAAGGCATAGATACACCTATGGAGCACACTGTAAAAGTTCTTATTAAAGATGATGAAAAATCCTTTGAGGACATCACTCTTTATAGGAGTCTTATTGGCTCACTTATTTGGTTAACAGTGACTAAGCCTGATCTAAGCTTTTGTGTTCATAAGCTAAGTCAACACATGCTAGATCCAAAGTTATATCATTGGAAGTTGGCTAATGGAGTCTTGAGGTATATATCTTCTACCTTGAATTATGGATTATTCTACGAAGGAGAAGATCTGACTTTGATTGCTTTTTCAGATTCAGATTTTGTAGGAGATAGGTTGGATAGGAAATTCACAAGTGCTTACACTATATTTCTTGGAGGAAATTTGGTTTCTTGGTTGTCAAAGAAACAGACAACTATTTCTTTATCATCTTGTGAAGCTGAATACAGATCTGTTACAACCACAACAAAGGAGGTTTTATGGATCAAAAGCCTACTTTTGGAGCTAAAGTGTTATGCAGATGAAGATTTACCAATTATCAAGAATGATAACATTTTTGCTCAGGCTCTTGCAAATAATCCAATCTATCATGCAAGGAGCAAGCATATTGAAGTGGCTTATCATTTTGTAAGAGAAAAAGTTATTGGGAGAGAGATCTCATTGGAGCATGTTTCATCTTCAGATTGTGTTGCAGATCTTCTCACCAAGCCTCTACTCAAGAATGTCTTTGAAGATGAGGTCTAACTTTGGCCTAATCTCAAAATCTATGTTGATAGGAACATAGATTTTAAGGAGGAGTGTGAAGATTATTAAAATATTATCTTCCTATCTCGAGTTTGGGGTCATGTCCATGATAATTTCCACTAGATTTCATGTTGTACATATAAGGAGTGTGAATTGAGCACATATCCTTCTAGTGTAGCTCGGATTTGAGCTAGATAGGTTCAATTATAATGACATGCGGATGTTTTGATAGCATGCAAAGTCTTACTGTATGCATGCAAGCCACATGCAATCAGTGCATGCAACATGCAAAGTAGTTTCTGTGATCTACACATGTCTAGGCAATTTTATGAGTTGACATGCAGTACATGCACCATACATGCATGCAGTTACACATGTGGATCTATGGTAGGTGAATTAGTTCAGTTAAGTGGACTTTCCATGCAACTCCACTGTAGGAATTCGAGTCTCTCTCATGTAGGAAAAGTTGGGTATGTTTTGCCATATTGTGAATATTGAGATTTTGGTGTTTTGGATTCATTCTCTCTCATAATCAAGACCTTTAATCTAAGAGTAGCCTTTAGCACAAAGTCTTGCTTTATACTTATTGATAGATCCATCATTATTATACTTGATTCTGAATACCCACTTACATCCGATCACATGCTGGCAGATTTATTCCACAAAATTAGAACAATAGGTCGTTCAATTAAAAAACAAAGAAAGAAAACTCATGGCTGACCTCAAAGAGCTGCAACAAAATCACAAGGACGTTCACGCATGCTTACAACGTCGGGATGATCTCATCAAGACCCTGGAAACACAATTAGAAGGTGAACGACGAAGCCACAGGAACTTACGGACTGCTATGATGGGCAATATTCACAATATTGATTTTAACCAGTTCCAAGCACCACCAATTTCAGAGGGTACCATAATACCTCAAAATTCCTATCAAAAGTTAACTCGGGTATTGATGGCGAACCAGATGCAAGCACAACAATTGCAGCATGCCACTCTAACAAATCAAACTGCGCTCAACACACGGAAACTAAGAACATTATGCCACAGCTACTGACATTACACACAAAGCATGAAGAAATGCACACCAAGCACCATAGACAACAAGATGCAGGAACTGATGATCCTGGACCTTCGTGCTACACAGGACAATAATGGGATAATCCAGGGTATCACTCGGCAATGGTGGAACCTCAAAGCACACAAGGGGGTACTATCACGAACCATGAACGAGGCATCTCAGCTGAAGAGCCTAACCCCACTACCACTCAACCTGACACCACCTATCAGGCCTCATCACCCTCACTCGATGACATACCCCTTTTTCCACCGCATGAACAATCACCTCACCACCTCGACACTCAACCTTATTCACCATCCACTACTTATCTACTCCGCAAATACCCAACCCTCCCCCGTGAACTTTTCACAACCATACCTAACCCTTCACCACCCACACTTACCACAACTACAAAGGTACGACACAGAATCACACCAAAGAATCCTAGCCGACAGATGTTAATGTCAGAGGAGTTTAATAAAGCATATCCAAACTGGGAGGACCGAGGTGGGTACACTCTTCCCAATTTCACGATATGTAAATCTCACAAGCAGAAAGTGTTAGCATTGGAGCCGCAACCTCAGTGGCGACGTGCTATGATGTTTGAAAATGCACATGCTTTTGAAAGATATATTGCGGCACCAACTTACATGCGTGTTAATCCAACATATTATCCCATATGGCACAGAGAAATATTCACATCAAAAAGGGGTTCCTAATAAAATATATTGGCCAATTCTACCTAAAGAATTTGAGACCGATGATCCAGCGGCCAATTTTGTAGCCAATTGCAACTATTTCTACCAAAGACATCATACAGATCCGGACTGCCATGTTAGGTACTTTTCATATCATTGCGGCCTAATATCATTCCTTTCTACCTTAAATTGTTTCTAGATAGAGATCTGCCGCCAATAGTTTTGGATCTAAATAACCCCCTAAGCATACCCATGGATCACATCAATGTGACAAGGCTTTACTACCGGGCGGCGATCACCAATGAACTTCATGTTGACATGGTTGAATCTTGGTACGTGTACAAATTTCTACAGAACATGCTTGATTACTTTCGGTCACAACCATTTCTGGGCAAAATTCGATTCGAGAGAGTGGAACATATTGGCAGATAAGCTCATAAAATTTGGGTCACCATCAATGTAGAGCTGCAGGAAGACCATACAAGACAACAAGCAACAGCAACTGGCATGGGACCGCCAATCTTTTGACGGAGGAAATAATGTAAGCTGATATTCTAATGAATATTCAAGCCATCTTGGAAAGGATACAGACTTAAGCCTAGAACTAGATCAGTCAAGTTTAGGCCTTTGCACCATGTTGTTATGGCTTAAAGTTGTTTAGGTATTGTGTTACTTCACATTGTATTGTATATTATTCATCTGGCAACAGGTTAAGTTAATCTAGGCCCTCCATTCTCTAGTAGGGTAAGCCTTAAAGGAGGAGATTTTAGGTTAAGCCATCATTGAATTAGGTTAAGCCGTCATTTGAGTCAGTTCCTAAGTAAAGAAACGAGAGAAGAGTGGATGTTGCCCAAAATACTCACCCACTCATTGTAGATCTTCTCATCCTTTAACCTCTCGGTTAGTTGGAAGCCATAGCCATTGGTTGGGAAAGCCACAATGTCTAGTCGGAGCCATAATGTGTTCTATTGGGAGTCCGCCATGGCACTTGTTAGTTGGAGCCATAGCCAGAGTTGAGGGATGCGAACAGCCAATAGCTTTTGTGAATGATAGTGAGGGTTCATTATCATTACCTATATCATTGATCAGAAGTCCAGGTCTGACAAGAAAAAGTACTTCAATCATTCTTAGGTTGAAGGTACTATGTATTCTTTTCATGGCTTCTAATGTTTGAGATTCTTCCATTTTTTATGATGCATCCATCAAGAGGGAGATTGCTTACTTTTGTGGTGTGATCATTAAGAATGAGTCTTGTGAAGGAAAGGGCAAAGGAAGAGTGACTCTTGAGAAGATCCAAGGCATGGATCTTAAATCTCTTCATCAACTCAAAGGATGCTGTAATTGTGGTGGAGTGTTCATGCACGATCAAGATGGCAAAAGGTTGGATGAAGAAGACTACATGGAGCAACTCAAGTGGCAATTTCTTCAAGGAAAGGAAGATCTCATTGGTGAGATCATTGAGGTTTGGTTTGAGCTCAAATGGGCTAGTTTGATTAGGTTTGATACTCAACTTCATCTACTATGATTCATGTTGGATATAATTGCAGAAATCTATCTTTTGGTTTATGATGGTGACATTGTTTTCACTAACTATAGTGAAAGGTTGACATTAGGAAATGATGAGATCCTGTGGGATGTTAATCATGTGTTTGAGAGGGAGTGTCTTCAGAGGTTCAGATTTGAAGATGTTTATAAATGCAAAGTCCTTGATGTTTTATTGGAAGATCAAGATGTTGATCTTGAATTGCTTCATCAACACCAAGAGGCCAGTAGCAATTGGAAGCTAGTCAAAAGCATCAAAGGGGAGCCACATGGGCAAAGCATTTTGGATCTATTTTTACAGGTTCTTGGAGCAGCAAGGAAGTGTCCTTTTACTCTACCTTACTTGTTTAATCTCATGTATGAACATTGTCATGTCAATGTGTTGGAATTGTCAAAATTCAATGAAAGTAGTTCCATAGTTTTGCATCTTTTGGATCTTGGAGATGGAATAGTTATCATTGCTGGTTTTTATGATCAAGTACATGCATTCATTAAAATCTTGAAAGATATTGAAGTGGTCAATATGTTTACTTTTGAGCAAAGTTCAAGATCTAGCATCCTAGTGTTGGCAAATTGGCAAATTGTTGACAATGTAGGATCAAGCGTTGTATGCAAATCTTGTGGAGATACTTCAAGTATTTCAATTTCAGGTTGTGCTCATTCAAATGGAGCAGAGAACACATCATTTTGGCATTCATTCACTCAAGGGCTTTCATGAATTGGAGATATACAAAGGAAAGGTGGATACATGGAGGAATCCTTTCATTATGATTCTATGTTCTTTTACATGTATCTTGTTCACCATTCTATGTAAAATTGATGTAAGAAATAGTGAAGCATCCTATATGGGCACTATTATCTATATCAATTATGTTGTGCTTCATATTGTACATATTAGAACACTTGAGAAGAGATCTATTATCATGATGGAGATTATTCTTAGGTTGGAGCAAAGTAGTGTTGCAAAACGAGCAAGTTAAGTTGAAGAGGGAGTGTGAAAATTGTCAACATTTCCTAGCTAGTTTGAGGCCCAAATTGGCAATTTTTGTACATAGTTTTGAATCTAACCTTTCACATGTGTAAAAGAGGCCTAGATACTTTTATTTTAGTATATATTTCATGTTGAAGAAGTCTCAAACTTCAGGACCTTCGAAATGACACCAAAAACATGTTATTTGGACATATAGGCCAAAATTGGCTATTTTAGGTTACTGGTGTCCTAAAATTGGGTCCTAAGTTCTAGAGAGAGGAGAGAGAGTCATATCTCTAACCTATATTAGGTTGAAATTTGTGGAGAACTGGTTGGAGAAACTTATGGTATTGTTGAGAGAGATCAATAGATCATTGTCACAGTTTCTTCCTCCATTGAGAACATTGCTTTGTGTATCGTCTTCAAGCTTTTGTGTATGATCTTAATGTGAAAAATACAGATCCTAAGTGGATCTAAACTCCAAGATCATTGGCTTGAATGCTTGCACTCCAAACTACATAAGCTAGGAATTGGCAACACATTCTATGCTACCTAGAATGCAAAGAACTTGATCAAAAAGCATTTATCACAAATGGAAACTTCCATAAACATCAAGTGCGGCCCAAAATAGCATTATACAGTCCATAATACATCAGCCTATCACTTTTGGAAAGCACCTAAGATCATACACAATAGCTTGAAGACAATACACACAACAATGCTCTCAATGGAGGAAGAAACAATGACAATGATCTATTGATCTCAATGAAGCATACAAAAGGTTTCTCCAACCTGTTCTCCACGACTTCCCTACTATTTATGGATGAGGAAGATGACTCTCTCTCCTCTCTCTAGAAGGTACTTGACCCTAGATATTCCCTATATAGGAAAAATAGCTAAAAATGGCTTATATGACCAAAATACATCAAAATGGTCTCATTTTGAAGGGTATGAAGTTTGACACTTCATCATACTAAAAAAATACAGTAAATAAAAACATTGTGGCCTGGTTCACACGTGTGAAACTCCAGAACCAAAACTATTTACAATTTTAGCCAATTTAGGCCTCAAACTAGCTAGGAAATGTTGACAATTTTCACACTCCCTCTTCAACATTGGATGCTAGTTTCAACATAGTCTTTGAGCACATTCCAAGATTAGATCTATGCATTAAATATAGGTCCTTTCCCAATGGTTTGGTGAAGATATCAGCCACACACTCCTTTGAAGAGACATGTTGAAGCTCCACCTCTTTGGCAATGACTTGATCTCTCACAAAATGGTGAGCAATCTCAATGTGCTTGCTCCTTGCATGAAAAACAGGATTGCTTGCCAAGCTTTGGGCTGAAAGGTTATCACAAAGTATGATTGGAGTCTTCTCTGGTTCCAGCAAGTGAAGATCCAATAACATCCTCTTGATCCAAAGAATCTCCTTGGTGCATGTTGTTAATGCCTTGTACTCGGCTTCGGTGGAAGATAGAGAGATAGTTGGTTGCTTCTTTGATAGCCATGAGACCACTCCATCTCCAAGATAGATTGCAAAGGCACTTGTTGACTTCCTATCCATTTGATCACCTGCAAAATCTGAATCTGAAAATCCACAAAGGTTAGGTGTAGTACCTCCATACAAGATGCCAAAATCTCTAGATCCCGAGATGTATCTAAGTACTCTCTTTCCTAGCTTCCAATGAGCCTCACTAGGATCTTGCATAAATTGACTTAGTTTACCAACCACAAAGCTTAGATCAGGTCTTGTGATGGTTAACCATATAAGAGATCCTATTAGCTTTCTATAGAGAGTAATGTCCTTGAAGGATCTTTCATTACTTCTTGTAGTTAGCTTTACATTTGATTCCATAGGAGTAGAAACAACTTTACAATCTTCCATATGAAACCTTTTTAGAATAGAGTTAACATACTTTTCTTGACATATGAATGTAGATTTAGAAGTTCTAATAATCTCTATTCCTAAGATATAATGAAGTTTACCAAGATCTTGAATTTCAAACTCTCTTTTGAGTGCCATCTTGATTTCATCTATATCTAGATTGTTACCACCACTTAAGATAATGTCATCAACATAGATCAAAAGTAAAGTGATATCATTTTCATTCAATCTAAAGTAGAGAGAATGATCATACTCACTCATAACAAAGTTTTGAGAAAGTAAGAAGGAATTGAGCTTAGCATACCAACTCCTTGGTGCTTGCTTTAGCCCATACAAACTCTTTTGGAGATAGCACACATGATTAGGCTCATCATGTGAAACATAGCCCTTGGGTTGCTCCATGTAGAGTGAGATTATTTGGGTCAAGAGTGAATCCAAAAGGAGTGACTAAGTTTGATTTTCAAGTATTTGAAACAAAACCCACACTTTGTTCAAGAATCTCAAAAGTTGAGAGAACTAGTCAAGAGAAAAGGAAAATCTAGGTGTCAAATCTTTTCAAATCCATTCCAACTCTCAAGAGGAAGATTCATTGGTATTTGTTGAGTCCAATAGGGGTGTTTGGATCTGATTTTTGTGATTTGATAGAGTGCTTTTGTCTTAGTGATCAAAACAAAGATTAGTTTCCAATTGACTAGGTTGAAAGAGATATGATTCAAAATTTGTGGTCTAGATCTTGTGTAAATCCTTCTAGATTGTTGAATGTGTTCAAATCTAGTTTATTGAGAGTCACAAATTACATTTTGAAAAGTCATATCACTAGGTTTTACTTCCTCATCATAGCATCAATAGGTGGCAACCTATTGGAGGCAAGTAAGGATCCTAAATGCAACCTTTGTGGCAAGAGAGATCATTTTGTCTCAAGATGCTACAAAATGAAGACCAATCCATCCAAGGAGAACCAAAGCAAGGGGGCCGAGGTGAAGGATGGAGCTTCAATTTCAAAGTGCAAAGGAAAGAAGGACAAATCCAAGGAAAGGTGTTTCCTTTGTGGAAAGATGCATGAGGCTTGGAGTCTCACAAGGACTTACAAGATTTGTCTTCAAAAGTCCATCTTCACACATTTCAGACCTTTAGAAGTTTTTCATTTGGAAGTGCATTGTTTGGTTCAAGATGCAAAGATAAATGTCACTTTCATTAATGTCACTTGGATTTATTTCATGTCCTTGGAAAGCATTTTGCTTAGAACTTTAGAAAATTTCAAATTTATTGTTATGATCCAAGAGAAACCAAGAAAGATTGAGGAGCAATCACAAAATAAAAAAAGTTTCATTTATGCTCTCATCAAATCTTATGAAGAACTATTTTGCTTTGAAGAGATTTTTGTATCTCAAAGGTGGATTAAGGAAATACTAGTTGAGTGTGATTCCTTAATAGATAGCAAAGCATGTTTTCCTTGTAAACTTACATTGAATATAAAGTCAAGGAACTGGAAATGTCTTCATAATGTATTTTTTGTTGGTTTCAATAAGATCATGAATGATGTGTTCATTCATAATGTTGAAGATTGTAAATTTTCAATTTTAAAGGCAAGTTGTAAACTTCTTATGAGAATAAGTGAAGCATCCAAAGTGGACACTTATATCCATAAGCAAGTAGTTAGCCTTATTGAGATGGAAATACTTCTTGATTTCAATATTAGAAAAATCAAGCCAAGTTGTGGTGATTTTTGGACTTATGTTTCTAGCATAAGTAATGTTGATGATCATATGAAGTGCACATTATATGATCATGTTTGTTGTGATCATTTTGAGACATGGAGGTCTTGGATTTCCATCAAGGAGGAGCACCAAGAAGTTGATCTTGAGGAGTCATCTCAAGGTTCAAGTGTGCCAAGGATTGAGGAGGAGAGTCCTTCTCAAGTTATGATTTCAAGAAGAATATCAAGAGACATAGTTGAGCTCATATGGCTCACATTTCAAGGGAAAGAGGAGCACATTTCAAGTAGTATAGATCTCATGCTTGTTTCTCTTATGTCATTTGGTGAATCAATTTGCTTTAGTGAGACTTTTGCATCTCAAAGTTGGAGTAAAGCCATACTAGTTGAGTATGATGTCTCTATTGAGAACATAGTTGATGTTCTTAATGATTTGAAATTGATTTTAGATCAATTAGAAAGCAAATAGTTATTTCTTCAAATGTATGCTCTTGAGTCTTGCAAGAGCAAGAGTGATTTGTCCACTCATAGTGTGAAAAATTGTCTTTTTTTGTGTATTGAGGCAAATTGTAAACTCTTTATGAGAGAAAGTGAATCATCCTCTAAGGAAACTTATGTCCATAATGAAGTATCTAGCCTCATTAGATCTGAGATTAGCATGGTAACCAATCATGAAGATATGATACAAACTCTTTGTTATTATAACATGCATAGTCTTGCCAATGTTGATGAGCCTAATCCTCGAGATCTTGGTAACATGATGTTGGATCTTTGTGATCCTCATGAGTCAAGAAGGACTCTTTATTTTATCATGGAGTTGCAGCTATTTTCAAGGAGGAGGAGCTTTTGGATTAACTATATGCTTCAAGGATGGAACAAATCAATGAAAGAGGTAGGATGGTGCAAAGCTCTCAAGTTCATCAAAAAAGTCAACATCAAAGAGGCACTATCATGGATATGGTGATTTTGGATCGACATCAAGCTCATTGGCTGATCTTCACACCTTTGAACCAGCAAGGATCCATATTAGAAGACCAAATCAGCCCATGGAATCAATCTCAATATCATCATGTTTTTATCAAGTTAGTTTTGAGGAGGAGTGTTAAAATTGGCAAAAGCTAACTTGATCAAATCTTGTAAATACCATTATGAGTAGTACATATCATCATTAGACATGTGTGGAGCCTGTTCACACGTGTGAAATAAATGCATTTATCATTTAGATGAGTCATATAGGTTGTACCTACCATTTCATTTGAGATCTAGTGGCTAAAATAGCCAAAATCTAGTTTTCTATCTATATGCCACTTGGCATCATTTTATTGGTAGAAAAAACTATTTCACATGGATACGAGTGATCTCACACGTGCCAAGGACTGCTCACATGTGTGAAAACATCAGTAGTAGGTGAGATTCAACTTGTAGTAGGTATTTGTGCAAGTCCCTATAAATTAGGAAAATTGCCTAAAATCAAGGGAGGTGGCTATAAGTTAGGAAACTTGGTCCATGTGCCATATTGATGATTATTGATGGATCCTTTGATGAGTAGGCACTCTCACATGTGCCAAATCAGCTGAGTAAGCATCAGCTCTTGTGTATATATGGTGGCTCATTTGGCCATAATTGACAAGAAAGCTAAATCTTGGTTTTGGTGCATTTCTTGAGTAACCTCTCCATTTGTCTTGTGATTTTATGCTTCTAATGGTTTCTAAGATTAGTGTACTTCATTATTTGCTGGTAATCCGTACTATGACATGTCTTCACACATGTGAAACCAGCAAGTACAAGTTTTGATCATATTTGATTGTTCTTGTTAGATTTGTTGATGTAGATTTGATCTAGTGCTATCTAATCTTGTGTAGATTGGTAGATCAATCTAATACAACACCCAATCACACTTGTGGATCTGATTTGGATCCATTCTTGGTACTTTTTGCTGTACTTTCACACAGATCACAGAATTGTAGGGTCGGTGATCTCGCGTAGTATAGCCCTCCCACCTGTCAACAAGAGTTAGATCACTGGATAGGTACCTAGCTATGCATAGATGCTATTTCTAGTTAGTTTCCTGCTTTTTCCCTTAACTCTATTCACCACTAACACTACCCTCTTTTAACTCTACTCCTCTACACTAACATTCATCATGCTTTTGGGTGAAGGGAAAGGATAGACAAGAAGAGGAAGAGAGAAGAGAAGAGAGAAAGAGAGAGAGATGAGATGGAGGTTAGCTCAAATGCTCAATGTCATTGCTTATGGAGAAACCTTAACTAATCACAAACAAAAAGCATGGAAGAAATGGAAATAACAAGCAAACACAACAATAGCATAAGCAAGATTGATTAGCAAATGAGGATGCTTGAGCCGTCAAAATAGTAGATCTCCTCCTCTCTATTAAGCATGAAAATAGTGTACAAATGGTGCCTTTTTATAAAATGGGGAAGGCCCTTTCCCCTCAATCCTATTGTCTAATATTCACATTGATCCTATCCATTCATCTTGGACCCAACTTGATCCAAGGGTCCACAAAAAGTACATTGGAAATCACAAGATTCATGTGAGTCCAAAATGTTAAAATTGAAAAACAATCTATATTGATTTCTTGGCTTGCTACAAATGTTGAACCATGCAAGTATGTAGCTCATTAATGCAAAATGCCAAGTTTGGCCTACATAGAACTCGAGATACATAGTTATGTATTATCTAGTTTGATAAATGCAACTTGCATATAGTTTGTAGACATAGAATTAGCATGATTATGCTTGTAGAAACTCGTGGCAATTCACATGCAGTGTAGAGGAGTAGAGTTAAAGGAGGGTAGTGTTAGTGGTGAATAGAGTTAAGGGAGAAAGTAGGAAACTAACTAAAAATAGCATCTATGCATAGCTAGGTACCTGTCTAGTGATCTAACCCTTGTTGACAGGCAGGAGGGCTACACTACCCGAGATCTTCGACCCTACAGTATATGACTAACCCTGGTATAACACATTGGAAGGCTCTTATCAGAGTTATGAGATATCTTCGAGATACTATGGACTTTTGCATTTGTTATGGAGCAATCGACAACGACAAACTCAATTTACTCAGTGGTTCTATGGATGCAAATTGGGCAGGAGATGTAGACACTCGTAAATCCACGTCTGGATTTACAGTCTTTCTCAACAATGGTCCTATTTCCTGGAATAGTCACAAGCAATCTTCGATAGCTCTATCTTCTACAGAATCAAAGTATATCGTAGCCTCACAAGCTACAAAGAAAGTGATTTGGTTGAGAAACTGACTTTCAGATATCAGTCTGAATGAATATGCTTTGACATTACTATTTTGTGATAATCAAAGTGCCAGTGCCTTGTCAGCCAACTTTAGATTTTATTCTAGGAGTAAGCACATTGAACTCAAGTATCACTATGTCAGAAACAAAGTTTTTGACAAAGATCAGATTGCAGTACTGTCGAATGCAAGATATGACAGCAAATATTTTTACTAAATTATTAAGCTTGGATGCACACAAGAAGTTCTATGCAAAATTAACTTTAAAGGTCAATACATTCATGGATTCAGATCAAGGGAAAGTGTTTGATTATTCTCGCACTAATCGACTAATCGACATTTTAATCTTCATTCAACTTTTATCCAGACCTGCAGATTTCCTCGTGTTTTTACACAGTCTGCATAACTACTCAGAAACAATTTACAGTGTCGGCATTTTTGGAATTTTTGTCTTTCGGAGTTTTCTCTCACTTCGGCTTTTTTGCAAAATGATAGATGCCTCAAATGTTAAGGAAATAACTTTAGGGAAGACCTTCGCGTTTTTTCATTTCTCGTAAGACAATTTATTGTTTGTCTTAAAGGCTACATACTTGCTCTAACCGTATAGTAAGTAAATTTCTGGGAAGATTATTTGGATGGATGCCAGCACATCACAGCCAACTAGATGACACATTTGACGACCTAATTAGCTATCCTACTGGTGGATGTTGTCGCATTTGCTTAGTGTAAATAGCTGTTCATATTTCTATAGTTTTAAGTGTGTGTTGATCTTACAACATTGATGCGATCAAGAGATCAGCAAGTATTGAATAGTTAGCTCTCTCTCAAGCTTGTGAGCTTGGACACTCTTGAGCATTCTAGCTCATTTTTTTAGAGTTGATTAGAGATTGCTATTGCGCTTACTTCTTATCGATAGTTGCGCTTAATTCAGACTTTTATTGAGTCGCTCAGAGATAGCTTAAAGTACGCGACTTTGATCTGCAAACTTGTTGTACTCATTAACATCTGTTTCGATTCATAGTGAATCAATACTATCTTCTTATTGCGTTCAGGATCGTCTCAGAATGTTTTTGTTTCTGTATTTGCAACTGCTTATTTGTCTGATAATTTAATGCTAAATGTTTGGCTACGTAATCACTGTAGTACTAATGATTTCAAAGTTACTTACTATAAGATTTGTGAAAAATACAAAAATAAGCTTGGTAGAGGCCAAAAATCTTGTATATAGATAAACACACATGTGTGGAGCCTGTTCCCACATGTGAAAATAGTGTACTTGTCATGTACCATAATCATATAGGTTGTACATATGATTTAATTCAAGTTCTAGTGGCTAAAAAGGCCAAAAACTAGTTTTCTAGACATATGACACATGGCATCAGTCTATTGCTTGCATGAGCCACATCCTTTTGTTAGGTGTCACATCCCACGTGTAGAGTACCGCTCACATGTGTGAAATAAGCTAAAGTAAACGAATTTTGACTTCTAGAAGATTTGCAAGTAGATCTCCATATAGAAGGAAAATGGACCAAAACTGCTCAAAATAGAAGGTTCTGTCCAAGTGTTAGTTTTGCATGATGAATCATCATATGACAAAGCACCTTCACACATGTGGGATCAAAGGGATGATCAGTACCACGAGCTCCCACTTATTGTATATATAGAGCCACATTTGGCCATAATCAGTGTGAGACACCAATCTTGGTTTTGGAAGCAATTTTGAGTGATTCTCTCCATTTGTCTACATTTGTTTTGATTGTTTTGAGGTGCTATCAATGTGTACTTGATTTTCAGGTTGGAGTACGTACTCATACAGGGTTTCACACGTGGGAAACCATAAAGTACACTTACCTTCAATTAATGATTGTTCTTGTTAGGATTTTGTGTCTAGAATTGATCTAGATTGATCTTAATCTGAAGTAGATTGATAGATCAAGTAATCTGACAACCAATCCCTCTTGAGGATCAGATTAGAATCCACTCTTGGTCCTTTTTGTACTTTTTGCACATGGTATCAGAGCCTAGTACAAGAGGTTTTGTTGAAATTGATAGGGTTAATCCAAATCAAAGCCAAAATTAGCAGTTTTTTGGAAACTAGTCCAATTTTGTGTAGCGAGTTGGATTTGATAGATATTCTCAAAATTTTTGGACCAGAACTTGTTGTGGGCTGAAGGAACCCTTTTCACAAGTGTGAGGCCGTACAACTCCAGTTTTGGCTTAGAAAATTCAAAAATTTGTACAATTTGACTCACATACCCGATTTGAGTGATTTTTGGTGCAAAATCAAGCATTTTCTATAGTGAATCTAATAACTTGATTAGTTCTTGGATTAGATGAGCCAAAAAATTAAAATTGAAGCTTGAATGAGGTGCATTAATTGATCTTCTCTGATTTTTTGAGTGTATGTTGAAGTTAAGAGAGATTTTGCTAAAAATCATAGATTAAGGAATGATATGCAAGGTGAGAGGTTGAAATCCATTGTACCATCACTCTAGATTTGTTCAAGAGTGATAGGGTCAAGTTTAGAAGCATCAATTTTCTAGAAAACATCCTTGGATCTATCCACCAAGTGAAACCTTTGAGAGTTTCTAGTGCATATAGAGCATCTATGCAAATCTTTTGTAGAATTTGACATAGATTGGCTTGAATTGAGAGTTCTAGAAAAGAGATTGAGATCCAAGTCACATTTTTCAACCCTACTCAATTTTTTTGAGTGACTGTAAGGTTTGAAAAGAGTCATTAAGGTGTCTATGGTAAATGTGTAGAGAGAGATCCAATGTTCTAAGAGTTCCTTCCTTTGTAGAGAACAAGATCTAGAGGCTTATTTTGTGTTGTTATTGGTCAAGAGTTTGTCTCTTCCTAAGTGATCAAATCTTTCTAAGTGGCATTAGCTCTTTGAAGCACAATATCTTAGTGAGAAAAATAACAACTTTTGATTTTGAATTTCATTTCAAGTCTTAAAAAGTAGAGTAATTGGTGGAATCCAATAGGAGTGATTGAATTCAATTTGTTGAGCAAAAATTGACATAGTATGTATGAAACTCAAATTAGTTCTATTCAACTTTCTTTGTGAGAGTGTGAGGGTCAATTTGTGATCCCATTTGATGTCTAGTATGAGGAGGAGTCCATATTTGAGTATTCATGCATGGTTGAGATCTTTGTGAATCTCTAGTTGTCTACTTTTTAAGCTTTGTGAAAAATTGGTGGTATAGTTTGTTTTCAAATCAGATCAAATTCATTCTAAATCTCAAGAGTGAGATTATTTGGGTCAAGAGTGAGTCCAAAATAAGTGATTAAGTTTGATTTTCAGGTGTTTGAAACAAAACCCATCTTTTGTTCAAGAATCTCAAGTGTTGAGAGAACTAGTCAAGTGAAAAGGAAAATCTAGGTGTCAAATCTTTTCATATCCATTTCAATTTTCAAAAGAAAGAGTCATTGGTATTTGATGAGTCCAATAGGAGATTGGATCAGATTTCTTTTGTGATTTGATGATTGTGTGCTTTTGTTTTAGTGATCAAGGCAAAGTTTCCAAGTGACTAATCATTAGTGTGAAGATTGATTTTTAGGTTTGTGACTAGATCATTTGTAGATCATTCTAGATTATTAAAGATGTTCAAATCTAGTCTCTTGAAAGTCACAAATTACATTTGTAGAATCATATCACAGATTTTTATTCACATGGCATCAATAGGTGGCATCCTATTGAAGGAAAGAAAGGATCCTAAGTGCAACCTTTGTGGCAAGGGAGGATATATTTTCTCAAGATGCTACAAAAAGATGACCAACCCATCCAAGAAGAACCAAAGCAAGGGGGCCGAGGTGAAGGATGGAGCTTCAAGTTCGAAATGCAAATACAAGAAGGACAAGTCCAAGGAAAGGTGTTTCCTTTGTGGAAAGGTGAATGAGGCTTGGAGTCTCACAAGGACTTGCAAGATTTGTCTTTTCGAGTCCATCACAATACATGTCAAATCTTTTGAATTTCATTTGGAAGTGCATTGTTTGGTTCAAGATGCAAAGATAGATGTCACTTTCATGAAAGTAACTTGGATCTATTTTATGTCCTTGGAAAGTATTTTGCTTGGAACTTTGGACAAGTTCAAACTTGTTGTTATTATCCAAGAGAAATCAATCAAGAATAAGGAGCAATCACAAAATGAAAATAGTTTGATTTATGCTCTCATGTCAACTTATGAAGAACCATTTTGCTTTGAAGAGATTTTTGTATCTCAAAGGTGGATTAAGGCAATACTAGTTGAGTGTGATGCCTTAAAAGATAGCAAAATGTTTTTTCCTTGTAAGCTTACATTAGTTATGAAGTCAAGGAAATGGAAATATCTTCATAATGTAGGATCTTTTGGTTTCAGTAAGATCATGAATGATGTGTTCATTCATAAAGATGAAAATTGTAAGTTTTCAATATTAAAGGCAAGTTGTAAACTTCTTATCAGAATAAGTGAAGCATCCAAAGTGGACACTTATATCCATAAGCAAGTAGTTAGCCTTATTGAGATGGAAATACCTTTTGATTTCAATATTGGAAAAATCATGCCAAGTTGTGGTGATTTTTGGACTTATGTTTCTAGCATAAGTAATCTTGATAATCATAGGAAGTGCATATTGAATGGTCATGATTGTTGTGATCATTATGAGACATGGAGGTCTCGGATTTCCATCAAAAAGGAGCATCATGAAGAGGATCTTAAGGAGTCATCTCAAGGTTCAAGTGTGCCAAGGATTGAGGAGGAGAGTCCTTCTCAAGGTTCAAGTATGTCAAGGAATGAGGAGGAGAGACCTTCTCAAGTTGTGATTCCAAAAAAAATCTCAAGAAACATGGTTGAGTCCATGTGGCTCACATTTCAAGGGAAAGAGGAGCATACCTCATGTGGTATACATCTCATACTTACTTCTCCTATGTCATTTGATAAATCAATTCGCTTTAGTGAGATCATTGCATCTCAAAATTGGAGTAAAGCCATACTAGTTGAGTATGAAGTCTCTCTTGAGAACATAGATGATGTTCTTAAAAGGTATAAATTTATTTTAAATCAATTAGAAAGCAAATGGTTATTTCATCAAATGTATGCTCTTGAGTCATGTAAGAGCAAAAGTGATTTGTTCACTCATAGTTTGAAAATTTGTATTGAGGCAAATTGTAAACTCTTTATGAGAGTAAGTGAATCATCTTCTAAAGACACTTATCTCCATAATGAAGTATTTAGCCTCATTGGATCTGAGATTAGCATGGTAAACAAGTATGAAGATATGATGCACACACTTTGTTATTATAGCATGCATAGTCTTGCCAATCTGGATGAGTCTAATTCTCTAGATCATGGTAACATGATGTTAGATCTTTGTGATCCTAATAAATAAAAAAGAAGTCTTTATTTTCTCATGGAGGAGCATGCACATGAATAAGGAGCAAGCCTCAAGGTCATGCATCTACATGAAATTTGGAAGGGATCAATTTTGGAGGTGCTAGGATGGTGCAAAACTCTCAAGCTCATCAAAGAAGCACTATCATGGATATGGTGATTTCAGATCAACATCAAGCTCATTGGCTGATCTTCACACCTTTTGAGCCAGCAAAGACCAATTCAGCCCATGGAGTCAAGTTCAAGATCCACATGTTTTCCATCAAGCTAGATTTACCAAGCTAGATTTTTGAGGAGTGTGAAAAATGCAAAAATAAGCTTGGTAGAGGCCAAAAATCTTGTATATAGATAAAAACACATGTGTGGAGCCTGTTTCCACGTGTGAAAATAGTGTACTTGTCATGTACCATAATCATATAGGTTTTACATATGATTTAATTCAAGTTCTAGTGGCTAAAAAGGCCAAAAACTAGTTTTCTAGACATATGACACATGGCATCAGTCTATTGCTTGCATGAGCCACATCCTTTGGTTAGGTGTCACATCTCATGTGTAGAGGACAACTCACATGTGTGGAATAAGCTGAAGTAGACGAATTTTGACTTCTATAAGATTTTCAAGTAGATCTCCATATAGAAGGAAAATGGACCAAAAGTGCTCAAAATAGAAGGTTTTGTCCAAGTGTCAGTTTTGCATGATGAATCATCATATGAAAAAGCACCTTCACACATGTGGGATCAAAGGGATTATCAGTACCACGAGCTCCCACTTATTGTATATATAGAGCCACATTTGGCCATAATCAATGTGACACACCAATCTTGGTTTTGGAAGCAATTTTGAGTGATTCTCTCCATTTGTCTACATTTGTTTTGATTGTTTTGAGGTGCTATCAATGTGTACTTGATTTTTAGGTTGGAGTCCGTACTCAGACAGGGTTTCACACGTGGGAAACCATAAAGTACACTCCTTCAATTAATGATTGTTCTTGTTAGGATTTTGTGTCTAGAATTGATCTAGATTGATCTTAATCTGAAGTAGATTGATAGATCAAGTAATCTGACAACCAATCCCTCTTGAGGATCAGATTAGGATCCACTCTTGGTTCTTTTTGTACTTTTTGCACAAGATTGAACATGATTTCTATCACTATTGTTTTTTTAGAAATTGATAGGCTTAGTTATGCATAAAGAAAGAGAAAGATAGTTTATTCCGTTGTGCACGATAAGTTTTCTTTCTTGTCGTTCGAATTCCTTTTATTCGATTCTTTTTTACCTATCTTTTACACACCTCTTTCCAACACCTGGACACGCCAATTACATACGGAGTGAAGATGATGAATGTTGCATGTATTTCGACAGAAACCAATCCTTGAATTGATTGAAGACGATTTGGTACCATGGCAGGATGCACTTTTCATTTTTTATAACGAAGAAGCCGAGCACTTTCCAAAGAGTTATGCAAATGGCATTCAAGGATTACTTGCAAAAATTTCTAGAAATTCTCTTAGACAATCTTTGTGTGAGAAAGTACTAATTCAATGCCGCAAATATCATATCTCCTTGATGATCTCTCCAAGATACGAGTCATCATAGATTCACCACCACCAGGGACGATTCACGACATGTATATTTTCATGGGGAACACTGACTATTATCATATTTTCATTTTATACTTTGTGGAATTAGATCCACATTGGATGGAGGAAGCCCTGTAGGCTTTTCAAAAGCTTAAGGAATCATTGATCTCAACACCATTCTTACGGCCACCCAATTGGGCTGTAGAGTTTTTTGTGATGCATCAAAGTATGCTATTGGAGCCATCTTGACCGAGCCAGGAGAACACAAAAAAGATTTCTCACTCCATTTTGCTAGCCGACATCTCATCAATGCAGAGATGAACTATTCAACAATGGAGCATTGGCAATGATCTTTGCGGTCAAGAAATGCAGACACCATTTGATGGCCACCCACTTTGCATTTTATATGAACCATCAACCCTTGTTTTATCTAGTGAACAAGACTATCAACATAGGAAGAATCACTAGATGGTTACTCATGCTGTTGGAGTTTGATTTCAGAATCATGGGATGCAAGGAAAAACAACATTATATGGTGGATCATGTGTCATGAATCAGAGGGAAGGAGATCACACCCAACCTCATGACGAGTTACCAAATGTTGTCTTTTTTATGTCGACATTGTACTAGAGTGGCCCACAAACATTGTTGAATATCTGATGCAGGGCCAGCCAAACAAATCTTCACCTAAGGCGGAACAATGGAAGCTAGTGCCAAAAGCTCGATCTTACCAACTGATTAGCGGCCAATTATATTGACGAGGACCTGATGACGTCCCACCCAGATCATTTTACTATCGCATGAAGACATGGGTGGTGGACAAGACATTACAATTCACAAGATCCTATAGCTATATTGTTAGTGGCCAACTATTGTAAAGATACAGAAGAATACATGAGGAAATGTGATGTGTGCCAACGAGCCATGAGACCCACTAGGACTAGTTTTGACTTACAACACCCGATCATGGCCCAAACACCATTCCAGAAGTGGGGATTGGACTATATTGGTCCTATATATCCATCCAACAACGAGTACCTAAGCCCGATACATCATTGTGGCAACAAATTATCTTACCAAATGGGTTGAAGCCATCAAGGGCGCATGTTATTGCCACCCTTTATGGTTCAAACATAAAGGGCATATTTCTCATATGCCCTTTATGCAAAGGGCATACTTTTAGGCTACCCTTTATGCAGTAGAAACTGAGGCCTAGAAAAGTCCTTTCTGTTGCATAAAGGGCATTCTCGCAAGGCAACCTTTCTACCAAAATAAAGGGGGGCATAAAACATGCGCCCTTTATGTAGCATAAAAGGTGGTCTAAACTTATGTTACTTTTTTTGCCACCCTTTATGTTGCATAAAGGGTGAAGATTTAAAAAGCCGCCCTTTATTATGTGTTGTGGTCTAGTGCAAGACAATCCCATGACTAGCAATAGCACCCAACAAAGCTGAATTTCATGGGGAAAAGTCTTTCTACTATTTTCAACGATCAGATTCATATAGTAACATCATGACCAAAAGTCCTCTCCTCATTATGCTTACATCCATCTCCTCCTCCTCCTCTGAAGGTAGTGGGTGGCACAAGAGCAACCAATGGGTTAAGAAGAGCAGCAAGGACACAAGAGCCTATGGACACAATTATGCAAGACCTACAACACGACCAAAAAATGATCAACAATAGCACCCAATGGAGCTAAAAAATCTTTCTACTCTTTTAAACAACAAAAATTCATATCAGTAAACACCGTGACCAAAAGTCCTGCCCTCATTTTGCTTACCTTCATCTCCTCATTTTCCTATGAAGGCAAGAGCATTCTCTTGCTTTTCATTTTCCCACATACCATCAAACACCCTAACACTCCACCCCTTTTCTCGCCACTCACATCTTAAAACGTCATTCTAAGAGATATCATATATACTTTCTCTTATGGTCGACATTATCATCCTTAGTATGTGCTATAGGTGAACACATCACCTGATTATCACTTAAAGCAAAAGCAAGATAACAACATCAAATTCCCATTGCATATCCAAAATCAAAAGGACAATTCTTATTTCCAAACAACTGCACAATTAAATTCATAAAGCAATCATTAACATGTTCCCATGCTATCAACCACAATAACCTAATTGATCGAAAGAAGCGTCCTTCCATTGCCAAGTTGCAATAGCAAATAAGCAAAGAGAAAATTCAAGAATTAGCAAGCAAAATGAAGAAGCCCAAAAATCACAAAATGTGCTATTATGTATGACAAGACAATTTTGAATGCCAATAGCTAACTTATCTTAATCGTCTGAACTTTGGATATTTACATATGCCTTCTCCAACTAGGCAACACTTGCACTACAATCACCTCCCAACAAAAGCTTCACAATGAACAAAGCATTAATCAAATGATGTTTGTGGTTGTAGATACCTTGAAAATCTCTTGAATACACTTTGGAAGTCACCATGGGTGCCCAAATTGAAGAAGCCCAAAATCACAAAATGTGCTAATCTGTATGACAAGACAATCTTGTGTGCCAATAACTAACTCATCTTAATCCTCTAAACTTTGGATAGTTACATATGCCTCCACCAACTAGGCAACACTTGCACTACAACTTTGGATATTTACGTATGCCTCCACCAACTAGGCAACACTTGCACTACAATGACCTCCGGACAAAAAACTTTACAACGAAAAAGGCAACCACTAATCAAATGACATTTGTGCTTGAATATCCCTTGAGTATGCTTTGGAAGTCACCATAGGTGCTAGGGCATAGTAGCCGCTCTCTCTCCTACCTTCTTTCTAGTTCCTATGCAACTCCTATGTATTAGCATTTGCAAAAAGCAATGCCACTAACTATAAAATCAAGGAGTTAGTAAAATAGTTGTTCAAATCAATTATGAGATTTAGTCTTTCTTTTCTTGCCTTGGCACACAATCCTAAATTTTCAAATGATTAAGGAAGAGAAAATAAAGCCTTTGCATGGCACGCATGCATACAAGATGATTATAATTCCTTTTGGGGAATCTGCATAACATAAGGCCTTGCAAATTTTGCTCCAAAAAAGAAAGTATGGGTCTACTTGAACTTGAAGCTCAATAATGTCGTCATAATGGGTACCCATTAATAGTTTTAAAGGTAAAAGCCAAGGAGGTTCCCTAACTAGTTTTTTGTGTGTGTACAAGAATGTTGGTGAAGCCCACATCAAGTCCGATGGCAGTGAACATCTTGGAGCTAGAAAATCATACCACACATGTTTCTTTCCCTTTCTCTTGCAAATGTTGAGAAATTCGAGAACATAATTTGCTTCAACACCAAGACTAGACAACTAATGCATGGCCCAGAGGGCATGGGCAATGGGCCACCCCAAGACAAATATTTCCCAACTGCTAATCTGTTCGAGCCCACATGACTGAGCACCAGACCACACTGCACCGGCCCAGCCACTTGCCATTCTATCCTAAAATGCCCCGAATACGACCTGATGCTCCTGTCAACCGGGCGGCACCGGCTCGGCAGGGAATGGTGGTGGATTCCAGCGTGGAGCCTGGAAACTGACAGGTGGATGGCTGCCACGTGGCAGGGGTTGCAGGTCCAGGGCCACGCTCGGTCGCTGCTGCTCACCTTTCCGCAGACTGGCTGCCTACCTGCCTGCTTGGCCAACCCCCACTTTCTTACGCGCACCCTAACACTTTTCACCTCGCCACGGTTGGATACCATCGGGTCCATCTAAAAGACGACACGTGTCTCCAATAAAATAGTAGGGTCTAGGGACGAATGACGTTCCTCAACGTGGCTGCATCCAAGTGGGTGCTGTGTCATATCGCGCCTCTCTGTCTCTGGGCGAGCAATCGATTGACGCTCCGTTGCATATATACTTCCTGCTTTCTTCTGCTCAATCACTCGCAGCGATCATTTCCTCTTCTCTCTCTCGCCTTCCCAGCTTTCCCTTTACCTTCTGTTTTATTTGCGATCCATCCACAAACTTCAGCTCATTAGTTGCGATAAGGGATCGGTACTTGGTACTGTGTGAGCAGGTAATCTGATGCTGCCAATTTGATGACACAATTTCTGTGATATGTTGCTGCAGTAGTTATAGTTTTATTTCCCACAGCTCTTATCTAACTGAACTGGGCATTTGCTGTTTGTTTCCATTGGAAAGTTGCGTTGCTTCCAATCAGGTTTGCTGTTGATGTCTTCTGATCATGGATAGATGCCAAATAGATTGCAGCAGATTGGTTTGGAATTCGAATGTGTTTGCTGTTGAATTTTGATGTCTTGTGATAGTAGATGCCAAATAGATTGGCAGCAACTACTTTTGGAATGCAATTAAGTCTGTTGTTGCTGTCTTCTTGCATTCATCAAAGCAGTGTCTTGTCCTCCAATGAGTGGTTAGCTGGTAAGGACTTCCTGCTTGAGCTCAGGAGTTGGGCTTCAATTAAGCCACAAAAATGAGGACATACACTAGATACTTAAATGAGCAGGCACAAATTAGCGAAGAATTTCGGACACTGCGTTGTTTTCCCATTCGCTGCAGCATTCTCTTTGGCCCTCAAATTCACCTACACGTCATAGCCTCAAATTAGCAATTTCTTCATGTCTCTGGACTAGCCAATGTGCTCTTTGGTGGCAGATCCTATAAATATTCTTTGAAGTAGCTATTTCTGTATTCATTCATATTGAAAACCTTGTTGAGTATATAGATTCTAATTGTTTTCATGCATTGATTCCAGGAAAATTTTGCAAGTGCTAATTGCCAAAGAACGTTCCAGCCTCTGTTGGAGTCTGTGTTGATCAAATACAGCGATATGGCATTTCTCGTGCTTGCAGCTGATGAACAGCCTTCTGCATCTAACAGGTTGCAGGCTACTCATACTCGCCCAGACATTAGGACATCAGGGTCATTCGTGATGCAGATGAGGCACATAGCGGTTGCAATTCTGCTGCTGTGCACATTCCACTGCAGCCTGGCAGATCAGAACATCACCGCCATTCTAGATCAAAACCCAGACTACTCAGTCCTCAACAGCCTACTCACAAAGACTGGAGTTGCCTCCGAGATCAACAGCCGCAACAGCCTCACCCTCCTCGCTGTAGACAACGCAGCCCTTGCGCCAGTGGCTGCGCGCCTGGGCAACGACCTCACCCTCAACCAGGTTGCAGACATTCTGCGCTACCATGTCCTGCTGCAATACTACAACCCCCTGCAGCTAAGCCAGCTCTCCAATGGCACGACCCTCACTCCTACCTTGTATCAGTCCACAGGCAGAGCAGCAGGCCAGCTTGGGTTTGTAAATCTCACAGATGGATCAAGCGGCAGCGTGAACGTGGGCCTGCCCGTTAAAGGAGCTGGATTCAACGCAACTATTCTCCAACAAGTTCAAAATGTTCCCTATAATATCAGTGTACTTCAGCTCAGCAGCGCTCTGGTTCCAATGGGTGTGCTTGCTACTTCTCCTGTGCCTGCTCCATCGCCTGTACCCACACCTGCACCTACTCCCACTCCGGTCCCAGCTCCATCTCCCTTTCCTACCCCTGTTTCCTCTCCATCTCCTGCTTTGACTCCTGAGCTCTCGGTTCCTTCCGAGTCCCCAATTGGTTCTGCTCACCCTTCTTCATCTCTGCCATTTGCTTCTGTTCCAGTCCACATGGTTCTCCTAATTTGTGTAGCCCTGTATAACTTTATGTGACGGTGATCTAGAGCACAACATCTGCTGCTGGGATTGAGAGGAGAAGATATAATGTCCAGTTGAGGAACAGATCCATCCGAATCTGCTGTGAGTGAAATGGCATTGTGTGGCAATTTTAGGTCATTAATGCACATTATTTGTAATTTTGATGTATGCAGAACTTCAAATCAGTAAGTGGGCTATTTGAGATATTGGAAGTTGAAGGAAAGATTTATTATGATAGAACTCTTGAAGTAGGGAAATACTAGATTCCATGCCACCGATGCAGAGAATATGTTCTTGAGGAAGTAGGAGATTTATTATTGATTGATCATGAGCATAGGCAGGAGCCTGGACGTGTGTGCTTTGAATAAAAGCTTTTGTATCAGATTCAAGAATTGATTATGCTAATATAGTGATGTTTTAATCTATTTTTTATAATTGCATATTAATACATGTGGATAGTCTTGTTTTGTCAGATTACTATAGCATATCAATGGAAACAAGAGCAAAACACAAATGTACACTCAATAACAAGCTTTATATCCAACACCATGGTTGCTAAATTGACTTGAAAGAGCATGTGGACAAGTAGATAAGACCTATTTTACAAAATAATCAATCTTTATTAATCCTCTTGTGTCTCATAGCTCTCTCACTTAGTGTGGCTTCAAAGGAATGCGCCTTTTCATTAGATGAGGATACAAATTACTTTCTTTTTTTTTAACAAACTATGGATATAATTAAAGTGACCTAAAAATCCAATTTTATCAATAACATTGTAGTATAACACCATGGCCTTGCCATTTTTTTTTTGGGGGGGGGGAGGGGGGGTGTTTCTCCAAGGGCTTCCACCTTGGGAGGCGGGTGCTCGACGGCCCCACCAGGGTGTAAGGCTCGAGAGTAGGGCTTAATTACACATGTGAAGATTTTCAAAAGATTTCTTTTTAGAGTTTTGCTTTTTTTGCAGCTTTTTCTTTTGGCTTTTCTTTAGTGCGGATTTTTTTTGCATGTATTTTATTCAGTTTTTTTTTTGCTGAATCTTTTAATGCTTGTGCATTTTGTGATAAATATATAAATCCATATATATATATATATATATATATTAAGAACAAACAAGAAATGTTTCCTTTCCGTACAGAACCGTTCCGTAAAAAAAACAATCTGCCCAAAAAATCCCCAATATAGTGTTTGTACCCTCTATGTAGTTAAAAACTGCAAAACAAAAATGTATAGGGCCTCAAAACATAAACCCATATTTTTTTGGGGGGTTTTACGCCATTTTTTAGGACTTTTAGGCCATTTTTTTAAGAACTTTTAGGCCACCTTTTTTTGGGCTTTTGGAAAAACCTTTTGCGGCCTAATACTATGTAAACTAGCCCAATATTGTTTTTGGGCATTTTTGAAAAAATTTCAAAAATAAAATTCCCCGTATTTTCATGGTACGGAATCGTTCAGTCCCACAGAATGGGTTCCATGGGAACTAAGATATATATATATATATATATATATATATATATATATATATATACTAGTGCGTTAGCCCATTGTTGACGGGCGGCTAACAATTTGGGTGGCGACTTGTGGTCAAGACGTGTGGATGATGCTCAGAGTGGGTGATTGATGATCTACTTAGCCATCCTCCCCCTCCTCGTGGTCTGTTTAGATTTTGATTCCCCAAAAAACATGATACATTTTTCAAACTTGAAATTTGACTCTTGCAAGTTCCAAGATATGTAACTCAATACAATGATATTGAAAATGAGATTCACAAACTTAAAACTTCAAAGTCTTTTCATTTTAGCATGGGTTTTCGGAGAGCTGGGCCCAAACTCTGAAGTTTGAACAATGGGCCAAGTTGCCCACTTCCAACTTAGACTTTTTCTTCTTTCATAAATGTTACAATTTAACTCCATCTTTTCAGATTCCATGTTGTGTGTGTGTGTGTGTGTAGTTTAAAAAACTTGTAGGGCAAATGGCCATGATCCATCTAAATTTAGGCTCAAGGCTCCAATGTTGTTTAGTAAATGTTTCACTTGGAATTTTATATAAGAAATGTAAATAGGCACAATCTAGTACATTTTTTAATTGGAATTCAAAATTAAAAATTTTAAACTGAAATTTGCATGAAAGTCCTATCCTCTCTAAATATGAAATTTGAAGGGCAAGTTTTATCTAGGAACGTCACACGAAGGCCATGAACATTGTCAAAGACGTCATGAAAATAAAGCAAGAAGGGTGACCTTGAACACTAAATTTCAACACTGTCACCAAATGCCCAACATTCATCTAAACTTTCTAATGTGAGTCCTTGATCAAGATGTGAGGTGTAGAAACAATGTTGACAAGTTTCAAGGGTCAATATTGCACCTACACTACAAACTAATAAAAGACAAGACATACTTCAAATACATGAATATAAATGTATCTAACATACAAAGTGAGACCTTGTACTTGTAATTTAGATTGTTTTTCACAACACTAAGCAAGAATATTGAGAAAAAAAGAGCATGACACACCACATTCTACCTAGAGTTATTTGTTGCATCATGGAATGTTTGTAAGATAAAGTTCTTTGGGACATGCAAAACTCCACATCACATGCTTGTGTCATGTAGAATTGTGAGAGAGTATTTATTCCAAAGAACAATCAATTGCAACATTACATGTTAATCTTGTCATGCATAATGTGCTAGACCCTAAAGTTGAACTACTGCATAGTTGTGAATGTATACTTGGACTTTAAGATAAAGTACACCTATCCTCCAATAAAGTGGGGGGGAAGGCCCTGCCCCAAGGGCCTTCCGTGTTGGGAGGGCCCTTGCCCGAGGGCGGGAGCCCGACGGCAGGGCCCGACCTACATGGAAGGCCCGAGGGGCTCGGGCCTTCCCCTGCGTAATGACACATCTGAGATTTTTCTCTCTCATAGATTCTGAGTAGAATCTCTAATGTCTTTGGACAAAATCGATGATCCGTTTACTCAAGAATGAGAATTTTGGAAAAGAGTGCTGGTTACTTTAGATGCAAGCAAATTCCACCTCACGAGGTGCATCATAAATACAAAGAAAAATTGAAGACTTGGCATTACGAACATGCAAGTTCAATGTTGCATGCCCTTGATGTCGTGCATACTGTATTGGACCCTAAAGTTGAGATAGATG
Source organism: Diphasiastrum complanatum (assembly GCA_029204225.1). NCBI lineage: Eukaryota > Viridiplantae > Streptophyta > Lycopodiopsida > Lycopodiales > Lycopodiaceae > Diphasiastrum > Diphasiastrum complanatum. Next base: position 40,728,285 of record CM055107.1, on the reverse strand, counting down.
CATAGTTGTGTAGTATATCTGGACTTTAAAGTAAAATACATCTATCATCTAGTAAAGGAAATTCCCAAACTTTTGGACACTTATTTTAATGTTGAATTTCTTCCAAACTTCATTGGCCAACCTCAACACATAGTTGGTATTTGCAATGCAATGCCAACAAAGCATAATGTCACAATATTGTGAGGCCTCAAATTGTATTTTTGGCATTGTCTTATTTAGAAAATACTCTGTTCAAGTTAGTCAAACTTGTTTATTAAGAAAAACAATGTTAAAGGAGATGCTTAAAATTTTGAAGTCCGAGTATAGTAAAAGATAGGTACTTTAAGTCTTGGTCATATATGGAAATAGTATTTCATGGAAATTAGTTTGTGAAAAAATCAATGTTGGAAGAGGTGTTTAAAATTTTGAAGGTCGTATATAGTAGATGATAGGCATTTTTAAGTCTTGATCATACATGCAAGTACTAATTCATGCAAAGTGGGACGTGAGGCCAAATAACAAAAATTATGAGTATTCATTAATGAACATCAGCACATGCATTTACAATAAAATGCATCCTTAAGAGGACGCCTTTAGGCTTTGTGTACTGTGGATTGGTCCTTTTAGTGACCTTTGTTCTTGGTAAAATGACTCTAAAATTATGGTGAGTCTCACTTGTGTATCTTCTTGGATCATAATGTATGTTCCCAAATGTTTTGACCCTTTTGTAAGTGAAATGTTTTTGTGAATTATTATTATTATATATATATTTCAATATATGCAAAAAGAGGGCCGAAGTCATCAATCAAATCTTATAATATGCAAGAAAAGAAAAAGAAAAGATGAGGTGAGTTCAAAAGCTCATATTGTGAGCTTCAACAATTTATGAGAACTTTGTATTCATAGACTCCCCAATATCTAGTACATACCCATAACTCATTATTTCTTAAGCAGATTATTCAACCTTTCCAACAATATTGAATCCTCTTCATGAATGTGAAAGAATCTTTGAAACAAATCCTTTACGTATTCACAGCACATCATTCTTGTTTTACGCTATATAATATTGTGAGGTTTTTATGATGTGGATATGCACGTCACTTTGAGGTAGTCTGTCAACAACACTTACGATTGGTGAACTTCCATGAGTTGGATTATAGCTGATCTAACGAATAACATCTTACTCTGATCCTGAATTCATTTCCTTTTGCTTTCACCAACGCTTGCTTCCTCTAAGTGTGATCTCACAGAATTTTCATATCTCCATCACCCTACACTACACCACCGCAATGACACTGATTCCATGCAGTAGCAATGCGACTTGAAACACGTGCAGTGGGAAGATGTAGAGTGACCACTGACATCTATCAGCTGTGAAGTTGTGAACATCCATCTACAGAAGTGTTCACCTACTTTTCATGATGAGATCAGCAGCAGCTGGGCTAAGAATCACGCCTGCTTCACGGAATTTGGTGGGCACCAGCTGGTCACTGCAACTCGGCGCTCAAAGAGGTCCAGAAAACATAGCGCATATGATGATGGGTTTAGCCTAATTGATCTTCAGAAGTAATATCAGAGCATTCGTACTCCATTCCTTAACAGTCGACTCCTCACGGGCAGTGGGCAGTGGGGACCTGGGACTGCTCTGGGCGCTGCAGGGCTACATCTATTCTGTGGGCGTGAGGCTGCGTATGTGGCACTCGAGCACCGCCCACATATGTCCCAGGCCTGCGCTGAAGCACGGGCTTTGTTGACGTACCACAAAAATGCAGGCATCGTAGCTACTATGATTTCGTGCAGGCATCGTAGCTACTATGACGATCAGGAATCACAATAAACAAAAGCAATTATGAATTCTACAAGAAAAGAAGTATATCCTTGGCTCACACACAAGAATAGTAGAACAAAGTTCAAATGCGTGCTATTTACTTGGCTATATGTATCTACCAAGTACTACATTTTTCTTCTCTTGTTCAGGGTTTAGGGCGGTGTTCTAAAAACCAACTTCAAGGATGACGTTGATTATCCTTTTATAAAATTGTTGTCATATAACTTTTCAAGGAGATTACATCTTTCAATGGCAAGAGAGACTTTTGGAGGATGCATACTCCATTCTTTATGTGTTGGATGCACAAATGTTTAACATTAATGCTAGCAATGAATTGGCCTGCAATACCAGGGATACTCGTTGTGAAAAGGGACATAAAGGACGGGGTTGATAATTGTTAGATTTTGAACTTCAAACTTTTATACAATAAACTACAAATTTGGATTAGGACAATAAGCAGAAAACATGCATATTTTGACAATTTGAATATTTACACACATTCCAACAGTTTGGATTTTTTGTCACATTGAGTCCAAAACAGAGCTGCACGAACTTCATAAAATTCGAACAAAATTTGAGCAAGATTAGGATTGGAGTCTAGCAATCTTCAAACATATTTGAGGATGCTTGAACACATTTGAACATTATTCGAAGGAAATTCAAGACAGTTTCGAGCTGATTAAGGACAATTTCAAGCTTAAGGGACATCCCTAATTCTTACATAATGTCTTAACATGTCACATCTGCCCCACTGACACGACCTTCACCTTTTTGGATAAAAGGACTGAATTAACAAAAAGACATTCAACAGAAAGCAGGTACGGAGGTGAAGATCAAAAATATGGACTAAACAGTGGCTTCAGTCGAATACAAGATTGAATTAGAATAATTTTGAAAAGAAAATAGGTAGCGCTAAGCGTTTGAGTCCTTAGAGAGATAGCTTTCAATGAAAATACATGAATCTTGTGCATAGACGGTAAACTTGTAATTTTTCTGATTCATCATGATCCTAGGTGCAACCAGTTTCCTCTTAGTTCATTTGTGTGAGTTTTGCTGAACGTTGAATTTTATTTGTAAAATATAAGAAATTAGAACTGTAGTACTGATAGAATCAGTTCTATGTGCATTTTTGGTCTGTCTATTGTACGATTCGTACAAAGGCCTATTTGTGCTTCCTCATCATTCTTTCAAAATAGGCCACTAGTAGTTTATGATTTATGATTGTTTGTCCAAGATTCATCTAGACATATCTAGATGTTTTAGGTATAGGGTAAGGCCCCCGGGCGGGGGCCTTCCAAGATGGCCGGAGGCACTCGAGGCCGCCTCCCAGCCCGCTTGGGGGCCTTCCCCTTCGTAATAACCTCAGATTTGTTTTTAAATTTTAGAAGTGTTTCTAAATATAGGAAATTTGAATTTCGGTGACATTCCAAACATAGCAGGATTTCAAATGTACAACTTTTTAAACTAGAAAGTGAATCTTACATTTTTGTAAGGTGCTTTAGTTACTTTCTAAAAATAGTAATAGCACCTTACAATGTGTAATGTATTTAATGCTCCATAAAATCATGTACAGGTGCAATTTTATGCCATTTAAGGCATCCTCCAAATACACTCTAAAAAAATCTTGACAGCCACTCACAAAATGGCTTATAACATAATGCATAAGATTAGCATTGTTCTTTATGGTATGAAAGATAGTTTGGAAGCATAATTAAATGCTACTAATGGGAGAGGGCCTATGAAGCCTAATAGATGGAAGTGACGCCTTTCTAGCAAATGGTTATGATAAAGAAGAGGTTGAATGGGTAAAAAGAGGCGATTAAGCTGCCTCCATCATTTCTTTGTCCCTCTCAAAAGAGATATTGATGTCAAATGAAGATTGTCTAATGAGCATATATGGCCAAAATTGCAAAATAAATATGAGAGCAGAATAGGAATTGAGGTTTTGCATCTTAGTAACCACCTTCTAAGCATGAAGTGGGAAAGGTGATTTTAGAAGATTCTTGAGACGATTCTTCTAACAGATTCCAGCCATAATAAGTGTACGAGGAATCTCACAAATATATGGGAACAAAAGCATGGTTGAGTCGGCAAAAAACTTAAATTTACTTGAAATGTAATGTCAGAGAAGGTGCATTGTACTCGCAAGCCTATGGTGCAAGAATTAGAGGTAGATTCACTCTCGAATGGGCCCAAAGTGAAAAGGGACCCCCCAAGTAGTTAAAATGCAATTTGGTTTTAAAAACTTTGCAAAGTCAAGTTATTATGGCACATGGTTTTGGGTGAACCAAAAACCCTAACTCTAGGAATGTCTATATAAGGTCATGTGACACCATTTTTTAGCCACCTTTTTCATTTGAGAATAATAGAGTTGAGAGAGAGAGAGAGAGAGAGAGAGAGAGAGAGAGAGAGAGTATCTCCTCCTTCCTATCTTTTGCTTGCAAAGGCCCTCCTCTTTTGAATGTGTGTGATTCTTGTGGATGATGAATGTTTGTTATGCTTTTGTTAATCATGCTATCACAATGGCAAATGATCTTTAGCACTTACATTCATATTTACAAGCATAGATGATCCAACTATCGATCTCAAAAATCATCTTGATATAACTTATCAATTTGATGGATGAAACTCAGATTATGTAAGACATTGTAAGACATTAGAACTCTCTGAACCCTTAGGATCTATTTTTAGTGAAACATCTAAAAGTCACTACTCTACTGATTATAAAGAATTTCCATCATCTGAAGATTTTCAATCTCAAGAGATGGATCAAGAAGATTAAGATTGTGGACTTCCAACACCATGTCCTATAATCAGAAGAATATCTCGATTGGAGATACCAAATTATAATGGAGTCACTGATCCAATCAAAAAAATTTAGATCTACACATAAGCTTGTGAGATCTATGGTGAAGTTAATCTAGAGGACAAGCTTTAGCTATTTCTAAGGACACTTACGAGATCAGCGCACGCGCACAATTGGACCTAGTTTAATGACTGGGCCTCATGCATGTTAATATAGTATATTACTTTTCTCATTAATAGATGATATTTAGCAACATTCAAGTGAAAATACTAAGAGAACACCCACTTGGAAGCTTGTTCTCCACCAGGAAGAACAGACGGATCGATCTGTACTATTTAGTCGGTGAAAGTCTTGTAGCTCCAAATCCTTCAATCTTCATGTGATTTTTAAGCACTTAAATCCACTTTTCAGCTCACTACAATCAAACTAACTCTCGCAGGCTCTTTTGTGTTTTTCTGTCAATGAGATGAAACTTCAGAATTCTCTACAAAGGGTACTTCCTACTAGAACTGAAAAATTTGATGTTTGCGTGGGTTCTGCCTTCGTTTTTTGCCTTTCTAATCCGCCTTCGTTTTCACCTTTCTGGTCTTGGGAAATTTCGTAGAAGCACTTTTTTGGGGAACTAACTCTCGCAGACTTCTCTGTGTCACTATCTCAGTGAGATGGAGGTTCAGAAATCTCTGCGAAGATTAGTTTTGAGTTTTGAAACTTTTTTAATTTTTACAAGAGATTTTTGGATTTTATGGGTTTTTCTTTGATTTTTCAAAATCTTTTGGGAAGTAACTCTCGTAGGCTTCAATGCAGGTGTGGGACTTGTACCCTGGAGCTGTTGCCAGTCATGAGAAGGTTGGTTCCCACTAGTTTTTGAATACTAAGGTCTGAAGTAGTTTTTGGCCACTTTTTCCTCCAAAATGTAGATCTGAAAGTTTTTAATGGTTTCTTCAATGTTGTAAATGGATGCCAAGCCCTTAGAGGTTGCTTTAGGTCTCCACTACCACTCCACATCTCCTCCACTAGCTAAGAATAGTCCAATCACAAGAATGCACAAAAAACAAGGTCTAATTTACCCCCAAATCCACCTAAAACACACTAAAAAAACAAAAGCAACTAAAAAGACAACTAAAGCTAGTTAGTAATGGCCTATCCCCGCCAACGACACCACTGTAGGTTGTAGATTCTATGTTGAGCAGCCCTTTGCCTATCAAGAAGGGTTATAACACAAAGGATAGGTTCCTAGCTATACTTAATTACTAGTTTGGATGCTTCCTAACTCTAGTTTAACACTGCCCCACTTCTAACTGTACTTTTACTAACACTAACACATAAAGATTGAAGATGAGAGAGAGAGAGAGAGAGAGAGAGAGAGAGAGAGAGAGAGAGAGAGAGAGAGAGAGAGAGAGAGAGAGAGAGAGAGAGAGAGAGGTTAGCTCATGTGCTCAACCTAGCATGCTAATGGAGAAACCTTTAACTGTTACAAACCAAGAACAATAGCGAATGGAAATCAAATAGCAACCACAATGAAAAAGCAAGAGCATGCAAGAATAGCACATAAAAATGCTTGGGCTCTCAAAATAGTAGAGTCTCCTCCTCTCAAATAACATGTAAAATGGTGTACAATGGGTGCCTTTTTATCTTTGGGGTGGCCCTTGCTCCTTGCTTCCTATTGGCTACTTGAAAGAAGGTAGGATTGCAATCCACACCCTTCACAAGAAACACAAACTAATCAATGTTGTAGGAAGAAACACACCCCACTTACCACCATTTGACTTTTGACGAATTACAGAAACTTAGGAACTTAAGTTAAGCTTAAACTTTGGCCTTTTAATATTGTTTTAATTACATGGCCCAAAGTCAAGTTTATTCCAAAAATAATTATTTACAAGTGCTCATTGGGCCATGGGCTTACACGCACAGGATGCCACGACCCTCGCAACTTATTTCTATTTTTTCCAACAAATTTATTTCTTTACACGGGAATACCCCCAACACTTGTTGGCCCACCCTAAGCTCTTTTCCAAAATTTTCCTCACTAGAAACTCACTTGATGCTCACAAAGACACAAGCGGCAAGTACCCATTGATCTTGATTCACAGATTTTTTTTAAGAAGGATTCTACAAAACGATGCTCAAGAAAATTGATTTTGATTTGAACCTAGAAACTCACAAAGGTTCCACTTGTCTTTATTACCTCAAATTTGAATTCTAGCACACTTAATGGACTTCTAGCCACTGTTCTTACACTCCCTCACAAAGATGAAATGAAGATTAGATGAGAATCTATCAAAGACTTATCAAATCCTATCACTTTTCATCATTTTTTGACTAAATCTCACTCACACTTCTTGATGTACTTTCAATAACTATAAATCACTTTTAAAGGACTTCATTTCAGTCTAGATCAATTAGATCTCATGAACCAAAGTCAAATCTAATTAATGGCACTCAATCTTGGTAGCTTTTCCTAGGATTAGCACCAAAAAAACTCATCAAGAACTCACAAATTGGATTTTTATGGATCAAATGAATATTGTGCATTAAATGTAGGTTTAGAGGTGCCCACATGTGTGGAAAGTACGGATTTGGATCCTTACGTAGTTTGGAATCAATCCCTCACCAAAGTTGAGACTCTAGCTCGCCCTCTCAATACTAGTTTTAATCACCAATTTAAAAATGGATTTGCTATATATCAATGGTTTATATTCTAGTACTTGGCTCTGATACCATGTGAAAAGTTTTTACACTTGGTGTGTGTGGTCTGTGAAAAATTCAGATTCTAAGTGGATCTAAGATCCCAAATGATTTGACTAAGATCTTTGCACAACAAGCTACAAAAGCTAGAAATGGAAGCATCCTAATGCACAAGAACTTGAACAAGCATTCAAAGAACAAAAGAAACTAAAGTAAGGTACTGTTGGCGGCCAAAAATAACAGCATACAGGCCTTACTACATCAGCCTACCACTTTTGAAAAGCTCCTAAGATCATACACAATAGCTTGAAGACAATACACAAAGCAATGCTCTCTCTCCTCTCTCTAGAACTTAGGACCCAATTTTAGGACACCACTAGCCTAAAATAGCCAATTTTGGCCTATATGTCCAAATGACATTATTTTGGTGTCATTTCGAAGGTCCTGAAGTTTGAAACTTCTTCAATATGAAAAAAAAGTATCTAGACCTGTTCCACATGTGTGAAAGGTCATATCCAAAACTATATGCCAAAATTACCAAATTTGGCCTAAAACTAGTCAAGGAAATGTTGACAATTTTCACACTCCCTTTTCAACTTTGCTTGCTAGGTTTACAACACTTCTTTGATCTAACTTAAGAATGATTTCCATATTAAGGATAGATCTCCTCTCAATGATCCTAATATGTACAAAACAATAAACTTCATAATTGATATAGATAATACTGTCCATGTTGGATGTTTCACTATTTCTTACATCAATTTTACATTTCAAGATGAAACTAGTACATGAAGAATAACATAGAATGGAAATGGAATGATTCCTCCTTGTTTCCACCTTTGAAATCTCTGTAGAAATGCAGCAAATATGTAACAAATGAAAGTGATAAATGCTTGCTTGCATGTCTTCTCCATATTTCACTTCTTGTGCAGTCTATGTGTTGAAATCCACCATGAATGGGCCTCCATTGCCTTCTTGCCACGAAGAACCATCAAGCCTTGGAAATACATGAGTAAAAGAGTACAACAATGATGCTAATCCAGCTCCATAAGACTCCACATAACTAGTAGGTAGCACTAGTCCTTCTTCAAGATCCATTATTGGATACAGAAAGATGATCATAGATTCACCAAATTTTGACAATTTCCACTCATTGACATAACATAGCTCAAACATAAAGTTAGATGAGTAAAGTAGGTCTGAACAAGACTTTCTTGATGCTCCTTTGCCTTTACTTGAGTCTTCTATAACCTGCAAAAACAGATCCTTAGTGCATTGGCCATTTGATTCTTCTTTGATGCTCTTGACTAGCTTCAAATTGCCAATTTTTAATTGGTGTTGATGAAGCACTGTGATGCCACGAAACTATTTAATATTGAATATCAACGTAAATATGGCATGATATACTCGGAAATGAAGATATGAGCCGGATATAAATCATGAAGAGGCCTAAGTCATTTTACTCTTCCAAAGCTTTTCAACTTTAGAACATGAAGACTTATCCTTGACAACTTTTGTGTCGTCCTTTCATTTGGATCGTCGTTTATTCTTTCTCTCTCCTTTATCAGCATTTGACTCTAATGAATCGCTGCTTTCAAACTCCGAGCTTGAAGAACTGGTACCTGAGTTAGAATCTGAATTATCATCGCTGTCACTGGAATTAGTGTTAGACTTTCGAGATCTCTTAGTTGATCATCGCTTTCGTGCTAGTTTCGAGGTCTCAAAATTTTCAGCACTAGCTATTACTGCTGCTAAGGAGGTCATGTCCCCTTGTCTGCAATATCGATCAATCTTTGGTGGTAAACCAGCCAAAACCCATTCGATTTGCATATCAACGGGATATACACCGGTTAGTTTTCCTATAATATTTTTAACCTTTTGTGTATATTTGCAAAGGAATTCTTTACTCTTCTTCTGAACATTGTTCAGACGTCCGAGAATTCTAGATTTGTAACCGATTTTTTTGAATTGGTTCAGAAACGCATCTTTCAGCAGGTACTAGGTTCCTACACGACCTGGTTCAACTTGACTGTACCATATGCGCGCCTGCTTTCTTAGCAAACCAAGGAAGATTTGTAGTTTGGCTACGTCAGCACCTTCGTTATTTGCATTAGCTATTGACTCGAATTGTGAGACATAACTATCTTTCACATCAAAAGAAGTCTCCTTAAAATAATCGTACTTAATTTTTGAGATAGAAGTGAAATGTGTAGCAGGACCCTCCATACCAAAGCTAATTAGGAGTTCAAGTAACTGGGCAGTGATTTCGTCTAGATTTCTTCGACTAGTACTCTCACTTTGTCTTCATAAAAATTCCTCTCTAAGCTTATGATATCGTTCTAATCTAGGTTCTCTATCTGACATACACTAGAGATGGAGATGAATTTGTCAGATTTCTTGTAACTTTCCTAAACTATCCTCGGCAACGGCGCCAGAAATTGATATATGTCGTACTATACCAACAAGGTTAATATAGATTTTTATACTAAATAATGTCGTTTCCACAAAGGACAGCGTTAGAAAGTTATGTATTTGGTACAATTTATGGCAAATGATTTCGAGAGTTATTTTGGTTGTCGACAGACATCAAAAAGTAACCAGTATTACTTGTGTTTGGGGAATGTAATGTTAATAATTTCAGAACAACAATCTGGCCTCTATCAAATCAAATGAATCGTGTTTTACAGATGAGATGTTATCAGAGTAGTACAGCAGTACTACACTCTGGCTGATTAAGGTGTCAACAAAGAGTCGAGAATTGTTCGATGTATTCGCGACTATGCAGACAATTAATTAATCGTGTTCGCGAACTGTTTGTTTCTAGACAAAAGTCTTGAACAACTAAAGTCCAAATTAATGGTTAAAGAACACGAATAGTTTTAGAGCACGTTAGAAACTTATGCTAGTTACAGGTAGGAAAACAGATCAAAGACTCAATTCTTCAGACAGGGACTGTCATCTCATTTGTATACATACAACTTTATTCAATGATCATGCCAGATTGTACCAAAGATAGTCGTTATTCGAGTGCCGAAAAGAAATTATTTGCGACAGACGAATAAGATGGTTTTAAGACATTTTTTTAGAGCATATTTTATGGATACACAACAAACGACTGTAATGCACTAGAGTGCATGTCTGATCAGAGAGTAATTCATGTAATGCGTTAGAGATTGCTACTAGACTCAACATCACTCACACTCAACAGTGCGGAGAACAAAGATAAGAGAGAATAAGTCAAAGAACTCTATTCACTTCTTCAATCTCTTACATATGCATAAACTCTTCTCTCTCGATGCTCGAGATTGAAGTGTGAGATCAATATATGTTCTACGGGATGAACAAACACACCTCTAAAACAACAGGTGCGTCGCTCCCGCGAAAGGGTCTAGTTAAGAATTAGATTGAAAATACGTTCAATTATACCGTGAAAGGTATATTTAACTAAGAGTTAAGCTTACTCTAGTTTAACATGTCTTTCCATATCTAGTCATTTCGTATGGACGACCTAGTAAGGGTTATCCAAGGCAATGTCTTTCCCTTTAAAGGTCATGTCCTTTATTATAAGGCAAGTACTTAGGAGATATATTCTCAAAAAATGACTTACACCTCTTCATGATTTATACTTATCTTCATTTTCGAGTATATCATGCCATATTTACGTTGATATTCAATATTTAATCATTTCGTGGCATCACAAGCACATTAAGATCAACCTCTTGATCTTCCTCTTGACTATCAAAACCATTGACCAAAACTTGTTTTCTAGAACCATAAATGACATCCATTTCATGAAGACAACCATCCATATGCATAACATCATCTACACAAGCTGAATTATCAAAACATGTGAGTAAAGCCAAGTTTGTACCTTTCACAACTTGCTTACCCTTCTCATTATATGTAAGCCTTGTTGGCTTTTTCCTTTGCCTTGAGGATCTTCTTGGAACTTGACTTGGAGAGGAATCTCCACCATCATCATCCATAGATCCATCACCATCAAGAAAGTTAGGAGAAACAACATCAAGATTGTTAGTTTCATCCACATCAACTTTCTTTGGCGCATTGCCTTTTTCAAAGATGACATCTCTAGAAATGAAAACTTTTCTTGTTGAAGGAATGTAGACTTTGTAAGCCTTGTTGATTTCACTATAGCCAACAAACACACCCTTCTTTGATGAAGGATCTTCTTTAGTTCTATCATCAAGAGTGATGTTGACAAAACAAGTACAACCAAAGATCCTACAATGCTTGACACTCGACCTTCTACCATGAAGGACTTCAAAAGGAGTCTTATCATCCAAGTAAGTACATGTCCACTTGTTTTATTATTCTCCTTCTTACCAATCGACTAATCGGTTTTAATCTTCATCCGTTGTTTTATCTGGTTCTACGGTTCTTCCCCATTCTTTTATAATATGTAGTGTTTTTACACAATCTGCAGAATTACACAGAGTTTTTCCATAGTGTCGCATTTCATTTTCTCTCACTTCGGCTTTCTCACCTGTCAGGAATCTCATGTAAAAATGCAGTGTCGCTTTTCGCATTTTTTTCACCTGTCAAGATTTGCAAGCAAATATGCAGAGTCACATTTTTCACTTGACAAAATGTCACACTTTTCGCTTTCTCCAAAGAGCCTCAAAAGTTAAGGAAATGACTCTGGCAAAGTGTAGGACAACCCTAAATCAATTTTTAAGGCACTGTCACGTTTTTCGCAAAATCTCAATACTGTCGCCTCTTGCGACAGTGTCGCATGTGGCTGTTTTAGTTCATTTTTGCAGAAGTGATAGTTTGGTTCATTTATGCAGACAGAAAGTTTACGGCCAATTTCGACGTTTATTAGCAACCGGATGGATGCCAATGGATACTAGCCAACTGAAAATCGCAGTTGACGACCTAATTTCTTAGTCTAAATAACTGATCATATTCATATAGCTTAAAAAAAAATGTAAGCAGTTTAATATCAGCAAGTATTGCAAGTTAGCTCTCTATCAAGCTTTTAAGCTTGAACTCTCTTGAGCATTCTAACTCAGTTTTAGAGTTATATTTTAAAGTTGCTATTGCGCTATTGCTTATCAGCATAGCTGCTTGTTATCAGACTTATCCTCAGTTACTGAGAGACAACTTAGAGTGCATGGTTTCTATTTGCTAATGTTTTGCGCTCATTAGCATTTGATTTTGTTTTTTTTTCTGAATCAATACCTATCTTTTATTGCGTTCAGTATATGTCAGAATGCATGCATCTCTGTATTTTTTTTGTAACTGATAAAATTGTCTGAGAATTCAATACTTCATGTTTGGCTACATAATCACTTAGTATCTAGCGATTTCAAAGTTAGTTGCTAAAGATTGAACATGATTCCCATCACTACTGCTTTGTTCAATTTTTGATAGGCATAGTCATGCACTAGAAGTAGGAAGTTTCCACTACGATTATCTAACCTATTTCTGACATGGTATCAGAGCTATTTCACTACTTCTTTCTTTGATTCCTTCATGATATCAGAGTGAAAGCTCTAATATTTGATATCTTTCGCAATATCAAATTGATATCAAACTCTCCAATCTTTCCGTATCAGAGAATTGGTTTCCTATTATTGCAATTACTACATCTTAGCGTCATCGATACAATCAACAGACTAAGTTCTAGATAGATTCTCAAAGTAAGGCCGGCCTTATCGCAGAAAGATGAATGGATCCAATTATCATTTGTGGAAATTTAAGATGAAGACCTTGCTAATCGCCAATGAATTATGGGATTTGTTATAGGTATAGAAGTAAAACCTAAAGACGATGACTCAAAGTGGAAATTGAAGGACGGTAAAGCTTTCATGCTTATTATCCTCAATATATCAGATACACAGATTGGACACATAGCTAAAGCTAAAATGTCAAAAGTCGTTTGGGACATCCTGAACTCACTATATGTCGTGAGGGACGTAGCTACCAAGTTACATCTACGAAAAAAATTCTTCACATTCAAGATGTCTACTGGTGATTCTCTTCAGAATCACATTAACCAGTTTAAGAATCTCTTGCCACAGATGGCCGCCATCGGATCAGTCATAGACAATCAAGATGCAATTATGACATTGCCTTCAAGCTTGCCCTCTACATATGAGAACTTTGGTGATGATTATATCGACACACTCAGACTTAACTCTTACTAGAGTTACCACTATGTTGCTGCAAGAAGATAATAGAAGAAGTCAAGACACTTCGTCAACTTCCTCCTCTCAGGCTCTATATGTCAACAAATGCTCTAAGTGGCAAAAGTAGAAAAGTTCCAAGAAGACTGCAACGAATCAGAAGCCGACTCAAAGTCAAGAACAATCATCGAATCCACAATCGAAGAAGAAGATGTTTTGGAGGTATTGCAAGCGCAATAACCATGAGATCAAGGATTGTCGAATTCTCCAAGCGAAGAATGCAGCCAAGCAACCTGATCAACAAGCAAACACAGTTTCATCATCTCCCCAGGTTGAAGTGGACGAAGACGCATTCATGGTCAAAGATCAAAACACATTTTTGGATGATTCATGGTTTCTGGATTCTGGAGCAACTCAACATTTGACCAATCAACGTGAGATCTTCAACTCCTACATGTCTTACAGCACGAAGAAATTTGTTCATCTTGGTGACAATAATACTCACACTATTGAAGGTGAAGGTATTGTAAAATTGCGATTCCAGCACGATCAATTCAAATTACTATCAAAAGTCTTATATGTTCCTAAACTCTCTACAAATCTGTTATCAGTTAGTAGAATTATAGATTTAGGTCATAAAGTAGAATTCAAATATGATCTATGCAAAATTATTGATAGGAGTAATAAGATCCTTGCACTCGGCAAGAGGCATGGTTACTTATATAGATTGGCACATTGTTAAATAGAGCCTAGTCAAGTCTTGAAAACCTCTGTTTTAGTCAATAAAGCATTATTATGCCATCATCGCTTAGGAAACGTGAATCATGCATCTATTTTATACATGTCAAGACAATCCATGGTTCTTGATCTCGACTATCCTTCTGATAAGGTTGATCTCCCTGTCTGTCATAGCTGCATTTTTGAAAAGCAGGCTAGGATTCCTTTTAGATCAAACCATATGCATGCGGCAAAAGGTCTACTAAATGTTGTTTACACAGATATATGTGGACCGATGCAAACTCCTTCATTAATAGATACAAATTATTTTATTACCTTTATTGAAAGGCTTTCTAGAAGGACAGTTTTTTATTTTATTAAACAGATTCAGAGGCTTTCATCAAATTTAGACAATTCAAAGAGCATGCTGAGAATCAAAGAACTAAGGTCAAATAACGGGAGAGAATACATCTCCAATGAATTCAAGAAGTACTGACTCAACAACAACATTTAGCAACAATATATTACCTCCTATTCACCTCAGTCAAATGGTCTTGCTGAGAGAAAGAACAAAACCTAAGTTGAATCGACAAAGTGCATGTTATCACATGTGACTCTTCTGAAGTGCTTCTGGGCTGAAGCTGTTTCAACAACAACCTATATTTAGAATAGATGTCCTACTAAAGGCCTCTCAGACAAAACACCATTCGAAGTTTGGACATGTACCAAACCTTCTTGATCAAACTTGCAGATACCTCGTGATCTTAGGAAGAGGATTGACTTCTAGAGTATTGAATGTGTTTTTTGTTAAAAATTCACAATTCTAGCTTGACTAGTTTTGGTCATATGACTTGTAAATAGTTAGATGGTCATGATGTGGCTTGTCACACGTGCCAAATAGCATAGGATTCCATTCATAAGGATGTTCTCAAGTAGACCTAAGTGTTAGAACCTTTGGAATGAGTCCAAATTATGCTTAGATACAAGGGAGAAAAAATAGGAGCTATTTTTGGTAATTTTTGCATTGTTGAGGGATCTCCAAGATTCCAACCCTAACTTGGTAGGGATGAAAGATCCACCAAAATTAGCATTAGGGATAGGTTTAGGGCTACTCATACCTGCCCAAAACCGTGATGGATCATGTATATATAGGTGATGATATCTCACCAAAATCAATCAAGCAATTTCATGTTTTTTCTCTCATAATGGTGCAATTGCTCTCTATGTTCATAATTGTTTGAGTACTTGTGATTACTAATGATTATAGGATTGAATGTAGGTCTGGTGTACAGTACTCAGACTGTGGGAGGTCGTACTTTCACACGTGTGAAGCCTTCTTCAAGGATTTGGGCCATTTAGTGAGGTTCAAGCATAGATTTTTGATGGATTTTGATGGTTCAACTTGTGCTAATCTTATGAAATCATAATCTATTGTTTCCCTCATCATTTCAAGTGTTTTAGGATCCTTATTTGCTGTGATTTTTACATGGTATCAGAGCCTAAAGGCTGAAATGAGCTAAATCCTTGGTTTGCATTCAATTTTATCACAATTTTTGATCTAAATCTTGTGTAGATTGGATCTTAGCATCTAGTATTGATTCTAGAACTCAAAGTGAGTCAAATACATTGGAGATTGGTGTTGTGTGACTTCATTTGCAGGTGTTTATGTGTCTAAAACCAGAGGCAAAGTTGAATTCAATTCACATTATCAAGATAGCAAGTTTTGCTTGCTCCAAGCATTGATTTCTAAGCGAGTTTTGGAGGTGATTTCATAGAGAAGGCTTTCTAGCATTCAAGGAGAGGGAAGATCAGAGTTTTGGGGACTCTTCAAGGCTGTTCTAAGGTGTAGTAGGCACCTCCTAAAGTGATTTAGGTTCAGTCCAACCATTGCTTGACTTATGCACCAAATTAGATCAATTTTTCATCAATTTTGATCATTTTTTGCTTGTGATTGGATAGTAGATTGTGTTGCATCCTCATTAAGTTCCATTTAGATCTTTTACAAGTGATTTTGGAAGTATATTAGGTTGCTGAAATTCACTCTTGATCAGATCATTTGGAAGCTTCAATGTTCTTTATAGAAAGAGGGGCAATTCTACTAGTATTGTCTACTTCAATCAAGCAAGTGCATTGTTTCTAGTATTCTATGATTTGATTTTGTTAGAGATAATTCTTAGATCTTTATAGGAAGTCTATTACTGATCTTTTCAGGTCCCTAAGAAGTGGGATAAGGTAGACCTTCAATCAAATCAATAGAAGTAACCTTCATTTGTGTCAAGTCCTTGATTAGGAGACTAGATGGCATCTATAAATGCATATCTTTTGGATACTAATGAAAGGCTCAACAAAACTAACTATTCCATATGGAAAGTTAGAATGGAATCTATCATGATCATGCAAGATCTGATGGAAATTGTAAATGGTAAGGAGGGTGAACCTATTCATCCTCAAGAAAAAGCCAAATACATCAAGAGGTGCAATGTTGCACTACATTGCATAAAAATGAATGTTGCAAATGAACTCTTAAGAGAGGTAGGAGATTGCACTTCAGCTCAAGATGCTTGGGAGACTTTGCAAAAGGTCTATGAATCCAAGAACCAAACTAGAATGTTAGCTTTGAAGAATCAAATCTATAGAAGCTATCAAAAGAAAGGAGAGAGTGCACATACTTTTGTCCTAAGAGTAAAGGAATTGAACAAAGAGCTAGCCTTTATAGGTGACCCTATCAAGGATGAAGAGCTTGTTCAACTCATATTGAATGGACTAAGCTTTGAATTTGACAATTTGGTTCAGGGATATGCAATTATGGGTAAGCTACCCATACTTGAAGAACTCCAAGGCACGCTCATAGTCGAGGAATCAAGAAGGAGCCAAATGCAAGAGAGGATGGATAGGCTTTCCATCCAAGGTGGAGATGACCAAGCTCTCTTCACCAAAGGCAAAGGCAAGTCCAAAGGCAAAGGATCAACATTCAAGAAGTCTACAAAGCTTGAGGATCAAGAAGGACCCCCAAAGGCATCTCCATCAACCACCAAAGTCAAGAAGGACAAATCAAAGGTGAAGTGCTACTATTGTAGCAAGATGGGGCATTATGCCTCGGAATGCTTCAAGAGGAAGCAAGATCAAAGCCAAGCCAACATGAGCAAAGAGGAGGAGGAGGAGAGTTCACATGAGGACTCTCTCATGATGTCCATATTTTCTTCAACAAGCTTCAAAGGAGAAGATCCTTGGTGGATTGACTCGGGTGCTAGTTCACACATGACTAGTAAAAGGGAGTTTTTCTCTTCTCTCTTATCTTATGATGGACCTATAAAGTCTATCTATACAGCAAATGATGAAGCTTGTAAGATTGAAGGAGTTGGTAGCATTCCCCTTTGCTTAGGATCTTCCAAAAAGATCAACATAGAAGGTGTTTTGTACATTCCTACAATAACAAAGAATCTACTAAGTGTTGGCCAAATGGTAGACAATGGTTTCAATGTTGACTTTGCTTCAAATGAATGTTTCATCAAGAAGAAGGGTAAGATAGTGGCTAAGGGCACTAGACTTGGCAAACTTTATAAGCTGGATGCATTTGTGGATACTAATGTTGTCACGCTGGCCGAGAAGAGTAAGATATCTACCTTTACTTTATGGCACAAAAGACTTGGACATGTCAACTCGGGTTCCATGGAGGCTATGATCAAGGAGGAGTATGCTTTAGGCCTACCAAGGTCTATTGGGAAGGAAGACAAGGTTTGTGAAGCTTGTGCCTTATCCAAGGCACATAAGAAGGTGTTTCCTAACTCCATCACAAAGTCATCTCATCCTCTTGAACTCATACACTCGGATGTGCACATTGCTAGCACCAAATCTAATGGAGGTTCATCCATGTTTTTAACCTTCATTGATGACTACTCAAGATATTGTTGGGTGTTCTTACTTTCCTTCAAGTCTCAAGTATTTGATACTTTTGTAAAGTTCAAGTTGTTTGTGGAAAAGCATCATAATCATAGAATCAAGATTCTTAGAAGTGACAATGGTGGAGAATTCATCTCCAATGAGTTCAAGGCCTTTTGTGAGGAGGAAGGGATCAAGAAAGAGACTTCTTGTCCTTACACTCCTCAACAAAATGGAGTTGCTGAAAGAAGGAATAGAACATTATGTGAATGTTCTAAGGCTTTAAGATTAGATACTTGTTTGCCCAAATCCTTTTGGGGTGAGTCTCTTGTATGTGCAAACTACTTGATGAATAGGGTGTCTTGCAAAGCAATTGAAGGCAAAACTCCTTATGAGATGTTGTATGGAAAGAAACCCAATCTTAATCACTTGAAAGTTTTTGGGTGTATATGTTATGTGCATGTGCCATTGGAAACAAGAACCAAGGAGGATCCATCTTCCACAAGAGGGATCATGCTTGGATATGCAAGCTCAAGCAAGGGCTACAGAGTCTATCTCCCATCCTTGAACAAATTTGTTGTTTCAAGGGATGTCATCTTTGATGAACATCATATGCATATGCTTGAAGAAGGCTCAAGTGCTCCAACAATCAAGAAGAAGATGGCCGAGGAGCAAGATCTTGGTTTTGAGGAGGAGCTCATGGAGGAGCAAGCACCAAACCCACCTATCACACCAAGGAGATCTTCAAGGGCAAAAGTGGAGCCATCAAGGCTCACATATCAAGGCAAAGGACAGCAAGTTGAGGGTATCTCATCCACTTCTTATGCTTTATCTAGTTTTGAAGAACCGTCTAATGTTGAAGATGCATTGAACTCCAAAGAATGGTATAAAGCTATGTTGGATGAGTATGATGCCTTGATTGAGAATGAAACTTGGTTGCTTGTTGAGAGACCTCAAAGGAATGTAATAGGATGCAAGTGGGTCTTCAAGCTTAAGTTGAATGCAAATGGGAGTGTTAACAAACATAAAGCAAGATTAGTTGCAAAAGGTTATGCTCAAGAGAGAGGGATAGACTATGAGGAAACTTTTGCACCCGTGGCCAAGATGGTCACAATAAGACTAATCATTGCACTTGCATCACATTTTGGACGGATTCTATGTCAAATGGATGTCTCTAATGTTTTCTTGAATGGTTTTTTGGAAGAGGATATCTATATGGAGCATCCACAAGGGTTCATCAAGCATGGAATGGAGAACAAAGTATGCCATCTCCAAAGAAGCATCTATGGCTTGAAGCAAGCCTCGAGATCTTGGAATTCAAGACTACATTGCTATCTTATTTCACTTTCTTTTGTTCAAAGTGAATATGATCCCACTCTTTACATTAAGTTTGATGATGTTGGTATTGTACTTTTCCTCATTTATGTAGATGACATCATCATTAGTGGAAATAGTGTTGATGGTATTGAAAAAATCAAGATAGATCTATCCTTAGAGTTCAAGATGGTAGATCTAGGGTGTCTTCACTTCATCTTAGGCATAGAAGTACTTAGAGGGTCTGATTTTATCTTTATAAGTCAAGTAAACTATGCTCAAAGTCTTTTGAAGAAGTTTAAGATGGAAGTATGCAAAAGTGTTGACACACCAATGGAGCAAGATGTAAAAGTGCCAAATGAAGATGATGAAAGATCCTTCATGGACATCACTTTGTTTAGGCAACTTATAGGTTCCTTAATGTGGATCACTATAACTAGACCAGATCTTAGCTTTAGTGTATGTAGGTTGAGCCAATCCATGCAAAAGCCATTGAATATCCATTGGAAAAAGGCTAAGAGGATTCTAAGATACATCTCGGGTACATTGGATTTTGGGATTCTATATAGAGGAGATGTGATTAACCTTCATGCATTTAGTGATTCAGATTTTGCAGGGGACAAGAGGGATAGGAGCACGAAGGACTGGTTGCTACCATTATCTATTTAGATGATGAACAATCCATTTGTGGACAGAGACCTTTCACAGTGTATCATCTGTATGCCTCCGTTTGATCAGGGAACCTGCTGACGGGTGATTCTTATATCACTATTCCTTGGACAAACTGGTCACAAAAATAGATTGCTCACTCTGAGGTTTGAAACAGGTGGCAGGTGACTGGATCCACTAGTAAGAGTAAAAATTCATAGTAAGGAGCAATGCCTCATGATTGGCGGCCCTCAAGAGGAACCCGGTTCCTCTCTTAAACACCTAAGGTATACTACTTATCTCTTGAAGTGGTTTTCTTTATGTCAAGGCACTTGCTAACTTTGAAATTGTATGTTTCTACCTATGACCGTAGAATTACATGACGCATTTAGAATGATATCGGTATTGGCAAGCTAGCATACTCTCATTTAAACGCAAGTAAGTTATGTGGTTGCCAAGTGAATAACATTACGATGTATGAGGATGCTTGCATTTTCTAGCATGACATGTTTTCTTATCAATTTTTTTAAGCTAGGACCTCTTCGTACGTCATACTTCATTTTCAAGAGTCATTAATTATTATATCTTTGCAAATGGAATATTGATGCCATAAGCCTGACCTCTTTGAAACACAGGAGTAGGTCATCACCCTACGTGGATGAAATACACCACCTCGATTAGGGGTCTCCATAGTCACCTCCATCATTGGAACTGCCTAGCGAAATAGGCTTGACGCTTATCAAAATACCACCGCCTATCAAACAAGGCAGCGTGTATAATTGGCACCCTCACACTGCACGAAATTAATCATGATATATTTTAGCATAATCATTTGGTGATTGCTTGCTCACTTCACCCTGATCGATTGGACACCCTAGTGATGTATTCCAAGTAAATAACTGATGATGACTTCATTTCATTCAACTTATGATTGCTAATTGAGTACCCCTATGGAAATCTCTATAACATTGGCAGGTAGTTACACTCATGCGATCTCTAGCCACGAAATTTCGACCGTCGTGAAGAACCACAGATACTAGCATGAACAATACCACCCGAAATCATACTATGAGTTATAGATATGAGGTCATCTTGACAATAGTAAGTGCCTCTATAGATCTGGGATGGAAGATGTGCCAAACTACTCCCTCATGGGGGGTTGGACCCTTGACCATAATGGATGAAAATCAGTTCCACCCTACACTAGGAGATGTCTGTCAATTAATCCGGGAAGGAGTCATGCACTATTATTTCTATACCTCGGCGCTCCACCCTCACTTATAGGCAGGAGATGCTATATTTAGAATACAACATTGCGGGGGCTATAGTTTTTTTGAAACCTACGAGTTCATTATTGATGGATTCTGGCATCTGACGTACGTCGTTTCTACTGATTACACGAGACCCACCCAGCCTTACATACCATTCGGGTCGTCAGCACCCTTGTTAAAATTATAGCAAATAAGGACCCTAAAACACTTGAAATGATGAGGGAAACAAGAGATTATGATCTTATAAGGTTAGCACAAGTTAAACCATCAAAATCCATCAAAAATCTATGCTTGAACCTCACTAAATAGCCCAAATCCTTGAAGAAGCCTTCACATGTGTGAAAGTACGGCCTTCCACAGTCTGAGTACTATACACCAGACCTACATTTAATCCTATAATCATTAGTAATCACAAGAACTCAAAAAATTATGAACATAGAGAGCAATTGCACTATTATGAGAGAAAAATCATGAAATTGCTTGATTGATTTTGGTGAGATATCATCACCTATATATACATGATCCATCACAATTTTGGGCAGGTATGAGTAGCCCTAAACCTATCCCTAATTCTAATTTTGGTGGATCTTTCATCCCTACCACGTTAGGGTTAGAATCTTGGAGATCCCTCAACAATGCAAAAAGTACCAAAATAGCTCCTATATTTTCTCTCTTGTATCTAAGCATAATTTGGACTCATTCCAAAGGTTCTAACACTTAGGTCTACTTGAGAACATCCTTATGAATGGAATCCTATGCTATTTGGCATGTATGACAAGCTGCATCATGACCATCTAACTATTTACAAGTCATATGACCAGAACTAGTCAAACTAGAATTGTGAATTTTTAACACTCCTCCTCACTATCTAGCTTGGTTCAATCATTGCTTTACTAATCACTCCAAGTGATGATCTGAACTTCATAAAAGGTGTCTTTTGAAGTGGTTTAGTAAGTAGATCAACTACACATTCATTGCTTGGAACATGCTCCAAAGCAATCTCCTTGGCTTGCACCATTTCTCTCACAAAGTGATGGCATATCTCAATGTGCTTAGATCTTGCATGGAAGATTGGGTTAGATGCAAGGTGTTGGGCTGATATATTGTCATTGTAGATGATTGGTTCCTCCTCTGAATCCATGATCTTTAGCTCCACCAATTATCTCTTGATCCAAAGTACCTCCTTTGTAGTGGTTGTCAAAGCTTTGTACTCGGCCTCGGTTGAAGATAGAGATATCGTTTCTTGCTCTTTTGAAAGCCATGAAACCACACCTTCTCCTATGAAAGTTGAATTGATTTCCTAGCCCTCTTGTCCCTTGCAAAATCTGAATCACTAAATGCATGAAGGTTAATCACATCGCCTCTATATAGAATCCCAAAATCCAATGTACCCGAGATGTATCTTAGAATCCTCTTAGCCTTTTTCCAATGGATATTCAATGGCTTTTTCATGGATTGGCTCAACCTACATACACTAAAGCTAAGATCTGGTCTCGTTATAGTGATCCACATTAAGGAGCCTCTAAGTTGCCTAAACAAAGTGATGTCCATGAAGGATCATTCGTCATCTTCATTTGGCACTTTTACATCTTGCTCCATTGGTGTGTCAACACTTTTGCATACTTCCATCTTAAACTTATTCAAGAGACTTTGAGCATAGTTTACTTGACTTATAAAGATAAAATAAAACCCTCTAAGTACCTCTATGCCTAAGATGAAGTGAAGACACCCTAGATCTACCATCTTGAACTCTAAGGATAGATCTATCTTGATTTTTTCAATACCATCAACACTATTTCCACTAATGATGATGTCATCTACATAAATGAGTAAAAGTACAATACCAACATCATCAAACTTAATGTAAAGAGTGGGATCATATTCACTTTGAAAAAAAGAAAGTGAAATAAGATAGCAATGTAGTCTTGAATTCCAAGATCTCGAGGCTTGCTTCAAGCCATAGATGCTTCTTTGGAGATGTCATACTTTGTTCTCCATTCCATGCTTGATGAACCCTTGTGGCTACTCCATATAAATATCCTCTTCCAAAAAACCATTCAAGAAAGCATTAAAGACATCCATTTGACATAGAATCCATCCAAAATGTGATGCACGTGCAATGATTAGCCTTATTGTGACCATCTTGGCCACGGGTGCAAAAGTTTCCTCATAGTCTATCCCTCTCTCTTGAGCATAACCTTTTGCAACTAATCTTGCTTTATGTTTGTTAACACTACCATTTGAATTCAACTTAAGCTTGAAGACCCACTTGCATCCTATTATATTCCTTTGAGGTCTATCAACAAGCAACCAAGTTTCATTCTCAATCAAGGCATTATACTCATCCAACATAGCTTTATACCATTCTTTGGAGTTCAATGCATCTTCAACATTAGATGGTTCTTCAAAACTAGATAAAGCATAAGAAGTGGATGAGATACTCTCAACTTGCTGCCCTTTGCCTTGATATGTGAGCCTTGATGGCTCCACTTTTGCCCTTGAAGATCTCCTTGGTGTGATAGGTGGGTTTGGTGCTTGCTCCTCCATGAGCTCCTCCTCAAAACCAAGATCTTGCTCCTCGGCCATCTTCTTCTTGATTGTTGGAGCACTTGAGCCTTCTTCAAGCATATGCATATGATGTTCATCAAATATAACATCCCTTGAAACAACAAATTTGTTCAAGATGGGAGATAGACTTTGTAGCCCTTGCTTGAGCTAGCATATCCAAGCATGGTCCCTCTTGTGGAAGATGGATCCTCCTTGGTTCTTGTTTCCAATGGCACATGCACATAACATATACACTCAAAAACTTTCAAGTGATTAAGATTGGGTTTCTTTCCATACAACATCTCATAAGGAGTTTTGCCTTCAATTGCTTTGCAAGACACCCTATTCATCAAGTAGTTTGCACATACAAGAGACTCACCCCAAAAGGATTTGGGCAAACAAGCATCTAATCTTAAAGCCTTAGAACATTCACATAATGTTCTATCACTCATGTACTTGGCAGATAATACACGCCCTGATATTGCTTATGCAGTTTTCAGAATGAGCCAGTTTAATATAAATCCCCGCCCTATGCACTAGAAGATAGCCAAAAGAATTTTGCAATACCTTCAACAGATGAAGAATTATGTCTCTCAATATGAAAGATTCTAGATCAAATCCTACAGCGATGCAAGCTGGGCATCATTGAAAGATGACTACAAGATCATCTCAAGAGGATGCACAATAGCAACCGGAGCAGCTGTTGAAGAAACAAAATGTTTCTAGTGCCAAAGCCATGCTAGCTCTCTACACAGATTTTGCCTACATCTGTGAAGACGTGTGTGTAGTGTCAAATCTGAAACACAGGAGGTAATCCTAGACTCAAGAGCTACCTCACACTTCGTTACATCAAGATGAAATATGTCTGATTTTCGAAGTGCAGATCCATCAAGATTCATTATTCTTGGAAATGGATCCAAACATCAAGTGAACGGTATTGGTTCAGTGTGGCTCAACACGAATGGCAGAGACAGACGACTCCAAGATGTTCTGTTTGTGCCTACACTGCAGCAGGACTTGAAATCTATGGAAGCATAGCTGATGTAGGGATGCGTGTGACATTCTCGACCGAAGCATGCAATGTTATTGATGCCTGTACCCTGATCCCTGATCACTCAAGGCAGAAGAAAAGGCAATCTATTGTTGAATTCACACGTGTGGGACACCCTACACATGTACTTTTGATCTCCTAAGCCCAATAATACCATAAAGATCAGACTAGGATTGATTGACAATAGGAAAGCTGATCATACAAGAAATATTATTGTGTTACAAGCAAGATTTTTCAACAAAACATGAAACTAAGCACAATAAATGTCTCAACTCAGCTAAAGAGAGAAAATGAAAGTACAAAACTCGTGTAGAGAGAGAGGGCACAAAGAG
Source organism: Diphasiastrum complanatum (assembly GCA_029204225.1). Classification (NCBI taxonomy): domain Eukaryota; kingdom Viridiplantae; phylum Streptophyta; class Lycopodiopsida; order Lycopodiales; family Lycopodiaceae; genus Diphasiastrum; species Diphasiastrum complanatum. The sequence goes on along the minus strand of CM055107.1, from coordinate 40,703,076 downwards.
CTTGTCTCCAAATTTGCATTACACACAAATTTCATCATTTTCTCAATGAGAGTACATCACATATATATAGATCCATGGACTCTCCTACTTTGAGTTGAATTGGAGTTGTGAATCCAACTCTCAAGCTATCTTGACTTATTCAAGCCACCTCACTATGTCTAATTGTGCCACCTAGTCTTTTCATGCATTAAATGTGGCATGCAAAGTACAAATGGCAATTCCTATGGTAGCTCGAGTTTCTACTTCTACCTACCTTGAATATTTTATTCTAAGATGGGTCTTTACTAAGCCAAAAGAGCTTAATTCATCTTTGGCATTTTTAGGACCCCTACTTACAACATTAGATAGATTTTTCCAATATTTTGACACTGTTGGGGGTATTCTCAACAAAGTGTAAATAAATAAAATCCTCCAATAAATGTGTTGCGAGGGCATGGCATCCTACGTGTATAAGTCCATGGCCCAATGAGCACGCAATTAGAGTTATAAATAAAATAAACTTGACTTGGGCCTTGGAATCAAAATAAAACTAGAGGCCCAATGTCATTTTTAAACTTAGAAATCACTTTTCAGAGTTGGGTCCAATTGGGACTCACATGAATCTTGTGATTTCTAATGTACTTTTTGTGGACCCTTGGATCAAGTTGGGTACAAGATGAATGGATAGGATCATTGTGAATGTTAGCCAATAAGATTGAGGGGCAAGGGCCTTCCCCATTTTATAAAAAGACACCATTTGTACACTATTTTCATGCTTAATGAGAAGGAGAAAACTCTACCATTTTTGGAAGAGAAGCATCCTCATTTGCTATTCACTATTGCTCTTGATTATGTTTTCCATTGCTTTCTATCCATGTTTATTGTTTGCCATAGTGAATGTTTTTCCATTAGCAAGCATAAGGAGCATTTGAGCTAACCTCGACCCTCACTCTCTATCTCTCTCTTTCTCTTCCCTTCTCAATCTCTTCTTTTCCATTCCTTCTCTTCAACCAAAACTATGATGAATGTTAGTGTAGAGGAGTAGAGTTAACGAGGAGTAGTATAGTGTTGAGTAGAGTTAAGGGAGAAAGTAGGAAATTAACTAAAAGTAGCATCTATGCATAGTTAGGTACCTATCCAGTGATCTAACCTTTGTTGACAGGCAGAAGGGCTATACTACGAGAGATCTTCGACCCCACAGTGGCGCTGTTGCCGGGAATAGGTTTCCACTAACTAGTTTAGCTGCATTTTAGCTATTTTCATGCTTTTTAGAGTAGTTTAGGTAGATTTTTGGGAGTTTAGAGTTAGTTTTCTGTATTTTTTTTGTGTTTGGACTGTTCACAGCTAGCGGAGGAGGTGTGAGAGGGTAGAGGAGGCCCTAAACAACCTCTAAGGGCTTGAAACCCAAACCAATCATCCAAAAAACTCAGAAAACACACCAATCCGTATTTTGGAGGGAAAAAGAGCCAAAAAACTCATCAGATTTTTATATCTCCAGAATCAGTGGAAATTAACCCTTGCATGATTGGCAGCAGCTCCAGGGTACTGTCCCAGACCTGCATAGAAGCTTGCGAGAGTTAGTTTCAAGCAGATTGTAAAAATCAGAGAAAAATCATAAAAAATTCAAAAAACCCTTGAAAAAATCCAAAAAAATTCAAATCTTCATAAGAACTCTTGCAGAGCCCTCTGAAGTTCCATCTCAGTGAGACCAGAATACATAGAAGCTTGCGAGAGTTAGTTTGATGATTAAGTGCCTGTGCGAGAGTTTCCAGTGAGAAAAAGATGGGAAAGTACTAGTGAACCCTCGTTGACAGTGAAATTTTCAGTTCCAGTGGTCAAGAACTCTCGCAGAGGATTTCGAGGTTCCATCTCAGTGAGACCAGGACACAAAAGAGCTTGTGAGAGTTAGTTTGACTATAGTGAGCAGAAAATTGGATTTAAGTGTTAAAAAATCACTAAAAAGTGAAGATCCAGCAAATCATTCCATTAAGAACTCTCGCAGACCCTCTCAATCGATTCAGAATGTCAAATTACATCAGTGATGAAGCCTGCGAGAGTTAGTATGAAGATCTGGTGAAGATCAAGCACAAAAAATGATTTTGAACCCTCGCAGACAGTGAAATTTTCACTTCTTGCAAGAGATAACTCTCGCAGAGAATTCTATAATGAGATCTGACCTTGATCCAGCTACTGTGAAGCTTGCGAGAGCTACTTCCCAGAGATCTGAAAGATATCAAGCTTTTTAACCTGCAAAAACAACTAAAGAACCCTCGCACAGCCAACCCTCACACAAGATAACCCTTGCAGACCATATCAGTGAAAAGATCTGCATCAGATCTAGCTACTGTCAAAATCTCAGGTCAATCAGTGCAAGGAGTAAAAAGTTATCAAGGAAAAACCACCGTAAAAGGCCAACATTCATTCCGGCTGATCAGATCCTTGAAGATCCAGACTGCATCCTACTGTATAAGCAAGATCCAATCACTTTGGAACCCACCATCAGATGAATCTGAGATCGGGACGATCAATAGCATGAAGGATAGCAAATCACACACCTTCCCAGATTAGCAACTGTGCAACAAGAGGCAGAACCGAAACCAGCACCAATGGATCCAATGGGCCAACCCGTACCTGTCGCACCCTTGCATGCAATTCGGAGAGCACCATGGATGGAGATACCAAAATACGACGGATCATCAGATCCCATCCGATTCCTCCAGATCTACGAGCAAGCTTGTGAAATCTACGACGAACGGACACCTGTAGAGAAGCTGATGCTATTTCCTATGTCCTTACTTGCAGTGGCTCATGATTGGTTTTTTAACCTGTTAGAGGAAGAGAAATCCACCTGGGAAGAGGTTAAAGCGGCTCTCATTATGCGCTTTAAACCAAGAAAGTTCCTGGAAGACCCGTTTCTCCTGCTGAGCAAAGTCAAGATGGGAAAACGAGAAAGGGTCTGGGACTATATTTAATGGGTCAAACATCTACGATCCGAGTGCAGTGCAGCCCTGACTCCTGATCATGCGGAGATCATGTGGTTACTAGCGGGATTACCACGAAGCATCAAAAGAGAACTGAAACAACGGGAGCAATACGCTACTTTGCAAGAAGCTATGAAAGATGCCATCAGGGAAGAGGATGAGGGATCTGATGACGATTATCCTTCCACCCACACTCCTACTCCCTCGATCACATCATCATCATCAAACACATCCGCTCTATCCACAGAACTGCTATTGGAGCAAATGACAAAATTACACAAACAGCAGATGGATGAACTTACGGCGTAGTTTGACCAGAAACTGAAGGCCTTACACGGAACTGTAGCAGTAACTCCACATCAACCGGAACCAAACCAGCTGCATTGTCCTCGACGAGAAAATGTATGGTGTTCAGTATGCATGCAAAACCATACAACGAACGAGTGTCCAGTCCTAAAGCAAAATCTGAGACTGACACATAGATTCTGCCATCTGTGCACTGCAACATCGCACGATACGGCATTTTGGCCGTTTAACACCAGGGTTGTTCAACAGAAGAGAAGTCCTTATCAGACTTCTTATCCTTATCATCAAGGGGCACCTAACACGGCACCAAGGTACGGTGCACCCAATCAACCACAACGCATGGCCTTACCTGCTCCACCAGGGCCAGCCAATCAACAAGTGGCCCATGTAAACCTGACAACAGCGGAACAAGAAATGCAAATGCCACCTCAACATGAGCCGTAGTAGTGGTACGGACCAGATGAACCATTTATGGATCCTGCCATAAATGAATATGTTTCGGCCTATGCAGCTCAAACTCAACGTCAAGGTGGAAGAAATTACGGCTGCTACGGATGTGGCGAAGGACACAGAATTGCAGAATGTCCCTAGAAGGGAAAATATACAACCTCTTGTCGAGATTGCGGTTATGGACATTGTTTCAAGAATTGTCCATTTAAACCTGGAACTAGTGCACCTCTTAACCTCATTGCCATACAGCAACCAGCAGTTCCAGCGGGGAGGCCATCAAAAGGTCGACAGGACCACGCTCCTGTGTTAGCTATTACACGAGCACAAAAGAGGAAGGAAGTGGCTCCCTCACCACCACCATCGGTCACTAACGACCAACCCTCAACTTCAGCACCATATCCAAATGTGAGAGAAGAGAGAAGACAGTACCAGAAAATAAGACACTGGGTACAAAAAGCACAAGAGGAGGAAAAAGAGCAAGATCGAGACATTCCCACAGAACCTCCAGTCGCAGCTCAACCACCACAAAGGTCTGCTATGGCGAAATTCTCAAGGATTGATCCACCCAAGGCACCTGTGAATAAGAAGAATTAGTTAAAGCAACGCTATAACCAGGTGATTTGATGGAGTGACCTACCCGAAGAGGCAATAGCTACAGTAGACGTTGATATTCGCAACCATGAGGCGAATGTCACAGTAGTCCCGAAGAAAGACAACAAGGATGAACCCACCAAAATGACAAAAAAGAGTAAAAAGAAGGTGTTGGATTCCTTGAAGTCAACCAAGTTAGACTCAGATACAGCGTCATCTTCTACACAGGTGACAGAAAATAAAAAAATGACTAGTCGGACCAAGATCAATATGTTAAAAGAGAAATCTTGATGAGCTCTAGTTCACGAGATGCCTGATACTTTCAAGAATTATACATTGGACGACATGGTAATCATGATGCCGCAAGCCCAACGAGAACCTAATCAAAGTCAGACACCAGTGGAACAAGTCTTCGAGGGACCTGTGCAAACACAGCCGATGAATCTTGCGAAACTAGGAGAAGAACAAAAGATAGTGCATGTGGGAGGGCAGTTAACACCCACGCAGTTCAAGAGACTACGATCCTTGTTGGTGGAATATAAAGACTGTTTTGCCTGGAGCTATAGTGATCTAAAGGGCATTCCGCCAACAGTATTCCAACATACCATACCCTTGGTGGACGGAGCAGTCCCCAAGGTGAGCCATTGCTATCGCTGCAACCCGAATTATACAGAACTGATCAAGCAAGAGTTGCAGAAGCTTATGGATGCAGATTTCATTTACGAAATCGAATACACGGAATGGGTATCGTCGATTGTTATAGTACCCAAGAAGAATGGCAAAATGCGGATCTGTGTGAATCTGAAGGTGTTTAATGCAGTCACCAAAAAGGACCATTTCCCTTTACCATTTACGAAAAGTGTCATTGATGCTGGCGACGAAGCCTACAGTTTTCTGGATGGCTTCAACGGCTACAACCAGGTGAAAATAGCCCCCCAGGACCAACACAAGACAACATTTGCCACGGAATGGGGAACTTATGCCTATAAAGTGATGCCATTCGGACTTTGCAATGTCTCAGGCACTTTCCAACGAGTCATGTAGGCGGCATTCAAAGATTATTTGCAAAAAAAATTGAAAATTTTCTTGGACGATCTGTGCGTGCATGGACCAGATTCAGAACACTTATCCAATTTGGAGAAGGTGTTACAAAAATGCCGCGAATACCATATCTCCCTGAACCCAAAAAAATGTCAATTCTGGGTGACACATGGCTTGATACTCGGCCATAGCTTACTATTGTAGGATCTTCATTCTTGATTTTGCGGAGTTAGCCAGACCAATTTACAAGCTCACAACTGATTTACATTGGAATGAGGAAGCTCTAAAGGCTTTCCAAAAGATTAAGGATGCATTGGTCTCAGCACCAATCTTACGACCACCCAATTGGTCCACTGAGTTCCATGTGCATACAGACGCATCGAAGTATGCAGTTGGAGCAGTCTTAATCCAGCCAGGTGAACACAAAAAGTATTTTCCAATCTGATTTGCAAGCCGACAGCTTAGTGATACCAAAATGAAATATTCAACCACAGAGCGGGAAGCACTGGCAATGATCTATGCAGTTAAGAAGTTTCGACACTATTTGATGGCCACACATTTTGCTTTTTATACGGACCATCAACCCTTGTTATATCTCGTTAATAAAACTTGCAACACCGAGAGAATCACCAGATGGCTCCTTCTATTGTTGGAATTTGATTTTCGGATACTAGTTTGCAAAGGAAAACAACACTACATGGCAGATCATGTGTCACGAATCAAGGGAAAGGAGATTGCAACCCAACCCGACGATGAGCTGGCAGATGCTGTCTTATTTTACATGGATACAGTACCAGAATGGGCTGCCGACATTGTTAAATATCTAATGTGGTGCCAACCAGACAAATCACTACCAAAGGCGGAACAGCGAAAATTGATCTTGAAGGCTAGACCTTATCAACTGATTGCCGGCCAGTTGTACCAAAGAGGTCCAGACAGAATTCTTCGGTGGTGTATTCTTCCTTATGAGACCACCCAGATCATTTCGCTTTCACATGAAGGCATGGGTGGAGGTCATTTTGCGTCTGACATTACAGTTCGCAAGATCCTGCAATCAGGATGTTGGTGGCCAACAATTCATAAAGATACGGAGGAATACTTGAAAAAGTGTGATGTGTGCCAAAGGGCAAGGAGACCAACGAGATTGAACTATGATCTACTGCACCCAGTCTTAGTCCAAGCACCGTTCGAAAAATGGGGATTGGATTATATTGGTCCAATTCACCCTGCAGCAAGGAGTTCCCAGGTTCGATACATAATCGTAGCCACAGACTACCTCACCAAATGGGTTGAAGCCAAGGTAGTAAGAGTAGCTGATGCTAGGACCACTGCCAAGTTCCTTTATGAAAATATCATTGTGCGCTTCAGATGCCCGGTGGGACTAGTCAGTGATCGCGAAAGCCATTTCATCAACAAGACCATCAAGGTCCTATTGGAAGAATTCTTCGTGATCCACAGAACCAGTACGCCTTATTATCCTCATGGTAATGGGCAAGCAGAATCATCCAATAAGATTCTGTGTAGCGTGCTCACGAAAACAGTTGAAGCTAGCAGATCAGATTGGGAACACAAGTTGCATGCTACACTGTGGGCATTCAGGACAACATATAAAGGGAGTACTGATCAAACACCCTTCTAATTGGTATATGGTCAGGATGCTGTGATACTAGTAGAGTTTTTAGTTCCTTCATTAAGGATTGCCACCGCGCAACGTCTTAATGAGTCCAAATCTCTACAGCTACGCCACGAAGCTCTGCATAAACTCTGTGAAACACGCTTACTAGATGTGCATGCACAAAGATGCAAAGCTTGGCATGATCACATATTACAAAAGAAGGATCTTTGTTCAAGAGATGTATAAAACCAACACGATCAAGGGGAAGTTAAAATTCATGGGCGAAGGTCCTTATAGGATCAAGGAAATTCTTAATCATGGGGCCGTGAACTTAGAAAAACTAGATGGGATGCCATTCGACAAACCCATCAACGGTAGCCGGTTGCACAAGTACTGGCCACCATAGTGAGACAGTTCCAGATTGGGGGTGGCACGTTACAAAAAGCTAATTTGCTCAGCCATCACCACTAGATCTAAGGAGATCAAGCCAAATCAAGCTAAATCCATCAAGATTCAGCCAAATCTGGCAAGAGCAGAGAAATCCATCAGAATCCAAAGAGGATCCAGATCTTGATAGGATAAAAAAGGAAGCAGATCATCAGATTGACTGATGGATCTACTACCAAGAATCCATCAGAACTTCCAGAGCACTACCAACAGTCAGATCAAGTCTGGATGAAGTTGATTACCAGATTACAAAAGCTAAAAATGAGAATATCTCGGGATCTCGTCAAAAAAACACTCTACAAGAGCACTTTTTTCATGATTTTTTGAGATTCCCTAGGAGATAGCTCTTGAAAATTGGACAGTCACCAGATCTGACCTAGATGCATCATGAAAATCTCTGCAAGAGTTTCTGATGGAGGAATCCTCATTTTTTAGTGTATGCAAGAGTCCTCAGAAGCAATATTTTCAGAACCCTCGCAGAGCATCAAGATCATCTTACCAACTCTCGGAAGGTGCCTAAATGGAATCAGAACAGTGAAATTAGCCTGCCTACATGGTCTGATCTTGAAAATCCAATCACATGAACAAGTTGTGTGAGAGATAACTTCCTGCGAGAGTTGAACCCTCGCAGAACCTTTGCATAGCAGTCAAATCACTTTCTAAACTCTCGCAGACTTCCCTGAGGTCTTAGAATTTTGTGAAGAAGGTGCCTACCAAAATTCGGGTGGAACTGAACAAGGGAAAGTGAATTTCACCTAATATCCACTCTAAATTCCACTATACAAGGGCTGAGTTCGAGTCATTTGTCACCATTGCTAGCAAAGCTCTGTCGAAATTTCCACTGAAAATACCAAGTTTTCTGTTTTCAATCAAAATTTCTACCAGCTGTCATCTACTCATATTAAACATTGTCTGCGTTCTGAACTACAATCATTGTCCTCCAACACTCATTATTCTCAATTTTCTACTGTTTCCACATCTTTTTTCATTTTTCACCGTTTTTTCTACTTTTTCGACTTTTTCGACCACTATCCTCTGAAGAATCTGGCGCCAAATAGGTAATCCAGCGTGACATCCCAGAGGCCACGCAAATTTGGCCTCTTCCCTTTGACACTCTGATCCAACCATGGCTGCAGACAGCCGGCCCACTCCTTGAAAAAATGGGTTTTTACCAGGCGCTCTTCCATTTTGAAATTAACATGGGCCTCGCCCTTCACGCTTATGCCACCTGGGACAAGGACAAGGCTCGTTTCCACTTCCTGTATCAAGGTACCACGTACAAGGTCAGGATTAACGCCGACTCGATGTTCACCGTTGGCATTATGTTCATCATCGTCAACCCATCTCCCATCGCCACGCCAAAGCTCTCATCAAACCATTCATCACCCAAACCACACCAGAAATTCCCATCCAGACTAACAATGGTTACCTGATAGAAGCTATCACGGAACCCGTCATTTTGGCGGTTGTGCATCTGTTGAATAACTTTCTGGTTATTTCAACATTTCGCAAGGACAGAATCCAGTCTACGCTGTTGAGTCAGATAGTGGAATCCTTTTTGGAATTTCAGGGACCCCTCAATTGTGCCATACGACTGGCATAGCTTCCTTATTCGAGAACTAACAAACTCCATCAAACCCAACAACCGTGAGCAAATCACAGCAGGCCCCCTGTTGTGTAACTTTGCCTGCGCACTCCTCGAGACGAAAGTATGTGGTTTCCAACGCTCATCCCTCCTGTCTATCCTTGTGCCACATACTAACCTTTACCCACCATCTCAAGCATCTACCTCCTCCCAACCTGCAGTTATTAACACAACGGTCAGCAAACGAATGCGTGGCACTGCCTCTAAATCTACATCTCCACTTGTTACCCGAAGACGTGTCTCCACTGCCGCACTAACCACTCCATCAACCACCGCCACTTCTTCTTCCATGCAACCCCCCACTCCAATTTCTGTTGTCGCTACCTCTCTTTCTGTTCCATCCACATCTATATCTGTCTCCATCCTCGTTTCTTTTGTTGATACCACTCCTATTTCTCTTCCAGTGTCCACTGCTCCATCCATCACAATCACATCCTCCATCACTCCTGCCACCACCGTTGCTCCTCTCACATTCAATCCTTCTGATTCGCAACTGTCCCCCGACACTCTGGCATGGATGCAAGTTATCAATTTTTCAGTCCCACGCCAAACACTTTCTGCTCCATCCTCACCTTCTTCCATACTCCACACCACCCTTTAGTTCCCCACTGTTCCTCCCATCCTCTCGTTTGGACAAACTGTCCTCACCCCTGTTTCCACAGTTGTTTCTCACACCCCACCCACTTCGCCAACAAAGGTTGCCGAGGACAGCCACCTCCCTGAAGCGTCCCAACGGTGGGTGGATCAGGAATGGCTGATAGGAGTCCACAAGTCCTTCCACATGCCAAAGGACTCGAAGAACCTGGACCATCTCAACTTCATGGAAGACGTTACGGGCTATCTCATCCACCAGAGGCGGTCCAAGAGAATGCTATACTAAACCGACAGAGTGCCGAGGGACCGGCACTACTTCAGGCCGTGGGTCCTGTTGGGGGTATTCCCAACAAAGTGTAAATAAATAAAATCCTCCAATAAAATGTGTTGCGAGGGCATGGCATCCTGCGTGTATAAGCCCATGGCCCAATAAGCATGCAATTAGAGTTGTAAATAAAATAAACTTGACTTGGGCCTTGGAATTAAAATAAAACTAGAGCCCCAATGTCATTTTTAAACTTAGAGATCACTTTTTAGAGTTGGGTCCAAATTGGGACTCACATGAATCTTGCGATTTCTAATGTACAGACACTCCTCCTAAAAATGTATCTAATGTTTATCAAGCATCGATCTTGAGATAAGACCAAGATTACATCTATGCTTTGAGAAGGCACTTTTGCAAAGTGGCTTTGTGAGAAGATCAGCAATACATGAAGATGTGTCGACATGTTTCAAGTTGATTTCACCTCCAATGAGATTTTCCCTTACAAAATGGTGTGCCACTTCTATATGCTTGCTTCTTGCATGAAAAATAGGATTGTTTCAAGAGCTTGGGCCGATATGTTGTCACACTTGATCAAGGGAAGATCATCCTCTTTGATGCACTTTAGCTCCATGATTAACCTCTTGATCCAAAGCACCTCTTTAGTTGTTGTAGTGAGTGCTTTGTACTCGGCCTCACAAGAAGATAGAGATATAGTATCTTGCTTCTTTGAAAGCCAAGACACAAGATTGCCTCCAAGAAAGATAGTATATGCATTAATGGACTTTCGATCCATTTTATCACTTGCAAAATCGGAATCCGAATAGCCAACAATGGTTAGATCTCCATTCTTGTACAATAAACCATAATCTTGAGTAGAAGATACATATCTTAGAACTCTCTTGGCCATCTTCCAATGTTGGATCTTAGGATCTTGCACAAATTGACTCAATTTGTGCACACAATAGCTCAAATCGGGTCTAGTGATAGTAAGCCAAACTAAAGAGCCTATAAGACTCCTATAAAGTGTGATGTCCTTGAAGGATCTTTCATCACCTTTAATAGGATCTTTTATATGTTGCTCCATGGGAGTATCTATGTCTTTACAATTTTGCATATTGAATTTTTCCAACATAGAAAAGACATATCTAGATTGACAAATAAAAGCATACTCTTCATGAAAAATAATTTCAAGGCCTAAAATGTAATGGATATCTCCTAGATCTTGTATTTTAAATTCTTTTCCTAATGCATCTTTGGTTTCTTGAACTAGCATCAAACAACTTCCACTAAGAATAATGTCATCTACATAGATTAGAAGAATGACAATATTACTACCATCGAACTTTAAGTACATAGAAGGATCATAGTCACTAAGCACAAATCCTAATGAAAGTAGAAAGTTGTTGAGTCTTGAATACCATGATCTAGGTGCTTGCTATAAGCCATAAAGACTTCTAAATAGCAAACACACCTTAGATTTATCCTTGATAAATCCTTGAGGTTGTTCCATGTGTATCTCCTCCTCAAGATAGCCATTCAAAAAAGCGTTGGAGACATCAAGTTGATACAATTTCCACTTTAAAAATAAGGCAAGAGAGTTTATGATTCTTATTGTCACCATCTTTGCTACAGGAGCAAAGGTTTCTTCATAGTCAAGGCCATATATTTGTGCAAAGCCTTTAGCACATTATCTTGCCTTGTACTTGTTGATGGAGCCATCATGATTGTACTTGATCTTGAACACCCACTTGCATCCAATGATATGCATGATAGGTGGTGGATCCACTAGCTCCCATGTGTGGTTGGTGATCAAGGCATCATATTCAATCTTCATGGCCTCATACCACTCCTTGGTATTGAGGGCTTCTTGGACATCTTTGGGCTCCTCGTGAGAAACAAAATAAGCATAAGTGGAATCAAGATCCACTTTTTTTCCTTTGTCATCATAAGTGAGCCTCTTAGGCTCGGATCTCTCTCTCATGGATCTTCTAGGACCAAAAATCCGAGGACTTCCATCTTCAAATCTCGACTCCTCCATATGTTGATTGTCTTCAATAACAAAAGGTGATAGATTTTGACATTGCTTGATCTCGGCCCCTCCAAGATTGGACTTTTCTTCTTCATGAGAAACTACATCTCTACTATCAAATACTTTAGAAGTAGAGAGCATGTAGATTCGATAGGCTTTCTTGTTCGATGAATATCCAACCATTACTCCTTTGCTTGCACAAGGATCATCCTTCTTTCTTGTTTCCAAGGGAATATGGACAAAACAAATGCATCCAAATACTCTAAGGTGTTCAACCTTAGGTTTCTTCAAATAAAGTGCTTCATATGCTGACTTTCCTCCAAGTGCAACATGAGGGAGTCGATTGCAAAGATGGTTTGAACAATTGATGGCCTCACCCCAAAGGTCTTTTGGCAAGGATGCCTCAATTCTAATGGTTTTGGCACATTCACACAATGTTTTATTCTTTCTTTCAGCCACCCCATTTTGAGATGGTGTATATGCACAAGAAAACTCTCTTTTAATGCCTTCAAGCTCACAAGAGAATCTGACAAGTCGGCTACATGGGAATTGCCCTTTCCTTTCAGGTCTTGAAACCGATCTTCTATGAAGATGACATCCCGACTAGTGAATATCTTCGACTCGATGGGATCAGGCTTGATCTAAAGTAGTGTAGCTGATGAAAATGTAAAAATTACAGCAAATAAGGATACTAAAACACTTGAAATGATGAGGGAAACAATAGATTATGATTTCATAAGATTAGCACAAGTTGAACCATCAAAATCCATCAAAAATCTATGCTTGAACCTCACTAAATGGCCCAAATCCTTGAAAAAGGCTTCACACGTGTGAAAGTACGACCTCCCACAGTCTGAGTACTGTACACCAGACCTAAATTCAATCCTATAATCATTAGTAATCACAAGTACTCAAACAATTATGAACATAGAGAGCAATTGCACCATTATGAGAGAAAAAACATGAAATTGCTTGATTGATTTTGGTGAGATATCATCACCTATATATACATGATCCATCACGGTTTTGGGCAGGTATGAGTAGCCCTAAACCTATCCCTAATGCTAATTTTGGTGGATCTTTCATCCCTACCAAGTTAGGGTTGGAATCTTGGAGATCCCTCAACAATGCAAAAATTACCAAAAATAGCTCCTATTTTTTCTCCCTTGTATCTAAGCATAATTTGGACTCATTCCAAAGGTTCTAACACTTAGGTCTACTTGAGAACATCCTTATGAATGGAATCCTATGCTATTTGGCACGTGTGACAAGCCACATCATGACCATCTAACTATTTACAAGTCATATGACCAAAACTAGTCAAGCTAGAATTGTGAATTTTTAACACTCCTCCTCACTATCTAGCTTGGTTCAATCATTGCTTTACTAATCACTCCAAGTGATGATCTGAACTTCATAAAAGGTGTCTTTTGAAGTGGTTTAGTAAGTAGATCAGCTACACATTCATTGCTTGGAACATGCTCCAAAGCAATCTCCTTGGCTTGCATCGTTTCTCTCACAAAGTGATGGCATATCTCAATGTGCTTAGATCTTGCATGGAAAATTGGGTTAGATGCAAGGTGTTGGGCTGATATATTGTCATTGTAGATGATTGGTGCCTCCTCTGAATCCATGATTTTTAGTTCCACCAATAATCTCTTGATCCAAAGTACCTCGTTTGTAGTGGTTGTCAAAGCTTTGTACTCGGCCTCGGTTGAAGATAGAGATATAGTTTCTTGCTTTTTTGAAAGCCATGAAACCACACCTTATCCTATGAAAGTTGAATAGGCACTTGTTCAGAGAATCTCCTTGGCCAGCAGCGGTGAGTCAGATTCCACCATCCTGAGATGGATGCGCAGCACAGATGTGGTAGGTGGCCGCACTGATCTGCATAATTCTGAAACTCTCTTCTAAGGGAGAGTCGCATTGGGCAAGCAACCTACAGTCGCTTCAAATAGAGCCTATGCCCATTAATCAATAGTGGGTAGGAACCCTTTGATCTCTCAATAAAACTAGACGGCGACAGGCAGGTAGACAACTGTAGTCTTCATACTCTTTTTTCAGTATGATTATCCACTGCTTAGCGATTTGGTTATGGAAATTAAAGATATATGTTAATCATATAATTTGGGTGATGGGCAATTCCAGAATCATAAAAAATGAGCGTAGCTATTGTGAGAAGTCTTCTCTCTCTTGTTAATCTTTCTCTATAGTCAAACTTCTTAAAGGGCCCATTTTGAGCCCATATTTTTTCTAATGGTTAATTTGCAGTGGAAGAACCCTTGCGAGAGTTCCCAAGTCCCAGAAGAGCCAAATTGAAGTCCGAACCCTTGCACACAACATTTTTTGTAGTTTTTGTGACAACTAACTCTCGCCAGACCTCCTATAGCTAGTTCTCATTGAGATAAGCTCATAGAGGAGTCTGTGAGAGTTTATCTTGTTCCAATAAACAAGAAGATTTGAAGTGTTGAAAAAAGTGGAAAATTATCAAAAGAGAACCCTTGCACAAGTAACTCTCACAGTCTGGTCCATTGATTCCAAGAAGTCATTTTCCATCTGAACCTATCAGGCGAACATTTTCCAGGGCTGGCAAAGGATGAACCTTCGCCCAAGAGGGTCCTTCGCCCAAGTACTGTTATAAATGTATTTTTTCACAATCTGAACCTATGGACAATCTAATTTTGACATTTTAAGATCATGTAGCGGTCGACGAAGGTTCATAATGAGGTTATGATACTCGGCGAAGGTTTTCAAAATGGCATATCACTGAACATTCGCCTGACTCAAAAATTGAATTTTCTCTTGTCAGGAACCATCACCCACCTCAATTTAGATAAATCAAGGGTGGATGTACAGTCTGAGAGCTCAGCGAAGGTTTCTGGTACTATATTAGACCAAATCTATCCAAATCAGTGATTTTCTAAGTCATTGTCCATCAAAAATATTGTGCTTCCTTTTCCTTATGCTGATGACTTCCTGACTTTTGCTAATCAGTCTTTCCTTATTTTTTTGTTTTTTTTTTAAAAACTGTCTTTTTCCAAAAAAAGTCAGCAAATTAAATACTGAAAACAAAAAATTGAAAAACAAATAAAATTAAAAATATATTGAGATCAGGCTTGCTAAACTGGCGGAGCAAGCTGCCAAAACTTGCATAATCGGTTGCCATTTACCGGAGTATTGAATTGTTTTCCATCCAAGTGCTCAAGAATTACTGCGCCATAGTTCAAGATTTCCTTCACTTTATACGGGCTTTTACCGATAAACTTCAACTTATCCTTGATCAGCTTGGCTTTGTACATCAATGCAAGATCTCCTGCTTTCAGATCTTTTTTGTGCAATCGATGATCGTGCCATGCCTTGCGGCGGGCTTTCTTTGCTGCTAAGGCATGAACTGCCATCAATCGGGTTTCACATAATTTGTGCAACGCTTCATGACGGAGTTGTAAAGACATATCATCATTCAATCAGTCTGTGGCTGCTATGCGTAAAGATGAGATTAAAAATTCAATTGGCATAACAGCATCTTGATCATAAAACAATTGAAAAGGTGTTTGATTTGTACTATTTTTGTAAGCGGTTCTGAATGCCCATAATGATGCATACAGTTTATATTTCCAATCGGACCGACTTTCTTCAACTATCTTTGTCAAAATGGTGCAGAGAATCTTATTGAAAGATTCAGCTTAGCCATTCACTCTGGGATAGTAGGGAGTACTAAATCTGTGTATAACGAAAAAATCTTCTAGTAAACACTTTATTGTTTGATTAACAAAGTGTGTACCCCGGTCACTGACAATTTCGATCGGACATCCAAATCTGATTTTAATATGTTCATATAGAAACTTGGCCGTAGATTTCACATCAGCCACTTTGACAGCTTTGGCTTCAACCCACTTGGTCATATAATCAGTTGCGACGATAATGTATCGGGCCTGAGATCCTTGCGCGGCAGGATGAATAGGACCAACATAATTCAGTCCCCATTTTTCAAACGGTGCTTGCGATAAAACCGGATGCAAGGGTTCATAATTTTGTCGAGTAGGCCGTTGTGCTCGCTGGCAAACATCACATGTCTGAAAAATTTTCTATGTCCTTATGAAACGTAGGCCACCAACAACCGGATCGCAAAAGTTTGCGAACAGTAATATCTGTAGAGAAGTGTCCTCCACCCATGCCATCATGCGAAAACATGATTAAATTTGGTACTTCATGTAGTAAAACACATCTTCATAAAATATTATCTGATCCACGACGGTACAATTGTCCTGCAACTAATTGATAAGGTTGAGCCTTATGAATCAATTGTCTCTTCTGTACTTTTGTCAAAGAGTCATTCGGTTGTCCTAGCATCAGGTACTCAACAATATTTGCCGCCCACTTAGGTACTGCTTCAACATAGAACAACGCAGCATCTGGCAGTTCATCATCCACTTTTGCAAAACGTGATCGGCTAGATAATGTTGCTTTCCCTTACGAACCACAATCCGAAAGTCAAATTCAGTCAATAATAATAACCATCTTGCAATACGTCCAGTATTGCATGTCTTGTTTACCAGGTAAAGTAACAGTTGATGATCCATATAAAATACAAAGTGTGTTTTCATGAGGTAGGGACGAAATTTCCAAATAGAAAAAATCATGGCTAGCGCCTCATGTTCTGTTGTTGAATAATTCTTTTCTGGATCTGTAAGCTGTCTGCTTGCAAATCGTATAGGATAATCCTTCTTATAGTCACCTGGCTGCGTCAAAACTGATCCAATGGCGTATTTTGAGGCATCTGTATGAACATGAATCTCTATCGTCCAATCTGGAGAATGCAGTATTGGTGCTGAAGTTAATGCTTTTGTTAACTTTTCAAAGGCTTCTAGCACCTCTATTGTCCAAATAGGAACAATAGTTAGTTTGTATATAGGTCGTTCTAAATCCGCAAAGAAGATAATAAAAATTCGATAGTAGTTCGCATGACCCATAAACACATAAACTCCTCAAATTGTTGCTGGCGGTGGCAATTCCACAATAACTTTGATCTTAGAATAATCTGTGGCAATACCATGATATCACATGTCCAAGCACAACTCCGTGGGAAACCCATATCTGGCATTTTTTCGGATTTAGAGAAATCTGATATCTGCGGCATCTTTCAAATACTTTCTCCAATCGATCCAGGTGGTCTGTATCTGTACTATGAACTCCCAAGTCATCCAAGTAAATTTCAAGAAATTTCTGCAGATAATCTTTAAAAGCAAATTGCATTACTCTTTGGAATGAACTTGGTGCATTACAGAGCCCAAACGGCATTACTTTGTAAGCATAGGTGCCCCATTTTGTTGTAAAAGCAGTTTTGTGGCGATCGGCAGGTGAAATCTTAACCTGGTTGTAACCACTAAATCCATCCAGAAAACTATAAGCTTCCACTCCAACAAGGCGATCCAAAATGCTTCCAGTAAAAGTCAACGGAAAGTGATCCTTCCGTGTCACTTTATTCAATGCTTTGACATTCACACAAATCCTCAATTTTTCATTTTTCTTAGAAACAATGACAATCGGTGAAATCCATTCAATGTGCTCGATCTTATGAATGAAATTGGCATCAAGCAATCTCTGAAGTTATTTCTTTATCAGATCTGCCACATTAGGATTACAGCGATAGAACTTTGTAACCTTTGGAACTGCATCAGGTACTAAAGGTATGGTATCTTCAATCACTGATGTCGAGAACCCTTGAAATCTTGATAAGTCCATGCAAAACAATCTTGATACTTAATAAGTAACAAGCGGAGTGCTTGATACTGTTCAGGAGTAAGTTGTGATCCGACTTGTACCATCTTTTTTGGTTCTCCTAGTTCGGCAAGATTCAATGGCTACATCCTAGCTGGGCCATCGTAAACCTCTTTAGATTCCGGTATGTGTTCTTCAGGTTCACGATGTGCTTTAGGTAACATAATAACCACATCATCCAGTGTATAACGTTTAAAATGCTTTTACCCTTTCGATGTAATCTCGAGCCATTTCCCGCTTTTCCATTTTAACTTTACTTAGAAGTAAGGAAAGAGTCTTCCATAAACTTCCGCGGTTTGAACCATGTGATAAGGGCTCGTTTAACAACCTCCCAATCTGTACGTTCCATTTCATCTTGGTTATAGTACCAATCTTGTGTTGCGCCTGTTAAGGCCATAGGAAATAGCTTAAGTTTATCTTGAGGATAAATCTCACCATAGACCTCACAGGATTCAGCATAGATATGAAGAAATCTAACTGGATCTGTTAATTCATTATACTTGGGTAGATCCAATCGGGGTGCTATTTTAACAATAATTGGATTGACCTCCTGTGGAGCACCTCCAGGAGCAGCTCAGGGGTAGCCATCTATACAAATTTAGATCACGCGGACAATGAGATTGGATCTAGATTTTTTCAAAAAACTATCTTAGATCAAATCTGCTAGATCTATTCTCTTTTTCAAAAATCTGACTCTATATGATAAAAAAAATTTCGAAATTCGATCAATCGATACTTCTCAAAAATGATAAATCTCTCAAAATCCAATTCAGAATATATCAGATTTGATCCAAATTTTGATAGAGACTTGATCTGAAAAATCAGAAACTAAAAATAGGACTGGCGAAGGTTCACTAGGCGAAGGTTGGCTCGACGAAGGTTAAACAATGTTATTTTGGAAAAAAAAACTCTCTGAACAACATTTTGACAATTTCTTGAGAAATAACCTTCCCCGACATCTCTGGTGAAAGATCTGACACATATAAAACTATAAAAAACCAGACGAAGGTTTCTGCCACAAGGAAATACAGTTTCTATTGTCTGGCGAGGGTAAAATGCAAGAATTTCTATGATCTGATCAAGAAGAATCTTCGTCGAATTCAAAAATAGTATTTTTCTATAAATAGAATGTTCTGAAAACTCGGCGAAGGTTATGGCAAAGGATCAAGAGTAATACTGGTAATTTTGCAAAAGAGTGACATTTTTGGCGAAAATATGGCAACATGACAACTTATCCTCTGAAACCCTTTCTATTTTTGGTATTATTCTTCGCCGACCTGACAGTAGATAGATCTAAATCAACTCTAAGCACAATGAATTGGGCAAAGGTTTATTTTTTATATTTTTAGGGTTTTGGTGATTTTTTGGTGTTTTTTGACGATTTTTCTGATGTTTCTGAAAATCTGCTGGGAATTATTCTTCGCCCTTCAAACTAAAGGTTTTGTGAACTAAACCGAAGGTGTCTGCAACTTGACGAAGGTTTCCTGAAAGAGGATAAAAAGTTCTACGCTCTGATGACGCTTTTTGCCTCTTTTTGACCAAATCTGACAGATTTGACCGATTTTTGTTATGTTCTTTGATATCTCAGATCCAAATGGATCTTAAGATTGGTGATCTGAATAGGTTTCCCCTGTTTAACAATCGGATTAGATTTCAAACAAGTAAATCCAATCAAATCAAGCAAAATCAATCCCAAACTAGCCCTAAAATGCAGATCTAACACTATTCATGCCACGACAAGATGCCTAATGCCGCTAACCATCAACCAAACATGCTGCAAACTGAAAAATTGGCGTAGCTCCCCGGCAATGACGCCAAAATTGTAGTGGGTTTCTTTCCTTGCCTATCCTCAACCCAAGATCTAATCAATCTAGCATCAAGGAGATGAAGTTAGTTGTCACGCATAGGTTCGTTCCCATGAGAGCGATAGTATAGTTCAGATTTCAATATGAATGGAGGATCTAACACTAACATCCATTAACACTAAGCATTAATACTACATCCATTAACCCTACTTCCATTAACCCTAAATCCACAACAATGATAAGAACTTACTCTTTCTTTCTCTCCCTCTCTCTCTCTCACAATAGGCATAAAAAATAGCAATCCCAATAATGATCAAATCCAACAATTAGCAAAATCCAAAGAAAGCATGAGAAATGGAGGAAAAGAGAGGAAGAGCAAGGACATTCATCAATCCATTTTTAAAGAGAACCAATCTGCTTTATTGAAATGAGGAAATAAACATCAGGAGCAACTCGAGCTAGTCCCTTTTTATAGTAGAGAGGAGGACCCTGGCCTCTGAATCCTATTGGTTCAGTCTTGTCTCTCTTTTTATTCAAATCTAAAAAAGTGTGGGAACCATCAAAATTGGAGGGAAACCCAACTTTATTCACTAACTTGACATTTAGGCCCTACGACATTAAAAGCCCCACAAAAAGGCCTAAAGTCCTTTTATTAACTTTTAACTGATCAATCAAATAACTATGTGATCATTGGATTGGACTTACACACGCAGCGTGCCAAATCCCTCTCACTTATTAACTAGGGTTAGGGTTGCCTTGGGATCCGCAAACTCTCCAATAGTAATACTTCTCGCTTTCTATCAGAAGTTAACTCAGGTACTGATGGCGAATCAAGCGCAAGCACAACAATTGCAGCAGGCCACTCTAGCAAATCAAATTGTGCTCAATACACGGAATGAGGAGCTAGAAGGACAGCTAAAAACATTACACCAACAGTTACCAACATTACCCACAAATCATGAAGAAACACATGCCAAGCACCATAGACAACATGATGTAGGAACTGATGATCCTGGATCTTCGTGCTACATAGGACAACAATGGGATAATCCAAGGCATCACTCAACAATGGTGGAACCTCAAAGCACACAAGGGGGTACTACCACGAACCATGAACGAGGCATCTCAGCTGAAGAGCCTAACCCCACTGCCACTCAACCTGACACCACCTATCAAGCCTCATCACCCTCACTCGATGACACACCCCTCTCCCCACCACATGAACAATCACCTCACCACCTCGACACTCAACCTCATTCACCATCCACAACTTATCTACTCTGCAAATACCCAACCCTCCCTCGTGAACTTTTCACAACCATACCAAACCCTCCACCACCCACACTTACCACAACTATAGAGGTACGACACAGAATCACGCCGAAGAATCCTAGCCGACAGATGTTAATGTCAGAGGAGTTTAAAAAAGCATATCCAAACTGGGAGGACCGAGGCGGGTACACTCTTACCGATTTCACGATATGTAAATCTCACAAGCAGAAAGTGTTAGCATTGGAGCCTCAACCTTAGTGGCGACGTGCTATGATGTTGGAAAAGGCACATGCTTTCGAGCGCTATATCGCGGCACCAACTTATATGCGTGTCAATCCAACATATTATCCCATAAGACGTAGAGAAGTATTCGCACCAGAAAGGGTTCCTAATAAAATATATTGGCCAATTCTATCTAAAAAAGTTCAAATCGATGATCCAGCGGCCGATTTTGTAGCCAATTGCAACTTTTTCTACCGAAGACATCATACAAATCCGGACTGCCATGTTAGGCACTTTGCAGATCATTGTGGCCTGATATCATTCCTTTCTACCTTAAATTGCTTCTGGGATAGAGACCTGCTGCCAATAGTTTTGGATCTAAATAAACCCCTAAGCATACCCATGGATCACATCAATGTGGCAAGGCTTTAATATCAGACGTCGATTACCAACGAACTTCACGTTGACATGGTTGAATCTTGGTATGTGTACGGATTTCTATAGAACATGCTTGATTACTATCGGCCGCAACCATTTTTGGGCAAAATTTGATTCTAGAGAATGGAACAGATTGGCAGAGAAGTTCATAAAATCCGGGTCACCATCAATGCAGAGCTGTGGGAAGACCAGACAAGACAATAGGCAGCGGCAATTGGCATGGGACCACCAATCTTTTGACGGAGGGGATAATGTAGGCTAATATTCTATGAATATTCGAGCCATCTTCAAAAAAGATACAGACTTAAGCCTAGAACTGGATCAGTCAAGTTTAGGCCTTTGCGTCATGTTGTAACGACTTAAAGTTGTTTAGTTCTAAGCCTAAGTCTAGAAGATTGAAACTTAAACTAGTTTGAATAAGTTCAACTTAAGTTAGTTCAGTTGTTTATGGTCCATTGGGGGTTTGTCCCATGGCACCACTGTGATTCAAAGTTAATTTAGTCCCATAATGCCTTTTTGTTAGTGACCACCACTCCAAGTATATATAGGAGTGGAAGAGTCCATCTTGAAAAGAACCTCATTTGCAATACATGCCTATCTTTCTCTCTGAGTGTTCTCTTTTGTGCGGTTTCATGTATTGTGTTACTTCACATTGTAAGAGCTTGTCAAGCTCTTACGACAGCTGGGTGATGATCATCATGACTCATCCAGAATTGACTCTTTCGAGAGTCATTACTATGTTATTGCAGGAAGGCACGCAGAGGAATGAAGCCTCAAGTTCCTTAGCTGATTCTCACGCCTTGTACACCAACAAGAGCATGACAAAGCAGAAGAAGAAGAAAGGCCCAAAGCAATCAAAGCCAGACCAGAAACCAGCTCAGCACAAGGAACAGTCGAATCCGCAGACAAAGAAGAAGCTATTCTGCAGATACTACAAGCGAAACAACCACGAAATACAAGACTGCTAGATACTTCAAGCGAATTACAATAGCAAGGGACAGTAAATTAAGTGGCAAATGCAGCTGCAGAAGCTCCACAGCCTATTCAACAAGTTAAGTTAATCCAGGCCCTCCATTCTCTAGTAGGGTAAGCCTTAGAGGAGGAGATTTAGCAGGGTTTTATCTTTTAGGTTAAGTCGTCATTTGGATTTAGTTGCTAAGTAGAGAAAAGAGATTCAGAAGAGTGGATCTTACCCATCAGAATACTCACGACTATGCTAATGACTGTCTTCTTGCGTCCATATCCAAGCTAGTTGGAGAAGCCATAGCGTAGACTAGTTGGGAGACTGCCATAGTTATGCTAGTTGGAGCCATAGCTGGTGTGGATGCCGAAGATACAACATTGGGCTTATTGTAGAAGCCTCTTGCCATATTCTAAAATATTCCATGTCATACCCAGAATCGGACAACATTGTCATTATTATTTCATGACATTACATGTTCATGACACCGCATATTCATGGCTAGAAGTTAAAGGCACATAACAATGGAAGATTACTTATTGGCATTCAATATCTAGATGATCACTAAGAAAGTTACACATTATTCCAAGGACTTTACACTAAGAAATTAAAAAATGAAAGTTTTGATTTATGTGATGAACATATTGGAAAAAACTAGAGTGAAATACATTACACCTCATTGTCTTGTGGACATTTGTGGTGAATTTGGTTTGTTCCTCCAAGGAGTGCAAGAAAAACAGCATGTATCTTTTCAATTGGGACAAAGGAAATCTACCAAGATGAAATATTGTAGTATTGAATTTGTGAAAGAAATAAAATTTGAGAAAGTAGATGGAATTTTTAATCTTGATCTTAAAAATAATAATTTATTTTCTAGTCTTTTTTTAGCAAGAAACACAGATTTATTATTGCTAATTGCTAGCAGCATTTATAATATAGAGGTGGGAGCTTAGCAAAACCTTTTTTTTTAGTATAAATTTTTGGCTTTTTCACAAAAGTAGGGAGCCAATAATCATGTTACAACCAGCTTGGTTAGTTGCAACATTTCTCACTCTAACATCTAGGATTTTATCCACCCTTTGTTGTGTACAAAGAGCCCGGTTCTAGAATGTGAAAAACATCAGTTTTTTAATGTGCTAGCAAATCCAAAATCTCAAAATCACATGAGTGCATAATGTGAGATCCTTGTAGGAATGTGATTATAATGACCAAAGGTGGATGCGCATTCAATATTCTTATTGTAGATGAGCAATGTGCATGTGGAACTTATCCATTTATAATAAACCCATTCATAATAACATCAAAAAGTGAAGTTTAGAAGCCAAAAACTTCAAGAAATGCAAGGCTATTTAGGACAAATTTGAGGATAATTCACATAATCATTTCACCTCTCAAATACGCATCTTGTTTCATTTATAATAAGAATGCAAATTTCTAAAAAAATCCAAACCACATTCCAATTGGCATCAATATTCTCATGAACTTATTTTAAAATAAGCATGTAATGTTTTGAAACCAATGACTTGAAAACAAAATCTACTTAAGATTTCTTAAAAAATTAAGAACATAACTGAATTTTTGCATATTATGTATATAATACACTCCCCAAATGAGTGCTCATTAGAAATAAATTCATATATACAACTCATTTATATGATGTATATAATATACTCCCCAAATGAGTGCTCATTAGAAATAAATTCATATATACAACTTATTTATATGCATCCAGTTATGATGAAGAGAACTCATTCACCAAAAGTTTTAATTGTGCTTTTGTTTGTTTGCATGTGCTACATAATTGAGAATGTTAGGGATGAGGCTCACAATGAAACTCAATAAACTAAAAAAGAGTCCAATAGTTTTTGCTCTTGAACGTGCGGCATCTACAATCACAAATATGGCAACCACAAATGAAGCGTCAACTCCTGGATATGTTATTAAGCTATAGTTGTTTTTTTTATGTAGTGTCTGCCATAAGCTGCACTCATTGTTGATCTGAGAGCAAAATAGCACATCAAATCAGTTCACCAATTCAATCAAACAAAAGCTCAAATTATATGTGTAATTTGCAAAATCAACATAAATCCTAACAAAGCAACTTAGAGGCCAAACTTCAGTAAGTTCAAAGTGCAGGATTATGTGTGTAGAAATCATGTGGAGGGGGCCAAATTTGTTTGAATGACATTGTTATGATGTTTTATGTACATGTTTCATAAAACTAAGTGGTGATTGTCAAAGTAGTTCATCTAGACCATCGATTTGATGGATTTGGTGGATGTCTAGGGACTAAAATTACTTAGTAGGCCCTTTTATTTGCACCCTACTACATCTATAAATAGGCTGAAGTTTGTTCATTATGTATTTCTCACTTTTAGTGATGAATTCCAATATTGCAAATCATACACATCACTGAATAGAGCATTGAGAAAATTGCTTCTATTATCAGAACTAAATTTACAATATTTTTCTTGAGCGTTGTCTGTTTCCCAGATCAGTGCGTTGATGCGAGAGAGATGTTCTCTTACGAATTGTAGGACTAGCTACTGTTAATCTGCAAACTCGCTCTGGAGCTATCTCAGACTGTCTTGATCTTGATGCATCTAGCAATACATGTATTGAGTAACACTTCTAATTAGAGAGGTTAAACGATCTACAACTAATCTCAGATTACACGAGCGATAGATTAGGCATGTCCTACCGCACTTCTGCTGACGTCATCATATCATATCAGGAAGCTGTACTTCATGGTATTTGTTTGATCTTCCTGGTCCTTTGGAGTGCGAACAGTTTCATGTCATGTCATGTCGTTTGACCTTCTCCTTTTGCTCGTGCATTAGCTGCCTTCTGCTCGTTGCATAGTGCCATCACGTTGTAGGCCTTTGCATTTCGCTTAAAGACCCTTTTCGCGATTTTTAAGGGTAGTGTTGCTTTTTCAAGGGTACTTGGGCTTTTTCCCAAAGGGCGAAAAATGCAAAGGTTGGCCAGAAAATTTTTCTAAGGCAACTGTTGCCTTTTTCGCAAAAATGCGAAAAAAGAGACAGTGTTGGGAAAGGTTGCCAAAGTTATTTTCTAAGTGTTTTAGGCTTATGGATGAATTTTTTTCATGACCCAAAAATGCGAACTGTGCAACGAAATAGTTAAAAAATGCACACTGTGCGAAACATAGTTTAAAATGCACAGTCACTAAAAATAGCAAAGAAAAAACTAAGGAAAAATACTAAGGCTTTGAAAGATAGAAACTCTTAGTTTCTTCAGCTCCCTCTCAAGGCTGGTATTTTTCTGATTCCTAGGCTTGCATGCTACTTCTCAAAAGTTGCCTTGTCAAGAGGCTTTTTGAAGATATCAGCCACCATCTATTTTGTTGGAACAAACTCGGTTCTCAGCCTATCTTTCTCAACCAGATCTCTTATCAGACGATATCTGATAGCAATGTGTTTCGTCCTGGAATGAAACACTGGATCCTTAGTCAGATGAATGGCAGATGTGTTATCCATGAATAGTAGCAGCGGCTCGTTGGGGTTCTCTCCCAGTCCGTCAAGGAACTACTTGAGCCATGTAAGCTCGTTCGCCATCTTGGCTGCTACAACCTACTCTACTTCGTAGGATGATTGCACAGTTACGGTCTGCTTCCTGCTGATCCATATCACAGCTGCACCAGCTGCTATTGTGCATCCTTTTGAGATGCTCTTGCAGTCATCTTTCAGGGATGCCCAGCTTGCATCGTTGTAGGATTTGATCCGGAATCCTTCATGTTGAGCCCATAATCCTTCGTCTGTTGAAGGTATTGCAGAATTATCTTGGCTATCTTCCAGTGCGTAGGGCCTAGATTGATATTAAACTGGCTCATTCTGAAAACTGCATAAGCAATGTCAAGGCGTGTATTATCTGTCAAGTACATGAGTGATCCGATTAATCTCCTGTAGGGCACATTCTGCATGGCTTCCTATTCTTCTACATTCCGCGGGCAGTCTTGCTTGGTCAGAATTGTTCCAGCTACCCTCGACGTATTAGCTCTCTCTGTCAATCTGTAATCCTAGGTAGCATCTTGCTTCCCCTAGGTCTGATATTTCAAAATGCTATGAAATATCATGCTTCACTTGAGCAATCAGCTCGTCGCTTCTAGACAGGATCAAAGTGTCATCCACGAAGACTGTTATGATTATGATTTTCCCATCTGTGACCTTTGTATAGACATTGTAGTCGACCATCAATGGTTGAAATCCCAAGGATCTGAGAGTGTGATCCTTCTTCTTATACCACTGTCTGGCAGACTACTTCAGTCTGTATATGCTTCTTTGCATTCGACAAGCGTAGTTTGCAAAGCGTGAGCAGATGAATCCCAGTGGTTGGTCCATATAGACATCTTCATTAAGCTCACCATGTGGGAAGGAAGTCTTTTCATCCACTATGTGAATCTTGAGACTGTACGCTACTGCATATGCAAATAGTAGGTGTAAGGACGAATGCTTTACGACTGGAGAAAAGGTTTCAGTATAGTCAACACCATACTTCTGAGAGAAATCTTTTGCCACCAATCTGGCCTTGCATTTTGATACGTTGCCATCATGTCTATAATTGTATTTGAGAATCCATTTGCATTTTATAGTCTTCATGTTTGCTGGTAATGGCTCCAGATTTCAGACATTGTTCCGCTCCATGGAATTCATCTCGTCTTCCATTGCTTTAATCCCCTTGTCCTTATCTAGATAGCTGATAGCTTTCTCATATGTTTGAGATTCTCCTCCAAATCCACAGAACTCCTCTGATATAGAGGCTGAGCTATCAAGTACAAATCTGATAGGTGTTCTTCTTTCTCTTGTGGATATTCTTGAGTCCGCAGTCAGATTGATGGCCTTGCCTTTGTCAATTTTTTTGCCTTTGCTGACTACTGAATTGTGGTGAGTAGTAGGTGTTCTGGGTACAGGATGTGCGTCTTGCTACTCGTCGTCTAAACAGTCACTCTGTCCATCTAGAATTTGAGCATCTTGTTCTGGGTGCTCAAGGTCCGCTCCCTTCGTAGATGTTGGCTAGTCATAGTAGCCTCTAGTCAAGATTTCATAGCCAACTGGATCTCCATCAGCCATTGTCTTTGACTCATCAAATCTGACGTCTCTGACAGTCTTGATCTATCTATTGTCAGACATGTAGATCATGTAGTATGATGAATGAACATCATATCCTATGAGAAATCCCTGCTCCACATTTTCATCCAGTTTCTTTCTTTTTGGATCTGGAATGTGGGCGTATGCGACGCATCCAAAAATGTGCATGTGTGTCAGACTTGGATTGTTGCCCCACCAAACCTCGTGTGGCGTGGTCTGTCCTGTTTTGCAGGTAGTTGGTTGTAGCTACTGCATCAGCCCGTAAAAATTTTGATGCCTTTGAATAGGCCATCATGGATCTCACAGCTTCCATGAAAGTCCGATGAAGATTCCGATGCACTCACGACTCTATTATCGAGTCTACCTAAAGCCTACAAAAATTGCGTAATGGCAATTTCTACCCTAGGAGCACCTCACTCTATCTAGAGTAATTTCTATCTAGAGCACCTCACAGTATATTCAAACTGAAGTACAAAGCATTTTTCAAGATCCACATTAAGGGGGAGTGTTAGATTTCTTATGCCCAATCTTAAACAAATCGTTCAAGTAATGAGCATTCTGAAAATCGAAGGCCCAACTACATGTTTTTGGACCTTCACATTTTTTTTCCTTTGAGACTTTATTGCCTTAACCATTTTTAGGCACCTTAGCCTTTTTCGCACCTTCATGAAAAATGCGACATAGTGGCCAAGTGGCCAGAATGCCTTAGAAACCATTTTAAGGCACCTTTGTCTTTTTCGCCCCTTCGCGAAAAAAGCGACAAAGTAGCCATAATGCCTTCGAAACCATTCTAAGGCACCTTCGACTTTTTCGCTGCCTTTAGTCTAAGGCACCTTCGGCTTCTTCGCTGCCTTTAGTCTAAGGCACTTTTTTGGCTTTTTCGCCTTCTTTGTTGTCTTCAGTCTAAGGGCGCCTTAGGGATTCACACACCTTAAGTCTAAGGGCATTTTCAGGATTTGCATATCTTCATTCTAAGGGCACCTTCGAGTTTGTTGTGTTTTTTGCGTTTTTGCTACATTGGCAGATCAACGTCGCCAACTTATCATCAACCCTAAAACAACTAGAGAAACAAATATCCTAAGGGCGGTTACCAACTTTGTACATATGCAAAAACTGGAGAAAATGGCAGTTAAGGCATAAGATATTTTTCTCTCGACACTTGTAGATATATATATTAGCTGAATCAAGTTATGTAAGTGTTAATTGAATTTCTCTTTCAATTAGAGTTATCTGTAGCCAGCGTTATCATGCTCAGCAAGCTAAAGTTATTACTTCAAGCGATTGTACTCACTTTTGATATTAATCAGAGTCAATTCTTGTCTCACTACTACGTTCTTCATTTGTGCAATTTGTATGAATTCATTTTTGCTGCTAACTGTTGCGTTTCCATTCCTACACGCCTACGCTCAAATCCTCGAGCTTTCGCTGCCGCTCACACCCACGGTTTTACGACACTAACTACAACTAGGTCTAATATATGTTATGTTGTGCGCTTGGTAAGCAAATTGCTAGCGGGAATTTAAATCTCTAATTCTTTTTGAATGAAAATGGTGTTGCTAATAATGTTTTAGTCGTTGACTATAACTATGATCAGACATATGACATATGATTTTACCAGTTAGAAGTTAACCCTATGGATGAGCTAGATCGATAGGGTTGTACCTATGAAATCAATATATCATCTTTGAGAAAATAGGTATACCTGCTCGTGAGGTGAAGTTTTTCTATGAGTGAAAATCATGATGGTTCTTAGGAGTTGGATGGTCAACATATTTTCAAATCAGGCTATAGGTTTCTAGAGAACATTTTATGCACAATCAAACAATGGATTTTGCTAGAGCTGTTACGTGTGATCCTTCTCACTTTGTCATTTGAGATAGGAGGAAGCATTTGAAAGATGCAAAATTACTTGACTTTGTTGCCCAAGCCTGGCTAGTCTCACCACATTAAAAAAAATGTCTTGGGAAGTTGAAAATCTTGATTTCTACATCAATAGATCATGATTTACAATTCAGGTCTAGGATTTAGGGATTCTCCCTAACCACATATAATCTAACCCTAAAATGAGAACCCTAAGATGGGCCATCAGAGATAATGTTGACCTCATAAGAGTGAGATCTCTTAACAATGTAAAAATTGTTAATTATAGTCCTTCTTACAAGACCTAATATGAGGTAAAATAGATCTTTTCACAGCAAGAGCAACCATAGAATGTGTTTGTGCATCCCTTCTATCCCACTTCTTTTGTTCCACGAGGTGTAGAAGGTGCCAAGGAAAGAGGCCTTTCCTCATCACCATTGACCAAATCCCACAGTCCTTTCACTATGAGAAGATTCTTCATCATGTAACTCCGCAAGGAGTAGTTTGTGACATCCAACCGATCTTCACTAAACAAAGAACCGATAGCTTCTGATTTTTTAGCCATTACCTCCAACAAGATTTCAGCTTGTAGTAGATAGGAAAGAGAGCCTTTCCACAACCAAATCTACTCAAAAATTTGCAACAAACAATAAGCTGAAAATAGGAGCACCAGATGTCTTCCAATATGCAACCAAAGTGCCCAAAAGATAATGGATAGATGGCTGTTTTTCTTCACAAAATAACCAGCCTCTTGAAAATTAGGTTAGCTTCGAATAAAGCCTACATTGAGACACAATTAGGAAGGCAAATAGTGTGATCAACACACACTTGAATAGAATGTTGAAAGCGCCCTACTGCTTGCTGAAAATCTGCAATTTTCTAGCCACAAATTTGCCCTAACCCACAATAGGGTATGTTGAATATTGGGCGCCCTCCTTCACAACTACAAACCTAAAAAAAATAGCAAAGTAAGAAGGCTCCAAAACCCCAAATCAGAAGCAAATTTTTGGGCGTCTTTCTCTAAACAAAACTTGTTGAAAACTGGCTGCAAAAAATCAGATTTTGGGCACCAGAAATTGCCCCAAATCTGTGATAGGTGCTCTCCTAGAAGATATATCCAACCATATCTTAAGTAATCATCTATAAAAGTTACAAACATTGTAGATCCTTCATTGCTTCTTTTACTAGCAAAGTGCACATCCAAATGGATCAACTCAAGAGGGTGAGTAGTCTTAGTGATAGAGTTATAGAAAAGGCAACCTATGTGTTTTAACCAAAGTACATGCTTCACAAACCTTCTCACCCTTTGTCATGGATCTTGGAAGACCGAGAGCAAGCTTCTCGTTGCACATTGCCTCCACAGACTTGTGGTTTGACCTCCCGTGATGTTTCACAACATAACAAAAGGACTGAAGACACCCAAGCACTTTTCATTGTGGGTTGCAACAATCCAGACCTAAATTTCACAACTAATCCACCATCAAAACAAGGATAGATGAGACATAGATTGGGTGTATCAAAATCTACTATAGGTAGAATGGAAAAGGGACTATCACTGAGAGGGCATGTATTTTAGGTGATTAAAGTCCCTTCAAAGCAGAAGGAGTTATATATCAGTGAGAGTTTTGGCAGCAGTAAGATAGGTGCAACTTATCATGTCACGATTGTCGATGAGCCATCATGCACTCCAGGAATATAATTTGGCAACAAGACAATGTAGCAATATTGATGTAAATTACTACCAAATGGAAGAAATTAAAATAAATAAAAAGACATTTTACTAATGAAATACGTCTCAAAATCACTTTTAGTAATAGGGAAAATAGGGTATCAAGCCTATTTGAAGGTGGACCTCACTATGGAAAAATGGTAACACCAAAGATGATGAGAATTACCTTTTTAGCTTCTCAATTAGAGCTAGTCTTCAATCTTGTACATAATCAATTGTATGACTTGAAAAAAATAATGATTAAAAGACAAAGACCTAGTACTATGTGAAAGTCTCAAACACTAAGAAAATTCTAAAAGTGTCAAGATCCAATGATCTTTAATCTTGAAAAATGAAAGATGCAAAATTGGCAAATTAGCAATATACTATGCATCAAGATCTTGCTTCCAATGCTTTTAAAAGTAGAAAGAATCCACATAAGAATGAAGAGCTAGTTTCAGTACATGATAAAGATCACATCCATTGTAGGAGATACACTTCTTTGATATACCAAATCTTTCTTAGAGAGAGAAAGAGATAGACAATGTAGAATGGCATGCTTCTCTTTCTCCTCCCACGCTCTCATTCTCTCTTCACCTTCTCCTCTTAACAAAGACAAATCTGGTGTTGCAGCACTCTCCCTCATACCACTGGAGAAACGTTTCTTTGATCCAACGGTAAGTGCTTTATACACTGATTTGTTCTTGCTTTGAAAAAGTTTATCAATAAAGAAATCACATATCTATTGTAGGAGCTGTAGCGATGTCTATTGCATCGCACCTCTGATAGTTCATTTTGGCTTCAAGTATGCATGAAGCATTGTTGCTTATTCTCTGCTTATTGTTGATCAGTTTATGGCTAAACCATATCTATCCTTGAGAGGTCATGCAAGCCATTGCTGGCCAGATCTATCTTGAAGCCATCGCTGGCCAAACACTTTGGATAATGCATACATGATATCTATTTGTGAAATTAGAATATATCCAATTTCACAAATTTATATAGAGAAGTCAGTGATGTCATAAGGTAAACCTTCGAAACAATATACGAGCACTCAAAAAGTCAAAGGATCTAAGTAAAAACAACAATAAAAAACTAAATAAACAAAAAATCTTAGCCAAATAACATTGCTTATGCCTCATCAATACCCAAGCATAAGTTGCTAACTGGGTTTCAAAAGAATCCGGATTCTCTTGGGTAGACCCAGTGTTGACTAAGAAGCAAAAGACAATCAGTAAGAAGAAAGAAAAAATAATAATAATTTAACTAAAATGAGATTCAAAGATAAAATTTACAAATTAAATCTAATTAAAAATAAAATAAAACATAAAACATAAAATGAAAATAAATAAGAACAAGGATCATAATGTGTATACGAGTTACTAAAACAAAGACAAAATACTAGAAACAAAGCGGGCTCCTTAGCTCCTCACTTTTCTGGATTCTATGATTAATCATCTTAAACATACCATAAGCTGAAACACCAAAGATAAAACCAAAAGAGTCTAAAACAGTTCGAACTTTTCTCATGATTTTCTTAAACGAGTAACCCTTATGGAGTAACAAAATGATTAGATTGCTTGACTGGTCTACAAAAGCAGCTCTACTAGTACAAAGACAAGAAAACCTGTAGAATTCAGAAGTGATCACTCCATATTTAACAGAATCTGAAATATTTGAAGAAATATGAGGCATGCGAATTATGTTCAAGTTACTATATTCTGGCTGCACCCTTTTATCAAAACTATCAACCAATAAACTGGACCTACTCTGGCTTATAGAAAGGTCTAAAGAATTGCACTTATCATCACTAGTTGTACGATTAAGTTCACATGAGTCTTTAGGATAGATTCCTCCACCAAAAACGTTAGGGTCTTTATACACAAAACTATCAAAATTAGGAAAGATCAAAAACAAATAAGTCATCAATATATCTTTTGACATGAGTTAATTTACGCAATAAAATGGGACAAGTACACAAGAAACTAAACTTTGCATAAATTCAAATTCATAAGAGAGAAGATAAAAGTTAGCTAGATGAACAGCACAATTAGTACCCACCATGGGAATACCTATCATTTGTTGAAAAAGCGAAATCACCTAGAGAAATATGCAAGTTATCCAAGAGAAAGTGCAGCCAAGAACAAACATCTTCAACATCAACTATTTTAGTAAATCTTTTCTTCTTTGAATTGACATCTTGATTTTTGTTCTTAAGCCAGCAAAACTCAAAATGCAAAGCACTCTTTTCAACTTTTAAAGCTTTGCATCGAGTGTCCTTTAGTTTATTGCTAAAAACATCCTGAATTAACACAAAACTTCAAATCTTCCAAATTGATTTTAGTGTAAAGTGTTGTGAAGTCATAGGTTTGAAGAGAAGCATACGTTGGGTTTTTTTTTTCTAAAGTACAAGAAGAGTTGAAAAATCATCTCTGTCTGTCACAGTATAGCAGCAACGTAGCACGATTATTAAATACATACTTCTGGATTCCGACCTACCGCAAAAGAAGGTATGAATATTGCTCTCGGTCTTCCTTTTCTAAAGCTACACAAGAGATATACTATAGTATACTACTACGGTAGCTTTGATAATGATTTTTTCAGAAGTTTCAGATTATGACCATAACATATGTCTTGTGTATGGATATGTAATAATATGTGTAAACTGGGACACAGATTTAGATGTTTCTCAAAGGCATTCAAAAACAAAAAATGGCCAGTTCACAAGAGTCATTAGCATCTACCATTCAGGTTGGTATTTCTCACATATTTCAGTGGATTTCTTTTACAAGAAAATACGTCATCAGCGTAAGAGATTGCTAATCATAATACTTGCGGGATGTTTCTTAAGTCCGTTTCGTATACCACTTTCTCTAGCATTTATTAACGCGGCACGTAGAATCACTTCAGTTTTTTTTTTAAAGAAATGATTACCCTCATTTATTCCATAAGTAAACGATTATAAATGTTATTGTCTTTATATACGAGTATTGTGTTTAATTGCAGTTTTTGTCACAATCTTGATTCACAATGTTAAATAACGATAAGATTGCTTGCGGACTCTTGCATAGCATGGATTTGCTCAAGAAGTCACGAGAACCGTACATTACTTGTTCACAAGTATGAAATTTGATATGGCATGGATTTGCCCCGAACTTCATGTACCGGTCCAAGCTACTTATACGTTTGCAGTTGACTTTATATTATGTAGCTCACGTTTCATAAGCATTATGCTTCATTTATAAAAATTAAAGATAGAGACCAAAACCATCAAACTAATCAGTATGGCAATTGGTCTGATACGGTATCGATATGGTCTGGCCTATCACTATAATCAACTTTCTGTTAGGGAAGATCGGACTATAAAATTTTATTTACATCGCAAGCTGATTAGTTAAGTTAAACATATTTTGTACATGGATAACAACTGACATTCAGCGTTGACACCTGTCTTCCTCACTGTGCTAACTTGCGTGGTTTTGTGTGGTGAGATGGTGGCAGGTACCAGCTGGATGTCTTGAAATATGTTTTGCTTTAAGGTACTTTCTAGTACTGTATACTTTTCAGCTATGCTTTTCCTTGTTGGTATATGAATAAAGGGTTTTAAAAGGTTTTGGTCTTGACTTGTCAAGAGGAGCTTTGCTCTGTTTATCTCTCTCTCCCCCTCGTTGCACATTAGATTAGGTTTAGGGAGGTTTAGGACCCTAGAATTGTGCCCACAATACATCCTCCTAGCTCAATAAATTTGAGGCATGAACCAATAATCTATCCTCACCATTGCGGTCACTCTTCTTTGAGCAAGAGTGGCAAAGTTTGCAGCTTTCAAAATACTCAAAAAATTGAGTTTTTGATCAACTTTTAGATTGAAAAAGTATACCTCGGCAGAAATTGAGTTCTTGATCATTGAAAAAGTATGCCCTTGGACAAAAATTTTGGCCTGCACTCCTCTATTAGATCTCAAAATTTAGGGAGCTTTCATAGGCACCTGGCTCTCACAAAAACCAATCGTGCTATGACCAAGTTGGTCTTGTTCCATTGAGAATCGACCAATAATAGTGGTTAGTACAAGAAATTACTTCTCATTGTAAATGGCTGAAATATCACTAGAATCCTATCATACAACTTGCTACTCTTTGTTCTAAACCTGGACATTGAGTTCAGCCCTACATCTATCGCTCCAATGACAATTCTCCTACTTAGTGCAAGATTTCTATCAAACGATTGCTCTCTTTGCTAAACTGCTCTGAGTGATGCTCGCTAGTACACTTTAAGGTGTTTGTGTGGGAGTTGAAAAAAATAATACTTTGGAACCAAAGAGGAAAATACATTTTCTTCGAATACTCTACCGACTGTCAAACTTTTACAATTGACGACCACATTCGATACGACTTAATCAAATGTAAGGATGTGTGGCTTGCTGAAACCATAAACATAAGTAGCGAGAAACAGAATTAAAAATAAAGTACAGTTCAAAAACTCTTAAGAATCAAGAGAGAATGAGGTCATTCATAAGGAATTAGGCAATAGCATGCAATCATGCAGAGAATATCTGAGTGAACAAGAAGATGATTTATAACATTCGGCAATTCCAGGCTTTTGTTCAAGTCTTTTACAGGAGAGGCATAAGAACCCAAAGATTTAGAGGAAACTTGACAAGAATAAATACAAAGGAGTGGGAAAGGGCAGTAAAGGAAGAAAGCTGATAGGAAGTACATGAGTTTAAAATTTATTAGTGACATAGACTGTGTTTAGGCATAAGGGTGATAAGAAACACAGAAAAAGAGGTATACTCATTAAAACCATATAAACTATCTGGGAGAAACAATTAAAAGATTTGGAGCTGCAATTGGTCCAGAGTCCACCAGCCATTTAACGAACAAGAGTTCAAAATGATAAGGGAGAGTTTAGGCCACATGAAGTCAATTGTATGCCATAGTTGGAACCAGACCAGACCAGACCTAGCATATGCAATCATTATGCCGAGTAAGTTTCCACAAAATCCAGGAATATCAACATTGGATGGTAGCAAGAAGATTGTTTGAGTATGTGAACACGAAATTAGAACATGGTCTGAGTTTCTTCAGGAATGCAAGCCAATAGGTTATTGTGATTCTGGTTGGTCGGGGATGCGCAGTCAGCAACCTCAGGCACTATGGTTATCTGTTTTCAATGAAAACTCCGCAATCAGCTGGAAAAACAAAACATAATTATCTACAAAAGTAGAGTACATGGTCTTTTCAAATAATACAAGAGAGCATCTAGGTTTATAAAATATTGTAAAAGGTGCTGACATATCAAACCAGAGGATCTATGCATATCCATGGACGATCTTCAAGCAGGCATATTTGTAACCCTGAATGAAATGTTCCATAAGCAAGCCTCACATAACTCAGCCTCATTTTGCATGAGGTATAGAGAGGAAAAGGGAGAAGTTGAGATAAATTGCTGCACCTCAGATAAAAAGATGGCAGCTGCTCTAACAGTTTGGCAAAGCAGAAACACGATGGGTTCGTCAAGCTGAGGGCGATTGTTAGAAATGAATCAAGGAACCTGGAAAATGATGTAAATCGTGGAGTCCAAGTAGTCAAGGTCAACGACAAATGAGTGAATTACGGAGTGGGCCTATAGAAAGAGAAACAAAAAAAACCACTATGATAGATGGGGATTGAAGCGCTTGTCAATCGGATAGCTAAAGCTCCTAGTACATTGTTAAATATAGATATTTTTCGGATGTTTAAATTCTTCTTTTAATTATCGAACAATAAAGAGTCAGATTGTATGGTCGTCTTGTGATTTATTGCCGTTACTTTTCTAGACTATTATTATGTGCCATGTGTGCCGTGTGTATCTGTTTTGGGGATCCAGGAGAGGGTCAGAAGCAGCAAAAGACGAGAAATTGTATCCATGAAATAATTCAATTAGCATCAGTCATGTTTGTAAAAGCCAATAGAAAGTAGATGATGCCAAGAAGAAGAATCTTACTTCCGCTATGATGGTTTCCCCATGAAAAACAGTATAGTTTCTCGCAAAGCAGCTGTTCTTTTTTATCTCGAAAATCTTCTTTTCAAGATTTTCAGCAACGGAACGCGTCACACATACTTTGCATTTCCTCCTCAGCTCCACGGATGGTCGCGGTGTCACCTTAAATATCTCAGTTGTTTCGCTATCGTTATCTGTGTATGCCACCCATTCGGCTTTCCAATGTGTCTGCAATGTAATGCATAAAGTCAACTCTTGAGAGAGAGTTGCAATCAAAGTTTTGACATTGAGTATGAACTAAAATCTCGCATACAAACACGGATTAATAGCACAAACTACCTTGCAATTCAAGCGCACCAATATTCTTCCGGAAGCATCTCGGATCACTCTCTTCTGTCCCGGCCTGACACCCCACCGATCCACTTGATACACGAGTTTGCCTTCTTCATCCGTCACATGTATATTACAGCTGAGGCCAAGTTGGAACACGTTTCTAGCCATGAGAAAAGTTCTTTTGCAGGGCGAACAGTGTTCTTCACCAATAACGGCAACAACTCTCCTTTCCAGCATAACTGAGTCAGATCTAGAAAGCATCTCACTGGAGTACTGCTGCTGGGAAACATCTTGCGAAGATCCATCAGTCTCTGAAAATCTAGATTCAGCTTCATAGTAATCATCAGATTGCAAAGATTCTAAATCATAGTTGAAGACAGCTTGACCCTGATCAATGCCAAAATCTTCTTCCCTCATCTCTTGCTGGTTTTAATGCTACCTAATAGAAGCAGTAATGATTAAAACCCATCAAACCAATTTTAGCAACCACTAAATATGTCTGGGCAGTGACCAAGAAACTAACATCTTCCCACGATCATCGCTTGCAATTACTTAAAATCAAGAAGCTAACTGTGGAGCTCATTGGAATGAGCAAGCAACATCAGAAAAAGCTGGAGAAGTAAGAGCAGTATTTCTGGCTAAATCTGCCACTCATCGTCTACTAAGTTGCCACCCACTTCATGCATTTCCATGAAAAACTGGCTTAACTTTTTCCTATTGAATACAGGATTGTCACAAGATTGAACATGTGTTATCAGGTCATGCCTTCCTCTTTTGTTGACCCAGTCCTCTGATTTTTCAAGCTCATACACAAAGATTGTGTATTGTGTACACATCCATCTGTATTGAGAGAGAGGGAAAGAAAGTCAGCTTCTAACTATTATCTTGATTCTGAAGCTGAGTAGAGGTGTGATCTGTCAAAAGCTGCAGCAGTCCTGCATCCAAATGTGAAGCTTTTGTTGACAAGACAATCCTTTCTTGGTGTATTGTGATTGGTCAGTCATCATAATACACATCCTTGACAATGCTCCATACTATTGTCGGCAAGGTTTTGGAATATAGCCTGTTGGTCCTTTAATTACATTGTTTTTTACAATCTCGGAAAAAAATTAATATAAGCATGTTTTTCAGGTACGTTGGTGTTGCAACGGTGATAACATCCGGCTAGGTATCTATATAATTAGAAGTATATTAGAGAGAGATTGTATACATACTCATAGCTTAATGTCACACCTTTTCTCTCTCTCTCTCCTCAAGGGAGGGCGCGTCGGGAGGGCATATGGAGTGCGCAAGGAGGGCGCACGAGGAGGGTGCAGGGAGCCACGCAAGGGAGGGGGCATAGAGAGGGTGCACCCCCCCCCTCCTTTCTCTCTCTCTCTCTCTCTCTCTCTCTCTCTCTCCGCGCGCACTCACTCACTCACACTCTCTCTCTCTCTCTCTCTCTCTCTCTCTCTCTCTCTCTCCACGCGCGCACACACACCATCAGTCGCCCCACATCGACTGGCACACTTCGCTTGTAAGTATATTAAAATTGTTTTAACTTCACACTTTTTTGAAGGATAGTGTGCAGTTATTAAAAGGATGACCGTTTTTTAGTGCAATTATATGCACATGATTTGAAAGGCCAATAGTCTCTTGGCATCCCCAAATGTATTTGGGGCACAGCAAATAAAAATGTATTGCATATGTAGATTCTGAATACTATATTAATGATATGGCAAAATCCATATTGTTGCCCTTAGTCTAGTTTGGGTATCGTGATGAGTATTGATTGGGCTAAAAACTAGCCCTGATAAGGTATCAGCATTAGCATCATAAAATCATATATTACCCAAGTCGGTTAGTTGATACTCGAGTTCATACAAGCAAATGGTTACATACATACACATAAATGTGCATGACTTAATGGATATAAATATATATATACCAATTTATTTATTTATTTATCTATTGTGTGTGTGAGTGCACGCGTGTGTGTGTGTGTGCGCGCGCGCATACATATAATCTTCTTGACTTATTAGGCCTTTTTTCCAAGAGCTACTCATGCATTGTTAATTTGAGAGTGGGGCCTACATGTCCACTATGCAACATCCATGATTTGAGCCTAGACCTACATATTTACTAGGCACCATCCATGATTTATAACAACAACACCTACATGTCCACTAGAGCCTGTACCTACATATTTACTAGGCACCATCCATGATTTATAACATCAACACCTACATCTCGACTAGCGCAACAAAAAACTCTAGATATATGGGGACAATCTCTACTCTAATTTAGTTGTAAATAATTTAATATTTTATGTTTTCCTAAGCTTTTTAATTTAATAACTCTTTGTCAACGGGCATTATGTTTCTATCTCTTTCTTCTATTTGTAAATTGATGATACCGCCATCTTTGGTTGGAGCTGAGCCACATTCTCTCACGGTGGGGCCTCCCTTTCTCTCTGGACACGGCTACTATCCTGCTGGGGGACTCCGTTATGACATATTATTCTCCTCTTACGGTTTGGCATGTGTGCAGGTTGGCAATCTTGTCAAGGATTTGGACGACAAGGAATCATCAAGTTTTTGAGGGGGAACCCCCCTCCTTATCTGCCACGGCTTGTATTCGGCTTGCTTTGTACTTTTTACATTCTACTTAAAATACTTTTTGAGGCTGCTACCTTGCGTGGTAAGCTATAGTGCCGCCCTTTGGGCTTCTGCTAGTTTTGTAAATTTCAGTTCTTTTCTGGTAAGCTATAGTAACTACCCATTGGGCTTTTGGTAATTTTGTAAGTTTATGTACTCTTCGGCCATGGAAGCCACCATTAGGGGAACTCTTGAATCCAAAAGGGCCTTTTGTAAAGATGTTTTTTTTTACTTTTCAAAGGTTTTATGTCCACATGGCCCAATGGTGTGTTTCCATGTGTGCTAGACCATAACGGTGGCGGCCCAACTTCAATTTCGGGCAGACACTTCTGAGATAAACCAATCACACTAAAATTCAAAATGAAGTGGGTGGGAAACCCGAGGCCATGTCCTCACGCATATGTCGTCGCGTCGCGTCGTGCCTCACCGTCGGAAGGCAGGTGGAGTGAGCACATGTGGAGGAGGAGAATAGAATGCCTCTAGTAAAAGAAGTGTAGCATCTCTTTACACCATTACGTAGATCATGCAAAACTGCACACTTTTTTCTTCTTGGATCACTTCAATCTGACGCACGGTTAAAAAGTTATTGCAGTTTGAAAATTCATACCCTACTTGATATCGGAGCCGAGCGACCAATGACCTGTTCACACTGAACATAATGCTCTGGTCGCGTGGCTGAGATATTGTAGCATCTGTTTACACCATTGTGTAGATCATGAAAAATTGCACACTTTTTCTTTTTTAATCACTTCAATCCGACACACGGTTAAAAAATTATGGCCATCTGAAGATTCATACCCTCCTTGATATCGGAGCCGAGCAACCCATGGTCTCTTCTCACTGAACATATTGCTCTGGTCGCGCAGCTCCGATATCAGAGCCATGCGACCAGAGCATTATGTTCAGTGAGAAAAGGCCATGGGTCGCGTGGCTGCGATATCAGAGCTGCGTGACCAGAGCATTATGTTCAGTGAGAAGAGGCCATGGGTCGCTTGGCTCCGATATCAAGGAGGGTATGAATCAATGATCAAAAAAGGAAAAGTGTGCATGGTCTACGCAATCGTGTCAACATATGCTACAATATCTCAGCCACGCGACCATAGCATTATGTTCAGTGTGAACAGGTCATTGGTCGCTCGGCTCCGATATTAGGTAGGGTATGAATCTTCAAACTGCCATAATTTTTTAACCGTTTCTCGGATTGAAGTGATCCAAAAAGAAAAAGTGTGTTGGTTTTCATGATCTACATAATGGTGTAAAGAGATGCTAACTTCTTTTAAGAAGAGGCAATCTATTTTCCTCCTCCACATGTGCTCACTCCACCTGTCAAGACGGTTGACTGAACCAATCGTAGTACCCCCGGAGACAGGAGGACTACCCAAACTTAGTGGATCCACTCCTGAGTTTCATGGAGCCAAATAGGGTTTGGACCTGTTATAAAAGGATGTAACTCGCGGAGAGAGTCATCTTCTCTCGCCTCTATCTCATTTCATGCTTATACATGGTCCTCTTGGATTCTACTATCCATTGGTGCACTATCTTGGTGATTGCTTGCAATTCTATGTGTAGAATGATCTATATTTGCTATTTTTGGATCCACATGTGTGAAATACAGTAGCTTGCTGGTTTTGTACAGATAGCAACAGTACATAATCATTTCATTCAAGTTTGATCAAGTTCTATGAGTGTTTGCATCTCAAATTGTGTGTAGATGCTGATTTTTCTACATTGGTAAGATTGGTAGTGTATTTCTCTTTCTAACTAAAGATCATTCAAGTAGATTGGATCTTAAGGATCTGAAATCTTTCACACACATAAGGGCCCCAATTTCCTAATAGTCACAATTAACTTACGGGTTGTTGGTCTACCGGTCCTAGCATGGACACGCTACCCGAGACCAGTCATGGGCATGACAGCCTGTGCTCTCATAGCCTCTATTGGGCATCTGTGCTTGGAGCCTTCATGCATCTTGTGTTTGCTCATTCCTGCCTTGTCGAGGTTCAATAGCCTGTATGGGATGGGGTTCCACTATGGGGTGTGCTCCTATAGCTGCGATTGGGCCTCCTCTCCACGTTTCTGGGCTTAGGTTCAAGCTGTTCACTGCTTGTGATAGGTGGGATGCATGGGCAACCGCAATCTGTGCGTCTTCTACCACGATTGCCTTCTCTACTGCCTCATCCAATGTCTGGGGGTTACTCTGACGTACAATCATTTGTATGTCATTCTTGAGCCCTCGCAGAAAGAAGGCCAGTAGTAATAGGGGTGGTAGTAACTTGGCATGACAACTCTGTCAAACGACGCCACTACTGTCAGATGGTTTCGTTACTTCCTTGTTGTAGGGAAGTTAGTGTGAATAGTAGGCCATCAGCCATTCGATGGGGGGCATACTCAATTAAAAACAATCTATGGAACTCCTCAATGGTGTGAATGGAGCCTCTTTGCAGACTATGATACCAGTGCCCAGCCGTTCCAGATAAAGTGGTGGGGAAAAACATCATTTCATGATGTGGGTTTGTGATGGCACTAGTAAAGCAGGTGGTCCAAAAAGCATCAATATGCTTTTCGGCACTTTCATGGCTTTCCCACCAAAATGCTAACCTACCAATTTTGGGTCTACATTCAATGTACCCAACTTATTCAAATTGAATCTACTCAAACTCGCATTCTATCTTTCCCACACTTTCAAAAAGTGTTTATTCAAATGAAATTTAGACTAATGAACTTTGAAAAGTCAACCTCTAAGTCTAAAACAAGTTTTGGCCTCAATATGCCAAATATGAAAATATTGCAAAATGTGATGAAACTAGTTGAATCTTTCACACTCCCTCTTCAACTAGTTTTAGCATAGACTTTGATAATACTCCAAGTGAAGTCCTATGCTTCATGAACAAGTCTCTTCCCAATGCTTTGGTGAAGATATCAGCTACACATTCCCTTGAAGACACATGTTGAAGCTCCACCTCCTTTGCAATGACTCGCTCCCTCACAAAATGATATTGTATCTCAATATGCTTGCTCCTAGCATAGTTTTTGACAATAGAACTTTGATCCATCATAAGAATTATCTTCTTCCTAAGAATAGACCTCCTTTCAATGATCATGTAATGCTCAAAATAGAAACAGCCATAATTGATATAGAGAATAGTGTCCACTTGGGATGCTTCACTATTTTTTACATCAATTTTACATGTAAAAATGTGACTAGAACATGAAGAATCAAATAGAATGTAAATGAGATGATTCCACCATGCTTCCAACTCTGAACTCTCTGGAAAAGTACAGAAAACAAACAATAAATGTGAGTGATCAACTTTTGCTTGCATGTCTCCTCATCCTTTGTCCTTCGTTGCCATGTATCCACCATGATACTCCATGAATGAGCCTCCATCTTCATCTTGCCTCAACATACCATCATACCTTGATGACTTGACCATGAATGAGTGACATAATGAACCTCCAATAGCTTCATTTCCATCAGCAAAACCAGCCAAGAATGCTAGTACAAAACCATCATCAAAACAATGCTCACCAATGTAGCTAGTTTTACCATATCTTGACAATTTGCACACATCCACATGAAATTGCTCAAACATGAGATAGAAAAAGTAAAGTAAACTTGAACAACACTTCCTTGCTACTTCTTTGACCTTACTTGAGTCTTCAATATGCTGTAAAAACATATCCATAACACCTTTGCCAATTACCTCTCCATTGATGCTCTTGACTAGCTCCAAATTGCCACCTTCCCTTTTGACTAGTTGAAGCGCTTTGAGATCAACTTCTTGATCTTCAACCTGATCATCAAACTCATTGAACAAACTTTGTTTTCCAGACCCAATACTTGATTTTACAGCAAGATAACATCCATCCACTTGCATAGCTCCATGTACACAAGAAGATCTTCCAAAAGATGTTCCACTCTTCATAAGAGCTTGATACTCAAGATCCATTGCTTGGATCCACTCCT
Organism: Diphasiastrum complanatum; assembly: GCA_029204225.1. Taxonomy (NCBI): domain Eukaryota; kingdom Viridiplantae; phylum Streptophyta; class Lycopodiopsida; order Lycopodiales; family Lycopodiaceae; genus Diphasiastrum; species Diphasiastrum complanatum. The sequence goes on along the minus strand of CM055107.1, from coordinate 40,659,069 downwards.
CTTCTTTCCTTGCTTGATCTAAACTTGTAGGCTCATCCAAAGAGGTTAGGCAAGCAACATAATTTCCAGAAACTACTTGCTTACCCTTTTGATCATATGTGAGCCTTGAAGGTACTTGTCTTTCTCTTGATGTTCTCCTTGGCTTTTGACTTGATGAAGTTCCATCATCACCACCATCCAAAGTAGGATCCTTCTCATCAACATCAAGAATGTTAGATCCATCCACTTTACCATCAATCATGCTTGAAGACACCTTTGGAATGTTCCCCTCATCAAAAATGACATCTCTACCAACAATCACTTTGTTAGTAAAAGGAATGTAAACCTTGTAGGCTTTACTCACCTCACTATATCCAACAAAAATACCTCTTCTTGAAGATGGATCCTCCTTGGTCCTATCATCAAGAGTAATGTTGACATAGCATGTGCATCCAAAGGTTCTTAGAAAGTTGACACTCGGCCTCCTCTTGAATAGCATCTCAAAAGGTGTCCTTCCATCCAAAATAGCACTCGGCCACCTATTGCACAAGTAATTGGCACACAACAAAGCTTGATCCCAAAATGGTTTGTCAAGATTAGCACTTAACCTCATAGCTTTAACACTTTCACATAAAGTCCTATTCTTCCTTTCAGCCACTCCATTTTGTTGTGGGGTCCTTGATGTTGTATACTCCCTCTTGATCCCATGCTCATCACAAAGGCCTTGAACTTGTTAGATATGTACTCCCCACCATTGTCACCTCTCAAGCACTTGATCGGTGGAAAATTGGTTCTCCCTTGCATTCTTGAACTTGACAAAGACATCATACACTTCATCCTTGCTCTTTAGTAGATAGATCCAACAAAATCTACTAAAATCATCAATGAATGTTACATACATCTTAGCTCCACTATTGCTAATTGTAGTAAATCCATGAATATCCGAATGTACAAGTTGAAAAGGCTTTGTAGATCTAGAAATAGATCTAGTATAAGGTAGCCTATGTGACTTAGACAAAGCACAAGACTCACAAACATGCTTGTCATTACTTAAGAAACTTGGAAGACCAATCACAGCCTTCTTCCTTGCCATTACCTCCAATGACTTGAAGTTGAGGTGTCCCATCCTTTTGTGCCAAACCTCTTGAATAGAAATTTGCTCCCTTGCAACACATCCAACTTGGTTAGCAATAACACAAGCATCAAGTTTGAACAACTTCCCATGCCTTTTACCTTTTCCAATCAAGACATCCTTCCTTTTGATCAAACAAGCATCTCCATCAAACTCCACCTTGAGGCCCTTACTTAGCATTTGACACACACTAAGCAAATTCTTGGTAATAGATGGAATAAACAAGACATCCTCCAAATGAACATTCATATTTGTAGAGAGAGAAATAGGAATTGTGCCAATCCCTTTGATTGCACACTCACCATCATTTGTCGTGTAGATCACCCTCTTGTCACCTCCATATGCCAACAAAGAAGTGAAGTACTCTTTGTGAAAGGTCATGTGTGAACTTGCTCCACTATCAATCCACCAAGGATCTAGATCTCCATCATTAGCAAGCATACATGAAGACATCACAAAAGCATCATCATTTGCATCTTGAACATCCAAACCATCCTCATCAAGAGTAAGATTACCTTGCTTGTCTCCTTGATCTCTCTACTTCTTGTAGCACTCACTTGCAAAGTGTCCTTTGATGCCACAATAGAAGCACTTGAGCTTTGATCTATCCTTCTTTTTGCCACTTGAAGAAGCATCCAATTGATTTTGCCCTTTAGACCACTTGCTTTTGGTTTTGCCCTTGTATTTGCCCTTTGTGAACATAGCATCCTCTTGAAGTGTCGATGTAGATCCACCTCTTGCTTGAAGCCTATATTCCTCATTGATCAAGATCTCTTGAAGATCCATCAAACTTGGCAAAGTCTTTTGAATAGCAATACTTTGAAAAATGTTCGCATGAGCATCCAGCAAGCTATTAAGAATCACTTGAATAAGCTCTCCTTTCTTAATGCTTTCATCTATACAAGCTAACTCATCATTCAAAGCTTTCATTCTCAAAACAAAATTACTTGGACTTTCTTCATTCTTTTGCAAACAAGAAAAAATTTGCCTTCTTAGAGTCAACACTCTAGAAGTAGAATTCATAAAGCTTCTTCAATGAATTCCAAGCTTCCAAAGATGATGTGCACTTACCAACTTCCTTGAGAAGTTCATTGGTAACATTCATCTTTATCATGTGTAGAGCCTTCTTGGGCCTCTTGTCATACCTCAATTGATCTTGTTGTGTTGCTGATCTCTCCTCCAAGCCTACAACAATATCCAAAACATCATTCATCTCAAGAAGTGACTCCATCCTCACTTTCCACAATGAATAGTTACTTGAGGTAAGCCTATCATTGGCTTCCAACATGACTCCAATTGAGGTTGCCATGTAGCAATGACCTGATCTTCTCTTTCAACCTGCTTCAATGCACAAAGCACTCCTTTGAACAACAACAAATGCTTTCAAAAGAAATCACCAAGATTTGAAACTATCTCACAAATTCTCTTCTAGCACTTATCCAAGCAAATCAACACATAGAATCATGGAATCTTGATCAACCTATGGTCTATCCTCAATCTAATGACTTTTCCCACTTCCTAAGATTGAAACACACTCAAATGAAGTCCAGCAACCTCACTATCTAGAGATCCAATCAAAATTAGGGTTTTGACAGAATCACAAAGAATTGACTATTCCAAATCTACATGCAAATGTTGAAAATTTGATATGCAATCTATAAGCCACCACTTAGGCTGAACCAATGATCCAAAAATCGGCCAAATCTAACATGTGAATTCAAAAATCGGAATTGAACAAGTATATTGACCTATTTAGTGTTTTGATCTACAAAAGATCCAATCTACAAAAGCAAAAAATCCGATTTTGGTGTAGAATCCTCTCTAGCATGCTCTAGACTTGATATCTTCACCAAATCATTGATAGATTTGATTTTCTCCTTCATAACCTGAAACACAAGCTCTGATACCATGTGAAAGATTTCATATCCTTAAGATCCAATCTACTTGAATGATCTTTGGTTAGAAAGAGAAATACACTACCAATCTCACCAATGTAGAAAAATCAGCATCTACACACAATTTGAGATGCAAACACTAATAGAACTTGATCAAACTTGAATGAAATGATTATGTACTGTTTCTGTCCATACAAAACTAGCAAGCTACTATATTTCACACGTGTGGATCCAAAAATAACAAATATAGATCATTCTACACATAGAATTGCAAGCAATCACCAAGATAGTGCACCAATCGATAGTAGAACCCAAGAGAACCATGTATAAGCCTGAAATGAGATAGAGAAGAGAGAAGATGACTCTCTCCATGAGTAACATCCTTTTATAACAGGTCCAAACCCTATTTGGCTACTTGGCTTTTCCACCAAAATGCTAACCCTACCAATTTTGGGTCTAGATTCAATGTACCCAACTTATTCAAATTGAATCTACTCAAACTCGCATTCTATCTTTCCCACACTTTCAAAAAGTGTTTATTCAAATGAAATTTAGACTAATGAACTTTGAAAAGTCAACCTCTAAGTCTAAAACAAGTTTTGGCCTCAATATGCCAAATATGGAAATATTGCAAAATGTGATGAAACTAGTTGAATCTTTCACAATGTGTACATGGTCATAATTAATGGTTGTAGGCCTAAACACATGGTGGTGGAGTTGGTATGGGTCTATCAGTGAGTCATTAAGAAACTGGATGACGTGGCCCAGATAGGCTGCAGAGGTGTCCAGTGAGGTGTCACAGTGCACTACTAGTGGTGCATGGGCCTTGGAGGGTATAAGTGTACTTGCTGGGCTCTCACTAGTGTATGCTTGATTTGTGATGAGTAGCTTCAAGCTGCTGGTGTGACTACTCTTTCCATGACTCTGATTGATCCATAGCTTGGGGGCTAGATCCGTACGATCTAGGTTTGGTTGGGTTGGTTTAACCTCCAACGGTTCCCATGTGTTGAACAGCTTTGTATGGTATGCTTAGACTAGAATCTTGTTGTGAGGACTTTACATTGGGACCCGATTGTGGCCTGCGAAGAGGAGGAAAAAAGAAAGGGGGGGGGGGGTCGTGGCAAGTTCACCTTTGATGAACTTGAGTGGCCATGCGTAGTAGGTTTTTGGGGGGTGAAAGGGGAAAGGGTGCTTGGTTGGGATGTTTTTTATACTTATGGATTTCGTTTTTGACATGGGTTTTTCAGTTTTTAAGAACTGATTTTTGCAGTTGCTATATAAACTAGTAGTTGTTAATGGATTTTCGGTGCAGTGACGTTTATATTCCGATTTTTTATTGCTTAGAACCCATTTGCCGATTCATTAGTATAATTTGTAAATGAAAGCACATGTGGTCTATAAATTGGTTTTTGTAGACATTGCTTGGTTCAGTAACTATTATACCCGTAATGAATGTGTTAACTAAACGAAATTTTTTTTTTTCAGTTGGCAAGCAAATGGATACTGATGAAATTTTGGAGGGGGGTGCTACCGAAATTCACCCGGCATCACCGTGATGGGGGAAATACGGAGATTCAATCGGCCGCACCCGGCAGTGATGACACCCTAGACTCAGAAGAACTGTTGCAAACCTTAATCAAGGCAGTTTTAGAACTTCATCAGAGCAATAAACAACGGGATAAACAAACGGCAAAATCTATTTAATCAACTACAAGCTATTAACTCTAACAACTTGGGCTACCAACCGGAAATATTTTTCGGCGATAAAAAGTTTAAACACCCAGAAGTTGTTGAAGACTGGATAAACCGTTGGACAAGCTATTTTAGCTTGCACAACGTCCCAGAGGATAAACAAATATCATCGGTTCTATTGTTTCTGGAAGGTAAAGCCTCTTCTTGGTGGAGAGAACTTTCCATGAAACCGGTGACTTGGGCTAGATTCCTGATGGAATTTCGAAAAGGTTTTGTCACGATAGACGATTTCGAGCTGTATATTCGGTTTATCATTTGCAAAATGGGCAGCTGAGAACTGGACAGTTATGTCCAAGAGTTCTTGGACTCTTTGGCCAAGGTGCCGCTATTTGATCGTAAGTTAGCACAGTGGCAATTTATTGCCGGACTGCCTGCTGACTATCAAAATGAATGCAAACGAAATATCCTTAACTCACTAGAGGATGCTATCTGTGTGGCAAAAGCCTATGATAGTACAGTTGTTGCATCACAGAAAAGCGTGCATGGCCCAACGGCCCCGAAACCCAAGCAAGAAAAATCTAACAAGCGTAAGAAGCAGTTTTTTGACGAGCTGGAAGCATAAGCGTACCAACAATCAAAGAAAAAGAAGAATAAGAAAAAATTGGTGGTGAAAGACAAATCACGGTTGGCGGCGCTTAAACAAAATATGTGTTTCCTCTGCAATAAACCCAGGCACTGTGCCAAACAATTCCCCAAACAGAAAGCAAAGTCGTCAAGTTTCATGACTGTGGATTTACCGGCAGGTAAATTGGAAGTCAATTTGTTAAATAATTGTGACTGTACTTGTTTAGTGCACTCTCTTTCAAGCCTAATGAATTGTTTCGTGTGAGAGGCAATATTTTAGGGAAAGACGTGAATAATGTGCTATTTGATTCAGGTAGTACTCGCAATTTTTTGAATGCTCGACTTGTGCAGAAGCTCAGAGTGCCCACCATGGCCAGTGATCACCGTTACGTGGTCTGTCTTGCCTTAGGGTCGGACACTAAGATTTGGGATGTCAAAGTCTTGAACTTAGAGCTTCGGATGCAGGACTATGTTGAGCCGTTGGATTTCCATGTCATGAATCTAGACCAGACTGATGTAATTTTGGGCTATGAATGGTTTTTTGGCAAATCAGACTCTTTAGAGATAGATTTTAAAAATCATTCTATGGTATTTAAAGATAAGTTTGATCAGATTGTCTCTATTTCTGGAGAGACCGATGTACTTCCATCGCCGATGATTTCCTCGGCTGATTTAATTGAGAAACTTCATGATTCTGAGTATGAACTCTTTCACTTGCTTTTGAAATCTCGTATGCATTGTGATGTTGGAGATGTGAATGTGTTTTCATGCTTTAACATCGAAAATTCGCATCAAGAACAACAGCTTTTGCAAGATTTAAAACAAGAGTTTAGTGAAGTTTTTTCGAAGCAACTACCTTATGGACTACCACCTACTCGGTCGGTGGATCATAAGATAGATCTTTTGCCCGATAGCCATCCTATCTTCAGACAACCATATCGGTTTAGTCAGAAGGAAGAGGAGGAAGTGGCTATGCAGATCGAGGAGTATCTCAGGATGGGACACATAAGACCTAGTAAATCTCCATGGGGAGCACCTGTCCTTCTTAAGAGTAAGAAATATGGGAGTTTTCGGCTATGTGTAGATTACAAGGGTCTGAACAAACTAATAGTTAAAAATATATACCCGTTGCTCAGGATGGATGATCTCATAGATTGATTGAATGGAGTTAAATACTTCACGAAAATTGATCTACGTACGGGATACCATCAGATTAGGATACATCCAGATGATGTATCTAAAACCGATTTTAGGACCAGGTTTGGCCACTATGACTTTCTTGTATTGCCCTTTGGTTTGATGAATGCTCCGGCTACTTTCCAACAAATGATGAATGATTTGTTTCGTCCATATTTGGGAAAGTTCGTAGTAGTGTTTCTGGACGATATTCTGATCTATAGCAGAATACTCAAAGAGCATGCTAAGCATCTCCGTACTGTCTTACGTATCTTAAGATAAGAGAAGCTTTATGTGAAAGAATCAAAGTGCGAATTCTTCAAGAAGGAACTTCTTTACCTTGGTCATAAGATTACCTCCTTTGGGATCAAGATTGACGAAGAAAAGGTGAAGACGGTGGTGGAATGGCCAATTTCTAAAACGGTGCATAAACTTTTAAGTCATTCTTAGGTTTCACTATGTATTTCTGTAGATTTACAGAGGAGTACTTCTAGATTGGTGCACCTCTCAACAATATGTTGAAAGGAATGAAAAGCCTCAAAGGTAGGCCAAGTCCTCTTATAAGATAGAATGAGAAATTAGATGAGAGTTTTCGCAAACTCAAGTTTCTAATTGCCTCAGCTCCAGTTCTGAAAATAGCAGATCTAGATTTGCCATTCGTCATTAACACTGACGTGAGTGATACGGCTATTGGAGCTGTTCTCTTACAGGAAGGTCAGCCCATTGCCTTTGAAAGTAAGAAACTAACCGATGCACAGGTCAGGAACACCACTCAGGAAAAGAGCTTTTTGTTGTGATCCATGCTTTGAAATCATGGAGGCATTACTTGTACGGTAATAAATTTGTGGTTAATACAGATCATCAACCTTTAAAGTATTTATGTAATCAGAATGATTTGCGAGGTCGTAAGGTCAAATGGGCAGAACTAATGCAAGAATTTGACTTTGAAGTGCGGTATATCAAGGGCTCATCTAATCAGGTGGCTGATGCACTTAGTCGAATTGGTGAAGTGAACGAACTTTCCTTCACTGAGATCAGTTTAGACTTGTATCTCTCCTTGAGAGGTCTTTATGAAAAAGCATTTTGGACCAATCTGGAATAGGGTTCTAGCAGTTTCATCAAGCAAGACTATTGATCATGGTGATCAGTCTGGAGGGAAGGATATAAAGGGTACTGATGACTTCTCTATCTGTAATGGACAAAGAGATTTCTATTGGCCAAAACTCAAGCCCTTTGTAGAATCTTATGTGGTCAAGTGTGACCAATGCCAGTTGAATAAAGCTGAACGACATAAGGCTGGTGGTTTGTTGCATCCACTGAATATCCCTGATAAGAGATGGGTTAGTATTTTCATGGATTTTGTGGTTGGGTTACTGCAGACGAATAAACAACATGACGCAATTTGGGTTGTGGTCAACCGTCTTACCAAATTGGCTACCTTTATTCCGGTAAAGACCACCGTGAAGGCTTCTGATTTAGCTCATATATTTTTAGAGAGTCTGTTTAGGCTTTACGGATTACCAAGTGATATTGTGAACGATCACGATCCGAAGTTCACCAGTCACTTTTGGTCGGCCGCATTCGCTAAACTTGAGACGACACTGAGCTTGGGTTCTTCTAATCATCCTGAGACGGATGGACAAATGGAAAGAACAAATCAAACGATGGAACAAATGCTTCGGGCATATGTTTCCAGACGGCAGTCTGATTGAAAAAAGTACCTTCCATTGATCGAGCTTGCCTATAATAGTAGTAAGCATTCGGCTACCAGTTATAGCCCGTTTATGCTTATGTATGGTTTTGAGCCTAGGTCACCCATCACGGTTGAGACTCGGTCGATCAAGTTTCAAAAAGTAGTAGATTTCCTACACGATATGTAGGAAATGCTACGGATTGCACGTGAAAATGTCCAGAGTGCCCAGGATAGGGACAGACATTATGCAAATCTGAAAAGATCACCGAGAGACTTCCAAGTGGGAGACTGGGTATATTTGAGAATCCTGAAGGATTCAAGTGTAATGCGTACCAGTAGGCATTATAAGTTGTCCCCTAGATTTAGAGGACTGTTTAAAATCTTGAAAAAGATCGGATCCTTAGCTTACCAATCGGAACTCTTGGAAGGATCGCAAGTGCATCCCGTATTTCACGTTAGTCGTCTCAAAAAGAGTCTACGTGAAGGAGATCATTTTGGATCTAGAGATTACAATAAGGAGCAAACCAACAATCCTGCCAATGTAGAAAAATCAGCATCTACATACAAAATGAGATGCAAACTCTAAGAGATATTGATCAAATATGAACCAAAACATAAAATATGATTGTTGTCCGTAAAATTACAGTACCCTACTGTATTTCACATGTTTGGAACCGAAAATAGCAATAGATGAGCATTCTACACACAAGATTGCAAGATATCAAAGACAGTGCACCAATGAGTAGTAGAACCCAAAGAGAACCATGTATAATGATGAAATGAGAGAGAGAAGAGAGAAGATGTGTCTCTCCACGAGCTACATCCATTTATATAGTTTCCAAACCCTATTTGGCCACTTGGCTTTTCCTCCAAAATGTAAACCCTACTATTTTTTGGTCTAGATTCAATGTACCCAAAGTTCAAATTTGAATCTCTCTCAAACTCGACTACCAACTTTTCCACACTTTCAAAAAGTGTTTATTGAATGTATTTTGAACTAATATAACTTGAAAAAGTTTATCTCTAAGTCTGAAATGAGTTTTGGCCTCTTATTGACAATTTAGCAAAATATGACTAAACTAGACTAAACTACTTGAAATCTCTCACAATTACTTGCTGATCTGAGGAGGCATAAGTGTACTTGTGTTGTCAATCATCAAGATCTTTTTGTGTCAGAGATCACTCAAATTCTAGTTGGCGGATTTCACATTTTTGTGGAGAATGCAATCGCCCATCTAAGGCCCTCCATTGCTAAGTTATGAGTCACATGTACCTCTCTTGATCCTACTTGAAATTACCAAGCATCTATAGCTAGCTGCCTCCTGTGAGAGATTTCAACTAGTTTAGTCATATTTTGGTAAATTGTCAATAAGAGGCCAAAACTCATTTCAGACTTAGAGATAAACTTTTTCAAGTTATATTAGTTTAAAATACATTCAATAAACACTTTTTGAAAGTGTGGGAAAGTTGGTAGTCAAGTTTGAGAGAGATTCAAATTTAAACTTTGGGTACATTGAATCTAGACCCAAAAATAGTAGGGTTTACATTTTGGAGGGAAAGCCAAGTGGCTAAATAGGATTTGTACACTCTATAAAAGGATGTAACTTGTGGAGAGACACATCTTCTCTCTTCTATTTCTCATTTCATCATTATACATGGTTCTCTTTGGGTTCTACTACTCATTGGTGCTCTATCTTGTTGATATCTTGCAATCTTGTGTGTAGAATGCTCATATTTTGCTATTTTTGATTTCACATGTGTGAAATACAGTAGGGTACTATAATTGTATGGACATCAAACATATTTTATGTTTTGGTTCATGTTTGATCAATATCTCTTAGAGTTTGCATTCATTTTGTATGTCGATGTTGATTTTTTTACATTGGCAGGATTGTTGGTTTGCTCCTTATTGTAACCAAAGATTTGGGACATGGATTGGACCTTGAATGATCTGAAATCCTTGACACCTCCTGCAACTCCTCGTTGTGGCAGCTCCAATCCTGCCCCTCCTTGCTCGCTGCCTCCTGCAACTCCTAGTTCAGCGGATGCTCCCTCTGTCTGCTCCCTGTGACCTTGCGATATACTGTGGCCTTGTCCCAACCTGTGAGACCTCTCACACACTGATGGCGACCTTGTACCAGCAATTTGCAGCCCTGGTTGCTGTCAATGATCTCATTCCTCTGCCTACCGCCTGTTGGCCACCTGTGGCCTTGCTATTTCTGGCTATTTAATATAGCTCCTCACTATCTACCCAATCACCTGTCTGTGTCTCTGCCTTCCATCATAGACAGACAGAGCATCTCTGAATCATTTTTTTGAATCCATGGAAGTCATATGCCATTCTGACTCTGGTCCCCATCACAGATAGCTATCTCTCTCTTCAAGCGCAGATAGACAGATAGAACATCTATGAATGCTCCTTAAATACAATCCTCGTAGCGAATGTGTTCTACTGTACATCACAGTATAAATGTTTTGTTGATTCAAAGAGAGTACTTAAGCGATCTGTTTATGCCTGTTCACCACTTATAGGAAGGGCCCATCTCTGAATTTTCATTGCTCGTTCTGCTGCCTTCCATCACATCATGGACAGGGTATTTCATCCCTTCACGAAAAATGTAAAACACTTGATCACATATTTTCTACCGTTTTGACAATGCATTGATGGTCACTGAATGTTGGTTCACTATCCTAATCATCGGTCATGTAAGTTTCACGATTAAGTTCTGACCATTGCTGTCAATCACACTTTCAGAGGGCCATACTCACTGCTAAAGGACATTTATGAAGAACGACAAGCGAGATGGCAAGGGCAAGGTGACCGAGATGATGTGGCTTTCATGACTGGAGTTTCAGGAAACCGGATACCTAATTGCAGATTGAGGTGATCCTTACTTGAATTATCTATCGCGAATTCATGTATTGATGTTTTTAAGTTTTTGGGGTGTGAAACTGTCATTTACGTATTAAATATGGATTTTACTTGTGTTCTAGAGAACTAAGATGGTTGAAAGTTAATTGTATCCATTGTTCTAAGCATGAGGTCAGGAGTACGTAACGTCGGTCGACGGTTTTCCCAATGGTATCTATGTGATCAAATGCTTAATTGGAATGTTTTGTGGTGAGTGGGGTTTTTACCTCATGTCAATCCATACTATTTCGTGCTAGAACGTATGCGTAGGATTCAAAGGTGGCGTAAGGATGACGAAAGGGTTTTAGAATATTCTCAATGTTAGAAAAGAAATGTGGACTGATGGAAGGTGGGAAGAATGATCGGATCGGGTTGATTTTAACATTAACTCGTGGGGTTTATGTTGATTAAAATCCGGTGTTTACTAATAGCGTATTGTTAACCAACATATAGCATCTTGCTAAAATACATAAGGAATTGGGTGGTTTGAATGTGTGAAGCTATCAAAATCACCTAACCAATGTATGGGATTACGGTGTACTTCATGAATGATTGGCTGCTTTACGTAGGGGTTCTTTTTCATATTGCAAAAACACAAGTGTTTGTATTACAAAATTTTGGTTATCGATATCATCCAGGAGATTCATAGCTGAATTAATAATTGTGATCCAACTAGTTGAAGTATCAAAGTTTGGAAATGTACACTTTATAGTATGGAACTGTTAGTTAAGCTGCTCTACAAAATCATCAAGTTCGGAAGCGTTTTTTTTCCATTTTTGTCACTTATAGAGAGTATTAATTGGGCCCGACCTTTGTGAAACACCAGAGCGGGTAGTCCGCCGGAAACAGCTGAAACATGCTGTCACGGTTAAGTCGCAAAGTATGCACTCCATTTTCGGTACTATCTAGCGAAACACCTAGACCCGGTCCAGTGAACAGGATGGCACGCGTAATGTACTCACCACATTTCACTTGACCTACCCCACTTAAAAGAACAGTGTCTAGAGTGTCCAATAAAAATTGAACAATTTCAATGGATATACCCTTAACAGTCCTAGAACTTTAGCAGACACATAACTTAATATCGAAGACCAAAGTAGGGGTCTAGGAGTGAGATAACACCGACAATGAATTAGACCCCGTATGATGGGGAAAGAGGGTCAGTTCCAACCTGTGCGCGTAGTGACATCTATCAGCTACGACAGAAAGGACCTCCATGCTACTATTTTTTCATCCCAGAACTCTATCGGTATCTATGCCCCGGAGACACTCTACGTAGAACACAACATTGTGGGGAGTACAGTTACTTTGAAGCATATGTACTCATAGAAGACAGATTTTGTCATCTAACAGAAGCCACCTCTGTCACGTACGCAGACATAGCCCACCCCCTTCTACTTAGAGAACCAGCGATATGGTCGCCTGGATCAGACAGTAGTACCAATCGAGACCAGAGATATGACTTAGGAGAAGATCCTAGGTACACAGTAAACCTATGTGATTGCACCGCCACGAGCTCACCGTTAGAGATGAGAACAATTTAGAGGTTTGAAAGAAGAAATCAGGTCTAGCAGGTCTAAGATATCACCAAACCTCTAGGTAGTCATATTTCTAAAGGTCCGAAATATTTTCAATAATTAGGGTCCTTGAAATTCATGTATGGTCCGAACACCACAATGGCAAGGATGGGTCCCAATCTCCCTCTAGGACCTAACATGCCATACATCGGTACTTCACATCTAATCATTACTATCTTGCTAGGGCTGAAGATACACCACCGCCAAAGAATTATATCCATGCTCGGGATAGAGTGGTTGGATGAAATTCTTAGAGCGCCAGAGCCCTACATCCTACCAATAGTGGATCTTGCAAGGACGCGGGATGTCATAGTTTTAGCACTGTTCTAGGAGAGTCAGTCTTGATAGAGGATGACCGTAGTATTGTGCCAAGACCAAGCTTACTGAAGCTGAACTTATCCTCTTTCTACCATATTTCTGAAAGCCTGAAAACTTCCATTGGCTGGAAGAGCACAGAGCGGTTGAGCGAGCCACCAGGGTTGGAAGCAGCTATCCTCGGTCCCTGCCATAAGGGCATTGTGGACCCTTCCCCTTTTAGGGCTTTCTGACAGAACCCCTCGTCCGAAAAAATCCCTAACATCTTTCATCCTTCAATAATTAAAGCAGGAGATTATATAAATAGATATAAATATCTTACTAGTAGTGTTGATGTTGCTAATGCTTTCAACTCAGTTTCTTGAGCGACTATCTTTCAAAAACTTCGTGGTGCTCAGGATACACTTGACATGCTCATTCCTTTTGTGTGGAGCTTCTATTCTAAAAGTTCTCCTTTATACTTTAGTCACGCTTCTCGTACTGGTAATGTTACCGTCATTTCTTCTATTGAAGGAACTCAACATGGGGATCCCTTAGGTGGTCCTCTCTTTGCTTTGGCACATTATCGATGATTGTGTGCTACAACTTTTTAGCTTTTTCCTCCTGTTTATTCCCCTCTATTGCGGATGATACTCATATTGTGGGGCCTGCTAGTGAAGTTGTCCCTGTTTTTTTGCATTTCTCAGCTCATCTTTCTTCTATTGGGCTTACAGTGAACATGTCTAAGTGTGTTGCTTGGTGCCCAAAAGGCCTTCCAAGATATATCTCTTTACCTGAAGGTTTCAATACTCCTCAACTTGGGATTAAGGCATTGGGTGTTCCCATTAGTTCTTTTGGTTATGTCACTTCATTTATGTAGGAAGCTCTAGATGGATTTGCTCGTCATTCTGATTTGTTGTCGAAGCTTGGAAATTCTTAAGTTGCATTTGGAATTCTCACTCCGTGCTTTGCCCAACATCCTAGCTATCTTCTACGTTGTGTTTTCCATTCGCCTGACATATTATCCTTACTTCGGAATTTTGATGATACTTAACTGAGTGTATTTGGTCGTCTTTTGGGGCCGGGAACCTTTGACACTTGTGAAGGTCAGTTTTCTAAGTGGCAAATTTCTCTTCTTGCCTCCTCTGGTGGTGTTGGCCTAGTATCTTCTGCTTGCATGGCACCAGTTGCTTTTCTCAAAAGTTGGGCTCTTGTTGCCTCTGCACTAGTTCCCAAGTTTCAGCAAGGTAACCGGCCTCTTCTTCTTAATATGGTGCCTCATGTGGAGACTGGCAATTTTGTTTTTCAACATGCTCTTCGCATTGTTTGAGGTTTACTTCCACCGCTTGTATAGCCTTTTGTGCCTCCCTTTGAATCTTTGGTGACAAATCAGCGACTGGTTTTTCAGAAAACTATTACGGAGCATCTTCACACTTATTCATTTGGTCAACTTATCAATGATTCACCTTCTGATGTAATTCGAACTCGTCTTCTTTTTTGTGCTGGTCCAGGTGCAAGGGCTTGGTTGGTTGCAGGTCCAGTTCTTCCACTCTTGCGACTCAACAATGATTTTTTTATAACTGCTCTTCGAACCAGATTGGGACTTCCACATCCAATGTTAATTGGTCTCTCTAAGTGTTCATGTGGGCATGTGTTGGATTCCTTGGGTACTCATCTTATGCGGTGCCCCTCAAGTGGAGAACATATTATTTCACATGATTCCATTCGTGATGCCCTTGCTGCTATTGCTCATGATAGTGGTTTTCATGTTGTTTGAGAACAGACACACATTTATCCAGTGCCTTCTTTGCAATCTTCTTCACGACGAGTTGATCTTGTTCTCTCGCGTGATGGAATTCGTACTCTAGGAGATGTTGTCATTGTTGATCCCTCTCATCAGGACCTCCTTCGTCGTTCTTCCACCATGCAAGGGGCCGCTGCATCTCACGCAGCTCAAGAAAAGGAGCGAAATTATAATGATCGTGCACTCGGTGAAGATCTCATTCCCTTTGCCTTGGAAACATATGATTGTCTTCACAAGAATTTTAATGATTTTTTATCTTTATGTGCGAAGCTAATGGTGAAACACCAAGGACAAAGCATTACCTTACCATCCATCATTTTTTCTTTCTACCGTCAGTGTATTTCTATTGCATTACAATGTTCACAGGCACTTTCAATTCTTCGACGGCAGGCTAAGGAGTAGCTACTTCAAAGATTTCTACATTACCTATTACTGGATCTATTTTAGTTTTAGTGGTTTACATTAGGCAATTGGTTTTGAGTAATTAGCTCATTATTTTAAATTTTTACTTAGCTATTGGGTAGCTTAATTCATTTTTGCCATTCTACGGTATTATTTTAAAGACTTTAATCTTCTTTTATAATCATGGGTTTTTTTAATAAAAGCAGAGATATTATTATTAGTAGTGAAAGCCCATCACAAACAAAAAAAACAAAAACAATCTCAACTTTTATCCAACTCGATTATGGCAAAGGACATATACTTCTAAATTTTAACCTTAACCGGCTTCCTAACTACTAAGTGCCCATCAAAAATAATAAAAAAAACAATCTTATTCAACTCAATTATGGTGAAGGGCATGCATATGTAAACTTCAAACGCAAATTGCTTTCTAGTGCTACATACCATGTCAAAAATTTAAATAAAACAAGATAGTTGTGGAATGCCAAAAAGACCTTGTCATAATGATGCTTTTTTTCTTGAAAAAAATACATTTATTAAAATAAGAAGTTACTTTCTAAGAATAGATATAAGGTGGCAGGTTAATTTCAAAACTCAATTGTCTTGGAACTACGACATAGTTGGCGTTGATTGGTATTTGATTGACCATTACACATTTATCATATCAATGTACAATGTTAATCATTTGTTTGTTAGCACTTTTCCATTACATCTTTGTTTCAGTATTGACAAAACATGTAAAAATAAGGGAGAGAGCTAGATGTGATAAGTAAGTACATGTAAGGTGAGACCAAAAGAGAGATTAACTTTTACGTCCATATATAGATTCTTTGATTTTTTTTTTTTGAAAGATCAACTCCTTCGGCAAAAGGTAAAACAATTTCAACTCTTTCTAACATCTCTTCTCCTCAAGTGACAAGCTTACTGTTTTCTCTACTGGCCATATGGAAAGTAGTTCTTGTAGTCCACAAAAAATCAATGAGCATAGTTTTCAAATGTTGTCCACATTATCATTATAGAATCATCTTAATTTTTTAAATTTTACTTCTAATACATTGATGTATTTTCAAAAGGCAATGAGCTGGAGTGTCCTTCGAGTTATTTATTATCTACTTTTGACACATACCCATTGGTACTCCTGACCAAGTCCATACACTTCACCTTGTCTCCTCATCTAGTACGTGTATTGTGCCCAAAGTATATCATGTACATCTATTCTCTTTGACAATGTTGAATATGCTTGTTTCATGAACTTCACGAATAGTATCCTCACGAATTTTCTTATCATTCTTTGCCTTCGAGTTTGCATACTCTATATTAGAAAATCACAAACGTCTATCACCCTACTGTGTGTGTGTGTGTGTGTGTGTGTGTGTGTGTGTGTGTGTGTGTGCGTGCGTGCGTGCGTGCGTGTATGTATGTATATATGTATATATATATATATATATATATATATATATATATATATACACACACACACACACTAGTGGGTATGCCCGTCATTGATGGGCGGCTGGCGATCTAGGTGATGGCCGATCTGGGTGATGGCCGATGATTTGAATGACGGCCGATGGTTTAGGAGGAAAGTCGATGGTTGTTGACGGGTGGCCGATGTATGTGTGTGTATGTACATGAGTGCATGTGCTTATGTATGTGTGTGTATTCATGAGAGTGCGTATATCTGTGCATGCAAAAGGGTAGTCTAGCATAGTGTGTCCGCCGATGGCGGGGGCCGATGATGTGTGTGTGCGTATGGATTTGTGTATATGAGTGTGTGTGTGTGTGTGTGTGTGTGTGTGTGTGTGTGTGTGTGTGCAACCTACCAGTTGGCCATTATACGAAATCAAAGGAAGACTTGATGTTATACAAGGCTCAACAAAATTTGGAGTTAGCCCAAAAACTACATGAAGAATTGAATTCATCATGAATATTCATTCTTGCCTATGTCATGGTGATGTTTATATGTGATGTTGAATCCAGATCTTTGAGATTTTGAAGATGTTTTGAAGTTTGATTCCATTTCTCATCAATAATTCAAAGATAAAATCAAATCAACCTATTCAATTAAAGACACAACAAAGGCACATATTCTCTAAAATGAAGAAATATCTTTTTGCCTTAACGAAAACCTGAAGAACAGAATGTTTCGCGAATGATCCTTGAAATGAAGATTATATGTTTAGAGGACGTTTCACATTTGAGGAAGGGGATATGTGATGTCATGAAATTGTTAAATATTGAATATCAGCCTCAATATGACATGATATACTCAAAAATGAAGATATCATGCTGGATAAATATTAATCATGAAGAGGCCTAAGTCATTTTTTGAGAATATATCTCCTAAGTACTTGCCTTGTATTTAAGGGCAAAATCTTTAAAAGGGAAAACATTGTCTTGGATAGCCTTTATTAGGTCATCCACATGAAACGACTAGATATGAATCGACATTTTAAACTAGAGTAATTTAACTCTTAGTTAAATATACCTCTTATGGTATAATTGAACATATACTCAACCTAATTGTTAACTAGACCTTTTCACGGGAGCGACGCACTTGTTGTTTTAGAGGTGTGTTTGTTCACCCCGTAGAACATATATTGATCACACGCTTCAGTCTCGACCATTGAGAGATAAGTGTTTATGTATTTGTAAGAGGTTAAAGAAGTGAATAGAGTGTTGAGAGTTATTCTCCCTTATCTCTATTCTCCGCACTATTGAGTGTGAGTGATTTTGAGTTTGCTAGCAATCTCTAATGCATTACATGAATTACTCTCTGGTCAGACAGACTCTCTAGCGCATTATAGTTGTTTGTTGTGTATCCATAAAACATGCTCTAAAGAACTGTCTTAAAATGATCTTATTCGTCTGTCGCAAATACTTTCTTTTCGGCACTCGAATAACGTTTACATTTGGTACAGTCTAGCACGATCATTGAATAAAACTGTATATATACATCTGAGATGTCAATCCCTAATTGAAGAATTGAGTCTTTGATCTATGTTCCTGCTTGTAATTGACATAAGTTTCTAACGTGCTCTAGAACTCTTTGTGTTCTTTAACCATAACTTTGGACTCAAGTTGTTGAGGACTTTGTCTAGAAACGATCAGTTTGCAAACATGATTAACTAATTGTCTGCACAACCACGAATACATCGAACATTTCTTGACTCTCTGTTGACACCTTAATCAGTCAAAGTGTAGTACTACTGTACTACTCTGATAACATCTCATCTGTAGAATGAATTTCATTCGATTTGATAGAGGCAAGACTGTTGTTCTAGAATTATTAGCACTACACACCCCAGCACAAGTAATACTGGTTACTTTATAATGTCTGTTGACAACCAGATTAATGCCCGAAGCCACTTCACTCGAAATAAATCATAAATTGTACCAAATACATAACTTTCTAACGCTGTCCTCTGTGGGTTCGACATTATTTACTACAGAATCTATATTAACCTTGTTGGTATAGTACGACAGTTCGTTCGCTTCGTAGAACATATATAGACTACACGCTTCAGTCTCAATCATAGAGAGAGAAAGAGTTTATGTATTTGTGAGAGATTGAAAAAGTGAATAGAGTGTTGAGAATTATTCTCTCTTACCTCTGTTCTCCGCATTGTTAAGTGTGAGTGATCTTGAGTCTACTAGCAATCTCTACTGCATTTCATAAATTACTCTTTGGTCAGACAATCGCCTTAGTGCATTACATTCATTTGTTGTATGTCCGTAAATATGTTCTAAAAAACTATCTTAAAACTATCTTATTTGTCTGCCACGAACACTTTGTATTCAGCACTCGAATAACATTTACATTTGGTATAGTCTTTCACGATCATTGATAGAACTGTATGTATACATCTGAGATGGCAGTCTCTGTCTGAGGAATTGAGTCATTGATCTGTGTTCTTGTTTGCAACAAACATAAGTTTCTGACATACTCTAAAACTATTCATGTCCTTTAACCACAATTTGGACTTAAGTTGTTGAGGACTTCTGTCTAGAACTGAACAGTTTGCGAATAAGATTAACTAGTTGTCTGTTCGTACTCGAATACATCGAACATCTCTCGAATCTTTGCCAACAACTTAATCAACTGGAGTGTAGTACTTTTGTACCACTCTGATAATATCTCACTTGTAGAATGCTTTTCATTCGATTTGATAGAGGCAAGACTGTTGTTCTGGAATCGTTATCACTACACACTCCCAATACAAATAATACTAGTTACTTTTTAAATGTCTGTTGACAACCAAAATAACTCTCGATTTCACGAGGTAAAATAACGCCTGATGATTTGTGAAAAATACAAAGGGTTTGCCCAGAAGATAATGTCGAAACTTCTTGATGACATAAATCATCGCTAATGCTTCTCTCTTAGTTATGGTGTAGTTCATCTCCGCAGACGTTAATTGTCTACTAAGAAAACGAATTGGATAGTCCTTCTTGTACTCTCCTGGTTGAGTTGGCACTGCACCGATGGCAAACTTCGATGCATCAGTGTGGACATGAAAATACTTTGTGTAATATAGAGCTCTCAAGATAGGAGCATTTTTCAAGGCATGTTTGAGTTCTTGGAAGACCTTTCTCTGTTCATCCGTCCACTTAGGATTTACGATCACTCTGTATCCATCGTGCCTTACTAGCAAAGTTGCGAATATGGCAACAGTAGTGATTAGCATGTCATAAAACGATAAGCATCTTAGACCATTTTAGGTTCTGGCCTCTCGACGATGACTTTGATCTTCTCTGGGTCGGTGGCAATCCCATTGCGCGATACAATGTGACCAAGTACGACGCCGTGGGTGACCCATATTTGACATTTTTCAGGATCAAGAGAAATACCATACCTCTGGCATTGTATGAAAATACGTTCGAGTATGGCCAGGTGCGTGGATTCTTCCGAGTGCATCCCAAGGTCATCAAGATAGATCTCAAGGTTGTCATCGATGAGATCGTAAAATGCTGTTTGCATGACGCGTTGGAAGGTGCATGGCGCATTACATAATCCAAATGGCATAACTCGCCAGCAAAAGATACCCCATTCCATAGCAAAAGCCATTTATGGTTGGTCTTCTTCAGAGATAACAACTAAGTTGTATCCACTGAAGCCATTCACAAAGGAGTAAACTTCATCCCCAGCTAGGGTTTTCAATATGGATTCACCATATGGGATTGGAAAATGATCTCTTTCTGTGGAAGCGTTTAATTTGCGATAGTCGAGACAGATACAAAGCTTCCTATTCTTCTTTGGGACCACAAGGATAGGTGATACCCAATCTGTATGTTCCACCTCGTAGATGAAACTTGCCTCAAAAAGCTTTTGGAGTTCTTCTTTGATTCATGCCCCGTAGATCGGATTACAACGATAAGGTCTTCTGCCATGGGGTTTAGCAT
The DNA here is from genome assembly GCA_029204225.1 of Diphasiastrum complanatum. Classification (NCBI taxonomy): domain Eukaryota; kingdom Viridiplantae; phylum Streptophyta; class Lycopodiopsida; order Lycopodiales; family Lycopodiaceae; genus Diphasiastrum; species Diphasiastrum complanatum. The sequence goes on along the minus strand of CM055107.1, from coordinate 40,638,487 downwards.
CCGTCTTTAATGAGATTCTATGCACAGAAACCGAAGGATCTACCCCCTTCATGTCCTTGTATTTCCATGCAAAGTTATGACAATATTTCCTAAGGAGCTTCTCTAAGACCAGACATTGTTTGGTGTTGAGGTGTGCTCCAATATGGACTTCTTTTCTCTTTAATTTTTGGCCCACTCGATTCATGTTAATAGATATAGAAATGATAGTAAACAAAGAGTCAGTTTTGAAACCCACAAGTAAGCATAGATGCAACCGATCATTCATTAGAGGAGTTTTCGATTCTAAAAGAGCCGTATAAGAAACTGTGCCTTAGTAAGAGAATGTTAGAGAGAGAATGATAAAATGACAGGATTTTTTTCTCGTTTTCTTAGTTTTCGGTGCTGCCTGCCGTCTAAGTTGTGTGGCTGGCTCATTTTTTGAAGTATATTAATAGTGCACATGAAACAAAGCACGCTGCCAAGAAACAAAGCACACGCCACAAGTGGGAGAAAATTCCCTCCAAAATTTCATGTGTAAAGGATCGAAGTTTTACATAAATAGAATCTCTAGCCTTTTAGATTTTTGATTAGCCATAACTTTCTTATTTGAACTCGGATCGAGATGAAGTAAAAAGCAAAAATGATCTACTCTTCATGTAGAATCCATTGGAATATCTCCACCATGCGAGAATCTGCATTCTGGGAAGAAAAACTGGTCTATTCTCGTGTCATGGCGATATGCCACATCATCAAAATCTTTGATTAGCCATAACTTTCCTATTTGAACTCGGATGGAGATGAGGTAAAAAGCAAAAATGATATACTCTTCGCATAGAATACATTGGAATGATCAGATATTGATTATGATTCTATAAAGATATCAAAAATGTCTATAAAATCTATTGTTGTTCTGCTCATCTGTAGTTTAATGGCTGATGTTGTTGTAGATGATGTTTTGCAGCTTCTTGTAGGTTGGCCCTCTTTGAAACATGTAAGTTTGTTTAACTATGCTTTGCTCAAAATATATTACTACTATGTTTTAAGAGTCGGGCAGTTAGGAGTCTTGCGGGTAGCAAGTATTGTCAAATCACAACTCCAGACCCTACCCAGCGGGAGTTTCGAAATGTTCAAAATATTACCGGAAAACTCCAAATTTTTTCAGACCGACAAACAACGTTACGTTCTTTCACAGGTGTGAAAAATTTATTGGGCCACATGTACATTGAATAGCTGAATAGTCAATAAAAGTATCTTGACAAACAGCCCTTTTGGTGCTTGGAACTCCTCTAATGCATAATCTATAAACAAGAAAACTAGAGACACTATACACATTGAGATAATCAAATTGCATGTACATTAACTCACATAGTACTAGAAAATGTAGAAGTAAATACGTACCATCAGAGTATTGAGTCACCGACTGCTTAACTAAAGAAATCTCATTCATGGGTTGTGGTTGCTATCACGTCTTGGTACTGAGTCATAAGTAGGCAACAAGTCGATAGCAATTTGTTCCAATGCAGTATGTGGTCTCCAAATGTGATCACCTCAGTTCACCAGTCAGAACACATCATACAACCACATGACATTCTCCTCTGGACTAGCTCTCATAACAATAACTATCCAAGTTGAGATGGCAGTGCTTAGATCAGTGGTCAGAAATTCGCTCTTGATAATAAGCATGGAAACGTGATTTTTCACTATTCAAGTAGCAGCCACCTGAGAGCCTAACTGTCTCACAAAACATGTAGGCAGCAACAGAAGATCAATGCTTGCGCAACACTCTGGGGATAGCCAGTTGAAGTGCGCTGGGGACAGAATTAAAGTGCGTGAGCTTTTTTGATAGCTTTTCTTGACAAAAGAGGGACACGATTTTTCCTAGCTAAAATGTTGATTTGGACCCCTTCTAACTAGAAAATGTTTTTTCCTAGTTAAAAAATTGCATGTGCATCAATTGCATCTAGGGAAAACCTTATTTTCCTAGATACATTTCTACCATTTCTAACTTAGAATTTTGTTTTCTTAGTTACAAAATGTATGTGTCTCAATTTCATATAGGAGATCATTTTATTTTTAATATACATTTTAAATTATTAAATAGTTTTCTTAGATAATATAACCCAACTCAAATTTCCTATTCTCATTAACATTAATTGGTGATAGGCTAGTATTTTTTTTCACCATTTTTATAACAAGGATATCAACACTTTGTTTTCATTAGACCCCTATAGCAATTAACAAGTTCATTGAATGCATGTTCGCAACTTCTAGAACTAAAGAATCAAATCATTGCTAGCTTATGAACCGCAAACCGCAAGTCACCCCGACACATATAAACAACGAAGTTGACAAAGGCCGACAAACCGCAAACTGCAACGAACTGCAAATCGCAACAAACTGAGACTACAACCTCTGAACAATGAACGAAGGCAACCAAAGAAAACCGCAACTCAAAACTTGCTATAAAAATATCAAAAATGTCTATAAAATCTATATAACCGATCATTCATTAGAGGAGTTTTCGATTCTAAAAGAGCCGTATAAGAAACTGTGCCTTAGTAAGAGAATGTTAGAGAGAGAATGATAAAATGACAGGATTTTTTTCTCGTTTTCTTAGTTTTCGGTGCTGCCCACCGTCTAAGTTGTGTGGCTGGCTCATTTTTTAAAGTATATTAATAGTGCACATGAAACAAAGCACGCTGCCAAGAAACAAAGCACACGCCACAAGTGGGAGAAAATTCCCTCCAAAATTTCATGTGTAAAGGATCGAAGTTTTACATAAATAGAATCTCTAGCCTTTTAGATTTTTGATTAGCCATAACTTTCTTATTTGAACTCGGATCGAGATGAAGTAAAAAGCAAAAATGATCTACTCTTCATGTAGAATCCATTGGAATATCTCCACCATGCGAGAATCTGCATTCTGGGAAGAAAAACTGGTCTATTCTCGTGTCATGGCGATATGCCACATCATCAAAATCTTTGATTAGCCATAACTTTCCTATTTGAACTCGGATGGAGATGAGGTAAAAAGCAAAAATGATATACTCTTCGCATAGAATACATTGGAATGATCAGATATTGATTATGATTCTATAAAGATATCAAAAATGTCTATAAAATCTATTGTTGTTCTGCTCATCTGTAGTTTAATGGCTGATGTTGTTGTAGATGATGTTTTGCAGCTTCTTGTAGGTTGGCCCTCTTTAAAACATGTAAGTTTGTTTAACTATGCTTTGCTCAAAATATATTACTACTAAGTTTTAAGAGTCGGGCAGTTAGGAGTCTTGCGGGCAGCAAGTATTGTCAAATCACAACTCCAGACCCTACCCAACAGGAGTTTCGAAATGTTCAAAATATTACCGGAAAACTCCAAATTTTTTCAGTCCGACAAACAATGTTACGTTCTTTCATAGGTGTAAAAACTTTATTGGGCCACATGTACATTGAATAGCTGAATAGTCAATAAAAGCATCTTGACAAACAGCCCTTTTGGTGCTTGGAACTCCTCTAATGCATAATCTATAAACAAGAAAACAAGAGACACTATCCACATTGAGATAATCAAATTGCATGTACATTAACTCACATAGTACTAGAAAATGTAGAAGTAAATACGTACCATCAGAGTATTGAGTCACCGACTGCTTAACTAAAGAAATCTCATTCATGGGTTGTGGTTGCTATCACGTCTTGGTACTGAGTCATAAGTAGGCAACAAGTCGATAGCAATTTGTTCCAATGCAGTACGTGGTCTCCAAATGTGATCACCTCAGTTCACCAGTCAGAACACATCATACAACCACATGACATTCTCCTCTGGACTAGCTCTCATAACAATAACTTTCCAAGTTGAGATGGCAGTGCTTAGATCAGTGGTCAGAAATTCGCTCTTGATAATAAGCATGGAAACGTGATTTTTCACTATTCAAGTAGCAGCCACCTGAGAGCCTAACTGTTTCACAAAACATGTAGGCAGCAACAGAAGATCAATGCTTGCGCAACACTCTGGGGATAGCCAGTTGAAGTGCGCTGGGGACAGACTTAAAGTGCATGAGCTTTTTTGATAGCTTTTCTTGACAAAAGAGGGACACGATTTTTCCTAGTTAAAATGTTGATTTGGACCCCTTCTAACTAGAAAATGTTTTTTCCTAGTTAAAAAATTGCATGTGCATCAATTGCATCTAGGGAAAACCTTATTTTCCTAGATACATTTCTACCATTTCTAACTTAGAATTTTGTTTTCCTAGTTACAAAATGTATGTGTCTCAATTTCATATAGGAAATCATTTTATTTTCAATATACATTTTAAATTATTAAATAGTTTTCTTAGATAATATAACCCAACTCAAATTTCCTATCCTCATTAACATTAATTGGTGATAGGCTAGTATTTTTTTTCACCATTTTTATAACAAGGATATCAACACTTTGTTTTCATTAGACCCCTATAGCAATTAACATGTTCATTGAATGCATGTTCACAACTTCTAGAACTAAAGAATCAAATCATTGCTAGCTTATGAACCGCAAACCGCAAGTCACCCCGACACATATAAACTTAGTTCTTGTATCCAAGATCTTTTCGGGTTCAAGACGAGATACACCCGATGATTCATCCAACAGGTCCAACTGATCTCCAAATCCAAGATGCTCTCCTTCATGCAGACTCTTTTTGAGACGACTAACGTGAAATACGGGATGCACTTGCGATCCATTCGGGAGTTCTAATTGGTAGCCTAAGGATCCGATCTTTTTCAAGATCTTAAACGATCCTCTATATCTAGGGGACAACTTATAATGCTTGTCGGTACGCATTACACTTGAATCCTTCGGGATTCTCAAATATACCCAATCTCCCACTTGGAAGTCTCTCGGTGATCTTTTCAGATTTGCATAATGTATGTCCCTATCCTGGGCACTCTGGACATAATGTATGTCCCTATTTTGGGCACTTTGGACATTTTCACTTGTAATTCGTAGTATTTCCTGCATATTGTGTAGGAAATCAACTACTTTCCGAAACTTGATCGTCCGAGTCTCAACCGTGATGGGTGACCTAGGCTCAAAACCGTACATAAGCATAAACGGGCTATAATCAGTAGCCGAATGCTTACTACTATTATAGACAAACTCGCTCAATGGAAGGTACTTTTCCCAATCAGATTGTCATCTGAAAACATATGTCCGAAGCATTTGTTCCATCGTCTGATTTGTTCTTTCCGTCTGTCCATCCATCTGAGGATGATCAGAAGAACCCAAGCTTAGTGTCGTCTCTAGTTTAGTGAATACGGCCGACCAAAAGTGACCAGTGAACTTTGGATCACGATCGCTCACAATATTACTTGGTAATCCGTAAAGCCTAAACAGACGCTCTACAAATATCTGAGCTAAATCAGAAGCCTTCGCGGTGGTCTTTACCGGAATAAACATAGCCAATTTGGTAAGATGGTCGACCACAACTCAAATTGCATCATGTTGTTTATTCGTCTGCGCGGTAACCCAACCCCGAAATCCATGGAAATACTATCCCATCTCTTATCAGGGATATCCAATGGATGCAACAAACTGCCAGCCTTATGGCGTTCAGCTTTATTCAACTAGCATTGGTCACACTTGACCACATAAGATTCTACAAAGGGCTTGAGTTTTGGCCAATAAAAATCCCTTCATACCAAATCCAATGTACGATGTATGCCGGGATGTCCCACGCATGGTGAGTCATGACATTCATAAAAAAAAACTTATTTTTAACAACATCCACATCAGACACACAAACCTTCTCTTTCCTGAACAAAAGTCTAGAACCCTATTCCAGATTGGTCCAAAATGTGGGTCTTTCTCATAAAGACCTCTCAGGGAGAGATAAAAGTCTGTACTGATCTCAGTGAATGAAAGTTCGTTCACTTCACCAATTCAACTAAGTGCATCAGCCACCTGATTAGATGAACCTTTGATATACCACACTTCAAAGTCAAATTCTTGCATGAGTTCTGTCCATCTGGCCTTATAACCTCACAAATCATTCTGATTACAGAAATACTTTAAAGGTTGATGATCCGTATTAACCACGAATTTATTATCATACAGGTAATGTCTCCATGATCTCAAAGCATGGATCACAACAAAAAGCTCTTTTTTCTGAGTGGCGTACCTGACTTGTGGTTAGTTTCTTACTTTCAAAGGCAACGAGATGACCCTCCTATAAGAGAACAGCTCACTCGCGTCAGTGTTAATGACAAACGACAAATCTGGATCCGCTATCCCCAAAACTGGAGCTGAGGCAAGTAGAAGCTTGAGTTTGCAAAAAATCTCATCTAATTTATCATTCCATCTAATGGGAGGACTTGGCCTACCTTTGCGGATTTTCACTCCTTTCAACATATTGTTGAGAGGCGCAACAATCTTTGAGTACTCCTCTACAAATCTACGGAAAAACATAGTAAAATCTAAGACTGACTTAAGTTCACACATTGTTTTAGGGATTGGCCATTCCACTACCGTCTTTACCTTTTCTTCGTCAATCTTGATTCTAAAGGAGGTAATCTTATGACCAAGGTAAAGAAGTTCCTTCTTAAAGAATTCGCAGTTTGATTCTTTTGCATAAAGCTTCTCTTGTCTTAATATACGTAAGACAGTGCGGAGATGCTTAGCATGCTCTTTGAGTGTTTTGCTATAGATCAAAATATCGTCCAAAAACACTACTACAAATTTTCCCAAATATGGACGAAATAAATCGTTCATCATTTGCTGGAAAGTAGCCGGAGCATTCATCAAACCAAAAGGCAAAACAAGAGACTCGTAGTGGCCAAACCTAGTCCTAAAACTAGTTTTAGATACATCTTTCAGATGTATCCTGATCTGATGGTATCCCGTATGTAGATCAATTTTCGTGAAGTATTTAGCTTCATTCAATCGATCTATGAGATTGTCCATCCTGGGCAATGGGTATTTATTTTTAACTGTAAGTTTGTTTAGACCCTTGCAATCTACACATAGCCAGAAACTCCCATCTTTCTTACTCTTACGAAGGACAAGTGCTCCCCATGGAGATGTACTTGGTCTTATGTGTCCCATCCTAAGATACTCCTCGGTCTGCCTAGCCACTTCCTCCTCTTCCTTCTGACTAAACCAATATGGTTGTCTAAAGATAGGAAAACTATCGGACAAAAGATCTATCTTATGATCAACCGACCGAGCGGGTGGTAATCCATAAGGTAGCTGCTTCGGAAAAACTTCACTAAACTCTTGCTTTAAATCTTGCAAAAGTTGTTGTTCCTGATGCGAATTCTCGGTGTTAAAGCATGGAAACACATTCACATCCCCAACATCACAATGCATACGAGATCTCAAAAGCAAGTGAAAGAGTTCATACTCAGAATCATGAAGTTTCTCAATTAATTCAACCGAGGAAATCATCGGCGATGGAAGTACATCGGTCTCTCCAGAAATAGAGACAATCTGATCAAACTTATCTTTAAATACCATAGAATGATTTTTAAAATCTATCTCTAAAGAGTCTAATTTGCCAAAAAAACCATTCATAGTCCAAAATGACATCAGTTCAGTCTAGATTCATGACATGGAAATCCAACGGCTCAACATAGTCCTGCATCCGAAGCTCTAAATTGGAGACTTTGACATCCCAAATCTTAGTGTCCGACCCTTAGGCAAGATGGACCACGTAATGGTGATCACTGACCATGGTGGGCACTCGGAGCTTCTGTGCAAGTCGAGCATTCAAAAAATTGTGAGTACTACTTGAATCAAATAGCACATTCACGTCTTTCCATAAAATATTGCCTCTCACACGAAACAATTCATTAGGCTTGAAAGGGAGTGCACTAAAGTTACAAGTACTGTCACAATTATTCAACAAATTAACTTCCAATTTACCTGCCAGTAAATCCACAGTCATGAAACTTGACGACTTTGCTTTATGTTTGGGGCACTGTTTGGCACGGTGTCCGGGTTTATCACAGAGAAAACACAAATTCTGTTTAAGCGCCGCCAATTGTGCTTTGTCTTTGACCAGCAGTTTTTTCTTATTCTTCTTCTTTGGCTACTATGTCCCTTGTCACTCAATCAAGTTTAAGTTTAGGACAATTGGATTGCTTTAGTTTGATTTCTTATGAATGGAAATGGCCCCTATCACTTGAAATAGTTCAATTTGAGGCGTGTCGATCAAGATGGCTTAGTTTTGGCCTTTATCATTAGAAGTTGCTTCTAAAGTGATCAAATTCATGGAATCTCAAGCTTACAAAATTTAGATAGCTCAAATTTGATGCTAATTGACCAAGATGGCTCAAAGATCATGCCTAACATGTGGTTTTGGTCCTAGTCACTCGACATAGTTCATTGATTATGTTCAAACTCGATCCATCTCAACTTTACGACACTTACTTCACTTGAGTTTGGTCTAGCCGTACTGATGGATTTGCCCCTACACTTGTGATTGCTCAAATTTCAATTTTATCACTCGAAGTAATTCGAATTTGTCTCTTATAAGTAAGAAAGCATAATTTTATTTAGAACCTGTACCCCCCCCCCCCCCCCCCCCCCCCCTCTCTCTCTGTGTCTCTCTCTCTCTCTCTCTCATGCACGCGCGAATGCTAGGAAAACCTATACAATATAGGCATGAAACCAACACAATTTCTCAAAAACCAGTATGATAAAATTTTGACGACTTTTTTTAGATTACTATAGGAACTTTGTTATGAGTAATAGTCTTAAAATAGTCGAGAATATTTATAATTGGAGTCGCTTTTGACCGACTCAAGCTCTCTCTTGCCCTTCCATGGCGCAGTCGGGGTACCTAGAGGCTAAGGGATAAAAATCACTAAAACCACCTGCGTGAGGTGGATGGCATGGGCCATGTCGATGGATGGATGACATGAGGTGTTGCACTCATGCACCAGTTGCAAGTGGGCAGGAGGCGGATGCTTGAGGTGGATGCTCTGCTGATAACCGAATATTTGCATTGGTTGCCATTTTGGCCATCGAGAGAAAGAGAAAGATTGAAATTTTGGGACTTTTGGAGCTATTCGATCCTTGATTAGGGTCTTGATTTTGGGGTTTTGGAGCTCTTCCGGCCATACTTTCTCGTGCTATTCCTCTCTTCTGCTCGCCCTTCTCTTCTAGTCCACCATCACGCTCGTCCTGAACTATCAAACAGGGTGGATAGCTCAGTGGTAGAGCATCCCATCCGGTATGAGGGAGGTCCTAGGTTCGAATCTTAGTCTGTCCATCCATATTATGATTTATGGATTTCTAACACATTGTCCATTAATTGACCAACACTAAGCAAGTTTTTTTTTTAATGGATAGAACATACAAAACATTATCAAGATCTATCCTATTAGATGATCCTAAGCATAATGGAATAGATCCTATGCCATCTATCTTGCATTCTTGATCACTAGCAGTGTAGATTGACTTCTTAGAATCATTACAAAAAAGTAGATTAGAAAAATAATGCTTGTTGAATGACATGTGGGAACTAGCCCCACTATCAATCCACCATGTCTCTTGGCTTGATCTTGGTATAGATGCTACCATCAAGGATGTGTTGAAGCCATCCTCTTCCTCCTCCCCTTGTGCAAGGTTGCCTTGATCTTCACTCCCTTGTGCATTCTTCTTCTTATAACATTCAGAAGCAAAGTGTCATTTCTTCCCACAAAAGAAACACTGTAGCTTGGCTTTTTTCTTTTGCTTCTCTTTGGAGGTAGATCCTCCATCCTTTTCCTTGATCTCTTTGTCTTGGATCTTCTTGAAAGAATGCGTCTTCTTTTTGCCTTTAGATGTGAAGTTTGCTTTCTCATCACCATTATGTAGTGATAAGGACCCCATTCTTGTTTTGAGGTGTAGAAGCCTACTCTCCTCGGCCACAAGAACATTATGCAATTTTTCAATTGATGGAAGTTGGTTTTGAATAGCAAAAGATTGAAATAGATTAGAGAACTCATCTCCTAATCCATTCAAAATTACTTGTACTAGCTCATTGTCTTAGATCTTCTCTCCTATAGATCCCAATTCTTTGTTCAAAGATTTTATCCTTAGGACATACTCTTGTCCATTTTCTCCACTTCCCCTCATGCTTTGCAGGATCAAGTTTCTTAGCATAAGCACTCTTGAAGTGTTACTGGATTCATAAATGTTCTTTAGTGAATCCCAAACCTCTTTTGATGTGGTACAAGAAGTCACCTCCTTCAAGAGGTCATTGCTTACATTCAACTTTAAGCAATGTAGGGCTAATCTAACCCTCTTCTTGTATTTTAGTTGTTCTTGGGAAGCTTGAGGCTTTTCCTCAACTCCTAAAACTATATCAAAGAGGTCATGAACCACAAGTAGTGATTCCATCCTTAATTTCCAAATGGAATAGTTTGTGGATGTTAGTTTATCACTAGATTCTAACATATATCCACCCATATATAACATTGTGAATGAAAGCCTATGAGATACACAAAGATCTCTTGATAAAGAGTGATCTAAGATAGATTTCTAGCTTTCAAAAAGCTTCTAATCTCGACACAATCAATCCTAGTTCAACTTGGATGATAGTATAATAGATCTACTTCAAATATCTTAGCAAATCACTCCTCCAAAAAATGGATTCTAGTTCAATTTTGTTTGATATTTCACACACACTTATTAAGATATGAACAAATCAGCCTTATAGATCTGATCTAATGCTTCAAAATGAATTGCATCAATGACTCAAATTACTATTTGATCATTAGCATTCAATGAACCTAGACTTAGAATTTGCTTTGCACAGGAACACAGATCATGCTACACAGTAACACAGACAGAAAACCCTCTCCACTGCAAGCTCACATAGCAACTGTATTTCTCAAAATGAAACTACACTGTACATATAGTTGTTCACTCAGGCAACCCATGCATGACCCAGGTTGCCGTTGGCGGGACGCGTGTCCCGTCGACTTGCCTTGTGGCGAGGCCAACTGATCCTTATCCATTGATAGGACCCACAGTACAGTAGCACAATGATTCTACTTTAATTCTAACTCTCTCCCTTAAAGTAGAGTCTACTTTTTATACAGTCATATACATAGCTTTAAAGTCAATAAACTTTAAGTACAGAAAGCTTTGATCTAAACTTATCAAACTTTTCTCCAACAAGTGGCTTAGTGAAAATATCAGCTAGTTGTGCTTCTGTGCTACAATGAACAACATGAATTTCATAACTCAGCAGCCTCTCATGTATAAAGTGATACTGAATCTCAATGTGTTTAGTTCTCGCATGGAACACTGGATTCTTTGTTAGCTGAATGCCACTCTAATTGTCGCTATGTAATGTCGTGGGATTTTTCTGCTTCATGCCAACTTCTTCCAAGATTTGTCTCAACCATATAGCTTCCTGTGCTGCACTACACATTGCCTTGTACTCTGCTTCTGTGGTGGATAGAGCAATTGTACTTTGCTTTTTACTAGACCAAGAAAAGCAACTACCCCAAACCTGGAATACATACCCTGTGGTGGATCTACAATCATCATAGTCACCTCCCCAATCTACATCCACATAGCCACCTAACTCATGTAGACCATCATGCTTCTTGTAAATTAAGCCATAATCTGCCTTTCACATAACGCAAAATGCATTTAGCTGTCTTCTAATGTGTTTCCGTAGGTGCTGCCATAAACTAACTTACAATGCCAACAATATAGCATGTTGGATCAGAATGTGTTCTCACCATTCCCTTTGAACGAAAGTAGACATCAATCCTGCTATACCACACACGTGGTGTCTGTTTAAGACCATAAAGCGTTTTCTTCAAGCGACATACTTTATTTTCTTGTCCCTTCGCTACAAAGCCTTCAGGTTGATCCATGAACACTTCTTCTTCTAATCACCATTTAGAAAAGCAGATTTCACATCCATCTGATGCAAAGGCCAACCAAAATGTGAAGCTAAAGCAACAAGTAGACGTAGAGTATTCCACTTACAAACCGGCGCAAAGGTCTCCTCATAGTCGATGCCGTTACTTTGTGCATACCCTCTGATCACCAATCTTGCCTTGTGCTTTGCTATATTTCCATCTGCATGGTACTTATTCCTGTATACCCATTTGCAACCAATGAGTTTCTTGCCAACTGGTGGTTCTACTAAGTCCCATATGCTATGCTTAGCAATTGACTCCATCTCCTCTCCCATGGCCTTGACCCAAATGTCATCATCCTTCGCTTCACCATAAGTCAAAGATTCTTTGCTTTGAATAATGCTAGATAAGAGAGCATAATTTCTTGGGTTCATCTATCCATTGGTGCACTATATTGGTAATATCTTCCAATCTTGTGTGTAGAATGCTCATATTATGCTATATTCGGATCCTCACGTGTTAAATATAGTAGCTTATTGTTTTTGTATGGACAACAACTTCATTTCATTTATGTTTGATGTTTGATCAAGTTCTTATTGAGTTTGTATCTCTTTCATTAAGTAGATGCTGATTTTTCCATGATGCAAATGGTGTAGATTGTGTTGACTTTCATACCAAAGATCTCACCAACCTAACTTGTGGAAGAGGTGAGTGATCTCGTTCGTTGGATATGATAGAGCATATCCTAACCATTAAAAATGGAGTCAAACCTATTGAGAAGTTTTTTGAATTTGAAAAGAAGCTCTTTTTTGGCGTAAACTTTTTTTTGTGTGTTTAGATGACTTAGCATTCGCTCGGCAAAGCGTAAATAACACGATGAAATAACATTGAGTAAAATTCATGAGAGAGAGAGAGAGAGAGAGAGAGAGAGAGAGAGAGAGAGAGAGAGAGAGAGAGAGAGAGAGAGAGAGAGAGAGAGAGAGAACCCACCAACCAAACCCGCAGTCAGTGAATCTCTCAGGGGACAACTAGCTCCCCCCTAAGGGAAAGCTAACTGCCCACCAAGGAAGAGTAATTATTTCTAGATCAAAGATAGTCCAGGATTAGTTTCTTATGTGAGCAGTTTATCGATGATCAAACATAACTTGTCTTTCAAAAAACCATTTTTTGAAAAGCTTCACATAAAGTCTTAACCTCTTTCAAAAACGTCTGTTGTTCATTACAACAATACATAGCTGCAATAACCTGGGAAACAATGATCTTATAGGAATTATAAATCGGTCTATTGGAGGCCAAGTGTATGTATTGTAAACAACGGAAAGGCAAATCTCTTCTTTTGTTGTATTTAGAAAGGAGTACCGCACCATTTATAGGATCACAAGCAATGGTGATATTCAAAAAGTTTACCGCATTGTTGGCCGTTTCGCTTTCATCAATATCAAGATATTCTAACTAATATATCCAAAAAGGGTTATCCGACGTTCTAGGTTGCGTTTTGTCGAGGAATTTCTCGATGAGGGGGTTGTTGATAAAGCAGATGTCATCAATATATCTGAATAAAAAATTTGAAATCATTCATGAATTGTATTTGCTTCAATTTTGATAACCTTTTGATAAACCGCATTTCAAAATATGAGAGATACCAGTTACACCATAATGGTGAGCAAGAGAAATCCCATGGGAATTAGCCCGATTTGTCTCCAAGTATGATTTGCAAGTCTGACAATGCAATTATCTATCAGCATGGAATTCCATTCACAAATCGTTTTCATGTCAATAGCATTCCATTCTACTGAATTTTTCTTGTTCCAGGTCCATTGAAAATATTTGACTCTTGCTATCCATTTATAATGAAGAGTTTTTTCCTTTGTAAACTTGAAGACAAAACAATCAATTTTCTTCCAGGTTTCTACACGGGGGGTGTCATTTCATTATGTCGCTCGGGACACTCACCTCCCTTGCCAATGGGAGATTGTGAAAATGTGGACAAAACTCTCTTTTGTAGCTCATACGACTCTCACACACACTACCTACCTAGTACTGAATTTGTTTTGAGTACACAAAGCTGAATTTGTTTTGAGTACACAAAGCTCGGCCCCTATTAGAGGTGGAGTTGAAAAGAGTCCTCATTTTATAAGGTTCATTGTGGAGTTGTATTGTCGAAAAGGTGGTGTGGTAGTTGGCCCTTTTGTGGGGTGTAGAGCCACTATCTATGCATGTAGGTCTATAAAAAGACACTGCATTGCCATGAATATGGATTCCATGGTTGTGGATGTTGCACAACATCGTTTTGGTATGTTCTGCACAAACTGTTGTTTTGACATTCATCAGATAATTTGCAAACATTGTAGTATGTTGAAAGGGGTCTATTGTTGGATTTTTGGTGCATCAATCATACAAGCTGTTGGCAATTATTAAATGCGTAAATCCAGATAAACCTGCCCCTAAACTGACAACAATCGGTAATGAGGATGATGATGATGTGGAAGTTGAAAGTTGGGACTTCGACGACTTTCAGCCAAGGTTTGCTAGCAAAACACTGAACTTCTTTTGTGTTTAAGGGTTTTTTATCAAGGTTGTTCAACTTGCGCAAAAAACTACTCACCAACCTTGGGCTTCACGTTGTTTGTACATTCATGACGAGTCCATGGAAGACTAGCGCAAAAAAATTGCTTGGTCCAATCTTGCTTTTATTGATGCACAAACTATATTAACAAGACTCATTAGATTTCTATTCGCACTATGTATTCGAATTTTATTTTGCCCTTTGTTGCTCATGGTTGGCCCGATATCAACACGTTAAGACAAAAGCTATGTGTGTGGATAAATCATAGTTTTATAAATGTGTTGGCTTTGACTTTGATATTCAGAATTTTGTGGTCATGCTTTGACATGCTAAATTTTGTGGTCTTAGTTTGCCCTGCCACTGGAACCACGATAATGTCCAAGTCTCCTATTCAGTTTTTGTTATGTTTTAGAGTTTGAAATGCAATTTTTATAGACAGTTTATGAATTTATAATGAACCTCTTTGGCAGTGACACATCCATCACGTACCTGTGTATATGCTTTGTATGCATATTCACATATAAACATCACAAGTGTATGTGTGCATGTATTTTTAGTCATATAAAATTATATAAGAATATAGATTTGGTTAAAGAATATTTGGGAATGTTGGAGTACCTTTTTAAAAACCAAATGCGCATTTCAAGGGGGTGTGTGTGTGTGTGTGTGTGTGTGTGTGTGTTCTCAGTAGCAAAGGCGTTTGGCCCAAAGTGCACTGACAGCCACGTGTCCCGCAAATAAATGGTGGGACAATGCTCGTGGGACAGCGGCTTTAAGGGGACAGATTTTTTCTTGGGCAACTATCAATTCGGGAACGCTAGGGCAAAGTGGCGCCAAATTTTTCGCTGGGCGAAAGCCCAAGCACGTGCTAGCCCGTGCTCTAAACCCCGGGCGGGCGGGTGTGTGTGTGAGAGAGAGAGAGAGAGGCGCGCGCGCGCATTAGATGTCATTGAGCACAAGTTCAATCGAGATCAAAATGTTTCTAATTTTCGAATTAACACATTAGAGATTTGTAAATGAAGCTAAATAAGTGAATAATCTATGACTCACACTTTGAAAACAACAGTTGCAGACGCTTTTTTCAGCTTATCATCACCAATAATCTCCACAGGAACAGAAGCCATCCTTAAAATGGTGGTATCTGTCTGGGTCTGGATCCATCACACTCATGTCACGCCCGACAATTTTTGAGATGAACTTTGTGGCATTGTGACAGTCACCGCAAGCTTCTCACTATGTCGACAAAAAGCATTCTCCTTCTCCTCGTCCTCCACATCATCCAGCACAAAGCTTGAATTAGGTTTATACGCTGCCTTCTTCATCAACCCCACCAATCTATCCAGTTCTCCTTGCTTTGTGGATGAGTTGCATCACCTACAACAAAGGCATGCAGCTGGTTATCAACTTCGATCAAGCTGCACCCAGGCATTTTTTTCACACCTGCCTCCTTCATTTCATTTCTGATCTTTGTTAACTCATCCTTCCTACCAGCAGCTGCATAGATGTTTGCTAGCAGCACGTAAGGTGCAGCTTTTTTTGGTTCCAACTTCACGACACGATCAAAGGCACGTCTTCCAATCTCCGCATGGCCATGGTTTCTAGCAGCACCAAGCAAAGTCCTCCAAACCACACTATTAGGCTGAATTGGCATTTTGTTGATAAAGAGCTCAGCATCGTCCAAGCACCCTGCACGCCCTAGAAGATCCCTACAAAAGGTACAAGAGTTGAGAAAAAAATCCTTTTGAAATGTCATGTGAGAACTAGCCCCACTATCAATCCACCATGTGTCATTGGAGTAGCTCTTTGATGTTGATGTAGAAGCCATCAAGGATGAATCCACTTCATCCTCATCTTCCTCAAGAGTGAGGTTGCCTTGTTTGCTCTCTCCTTGTGCATTCTTCTTCTTGAAACACTCGGATGCAAAGTGCCCCTTCTTTCACAAAAGAATCACTTGAGTTTGGCTTTGTTCTTCTTTCCACCTTTGGAGCTAGAGGTTGATCATCATTCTTGGTCTCCTTGTGTTGGATCTTCTTCTTTGACTTTGCGTTTCCCTTGCTTGAGAAGTTGGCCTTCTCATCACCATCATGCAACTTTAAGGATCCAATCCTTTGCTTGACATGAAGGATCCTACTCTCCTAGGCCACAAGCATACTATGGAGCTTGTCAATGGATGGTAGTGCATCTTGAATAGCAAAGCTTTGTACAAGATTGAACTCATCTCCAAGACCATTCAAAATGATTTAAACAAGCTCATCATCATGAATACCCTCACTAATGATGGAAAGTTCTTTGTTGAGAGATTTTATTCTCAAGACATACTCTTGAGCACTCTCATCACTCCCTCTAATGCTTTGAAGAACTTTGTTTTTAATCATAAGCACTCTAGAGGTATTTTTGGATTCATAAATCCCTTTGAGGTAGTTCCATGCCTCCTTGGCCGAGGTACAAGATGCTACTTCCTTTAGAAGTTCATTACTAACATTCATTTTAAAACAATGTAATGCTAGTCTAGCTCTCTTTTTGTACCTCACTTGATCTTGCCCTCCTTGAGGTTCTTCTTCCTCTCCTATGACAAGATCAAACATATCTTGGAGCACAAGTAGTGACTCCATTCTTACTTTCCAAGTCGAATAATTATTAGAGTTTAGTCTTTCACTAGCCTCAAGAAGATAGGCTCCAATTGAACCCATTCTATCTAGTAACAAGTACAACAAATGTACTATTCAAAGGCTCTCCCTTCTTCCTTTATCAAAATTTAGCTAAAATGCTACTCTCTTGGAACTCACTAGACTCAAGAAGCAAGATCTATAATGATCTTGAACTCAAAAAGATTTGAGAAAGTGTACAATCTATTCACTTAGAACATTGGATTTGATTTTTGGAAGTGCCAATGCCTTCCTATGGTGTTTAGAATTGGTTTTAGTTTCACTCTTGAACTAAAAACATAAGCCTCAAACTCTCTCACAAGGATTTGCAGGTTTAATAAGATTCTAACACCATTCACTCATCAAATCTATAATGAAAACAATGGTTTTTCATAAGCACATCACTAGTTTCACTCTACACAACTTGTTTGAAGCTCAAATATTGAAAAACCACAAAGTTTTGGTGAAAGTACAACTCCAGCAGCCTCTCACACGTGTGAGAAGTAAATCTAAACTTTACACACTAATCTGAACCTCAACATCACAAGTAAACTATTAGAAAAGGTTGCCCTCCTTCAAAGTGAATCTAGCACCAATGCTTTCATCAAAATGAAGATTTTTGGATCATCAACTAAGCTCTTTGACTTGGCTCTGATACCATGTCAAATTTCAGAGTTTAAGGACTAAAATTGATCTACAAATGATCACAAAGAGTGATTGGTAGCTTGGGATATTGATCTATATCAAGACTAGCTTCCAAATCTAGCTTCTACTTGACAATCTTTGTGATTCCAAGCAAGAACAATAAAAAAAGATGATCCACGGCTTCACATGTGTGAAGTGCAGCTATTGTACGGAATGATAATAGAGAAATAGTTTACTTATCATTTACAAAGCATTTATCCACAAAGAAAGTACTTAAGAGAGTCAAAACACAATGATAGCTCCACAAACCAAGATTTCTCATCATTAGCTCAAAAATGGATCCATCATGGATGAAGTACAAAATTCCCATAATTTCTCTCTAAGCTGCATCCAGCATGTGTGGGATAGCTCATTGTACTTATCCATATCCACTTTGGATAAGATCTATCAAGTTTTCCACATCATCCATTGGTGGTTTGTGTTGACCTTCTAGATTCCTACAATCTAGGACCTAACTCCTATAATTTAGGAGATGTCATATTAGACTCAAATGAAAGCTAATCAAAATGGATCTGAATATTACAAGTGGCATTTCACACGTGTGGACAGGTCCTCACACGTGTGGATCCACATAGATGTCTAATATTCATCAAAAACCATGCGAAAATTGCTAAATTCTAACATTTTCCTCACTTTCTAAAAGTGGTAATTCAAATACATTTGAACTAAAATAACTTTGAAATGACAATCTCTAAGTCTAATATGAAAATTGGCTTCAATTTTCAAATAAACAAATATGACCAAATTGACTAAACTAGTTGACATCTTTCACACTCCCTCTTCAACTAGTTTTAGCATAGACTTTGAGAATACTCCAAGTGAATTCCTATGCTTCATAAACAAGTCTTTTTCCAATCATTTGGTGAAGATATCAGCTACACATTCTCTTGAAGAAACATGTTGAAGCTCCACCTCCTTTGCCATGACTTGCTCCCTCACAAAGTGATATGCCACCACCTCCTTTGCCATGACTTGCTCCCTCACAAAGTGATATGCCACCTCAATATGCTTGCTTCTAGCATGAAATATAGGACTGTTTGCCAACTTGGGCTGATAAGTTGTCACAAAAGATGTTGGGCTTTCTAAAAAATCTAGCAAGTGAAGATCTTTGAACATCCTCTTGGTCCATACCATCTCTTTTGTGCAACGAGTAAGTGATTTGTATTCGGCCTCAGTAGAGGATAATGAGATAGTGGCTTTGTCGAGGATCTTACTGGTAGTATAGTTAGCTAATTTGCAAGCAAATCATCATCAATCAGATAAGCACAAAAGAGAGATCACACGCCAACCCAAGATAACACTTTTGAACTGTATTAACAAAAGAGAATTAAGGGTACATATACATAGTCTATTTTTTGTGGGGTACCGCTGCATGGTAGTTCGGTCCCCATTACAGGTTGCGTGTCCCAACTTTACACTACGTGTGTTGTTAAGGTGGCACTCATGCACACTATTACATAAACAGTAAGAAACTTGAAAACACTGCTAAAAGCGAAAAGTCATGAACTGTATGAGAAACTCGGGCTTACTTATTTTAACACTCTCCCTTAAGCCCTAGTTTATCTTTCTTACAAAGAGCTTCTTTCTAAAAAACTCGAACTTATCAATACTTAAAGCTTTATGAGTATATCAGCTAACTGATTCTTTGTCTTACAATGCACTACATCTATTTCATTAGATAGCAACTTCTCTCTAATGAAATGATATTTAGTTTCTATGTGCTTCGTGCGTGCATGAAATACATGATTTTTAGCTAGCTGTATAAAGCTCTGGCTATCACATCTGATCACAGTAGGCTTATTGTACGGAATTCCAATGTTTACATTCTTCTTAGCCAAACAGCTTCTTGTGTAGCTGAACATAATGCTTTGTATTCTGCTTCTGTAGTAGAAAGAGCAATTGTGTCTTGTTTCTTACTTGGGACCAAGAGAATACACCATTACCAACATGAAATACATACCCTGTGGTAGATCTCTTGTCATCAATACAGCCTGCCCAATCTGAAAAGCCTTGTAAAATTGGTGAAGTATGTGGCCTCTCATACAACAATCCATGGGTTAACATGCCTTTCACATAACGAAGAATTCTCTTCACTGTTTTCCAATGAATCTCTCTAGGAGTAGCCATGAATTGACTCACAACACTTACAACATAACTTATGTCAAGACGAGTAGTTGTGAGATAAATCAGTAGACCAACTAATTGATGAAATAAAGTAGCATCAACTAGTGCACTCTCATCCTGGTTAGATAGTTTCTTACCAACCTCCATAGGTGTAGACACTGGCTTGCTATCGCACATTTTGAAATGCCTCAAAATCTCATTCACGTACTTTGTTTGTGTTAGTGCAATGCTACTACAACCTTGCCATACTTCTACTCCCAAACAGTAGTGCATTAAGCCAAGATTAGTCATATCAAAGCTAGAAGATAAGTCCTTCTTGATTGCACCAATCAAATCGTCATCATTACCTGTGATTATGAGGTCATCTACGTACAACACAATCAGTGTGATACTTGAGTCATGAGCAAAGTAGTAAAGATTGAAATCTGAAGAAGTGCATGTCAAACCCCTAGATACGAGATGCTCATCAAAGTGGCTGTATCAAGCACGTGGTGCTTGCTTCAATCCATATAAGGCTTTCTTTAGTTTGCATACTTTGTCTTCCAGGCCATGTACCACAAAGCCACTAGGTTGCTCCATGTACACTTCTTATTCAAGCTTACCATTCAGAAACGTGGACTTTATGTCCATCTGGTGTAGATTCCATCCAAATAGTGCCGCCAAAGCAATCGCCATGCGAAGTGTACTCCACTTAGCCACAGGAGCAAAGGTCTCTTTGTAGTCAATGCCCTCGCTTTGCGCATAACCCTTCACTACAAGCCTTGCTTTGTGTTTTGCAATAGTTCCATCGGCATTGTACTTTGTCCTGTATACCCATTTGTTGCCAATGGGTCTTTTGCCCTTTGGAAGGTCCACTATCTCCCAAGTGTCATGGTGTTTGATGGAATCAATCTCCTCTTGCATTGCTTTTTGCCATATCTCCTAGTTTTTGGCCTCCTTAAAGCAAGAGGGTTCAGTAGATGAAATCATGCCCCTCATAAGTGCAAGATTTACTTGAAACTTGTCAGGTTCCTTCCTCTCTCTTTGTTGATAGATCCTCTGCTCCAAAGGATCTGTTGGTTATCTTCTTCTTCTTTATCTTTTGCTTACGGCCTAAAGGCTGGTATTCTACCTGTCAGCAGAGGCTGTGGGCACTTCTTGAGATTATCGTTCTTATTTATAGTCCCAGATTAGGTAGAAGGGACGGATTGGTCATTGTAGTTTAGTTCTTTTTTGTAGTGTCTATCAGAGGACTACTCAGGGTCAAACTCTCTTGAACGCACTTACATTCTACATAGATGCAAGCCAAGAATGCTCATTCACAGATCAGCATGCAGTCCAAATGAATGTTCAGTAGTTTCTACAACTACCTACATCTAAAACGGACTGAATTAGAGCCTACAATACATTAGCACTGAGCTATACTTGCATAGATAGACAAAACAAGAAACAAGAACTAATCTATAGCATCTTAAAAGTCCAAGAATAAAAAAACCAACCAGCCTTTTGATTCTTGGACTCCCCAAAAACATCAAGAACTGGACTGTCAGAGATATGCAAGAACTACACCACAGATCCAGCCTATGTAGTTTACCTGAATGCTGGTTCCTACGTTATTCCACAAGGAAGCAAGAAAGCTAATCTACTCTACGAAAGTAGCAGATCTAATCCACTCTACATTGTCCACAACCACACACAATGAATGGAAGA
Source organism: Diphasiastrum complanatum (assembly GCA_029204225.1). Taxonomy (NCBI): domain Eukaryota; kingdom Viridiplantae; phylum Streptophyta; class Lycopodiopsida; order Lycopodiales; family Lycopodiaceae; genus Diphasiastrum; species Diphasiastrum complanatum. The sequence goes on along the minus strand of CM055107.1, from coordinate 40,616,938 downwards.
ATATGATCATAGGGGCATCACTCAAGAAAACCATCATGATCAAGGAGCTCAAAGGATGCATCTAACTCGTGGAAGCTCTTCTTATTTCAACATGGAGTTGATACAGTTCTAAAAAAGCTCCTCTTCACAAAGAGGGATCTCTTAAATAAGCAAGAGAGGTCCTTAGGTGGCATCCTAGTGGAATTTCCACATTTCACAAATTACAAGTGGAATAATGCTCTCCACTAGAGGTCACCATCAAAAGGTGTCTCACTCTACTTTCTGTAAGAGGAGTCTACTTGCATTTATTACATTTGCTTAGAAATACTAGTTCCTACATGGTCATTCCATCTTTCGGGATTCACCATGAGGCTTACACAGTTCTTGCATGTCTTTTCTAGCTAGTATTTCTTGGCTCTCATGCTCGTCTCTCAGTCTTCATTAGTCTCGTCTTCTCCTAGACCTCCTCGGTCTAAGGTGAGAGGTGCTCTTGAGTTGCTCTGTCCGAGTATCTTGGGGATTTATCAAAATCGCCCAACATCATCCCACCCCTAATGTGTTGCAGGACCCACTGCAACTCATATAGGATGTCGCTCCTCTTTTGCATTGGCATCTTCAAATGGTACTTGGAAAAGCGTAGGTCTTCATTCACTTACATAAAACCAAGTGCTTATTTTTGCCGGTCTGTAACACAAAAACTGTTTCTTTTTATGAATTGGCGCAGTTTAACCATAATGTCTTATTGTTGCAATTGGTTGACATTCTCAAAATTGGAGAGCTCTCAGCAGCTTCACAACTTGCATGCTCGAGTGTTTTCCATGTGTCTCCTTGTTTTGTCACTTGTATCTACCATTGACGGTTTCATCTTTGGTTTCTTGGCAGATTCTATCTTCTGGGAGGTCTGTATCCTCCATTTTCTTCTAAGTGTTTCTGCAGTTCTTCGCTCAGTTGAAGTTCCAGTCTTAAGAAAAATCTTCGATCTAGTAGGTTGCACAAACTTTGGTTATCAGTCTCAAGGGATGGACTCATAAAAAATTGGTGGTAGAAGCAGATTTGGATGGACGGTTTGATAACGGTAAGGAAACATGATGAAGGCTTGGTGATAGGATGAAGGAACTGATAGTTCTACAGTTGCAGCCTTGGACCCTTGCAATGTTGAGCTTTGACCACCACTTGTTGGGTGAGGAATTCGCTTTATTTTGCATATTCACGGTTGTCTTCATCTTTCTTTTTCCTGCAACTCTTTCTTTTGATCCGTTACTTTTGGATCTCTTTGGGCTTCAAAAGAGGGGATTAAACTATCATTGCTCCAGAGAGTTTCTATGTGTTGCTTAAGTTTTTTGTCCCTTCCTCCTCAACTTCTTTGCTTAATTTCTTATGTCTTATAGCTGCTTCACCTGCTTCTTAGATTTTCGTTTTGCTGATATCCATTGTAGGTGACAGTTGGTCTCCCAAGACATTTGCAATGATCTATCAACTGCTTCGGTAAGACTATCAAAAACTGGAAATTTCTCAGAAGAACAGTAAACTGATGATAAACAAACGGATGGAAGGTAGGGTGGAGGTGGTGACATCAATAGATGGTGTGGACCATAGGCATGAGAATGGGGTAGAGGTATGGTAAGAGGTCGGTTGAAGAAGGAGACTGATTTCCCAATGCTTGTGTTTCTCTTTCTGAAGGATCTTCATCGTGACTGGGGTACTTCTTTGTTCACTTATTCACTGAATCTGTGAACACGTTCTTCTCTTTTTGCTGCTTACCTCTCTTGGATTACGTCTGTCTTTATGGTTCTTTGTGATTATTCTTCTTATTAGAACGTTTACAGAGCAAAAGCAATATTCAAGGATGCATCACGTAATTCCCAATCTGTCAGTGGGTAACTTAAATCCGATACTTAGCTACATGCATACACTAGCCATGCAACCATCTACAACTCAAACAGATTAGGATTCAGCACAGAGAGCAATCCTACTACTAACTACTGAATCAGAGAACAATCAAGAACTAGAATAGCTATTGAAACCAAAACCAAATTCAAGAAACAAGAAACAAGATTCCTAATAGCATTTAACAATCTAGGAATCAAGAAACATACATTACTTGATGCCTAAATTATCCAAGAACATCAAGAACTAGAATGTTAAGACTATGCAAGATTTACACCACATTTCCAGCCTCTATAGTTTACTTGATTGCTGATTTCTACAAGATTCCACAAGCAAGAATTGAAGCTAATCCACAACTAAGCAAGAACAAGAAACAAGAATCTAGTTAGTTCACAAGCACGAAATCAAGCATGCTCATAGAAATATCACTCAAGATCATTGCCATGAACAAGGAGCTTAGTGATCTTCAAGAACTCGTGGAGGATCCAATTAGTTCAAGAGAATTTGAAAATACAATCAAAAGCTCCCTCACAAGAGAGGACGGCCCTTAAATAAGCAAGAAGGTTGCCCATGTGGAGCCCATGTGGCAATTCCACTAAATTAGAATTACATGTGTAATTTGCCCTTCCACTAGAGGTCACCATCAAAAGGTGGCTCACTCTTACTATTTTAAGGGGTTCTACATTTATTACAGCTATTTAAGAAAATGTTACTAGCTCCTACATGGTCATTCCTTCTTTGGGATACACCACGTAGGCTCACATAGTTAATCACTATCTGCCTAGCTAGTATTCCCTCGGCTCTCACGCTTGGCTCTCAGCTTCTTATGCTCTCTTCCTTCTGAGACCTCCTTGGTCATGGGTGAGAGATAACTTATGTCTTCAGCTTGGCTCGGTACTAGAGAATCGGCTAACATTATCCACCCCTAATCTATTGTAGGACCCACTGCAACATCGGTGATGTCTTCCGCTTGGCACTTGGAAAAGCGTGGATTTTCGTTCGCTTCCGTAAAACCAGGTGCTTATTATCCGCAAAATTTATTCGCCAAAATTGGAAGTTGCTCAATTGGCCACTACATACCAGCCCTCTTGAGGACTTTTTGTGAATCATGTTCACCTCGTCATCGCACCGTCTGCTTTCGCTCGCTCATCTTCCGGCCCAGGGATTCAAAAACTTGGAAGCGGAGCTTACTTCCAAAATCAAGGGGCCCCAGATATTCTCTTATTTTTTCTATGAAGCCCATTTCCTGCCAGTCTTCCACCATGGTCACATAGCGTGGCGACATGAAGGCCGCTCTGTAGTATAGCCTGGCCAAAATCTCATGGTCTTCTTCTGACTAGAGGACTGTGTTTGGGTTGATCCTAAAACCTCGATCCCAGAAACATTCTTGTTGCATCAGGAAGGCCATGGATCTGCAATACTCGGCACTTTCCTACACGCAGAGATCGGCACTTGACTTGTATTTGTGCCCGAATTCTAGCAACTGTAGCCTTAGATTATCCGGGGAGGTTCTCTTTGTAATTCCTGGAATGACTGGCCAGTTTACTAACTCTACTTGAGGCTTTTCCACCGGCCATGGGTTTCTGCATTTGAGTGACATGTAAAAAGGATCCACTCGCTTCCATGCCGGTGCCCTCAAATATTCCTGGAGTCACCTGCTATCCTTCAGGACTTTGCTCTGCCATTCTGGTTGCGGTTGTAGTGCGACAACGATCTCGGCCCTGGTGGAGTATTGGCTTTGATCGATGTCTTCTTTGTCGCCCCTCATATTAGGAGGGTATTTTCTTTCAAATCGCTCTGATTCCCTTGTATCAGCCAGTTTACTTCTAGGCCGGGTAAGAAAAATTGTCCTACGCGGCTGGGGCGGCCTTGCCAGATAATCATCAAGGGCCTTGGTGCCCGTGTCTTTCTCTTTTGCTCGCTCGCTTGTTGACGGCTCACCTGCACCCATGTCTGGCCTGGGCGAGAATCTTCTTGTCTCCGGTTGGTCAGCCAGGAAGTCATCGTCGGTTCCAATGTATGTGTTAGTTTCCGGGAGGTCGGGGATGGAGTGATCTGGGGAGAGAGGTGTGAGGGTGAACGGTTTAGGAGGAGGTGAAAATAATAAGTTATACGCATCACCAAGGGAGTGGAGTTGTTGGAGGAACTCTTCCCGTCGGGCTTTGTGGGTGTCAGCTGGACCTTTTGATGGTCCTATTATTTGACTAGGAGGTGATGAAGAAAGAGGAGATGGAAGAATTGGGTAAGTTGAAATGAATGTTTCAGAGAAATTAAATGCGAAGTAGGAGGAAGGTTTAAAGGTGGGAGGGGTCAAGAAAAGCTCATGAAAGCAGCACCGACTCTCTGGCCACCCGATCCTGAGCTACCGTCTGATCAATGGGTTTGTCCATCCTGATTCCCTGCTCCATCATTCCCATCATCATCCTGTGGCTTCGTTACGTGAGCACCTGCTTGGGTCTTGCACGTTGTGTCCCATAATTGGTCCACCTTGTCCAAGACTTGTTGTAGGGCCTTCGTTGTTTCTTCAAGCTGCTTATGGGACTCCAGGATGATCTTCTCTTCTTTCACCATTGTTGTCAAAATTCTTTTTATCGGCCTCTCGCTCTTGGATTAGCCTTATGTACTTCTCCATCCGGATGGCTGAGGCCTGTGGGGCCTGGATTTGAATGTCCTCAGGCTTGACTGGAGGAGCATTCACTGTCATTGCACCCGATGATCTGTCTCGTACTTGGTCGATTTGGACCATCTGGTGCTTCAGTTGCTGCTGGACCTCTTCCAAGGTGGTTTTCTGCCCGGCCATCACGGATCTACTTTCTACTGCCTCTTTTTCTTTTTCTTTGGCCATCCTTTGATATCTTGCAATCTCTTGGTCTTGATGTTGGACCTTGCTTTCTAAACTTGATGTTGGCTCACCAACCAATGCATGTGGTAGCTCATTTTGGATAGGCCAATCATTGAGCATTTGGCTGCTTCAGTGAGCTTTTCAGGGTTAGAGAGGATTGGGTACTGATCTGGGGTGTGGGGTGGTGAGACTAAACCAAAGAATAGGTGTGGTGTTAGAAGTGAAGATGGAGGTGGAGGTGGAGGTGGAGGTGGATGTGTCTGACTTCTTCCTGGCTACTTTCCCTTTTCTGGTTCGTCATCACTTATCTCCATCAGGTCCGCAACATCAAAATATTGAGATGTGTCCAATATGTGGACTTGTTGGGCCCGGGCTGTTCCCGTGTCTTGGGGACTGCATATCCCCACTCCTTCCCCCACCCCAAAACTTGTGCCAGTGGTGATGTTGGTGGCGTTGGCGTTGTAATCAGTGTGGGTGGGGTGGTGGCCTCATCTGGCTAACTTGGGACTTAAGGTACTGTCGTGTCAGGTGCCAGTGTGGATGTAGTTGCTTCATCACCCCTGTCGATGACATGTGAGGGTGACGAGTGTTGTTGTGATGCTGTGGACAAGCTGCCACCATCTGACGTGGAACCATGTGAAACTTATCCCACCGGTGATGTGCTCCCAGCTTGAAGCTTCCCTTGTCTTTGTTGTTGTCGTGTACCTGGCAACTGAGCCCTTGAGATATCTGCATGTGGAACTCCGGAGGTTGCAGCTGCTTGTGGATTATGGATTGGGATTCTTGGCTTGTGTATCAGAGGGAAGATACTGGTATTGACTCGTTTGGCCTGGGACCCTGATGGTGAAGTTGTCCGTGCATGCTTGGGCTTCTTGTGTTCAATGGAAATATCTCATGCCTTGTCCGCAAGCTGCAATTGTTGTTGGATCTTTGACCCGTTTTGTACTTGGCGCAAAGTGATATCTGTCATCAGATATCCTAATATCGTGATAGGCTGCTTGTGGTTAATGCACTCATGAAGACAATTCGAAGCAAACTGTGCCCAATCATAGAGGTTCTGGGCATGTAGTCGTGAATCTGCCAACATGTGAAACATGGACATGGGTACCCGCAGCACTTTCGTTCGAGGATTCTGTGTGCATCTGGTGAGATATGCCATGCTGCTTGAAGTTGTTTGTTGTTGATTGCTTCCAGCCTGTACCCATCCTTGTTCTTCCACTTGGTCATAGAGAGATCAATATATTTGAAATATGTCGTTTGCTCTATCTTCTGGAGTGTCCTTGTGACAATGTTTGGCCCCCATGGGAAACCATAAGGTTGCAAGTCAGCTGCCGCAAAGGATACATTATAGACATAATTCCTGATAGGGGGAACTATGATCTGACATGATCTTGCCGTGGTATGATAATTTGCATATGCCATGTGTACTAGATAGGGGCTTTGATAACCTGTCAAGACAGAGATCTGAAATTCGATTTCCTTGAATAAGGACTCCGCCTGCTGGTACCAGGTCTGCATCTCTGTAAGGTCAAGCTTGCACAACTGGATGTCGAGCTTATTTGCTTCGGGATCATCTGAACTGGAACTGGGGTTGGACGACATGTTTGGAAGATGGAAGAAGGAGGGATCTAGAAAAACTGCTTCGGTTGAAATGGGAAAGGTTGGGCTCCAATTGAGATCTGATGAAGTGGCTTCGGTTGAGATGGAAAAGTTTGGGCTCCGGTTGAGATCTGATGGAGTGGATTTGGTTGAGATGGGAAAGGTTGGGCTCTGGTTGAGATCTGATGGAGTGGCCTCGATTGAGATGGAAAAGGTTGGGCTCCGGTTGAGATCTGATGGAGTGGCTTTGGTTGAGATGCAAAAGGTTGAGCTCCGGTTGAGATCTGATGGAGTGGCCTCGGTTGAGATGGGAAAGGTTGGGCTCCGGTTGATATTTGATGGAGTGGCTTCGGTTGAGATGGGAAAGGTTGGGCTCCGGTTGAGGTCTGATGGAGTGGCCTCGTTTGAGATGGAAAAGGTTGGGTTCCGGTTGAAATCTGATGGAGTGGCTTCGGTTGAGATGGGAAAGGTTGGGTTCCGGTTGAGATCTGATGGAGTGGCCTCGGTTGAGATGGGAAAGGTTGGGCTCCGGTTGAGATATGATGGAGTGGCTTCGGTTGAGATGGGAAAGGTTGGGCTCTGGTTGAAGATGGGAAGTGGCGGTGCAGAATGGTTCAGAAAGTGTGGGGGAAGGGATGTATGAATGGGTTTGGAAAGGGAGTTATGTGGAAGATGGTTGTGTTGTGTAGAGTGGTGTTGGTGATGAAGTAAAGGTGGGTGAACAGAGTGAGGTTGAGTGAAGAAGATGGCGAGTGGAATAGGAGGAAGTGGAGGTGTTTGAAAATGTTTTTAATATTATGGATGTTTATCTATCAGGGATGAAGCAGGTTGAAGGTGTATGGTGTGTGATTGTGATTGTAGGATGTTCAATAGTGTGACAGGAGCGTGATAAGTGCTTGTGTGACACTACCCCTCAGCATGCGAAACTTGAGATTTAAGGTATTCTGCCGGCGACGTTTGTGTTGAAGATTTCGGTGATGGCGCTCATAAGGGAGTGATAACGATGGGGAGATGGTGTGAAGATGATGACGGACGGATTGAATGGTCGAGCACTAGGATCGGTGTCAAGAGCAGGAAGATCGCCGCAGATTGTCACTAGAAAACGATTTAGCTTCGCACTTCGCTGAGGTGCGAATGGCTTCGGTGAGAGGTCATTTATTGTCGCCGTCGTCTAGTTGCAAGGAAGATGGGATGTGCTGGTTTGTAAAATTTGAATGTATGTCCTCCGGTCGAGATTCGAAATGACTGGTCCGGTTGAGATCTCAAAGAACTGCTCCAGTCGAGATTCAAAGAAAGGCTCCAGTTGAGATTCGAAGGAAGGCTCTGGTCGAGATCTGAAGGGACTGCTTCGGTCGAGATCTGAAGGAACTGCTTCAGTTGAGATCTCATAGAACTGCTTCGGTTGAGATCTCACAGAACTGTTCCGGTCGAGATTCGAAGGAAGACTCCGGTCGAGATCTGAAGGAACTGCTTCGGTTGAGATCTCACAGAACTGCTTCGGTCGAGATTCGAAGGAAGGCTTCTGTCGAGATCTGAAGGGACTGCTTCGGTCGAGATCTGACTAAACCGCTTCGGTCGAGATCTAACAGAACTGTCATGATGCATAAATGGATCTGTTTGATGCAAGTGAAGACCTCCAAGAAAAATAGGACTGTAGCTCACAGTAGAAGTTCTTATAAAAGAGGTGTATCTCGAGGAATGTTGGTTACCCTGAGATACCAGTGAGACAGAGATGAGGTGGCCAAAGTGTGAGAATGATTTCTTAAGGAGTAGCCGATCAGTTGTTGATCTAGAACACCCATGACCCATGAGTATGAACAGAAGAAAGAGAAAAAAGAAAGAAAAAAATGCATAAAATGTACATAAGTAATGATATGAAGTATAAACAAGGAACGAGGTGAACAATAGGCAAGATGTACAAGGAAAGGAAATCATATAATTGATTTTTTTTTTTAAAGGAAAGGAGCCTAAATTGGGTCAACAAAGAACAACTCTTTGTAGTATCGTCGTAGACGACCACCGTTTACAACAGTGTCTAGGAGTGTCTCGTCAAGTGTTTGTAACTGGACTGCACCATTAGGAAATATTTTGTTAATAACGTATGGCCCTTCACTTCTGAACCTCAATTTGTCGGGGTGCTTCTTTGATGTATAAAGAAGTACCTGGTCACCTAAATGTATATTCTTATTGCGCAGGTGACGGTCATGCAAGGCTTTTTGGCGTCATTTGTTAACTAGTTGTGCGTGATAAGATATTAGTCTTCTCTCGAATAACAGGGCTAGCATAAATAGCCTGGTTTTGACTTGTTGTTCGATGGAAGCTTTTTCACAGAGATCTGTTGAAAAAGCCTCTGTAACTCGTAGCGAAGGTATTAAGAATTCTATGGGCATCACTGCCTCTTGACCGTATACTAAGTGGAAAGGGGTTACCCACCCAGTGGCTTTCTTCGGGGTGGTGCAGTAAGCCCAGATAGCTGAGAAAAGTTTTGTTTCCCAATCAGAGCGACTGGTTTCAACTATCTTGGTTAGAATCTTATAGATCATCTTGTTAGTTGATTCAGCCTGGCCATTACACCCAGGATAGTACGGTGTACTTTTTCTGTGAACGACAAGGTAATGGCGTAGTAGATTATCAACGATAGCATTTAAAAAATGTGTGTCGCGATCACTAACAAGCTCCATGGGACAGCCAAAACGGGTAATAATGTTTTCGTCAAGAAAATGTGCAACTGTTTTTGCGATGGCGTCCTTCGTTGCTCGGGCCTCTACCCACTTAGTGGCGTAATCTGTGGCTATGAGGATGTATCGAACTTGGGTATGTTTGGCTGCTAGATTTATGGGTCCAGCAAAGTCAATCCCCCACTTATGGAAGGTTTCGCCTTCTATAATGGGAGTCAATGGTGTGAAGTCTGCTTTGGTATTTTGCTTTGCTCTTTGACAGACATCACATGCTTTAATGACAGCAAACGTGTCTTTAAACAAAGATGGCCACCACAATCCTGCTCGAAGGATAATCCTCGTTGTGGTTTCAGCAGAAAAGTGGCCACCTCTGATGCCCTCATGAGCTTGGGATATTATCGGTCATATCTCATATTCATAGGCACATCGTCGAATAATGCCGTCAATGCCCTTTTTGTAAAGTTGTCCCGCAATTAACTGAAAGGGCGCTGCTTTTATTAAAAAAAAAAAATTCGTTGTACACAGGCCTTCTTTTAGTCGACCTGTTGTGAGGAACTGAGTGATCTCCTCAACCCAAAGGGGTGTGGCATCGATCTGAAAAAGGCATGCATCAAGAAGATCATCGTTGACTGGTGCAGTTGCTTTTTCAGCACTTGGTAGTCTGGAAAGGTGATCCGCCATGAAATGTTGGGACCTTTTTCGAACGACTATACGAAAATTGAATTCCTCCAAAATTAGTAGCCATCGAGCTATTCGTCCCGTCTTACAGGAGTTATTAACGATATATAGGAGTGCTTGATGGTTTGTGTAGAAAGCAAACGTCTGGCCTAATAAATAATGTCGTAGTTGTTGTACCGCATAGACCATTGCCAATGCTTCTCTCTCGGTAGTGGTATAGTTTACTTCAGCAGGCACCAGTTGCTTGCTTAAGAAACATATGGGAAAGTCCTTGCCATACTCGCCTGGTTGTGCAGGAAGACCCCCAATGGCATATTTACTTGCGTCAGTATGCACATAGAATTCTATCGTGTAATCTGGCGAGCGGAGTATGGGAGCCGTTGTGAGTGCTGTCTTCAACTCCTCAAAGGCCTTAATTCGTTCTTCGGTCCAGCAAGGATCTACCACAACTAAATAAACGAGACGTGCCTTGCCGGCATAGTCGATTATAAAGATGCGATAGTAGTTGGTATGACCGAGGAAGACATATACTTCCTTCACTGTTGCAGGTAGGGGCATGTCCACGATAACCTTGATTTTTGACGGGTCGGTAGAAATACCGTCCTTTGATATTATATGCCTTAGTACAACCCCGTGGGTGACCCATATTTGACATTTATGAGAGTTTAGTGAGATGCCGAACCTACGACAACGAATGAAGATTTTCTCCAAGGCATCTAGGTGCATAGCAGCGGAAGAATGTACACCTAGATCGCCGAGATAAATCTCCACAACCCGATGTAACAGATTTTGAAAGACCAGTTGCATGTCCCGTTGGAATGTTGAGGGAGCATTACATAAGCCAAAAGGCATAAAGTTATAAGCGTAAACGCCGCTCTCTGTGGCAAAAGCCATTTTATGTTTATCTTCAGGGGCTATTTGAACAAGGAAATAGCCGCTGAACCCATCCAAGAAGCTGAAAGCTTCAGCTCTTGCCATTTCCTCTAATATTTGGGTCGTTAGGGGCAAGGGAAAATGGTCTTTCCTCGTAACCGCATTAAGGTTCTTGAGGTCAACACAGATACGAAGCTTGCCGTTTTTCTTGGGTACAACCACAATGGGTGATACCCAATCAGTATGTTGGACTTCATAAATGAAACCAGCATCCAGCAATTTTTTAATATCTTCATCGATCCTCTCACGATAGACTGGCTTACTGTGGTAAGGTTTAGCCCTAACAGGCTTAGCATTGTTTTCTAGAGGAATCCGATGTACTACTATTTCAGGAGGGATTCCTTTCATCTCGGTATAATTCCATGCAAATACATCCCCGTATTTGCGTAATAAAGTCTCTAGATCAGACAGTTGGGTTGATGACAAATGTGCACCAACATGAACTATTCAATCTATGGCCTCATCAGGATCTTTAAGGTTTAGTGGAATTGCCTTAGCGGGTCCTTCAATGGAATTGGAACTTGGTGTAGGTTCCTGATGTGGCTGCGGTAACTGGATAACAACGTCATCCATTGTAAAATCTTTGAACTTCTGTGAAAGATCGAAAGGTGGGTTCACAAAACGTTCTGGGACTTTAGAAATCATTTGAGGTGATTCTTTACCAGACGTGGAAGCTTTGTCGGAGTGTTTGTTGTCTGTCCTCTCTGACAAGGGCTTGATTGGCTGTTTAAGCTTCGCATGCATCTGTTTTTGTCGCTCGATTAATTTTGTATCAATAATGTTATTTTTTTGTAACCGAGGTTTTTGTGGTTTTTGAATGGGTGGTGTTGTGGCCTCACTTACCATATCGTCGTCGATTGTATCCCAGACTTCATCGAGATACACGTCCCAAGTATATACTTTGGATTTGGGCCTATATGCTTGTGTGTTTGGTACTTTGGATGTTAGTTGGACATGAGCCAACGGTCCTGGTGACTTGATCTCCTTAGGAATGACTTTGGACGGATAACGTTGAGCATCTAGATAGAGGAGTACATGATCATCCGTCATTTCGACATCCTCCATGGAAAGAATACCTTCTTCCGAAACATGGGCAGTAGAGACACTAGGTTCTCCTGGGCACCAAGCTATAGGAATGGGGTCTATCATCATGAGGGGAATGATGGGTGTGTCAATGTCCGTAGAAGATGCTTCTGCAGCCGTTTCGATACGAGATCGATTTGAATCTACACAGTCCACGGTATATAGTGGTTCGCGTATAGTGTCCTTTTGGTTGGATCAGGAAACTATCTGATTCGTCATATGTTGTAGATGACCAATCATCGTAGACCTTGGCGGGTTTGACATGGCCATTTGAGTCAACCGTGACTCGTTTATCGTGGTTGCCAAAGGTAATTTTGCTGTTCTTCCAGTCTTGGATGACACCGGCCATCTGGAGCCAGGGTGTACCAAGAAGGAGTTTATATGTATTGGCATCTTCTGGTAAGTCTAAGATGACACAATCGATGATAAACTTGACACCTGCTATTTGAACTTTGATATTTGATAAATGACCAGCAGGGTCGGTAACTCGTTGATCAGCCATACAAAGTTTATATCGTGGTTGATCGAGGGTATGGAAGCCACATGACTTTGCCAATGACAAAGCCATTATATTGACGCCTGATCGGCTATCGAGGATAGCGGATACTGCGGGATAATCTTTATAAGACAAGGGTAGTGTGATGCTATTCCCCTTAACAACACCTATATTCATCAGATTCATAGGAATCTGAGGAATTTCAGGAATCGCTTCTGGTTTTTGCTGTTCATCAAGAATAGGAGGCAGCTAAAAACTACGATGGATATAACGTTGAAGTCTGGTGAAGGATTTGATAGCACTATGGAATGGCATGGTGAGTTGAGCTTGCAGGAGGTCAGAAAATACTTCAAGTCCCTAGAGGGATTGCTCCTTTTCGGGGATATGAGCTGATAATGGACTGTTTGTATGTTTTTCCTCTCGCAAAAATTCATCTCAAAATTCATTGTATTGTCTTTGTTCCACTTTTGGGTCTGGGTAATCTTTTGGTGCTGTGGAGGTCGTCAAATGGCTGCCATGTGGGTCAGCTGATTGTCCCTTGTTTTGCTGCTGTTCGTGTTGTTGGCGTTGTGCTCTAGTAAGAACTCTAACAGGTTCGGATGTGATATGACATGCTGGTAGGATCCTGTTAGGTTGTTTAGGACAGTCTTTGAAACTGTGTTTGCGAACACAGTCGGGACATTCTGCATGGTATTGGTTTTTAACTTTACAGTCAGCCATGAAATGTCCTGTTTCGCCACAGATAAAGCAGCGGTTGCTCATGGGTCCGGTGGCGATAGCGTAACCATCTTGGATGGCTAGCTGAGTTGGGTTGTCTTTTGGTGTGGAATACTCATCTTGTTTGCACGAGCATGAGTTGTCGATTTTATACTGGTGATTGCTAGATGATGGGATTGATGTATCAAGATGATATGATTGATCGTAGGAGTTTTCTACCAGGTGTGTGCGTGCAGACTCTCAAGGATGTCTATTTTTTTGTGCTCCTAGATCCTGTTGTCCTCGTGGTGGTGGTCCTAAGAGTGCCAGTTGTTGTTGAGGTTGATGTCTAGGTGGTCTGGGCAACTCTTGTATATGGATCTGGTTGTTTCGTAGTGGATAGGACGTGTGTTGTTGCTGTGAAACAAATGGCTGTCGAGGAGGTTGATAATGTCCTCCTGACTGGTTGTGAGGCTGATTCCTCGGGTTATAATAGCAATAAAGGGAGGTATGCCCCATAAAGTCACAGATTTCACATTTGATCAAGGAGGTATCTGGGACTGGTTGGTATGAAGGGCACTCATTGCCAGTGTGTGTACCTCGGCAGTGAGGGCACCACATGTTCTCTCGTCTATGATGGATTTGGCCAGTGGGTAACTGACCTGGCATCAAACTTTTGATAGACTTAAGAGTGTTTTGAAACTCTTTGTGAGTTTCTCCATCTGTTGTTGGTGTTGCTAAGTAATCAATTCCATCTGTGTTTTTCATAATTGTTCTCGTGTGTCATCGTTTGGTCGAGCTTCTTGGACAGCACGATGTGCTCTCCGTTCTCGTGGTTCCTCAACATCTAAGCCCTCGTCTTCTTCTCGAATGGCAGCAGACATGGCTTGTTTCAATGATGTATATTCATCATTGGAACGAAGTTCACGTCTGATCCATCGGGGAAGTCCAACGAGGAACCAAATGATGAGTATGGACTCGGTAGGTTGCTCTTCTACCTAACTTTTTAATCGTTTAAATCGTTCAATATAGTCACGTACTTTTTCGTCTTATGTAATTTTGATATTACTTAGTTTGACAAAAGGACTTTCGATCAAGCGAAAAGGCTTGAATTATTTAATAAATGCCTCTTTCAAGAGTAACCAGTCACGTTTATCTTCACGATCAAGGTTAAAAAACCACTCTCGTGCTCGATCGATCATGGTCATCGAGAAGAGCTATACCATGGCCTCTGGTGCTGTCTCGCCGTAGACGTCACATGCATTCTCAAAGACTTGGAGAAATTGCTGAGGATCAGTATTACCATCGTACTTAGGTAAGTCTAGCTTTGGGGTCCTTTTTTGAGTACGTGGAATATTGTTTGCGAAAGCTCCGTTTAAGTGAGCTCTTGCATGGGATGATTCGGCAGCATGGAATTGTGGTCATTCGTAAGGAGCTTCATAACGCGTAGGTTCCCATCTGTCGAATGGGTTTGTGGATGGCTCTTGGACTTGGGATTTCATCCTTGAATACCTATTAAATCGAGCCTGTTCGGTAGATGGTGAGAATATCTCTGGTGGATAGTCCTCTGTAGTATTCGGATTGTTAGGGCGATCCATGATAGCTCGTAGAGTGTTGTAGGATGGTGGAAATAAATTTGTGCACTCTGGGTATAGTGGATATGGATGTCAAAATGCGGGTGTTGTCATCTGTTACCGATTGATTTTGGTTTGGAATGGTCGATGGAGGTCGTTTGAAGGCCATAAATCGTAATATTACGGTCTACTGCAGTTTGTGACGGTTAAGGACGGATGTGCATCAGTCGGAACTTGAGTGAGGTTCCGGCTCCGGTTGAAATTTGACAGGGTTCCGGCTCCGGTTGAGATTGGAAGTAGGCCGTCGGTTGAGAGGGGCTTGTGTCCTCCGGTTGAGATTCAAGAGCAGTGTTCCGGCTGAGATTTGAGCAGAGTGCTCCGGTTGAGATTTGAGAAGGGTGCTCCGGTCGAGATTTGAGTAGAGTATTTCGGTTGAGATTTGAGAAGGGTGCTCCGGTCGAGATCTGAGTAGAGTATTCTGGTCGAGATCTGAGTAGAGTGCTTCGGTCGAGATTGGACTGAACACTCCAGTTGAGATGTGATGGCAGTGCTCCAGTCGAGTTTTTTACTAAGCACTTCGGTTGAGATGCGAGCAAAATGCTCCGGTTGAGAATTGATGGCAGTGCTCCGGTTGAGTTTTTACTGAGCACTTCAGTTGAGATGCGAGCGAAATGCTCCGGTTGAGAATTGATGGCAGTGCTCTGGTCAAGTTTTTACTGAGCACTTCAGTTGAGATGCGAGCGAAATGCTCCGGTTGAGAATTGATGGCAGTGCTCCGGTCGAGTTTTTTTTTCTGAGCACTTCGGTTGAGATGCAAGCGAAATGCTCCAGTTGAGAATTGATGGTTTCGTTCAGTCGAGAGGTATGAGGTAGTGGTCCGGCTCCGGTTGAGATTGTGGAGCTCGTCGTGGTGAGGATCGTGAGACTATGGTTGAGAAACGAGCAGGACTTCGGTCCAGACCGACGGGATGAGGTCGTCAATGAATGTGTAGGAGCTCTCAGACGATGGTGTCGCAACACACGAGATTGAGATAGGGCTTGGTTGAGCATGTGTGTAGTTGTGGAACGGCGCCAAATGTTCACTTATTCACTGAATCTGTGAACACGTTCTTCTCTTTTTGCTGCTTATCTCTCTTGGATTACCTCTGTCATTATGGTTCTTTGTGATTATTCTTCTTATTAGAACATTTACAGAGCAGAAGCAATATTCAAGGATGCATCACGTAATTCTTAGTCTGTCAGTGGATAGTTTAAATCCGATACTCAGCTACATGCATACACTAGCCATGCAACCATCTACAGCTCAAACAGATTAGGATTCAGCACAGAGAGCAATCCTACTACTAACTACTGAATCAGAGAACAATCAAGAACTAGAATAGCTATTGAAACCAAAACCAGATTCAAGAAACAAGAAACAAGATTCCTAACAGCATTTAACAATCTAGGAATCAAGAAACATACATTACTTGATGCCTAAATTATCCAAGAACATCAAGAACTAGAATGTCAAGACTGTGCAAGATTTACACCACATTTCTTGCCTCTATAGTTTACTTGAATGCTGATTTCTACAAGATTCCACAAGCAAGAATTGAAGCTAATCCACAACTAAGCAAGAACAAGAAACAAGAATCTAGTTAATTCACAAGCAAGAAATCAAGCATGCTCATAGAAATATCACTCAAGATCATTGCCATGAACAAGGAGCTTAGTGATCTTCAAGAACTCTTGGAGGATCCTCTTTATTAGTTCAAGAGAACTTGAAAATACAATCAAAAGCTCCCTCACAAGAGAGGGGGGCCCTTAAATAAGCAAGAAGGCTGCCCATGTGGAGCCCATGTGGCAATTCCACTAAATTAAAAATTACATGTGGAATTTGCCCTTCTACTAGAGGTCACCATCAAAAGGTGGCTCACTCTTACTATTTTAAGGGGGTCTACATTTATTACAACTATTTAAGAAAATGTTACTAGCTCCTACATGGTCATTCCTTCTTTGGGATACACCACGTAGGCTCACATAGTTAATCACTATCTGCCTATCTAGTATTTCCTTGGCTCTTAGCTTCTTCTGCTCTCTTCCTTCTGAGACCTCCTCGGTCATGGGTGAGAGATAACTTATGTCTTCAGCTTGGCTTGGTACTAGAGAATCGGCTAACATCGTCGATGATTAGGTGGCTGGGGTACTTCTTCTGATTGAGTCTCTTTGGACTCCCCATCTGTCTTCTTAGCCTTGTCGTTTTCATATTTGACTTGTGACCTTGGCTGTCGATCTTGTTGGTGTTGTTGTTGGCAGCGTTACTGCTCCAATGGATCCAAGCAGATCCATTCTCTTCCCCCCCAAAAAAAAATCTGTTGGTGGGGATGTGGTTGCTGGTAAATGTTCATGCTCAAGATTGGATCAGTGTGTGGAACACGTAGTTGAAAACATGGGGAACATGTGATTGGACTAAAGATTGAAAAATTTTTAACTAAATTTGTTTCGATTTTGTTGTAGTTGACTCAAAGATTAATATGGCAATGAGATGCAGGAATTAACTCTGACTGTACATGGATATCTGATATTTCTCAAAAGTCCTACTACTGTTGTACAAGGTAATCTAAAGATGGATAGATGAATGAAAATCTGTTTTAAAGATGCTCTATACAAGACTCTCGTGCAGTAGCTATTCCTCATGCAAAAATCAATCACACAAAATAGGTGAAGAGAAACAAGGAAATAAACAAACGTTACAGAGAGTTAGAACTGTATGGCACTTGTCGAACAAAACTTGCATTCATCAACATTGATAATGTACCTTGATAGTTGTAATATTTCGTTTGTGTTGTAGAGTAATGTGACTTACTCTCATATGCCCTTGTCAAAACAAGACAAGGTTGGTGACACTAAAATCTACCATCATTGATAGCAGATGTTGTAAGATATAGCTTGAGATGCAGGTATAGTTGAGGTACTATGTCCTGAGGACCTCGTTGAACAAGAGATTCAGAACCGAATCTCTATTTGGATTTCTGAGACCTAGATTTATTATGTATTGGCACATTGGAAATCGTATCAACATATGGAAAGACAAAAGAGATTTGAGTTCGCAAAAAGGGAGAAAAAAACTGCCAATTCCGTGTGGAGGTTGCTCTTGGTTGGACATTGTACAGATGACGGAATATCAGTTTCACTTTCTTTCGACAAGAACTCATTTCGGATTGTCTTTTTGCATTATGGCCCTGGTGTATTGTGCGGTGATGTAAAAGTTTGCAAGAAACTTCTCAATTGAGCAGCAAGTTGAACTGTTGGGTGCTATGGTGCTCGTGTGGTTGTCGTGAGGATCCTATCGGGAGTCATAACTAACGTTACATTCAGGTAGGATGCTACTTGGTTGCTTTGGACAGTCTTTGAAACTGTGTTTTCAGATATAGTCGGGACACTCAGCATGGTATTGGGTCTTAATTGGACAATCAACCATTAAGTGGTCGGTTTCACCACAGATGAAACATCTAGTGTGCAGTGGCCCTTGTATAACGGCGTAGCCATCTTGTATGGCTAGTGGTTCTGGACTTTCTGGTGGATATTCATGATAAGGCAAGGCATTTCCAGATTGTGATGGGTGTTCTTCATATTGTTGAACTGTATGTGCTTAGATAGGTCAATATGAAGGACAAGCATCAACAGTATGCATAGCCCGGCAGTGTGGGCACCATATTGTTTTTCATCTATAAGGTACCTGTGCAGGGTTTGGCTGACTAGCCATATTGCTTTGGATAGACTTCAGGGTAGCTTGAAACTCATTGGTGAGTTTTTCCATCTGTAGTTGATGTTGCTTATTAAGCAACTCCAACTGGGATTCCCAAAGCTGATCTCGGGTGTCCTCGATCGGCTTTGACTCATGGACAAGAGCGCGCGGTGCTCGCCTTTCCCTAGATTCGTCAACATCTAATCCTTTGTCTTCCTCCTTGATGGCATCAGACATAGCTAACTTTAGACTCGTGTATTCATCATTGGATTTAAGCTCGCATCTAATCCATCTTGGAAGGCCGACTAAGAACCAGATGATGAGCATCTGTTCAGAGGGCTGTTCTTGTATTTGACTTTTGAGGTGTTTGAAACGCTCGATATAGTCTCGTACGTGTTCGTCTTTTGTCATCTTGATGTTACTCAATTTGACAAAAGGGCTCTCTACCAAGTGAAAGGGCTTAAAACGCTTGATAAAAGACTCTATCAAAATTGACCAGTCGGTCTTTTCGTCACGATCAAGGTTGAAAAATGAATCACGTGCTTTAGCGATCATGGTCATCGAAAATAGTTGGACCATAGCATTGGGAGATGTTTCTCCGGTTGAGATTGGATGCACTATGTCGGTTGAGATTTAACTGAGCACTCCGGTTGAGATGTGAGCGTGAGCTCTGGTTGAGATTTGAGCTAGGCTCCGGTTGAGATTTGAGCTGGAGCTCTGGTTGAGATGTGAGCATGAGCTTGGGTTGAGATTTTACTGAGAGCTCCGGTTGAGATGTGAGCGTGAGCTCGGCTTGAGATTTGAGCTGGAGCTCCGGTTGAGATGTGAGCGTGAGCTCCGGTTGAGATTTTACTGAGAGCTCCGGTTGAGATGTGAGCGTGAGCTCCGCTTGAGATTTGAGCTGGAGCTCCGGTTGAGATGTGAGCGTGAGCTCCGGTTGAGATTTTACTGAGAGCTCTTGTTGAGATTTCTACGTGAGGGGACGAAAGGTGCATGAGTTTGTGTTGAAGGAAACCCAGGTCTGTTAGTGTGTTTGTTTACCAATGATTGGCGAGGTTAACAGCTCGTGGATTTGAACAATAATGTAGCCAACGATGTGGCTCTGTTCAGTGTGTAGAAACTCAAATTTGTTTAAAGATTTGGAGTGTTGTTGTAGGTATCTGAGCGTGGACAAGGTTGCGGGTTTCTGCTGTAGAAGGTGTTGGAGTTCAATGGGCAACGGTGTCAAATGTTGACAGATCCCCTATTCCAGAGGACCTGTTGGTTATCTTCTTCTTCTTTATCTCTTGCTTACGGCTTAACGACTGGTATTCTGCCTGTCAATAGAGGATGTGGGCACTTCTTGAGATTATCGTTCTTATTTACAGGCCCAGATTGGGCAGAAGGGACAAATAGGTCATTGTAGTTTTATTTTTTTTTGTCCTGCCTGTCAGAGGACTACTCAGGGTCAAACTCTCTTGAACACACTTACATTCTACATAGATGCAAGCCAAGAACGCTCATTTGCAAATCAGCATGCAGCCCAAATGAAAGTTCAATAGTTTCTACAGCTACCTATACTTAAAACGGACTGAATCAGAGCCTACAATACATTAACATTGAGCTATACTTCCATAGATTGACAAAACAAGAAACAAGAACTAATCTACAACATTTTAGAAGTCCAAGAATCAAGAAACCAACCAGCCTTTTGATTCTTGGACTCCCCAAGAACATCAAGAACTAGATTGTCAGAGATATGCAAGAACTACACCACAAATCCAGCCTATGTAGTTTACCTGAATGCTGGTTCCTACATTATTCCACAAGGAAGCAAGAAAGCTAATCTACTCTACGAACGCAGCAAATCTAATCCACTCTACAGTCCACAACCACAGACAATGAATGGAAGGGCATGATCATAGGGGCATCACTCAAGAAAACCATCATGATCAAGGAGCTCAAAGGATGCATCTAACTCGTGAAAGCTCTTCTTATTTCAGCATGGAGTTGATACAATTATAAAAAGCTCTTTTTCATAAAGAGGGGGTCTCTTAAATAAGCAAGAGAGCTCCTTAGGTGGCATCCTAGTGGAATTTCCATATTTCACAAATTACAAGTGGAATAATGCTCTCTAGTACATGCCACCATCGAAAGGTGGCTCACTCTACTCTCTTTAAGAGGGGTCTACTTGCATTTATTACATTTGCTTAGAAGTACTAGTTCCTACATGGTCATTCCATCTTTCGGGATTCACCATGAGGCTTACATAGTTCTTGCATGTCTTTCCTAGCTAGTATTTCTCGGCTCTCATGCTCGGCTCTTAGCCTTCATGAGTCTCGTCTTCTCAGAGACCTCCTCGCTCTAAGGTGAGAGGTGCTCTTGAGTTGCTCTGTTCGAGTATCTTGGGGATTCATCAGAATCAGCCAACACTCTTGTGAAATGCCGCAACTCTCCTTACTAGAGTAGGCAATTTCTCCTTCCTTGTCACTCATGAGTTTAGTGTACCATTTAGGTAACTTACGTTGGGGTGAACCACTATGAGGTGAATAGGAATCCCATGGTGTATCTTGCTCCTTCTTTTTGTCACCTGCAACCTCAGTCTTCTCTGATCCAATAGATTTGTTTCTCACTCTCCATCTTGTCTCCATGGTGGGAGCAGTACCACGTCCCTCATCATCATCACAATCATCTTCCTGTGGTGGTAGAACTAGTTCATCCTCTTTGAAAATCTTGGATAGCTCATCATTATCCTTTTCTTCATCTCCAAATCTATGGATTTCATCAAATAGCACATCACGACTTATGTGCACACATAGCCCATTAGGATCATAACATCTATATCCTTTGGTTTGTTCATCATAACCTGTAAAAATGTACTTCAAGGCCTTTATGTGCATTTTGGCTCTCTCTTTCTTAGGTATGTGAACATACACTCGGAATCCAAATACTCGCAACCCATCCATCTTAGGCTTCTTACCATTGAATGCCTCCTTGAGTGTGCGATTTCGTATAGAAACTATAGGACAACAATTCTAGGGCTTCTATATGTGTCATCATTGCCCTAGCTGCTTTGACAATGGTACGATTCTTCTTTCAGCTACCCCATTTTGTTGAGGTGTATCAACCTATGCAAACTCCTGTTTAATGCCATGCTCCTTGCAAAAGTCAATAAAAGCTGTGGAACGATACTCACCACCACGATCTGCCCTAAGTGTCTTGATCTTAGCATCTGACTGACTTTCCACCAATGCTTCGAAGCCTTTGAAGCATCCAAATGTGTCAGACTTCTACTTAATGGTGTAGATCTAGGTCTTTCGTGAGTAATCATCAATGAAGGTTAGAAAAAAAAATGAAACACCAATAGACATTACCTTCATTGGCCCACATAGGTCAGAGTGTATCAACTCAAACACTCGTTTTGCCCTTGTTGCTCTTTCTTTGTTGAGCTTCTTCCTATGTAACTTGCCTAGCACGCACTCCTTGCAAATGGACTCTTCTTTGTCATCTAAGCTAGGTAGACCTATTACCATCTTGAGCTTACGAAGTAGCCTCAAGCTCTTGAAGTTCAAATGCCCCATATGTCTATGCCATAAATCACTTTGTGATATAGATGTTGATGCTAATGCATTGCACTTCGTAACAAACCACAAGTTTTATCCCTAAAGCCATCAACAATCACCTTGAAACCTTGGTTCACATCCTTGATCTGGCATTTCTTGTTGTTGAACTCCACCTTCAACTTATGAACTGTCATCGTACCAAGAGATAATAGACTCTTTTGAAGACCAGGAACATACAACACATTTTCAATTATCTTCACATGTCAATCAAAAAATTGAATAGGTATTGCACCAACTCCATGAATTTGGCACTCATCGCCATTCGCCTTCGCAACTCTATCTCCATCGTCAGTAAGCTCCAGGTTTTTAAACCATGATTTGTTGCCAGTCATGTGTCTCCATGTACCAATGCGTGTGATCAATGGAATGTTGCAATGCTAATGCTGTCGCAAATGCCATCGTGCCTTGATCTTTGTTATTGTTATCATTCTCTTCCTTGACAAGATTGGTCAACTGCTTCACTTTGCCCCTCTTAATGTTCGCCTTCTTCTTGCGACAATCTCTTGCCCAATGTCCAGGCTTTTGGCAATAGAAACAATTGCCTTTCTTCTTCTTGTCAGATGTGGATCCTTGATTGTCATCCTCCACATTCGACTTCTTGGATTGCTTCTTATATTTATGCTTCCCTTTGGCTAGCATTGCTTGCTCTTCCGATGAGGGGTAGTCAAGTTTTTACCACTTCACGTCTTTGTTCCTCCTGGAATATGTCAAGTTCGTCTTTCACCAACATTGAATACTTAGCATTGAGCCTATATTGGCATTGGCGTATAAGTACCGCTTCTTCTTTCAAGTCAATTCGATGTTGACCAAATTTCTTGTTAATGCCTTTTTTGGGAAATTAACAAGGATTTGTCATATATGACCTCGACAGAGATAGTGTCATTTGGATTAATCATACCCATAGTCATATTGGTGAAATAATATCCTTGTATTTCGCATTGTGAAGGTTGTGCTTTGTCTGCATTGTCAGATACTTCAGTCTCTTCAATCTCGTAACAATCCATATAATTTGTTTCAATGTCTTCTTTTTCTGAAAAGATATGAAGAGCATAAGACGATTGCTGGGACGTAAAGCTTGTATCTGATTGAGCAGTTCCTCCTTCATATACTCACATTGCCATGTGATAACATGCTCGTGCAGCTTTCCTTGTTCGTCATATTCTCCAGTTCGAAACCGCAACTCCTTTTTCTTCCAATGAACACTGGCATTTGCTTGATATAGCTAGGGTCTTCCGATAAGGATGGAGTAGTTGCCCATTCCGACTGGTCGGATTACAATAAATTTTATGATAAATGGTATATCTTGGATATACACAGTGACTTCTTTCAGCTCGCCTACAGGCTTCCTCCTTGTCGAGTCGGCCAATTTGATCTCTCTCTGAGTAGGCTGGATATTAGTAAGTCCAAGTGCATGCGCCGTATCTTCCGTCATAATATTGATGCTTGACCCAAATTCAATTGGTACTTTTTCAATTAAACACCCTGAGATAGAGAAGTCAATCTCTGGCGCTCCCAGGTCTCCAAGGTCAACGACAAGAAGGGATATCTGTAGAGAAATCTTTTTCTTCCTCCTTTTCTACGATAGACTCTTTAGCTACTTCCGATAATAATTGTTGTCCGATAGCAGCTGCTCAAATGTGATATTTGGCCTCAAGGAGCCAATATTGGAAGCAATGTCATATTGCTTCTTTGTCTGCAACCTGAAGTCCACGACAACATTGGATAGTTTTGAACTTAACGGAACTTCCTCCTCATCTTCAAAAGTGACCTTCTTTTGAAGCGGGTTGGATTTAAGTTCTTCTTCGATTAAGTTTTCGCTTCCTCAGCAACATCCTTCTTAAACAACTTGGCAGCGTTTCTGTCATAATCAGAGTCGTCCTTCAAGTCTTTTTGGGTAATAGACTTGTTCTTCAACTTCTTTGTCGGATGCTTTATTTTTCCAAGTCTAGCTAAGCTCTCTTTCGTTGGTTTGGGTGATTTTGAAGTGCTTTGAGTGGAATCTTTACAAACATCTTCCAAATCACTTGGCCAATTGGTTTCAGTGACCAGCAAAGTGCCTTCGTCAGAGCATTCAATTCTCTACACGACTTCATCTTCCTACTTCTTCTTTATCTCTGGATCTGCACTTGGAGACTGGACATATTTGTACAACACCTTCGGCTTTTGAGGCTTTGGGTAGCCTGCAGCTTGATGTCCTTTTTTTGAGCAATTTGAACATAATGGGACATAGCCGATTGGTCGGCGAGGCTCCGGGCAATCAGGTGAATAATGGCCTTGTGAGCCACAATTATAACAGTTGCCCGCTAGTTTCTTTGGTGGTAGAGTGACTGGTGTATAAACAGTCTTCTGATCTGAACTTGCTGTCTGAACAGGTACAAAGTGCTTGGTCCAGATTTTGGCTTGGGCTGCAACGCTGGTGCAGATGATCCTTTAATATAACGGCAATGCTCCTCCGGATCTGTTTCATATACATACAGAACATCTCCGTCTACACTCTCAACATAAGAAACTTGTTTAAATTTACATTCATGGTTAGAGTGACTTGGAGCTTCACATCTGGTATACCAGATATTCGGATCAGAAGAAGGTGCTTTTTGCCGCTTATCCGATACTTCAAATATCTATACTTTTAAATATTGCATTTGCTTGGACAGATCTGAAATATTCTTCTTCAAATCCTTGTCAATCTTTGAAGATGGTTCCTTGAAAGGCTTGGACTTCTTTTTAGTCTTTTTTTCCTTCCTATTTTTCTTATCATCTTTGGAAGAATTTGAGCTCTCTGTGTCGGAATCAGCGCTGAAACTTGATGACTCTGAACTATCAGATGAATTCTCCTTAGAGCTTGAATCATCAGATACAGCTGATGACTTCTTCTTTTTCTTCTTGTTGGAACGACGCTTCCGAGCAATCTTTGACGTTTCATGATTCTTTGTTGTCGCAATAACTTCATCCAAGGTATTCATGGGTCCTTGTCGGTAGTACATGTCAATCTTAATTGGTAGCCCTGCAAGGTACCATTCTATCTGCATTGCAACAAGATAGACACCCACTAATTTTCGAATTAAGTTTTTTGCCTTTCGGGTCTACCTTCTCAGTGACTCCTTCTCTTTCTTTTGAACAGAGTTCAGTCATGCAAGCACTCGGGTAGAGTAACCAATCTCGCGGAACTGAGTGGGAAAGGCTTCTCTCAGTAGGTCCCAAGTGTTAACGACTACATGATCCATTTGGCTGTACTCGGGCTTGTTTCCGCAGTAGACCAGGGAGTATGCGTAGTTTGTTTGCATTCGTTCCCTCACTATTGGAAACAACAATGGATTCAAACTGGGAGATGTAGCTATTAGCATCATCTAAAGAAGTTCCCTTTGTAACGGCCCTAATGGGGGGTTTGAACCATTAGGGGGCTACATTGGATGTGGGGGCCAGGCCTAATTTGGATAATAGTTAAGTAGGACCTTAGGCTATGCCTGCATGCAGTATAGGCATGTGTGTTGCATCCTAGTATGGGATATGATGTACATGCACTGTGTCTATGCATGGGTCTTTTCTATTATGAGTTAGGGGTACCTACATGCAATGGACATGCATGGGAGATAGGCATGAGTTGATAGCATGCCTACATGTGGATTCATTGCATGGACAGACAGGGGAGGGGCTTCTCTCTATATAAACCCACTCCTATGTCCATTTGATTCATTGAGAGTTTGCGGTCGTTATGCTGTCGGATTGGTAACCATACTAGGATGCAACACACATGCCTATATTGCATGCAGGCATAGTCTAAGGTCCTACTTAACTATTATCCAAATTAGGCCTGGCCCCTACATCCAAGGCAGTCCCCTAATGGTTCAAACCCCCCATTAGGGCTGTTACACACTTGAAGTAATCATACTTGATTTTTGAACTGGAATTGAATTTCCGGTTCTGTTTTGAGTTTATCGAGTAAGTTATTGAAATAACCTTCAGCTTCTTGATAGGTGGTAAAAGGTGGTGAGCCGTGCCGAAAGGATTGTTGAAGACTTTTGAAAAAGTTCTCACGAAGGCTTCTGTATCTTTCCAAACGCTCAACTCTAGAACTGCTTGAACTGCTTTCTGCAGTTGGCATTCATCTGTAACTGACAAACATCTAAATCCAACAGATTAGCAATCCCCAGCAACAACGCCAAAAATAAGCATATGTCGTGTTATACTTATCTTAATTGTAAGGATATGTAGTATAAAAGATTGTCGTTCCCCAAAGAGATCGCTTTCTAGTGTGATTTTAGATGCTTTTACCTCATTTATTGTTCTTGGATTGAAAGCTGGTTGTCAACGGACATTTAGAAGTATTGACAACCAGTATCACCGGTTAGGATGTGGTTTCAAACATACAAAAGTGAACGATATTGATGCCGACTAATCTCATATCGAACATGTTGCATTGCTGATTAGTGTATTCGACTTATCTGCCAGACCGATCTATCGATCTGTACGGTCTATGCACCTAATAAAGTTTGTCAGACAAGCAAGGACTATTGCATTAGATAAACCAAGGCATAGAAACATACAAATGTCTCAATACAATCCAAATGTAGTCCAACAATCTGTCCTCAACAATAGAAAGTGCTCATTCAAAAGTACGACTGACTACTAAGTTAAATTGCACGAGTATCCATATGCAAATTTCAGAGTATTGATTCACAACAATACAGAATGGCATCCTTGTCACGCGACTTTGCTCCAATGAGAAGCAAGCATGTGGAAGGTTACAACGTTTGCTTGAGATGTAACAAATGAGTCTTCTGGAATGTTCTTCTCTTAGGGCTAGCCTTCTTACTAAGATTCATGTCGTTTCATAACTGCCCTTTGGGTTATAGTCCTTCCTTCAGTCACATTTATTTAGGCCTGTTTATCTTCAATATATCTTTGAATAACTTGTCATTGTCAGGTCCATTAGATATTTCTTCATATTCGGTGGTTATCTTCATCAATTGAGTAGGTTGATTGGGATTTTGCATCACAAAATAGTAATTCAAGAAAAATATGCATGTAATAGGGTATTACAGGTTGTCATCAAGGAGCCAATGGTTTTGCTATTTTTGACTATTTTGTTCATGTTTCAAATTCTCTCTTGAGCCTTATTTCATTAGATTTTTTCTTATCTAACAAGTAGTTGAAAAAAAAAATCCCACTGATTTCTTATCTATTTCAATGTTTTGAATGTAAAGCGTACAAAGTTTTTTTCATGATATATCACGGAACTCATTCGTTGATGTACTAGTTTTGTAAGTAAGCAATGGTGTATCTTTTTTTTATGACTGCAAAAATAGGATAAATTCTAATGTACGAAATCTAAATTTGTAATAATATTAGGAAGTATAATAGTACTATACTTTTTCTTTTTCTTGATAATGATACCAGCGACACCCCTCAAAGCAAAAGCCAATAACTCAAAGAACTAACAACTCCTCCAACAATAAGGGGTGAGTGTCCTACACTTCCAACCAAGGTAATAACTACTTTCCCATCAATATTATGGGGTTTGTTAGAGAACTTGATGCCCTAGTTATTGTACATATCTCACTTCAATCATTGCCTCTTTCTGCAAAGTTAATATTGTCATTCGCATCAGAAAAAAAAGTTGTGGTTCTAACCAAGGATGTGTTGTCATCAAGCTAGCACCATCATCCCACTATGTGCCTGCCTACACAAGGCATAGAGGAGGTATCATTGCTTCATCTTTTATGACTATATGATCATTAGTTCTTGCATTAAACTCATTGGTCAAGTCAAAATTAAAAACTAGGCATCACTTTTTCCTAGTTCTAAATGTCTATGCTCCTAGCATCACCTAGGATTATGATGATATCTCCTCTTGATTAAGGATGACAAACTCATTATATCAGGAGAATTCAACATGTAGCTCATTACCTATGCCTCTCATCTTTGTATCCACAAAAACCACAGCTAAGGATCTTTGTATCAAAAACCACAACTAAGGATATGTGGAATAAGCTAGGAAATTTGCATAAAAAAAGTCTCTAGTAGACATGGTATATATATTTTTAAGTTGTTGTATCCCCTCATGACAAATGAAGGTGATGTTGTTACCAACTTTCTAAATGCATTCAATAGTGTGATGAGCAAGCTAATCTCAGTTGGTGTCAATATGCCAAAAAAAAAAGTCTCTCCCCCTGTTATGTTTAGCTAAATATTCATCGGGCAATTTCATAATGACCATAACCAGCAATATTGTGACTACTCTGAATCTTGATAAAGTAGTCGCCTCTTTGTTGTCAAAATAAATGTCATTGAGTATCGCTACCTACCGTCACTCCAACTTAGATTCATCAAGCCCTTTGGCAACCAATTTGTTTGGGGGCTTGTTATGTTTGAGAACAAAACTGACATATGCAATTTGATTTTCAAATTTAGCACTAGAGAGGCATTGGTAATCTCAAACATCCTTCTCAATGAAACTTATGCTATGAATAGTAATGGAAGGACTTTGCAAGAGAGAGTTGGAAGAAAAACCATTTATCATCAAAAAATACGATGATCAATCATGTGGAGGCAACTTTCCCAAACACCTAAGCACTCATAAATGTTAAAAATGTGATCCATGTTATGTCGACAAATGTATAAAGCCAAAAAGCTTTAGATTCTATACATTGCAACTTGTAAATCTCTCTACACTCTTTTATAGATTTCTCTTGCTTCACATGTTTCTTTTAATGATGATAGTTTGAATATCTTCACACTGGCTACAAGGTTTTTTGCAATGGTAAATTGACTATTTCTCTTCCTCGTTATTCCTCCCATGAGGAAGAGAAAAAAAAAAAATCGCCCGTTATTTTGCAATGGTTCTATGTCTTCTTCACATTTGCTACCTCTACCTTGTACAAAACGACAACAATTTTATGCAAATAATTAATTTTTACTACCTGTCTTCATGATGCTAGATTCTTCATAGGCAATGTCTTTCTTATCCAAGTTCTTCACTTGCTCAGCTCAATTCTTTACCATGACAATTAAATCTTTTCATGGAGGTCATTAAGTTACTCTTTTCAAGAGCTAAAAAAAACTTTTGATTGATCAAAGACTTTGTAGCTATACATATTCCAAGTTGCAATAGTTGTTGGTGGGCTCTCTTCAAATATGAAAAGTCGCCTTTGGCTCGTCTTCTAATCTTTGCCACGATTGTCTATGTTAGCTTATATTAACAAGTTACTAATTAGGTATTTACATGGCTCTTCAGACTTTTTGGTGATTTCTTTTCCACAATTTTTCTTTTCTTTTTACATAACCCAATTCCCAAATGCATTTCTTGCATGCAGTCTCAAGTTCGCTCCACACACCCGTCTCAAGTTCATTCCATGCCCAGCCTTTTTGGACCTTTCTTGATGCATGAATCTAGTCGTTTGCCTTGCATATGTTCTTTTTCCATACATAATTTAAAGGTTCGCCTTGAGCATATTGTAGGGCGTACATACTAATAAGGTTTTAGGTTTTTTTTTTGTAACGGCCTACAATCTAGTAAGGCTAACAAAAATTCAATGTTACTGAACCGGATATATCTCAATACATCATTTCTCAATATATCTAAGCTCACATTTATGGCCACTTACACATGCAAACTAATAAGCCGATTTCATATTTGTAAACATGCCTATAAAATGATTCCATTAACCTACAAATCATGAGACCCACTGCCCTATAGCATGTTGCAAGAGTAATGGTTCTTATGGAAAGAATTTCAAAGAATTCTCAATTATTAAGCCTAAGGTGGTGTCAAATTTCTTCATATCTGATTATAAGGGATTTTCGAAAATCACAAAATCTGAAATCTTTGAAAAGTCGTTTCCAAGTGGATAGAAGTTCATATCAATGTGGGTCTAAAATAAATCTGCCATAAAAAAGGAGACATACAATATTCAACCTTTCTAGAGTGCACCCCAAAAATCTTATAAGATCAACTCCATCATGCATTACCCAGTGATAGAAACCTGTTCCAAGTTTTTGAGATGGAATGTACTGTACTTTATAGCAGGTATCCATGCGAGAAGCCACGAACAAATTTCCACGCAATACGCAGAGACAGCACACGCAAAATTATCTGTCAAAAAACATTTTAAACATTCATGCCTAAAACTACACAAATGTATTTAAAAAGTCTTCTTTAAATATGTGGCACTTTTATAAATTAACCTACATTTAAAAAAAAACCAATAAAATAAAAATCTTAGAAATTAATTAGAAGACAAGCACGTCAATTTTTGTTGTGTTTATTATGTGCCCCTGCCTATAAGGCAGGGCCAAAAAAAAAAAAAAGAAGATCACAAGCAGTTTAAAACCAAAGCTGAATACAATAAGCCCGAGGCCCAAAAAGAAAAAAAAAAAAAAGGGAGACAAGCAGGTTATAAAACCAAAGTTGAATACAATAAGCCCCAGGCCCAAAAAAAAAAAAAAAAAAGGGGACAAGCAGGTTATAAAACCAAAGCTGAATACAATAAGCCCCAGGCCCAAAAAAAAGAAAAAAAAAAAAAAGGGGACAAGCAGGTTATAAAACCAAAGCTGAATACAATAAGCCCCAGGCCTAAAAAATTTAAAAAAAAAAAAGATCTCAAGTAAGTTAAAACAGGTAATAATGTTTTCGTAAAGAAAATGTGCAACTATTTTTGCGTTGGCGTCCTTCGTTGCTCGGGCCTCTACCCACTTAGTGGTGTAATCTGTGGCTATGAGGATGTATCGAGCTTGGGTATGTTTGGCTGCTAGACTGATGGGTCCAACAAAGTCAATCCCCCACTTATGGAAGGCTTCGCCTTCTATAATGGGAGTCAATGGTGTGAAGTCTGCTTTGGTATTTTGCTTTGCTCTTTGACAGACATCACATGCTTTAATGACAGCAAACGTGTCTTTAAACAAAGATGGCCACCACAATCCTGCTCGAAGGATAATCCTCGTTGTGGTTTCAGCAGAAAAGTGGCCACCTCTGATGCCCTCATGAGCTTGGGATATTATCGGTCATATCTCAGATTCATAGGCACATCGTCGAATAATGCCGTCAATGTCCTTTTTGTAAAGTTGTCCCGCAATTAACTGAAAGGGCGCTGCGTTTATTAAAAAAAAAAAAAATTCGTTGTACACAAACCTTCTTTTAGTCGACCTGTTGTGAGGAACTGAGTGATCTCCTCAACCCAAAGGGGTGTGGCATCGATCTGAAAAAGGCATGCATCAGGAAGATCATCGTTGACTGGTGTAGTTGCTTTTTCAGCACTTGGTAGTCTGGAAAGGTGATCCGCCATGAAATGTTGCGACCCTTTCCGAACGACTATACGGAAATTGAATTCCTCCAAAATTAGTAGCCATCGAGCTATTCGTCCCGTCTTACAGGAGTTATTAACGATATGTAGGAGTGCTTGATGGTCTGTGTAGAAAGCAAACGTCTGGCCTAATAAATAATGTCGTAGTTGTTGTACCGCATAGACCATTGCCAATGCTTCTCTCTCGGTAGTGGTATAGTTTACTTCAGCAGGCATCAGTTGCTTGCTTAAGAAACATATGGGAAAGTCCTTGCCATACTCGCCTGGTTGTGCAGGAAGACCCCCAATGGCATATTTACTTGCGTCAGTATGCACATGGAATTCTATCGTGTAATCCGGCGAGCGGAGTATGGGAGCCGTTGTGAGTGCTGTCTTCAACTCCTCAAAGGCCTTAATTCGTTCTTCGGTCCAGCAAGAATCTACCACAACTAAATAAACGAGACGTGCCTTGCCGACATAGTCGATTATAAAGATGCGATAGTAGTTGGTATGACCGAGGAAGACATATACTTCCTTCATTGTTGCAGGTAGGGGCATGTCCACGATAACCTTGATTTTTGACGAGTCGATAGAAATATCGTCCTTTGATATTATATGCCTTAGTACAACCCCGTGGGTGACCCATATTTGGCATTTATCAGAGTTTAGTGAGATGCCGAACCTACGACAACGAATGAAGATTTTCTCCAAGGCGTCTAGGTGCGTAGCAGCGGAAGAATGTACACCTAGATCGTCGAGATAAATCTCCACAACCCGATGTAACAGATCTTGAAAGACCAATTGCATGCCCCGTTGGAATGTTGAGGGAGCATTACATAAGCAAAAAGGCATGAAGTTATAAGTGTAAACGCCGCTCTCTGTGGCAAAAGCCATTTTATGTTTATCTTCAGGGGCTATTTGAACAAGGAAATAGCCGCTGAACCCATCCAAGAAGCTGAAAGCTTCAGCTCTTGCCATTTCCTCTAATATTTGGGTCGTTAGGGGCAAGGGAAAATGGTCTTTCCTCGTAACCGCATTAAGGTTCTTGAGGTCAACACAGATACGAAGCTTGCCGTTTTTCTTGGGTACAACCACAATGGGTGATACCCAATCAGTATGTTGGACTTCATAAATGAAACCAGCATCCAGCAATTTTTTAATATCTTCATCGATCCTCTCACGATAGACTGGGTTACTGCGGTAAGGTTTAGCCCTAACAGGCTTAGCATTGTTTCCTAGAGGAATCCGATGTACTACTATTTCAGGAGAGATTCCTTTCATCTCGGTATAATTCCATGCAAATACATCCCCGTATTTGCGTAATAAAGTCTCTAGATCAGACAATTGGGTTGATGACAAATGTGCACCAACATGAACTATTCAATCTATGTCCTCGTCAGGATCTTTAAGGTTTAGTGGAATTGTCTTAGCTGGTCCTTCAAAGGAATTGGAACTTGGTGTAGGTTCCCGATGTGGCTGCGGTAACTGGATAACAACGTCATCCATTGTAAAGTCTTTGAACTTCTGTGAAAGATCGAAAGGTGGGTCCACAAAATGTTCTGGGACTTTAGAAATCATCTGAGGTGATTCTTTACCAAACGTGGAAGCTTTGTCGGAGTGTTTGTTGTCTGTCCTCTCTGATAAGAGCTTGATTGGCTGTTTAAGCTTTGCATGCATCTGTTTTTGTCGCTCGATCAATTTTGTATCAATAATGTTATTTTTTTGTAACCGAGGTTTTTGTGGTTTTTGAATGGGTGGTGTTGTGGCCTCACTTACCATATCGTCGTCGATTGTATCCCAGACTTCATCGGGATACACGTCCCAAGTATATTCTTTTGGTTTTGGGCCTATATGCTTGTGTGTTTGGTACTTTGGATGTTAGTTGGACATGAGCCAACGGTCCTGGTGACTTGATCTCCTTAGGAATGACTTTGGACGGATAACGTTGAGCATCTAGATAGAGGAGTACATGATCATCCGTCATTTCGACATCCTCCATGGAAAGAATACCTTCTTCCGAAACATGGGCAGTAGAGACACTAGGTTCTCCTGGGCACCGGGGTCTATCATCATGAGGGGAATGATGGGTGTGTCAATGTCCGTAGAAGATGCTTCTGCAGCCGTTTTGATACGAGATCGATTTGAATCTACACAGTCCACGGTAGCTAGTGCATGACCCCAATTGATTATGTTTGTGGTTTGTGTATAGTGTCCTTTTGGTTGGATTGGGACACTATCTGATTCGTCATATGTTGTAGATGACCAATCATCGTAGATGGCCATTTGAGTCAACCGTGACTCGTTTATCGTGGTTGCCAAAGGTAATTTTGCTGTTCTTCCAGTCTTGGATGACACCGGCCATCTGGAGCCAGGGTGTACCAAGAAGGAGTTTATACGTATTGGCATCTTCTGGTAAGTCTAAGATGACACAATCGATGATAAACTTGACACCTGCTATTCGAACTTTGATATTTGATAAATGACCAGCAGGGTCGGTAACTCGTTGATTAGCCATACAAAGTTTATATCATGGTTGATCGAGGGTATGGAAGCCCCATGACTTTGCCAATGAAAAAGCCATTATATTGACGTTTGATCCGCTATCGAGGATAGCGGATACTGCAGGATAATCTTTATAGGACAAGGGTAGTGTGATGCTATTCCCCTTAACAACACCTATATTCATCATATTCATAGGAATCTGAGGAATTTCAGGAATCGCTTCTGGTTTTCGCTGTTCATCAAGAATAGGAGGCAGCTAAAAACTACGATGGATATACCGTTGAAGTCTGGTGAAGGATTTGATAGCACTATGGAATGGCATGGTGAGTTGAGCTTGCAGGAGGTCAAAAAATACTTCAAGTCCCTAGAGGGATTGCTCCTTTTCGGGGATATGAGCTGATAATGGACTGTTCGTATGTTTTTCCTCTCGCAAAAATTCATCTCAAAATTCATTGTATTGTCTTTGTTCCACTTTTGGTTCTGGGTAGTTTTTTGGTGCTGTGGAGGCCGTCAAATGGCTTCCATGTGGGTCAGTTGATTGTCCCTTGTTTTGCTACTGTTCGTGTTGTTGGCATTGTGCTCTAGTAAGAACTCTAACAGGTTCAGATGTGATATGACATGCTGGTAGGATCCTGTTAGGTTGTTTAGGACAGTCTTTGAAACTGTGTTTGCGAACACAGTCGGGACATTCTGCATGGTATTGGTTTTTAACTTTACAGTCAGCCATGAAATGTCCTGTTTCGCCACAGATAAAGCAGCGATTGCTCATGGGTCCGGTGGCGATAGCATAACCATCTTGGATGGCTAGCTGAGTTGGGTTGTCTTTTGGTGTGGAATACTCAACTTGCATGAGTTGTCGGTTTGATACTGGTAATTGCTAGATGATGGGATTGATGTATCAAGATGATATGATTGATTGTAGGAGTTTTCTACCAGGTGTGTGCGGTAGACTCTCGAGGATGTCTATTTTTTTGTGCTCCTAGATCCTGTTGTCCTCGTGGTGGTGGTCCTAAGAGTGCCAGTTGTTGTTGAGGTTGATGTCTAGGTGGGCTGGGAAACTTTTGTATATGGATCTGGTTGTTTCATAGTGGATAGCACGTGTGTTGTTGCTGTGAAACAAATGGTTGTCGAGGAGGTTGATAATGTCCTCCTGACTGGTTGTGCTGATTCCTTGGGTTATAATAGCAATAAAGGGAGGTGTGCCCCATAAAGTCACAGATTTCACATTTGATCAAGGAGGTATCTGGGACTTTTGTATGAAGGGCACTCATTGCCAGTGTGTGTACCTTGGTAGTGAGGGCACCACGTGTTCTCTCATCTATGATGGATTTGGCCAGTGGGTAACTGACCTGGCATCAAACTTTGGATAGACTTAAGAGTGTTTTGAAACCCTTTGGTGAGTTTCTCCATCTGTTGTTGGTGTTGCTGATTAAGCTCCATCTGTGTTTTCCATAACTGTTCTCGTGTGTCATCGTTTGGTCGAGCTTCTTGGACAACACGATGTGCTCTCCGTTCTCGTGGTTCCTCAACATCTAAGCCCTCGTCTTCTTCTCGAATGGCAGCAGACATGGCTTGTTTCAATGAGATGATTCGGCAGCATGGAATTGTGGTCGTTCGTAAGGAGCTTCATAACGCGTAGGTTCTCATCTGTCGAATGGGTTTGTGGATGGATCTTGGACTTGGGATTTCATCCTCGAATACCTATTAAATCGAGCCTGTTCGGTAGATGGTGAGACCATCTTTGGTGGATAGTCCTCTGTAGTATTCGGATTGTTAGGGTGATCCATGATAGCTCTTAGAGTGTCGTAGGATGGTGGATATAAATTTGTGCACTCTGGGTATAGTGGATACGGATGTCAAAATGCGGGTGTTGTCATCTGTTACCGATTGATTTTGGTTTGGAATGGTCGATGGAGGTCGTTTGAAGGCCATAAATCGTAATATTACGGTCTACTGCAGTTTGTGACGGTTAAGGACGGATGTGCATCAGTCGGAACTTGAGTGAGGTTCCGGCTCCGGTTGAAATTTGATAGGGTTCCGGCTCCGGTTGAGATTGGAAGTAGGCCGTCGGTTGAGAGGGGCTTGTGTCCTCCGGTTGAGATTCAAGAGCAGTGTTCCGGTTGAGATTTGAGCAGAGTGCTCCGGTTGAGATTTGAGAAGCGTGCTCCGGTCGAGACTTGAGTAGAGTATTCCGGTTGAGATTTGAGAAGGGTGCTCCGGTCGAGATCTGAGTAGAGTATTCTGGTCAAGATCTGAGTAGAGTGCTTCGGTCGAGATTGGACTGAACACTCTGGTTGAGATGTGATGGCAGTGCTCCGGTCGAGTTTTTTACTGAGCATTTCGGTTGAGATGCGAGCGAAATGCTCCGGTTGAGAATTGATGGCAGTGCTCCGATTGAGTTTTTACTGAGCACTTCGGTTGAGATGCGACCGAAATGCTCCGGTTGAGAATTGATGGCAGTGCTCCAGTCAAGTTTTTACTGAGCACTTCAGTTGAGATGCGAGCGAAATGCTCTAGTTGAGAATTGATGGCGGTGCTCCGGTCGAGTTTTTTTTTCTGAGCACTTCGGTTGAGATGCAAGCGAAATGCTCCGGTTGAGAATTGATGGTTTCGTTCGGTCGAGAGGTATGAGGTAGTGGTCCGACTCCGGTTGAGATTGTGGAGTTCGTCGTGGTGAAGATCGTGAGACTCTGGTTGAGAAACGAGCAGGACTTCGGTCCAGACCGACGGGATGAGCTCGTCAATGAATGTGTAGGAGCTCTCAGAAGATGGTGTCGCAATACAGGAGATTGAGATAGGGCTTGGCTGAGCATGTGTGTAGCTGTGGAATGGCGCCAAATGTTCACTTATTCACTGTGAATACGTTCTTCTCTTTTTGCTGCTTATCTCTCTTGGATTACCTCTGTCATTATGGTTCTTTGTGATTATTCTTCTTATTAGAACGTTTACAGAGCAGAAGCAATATTCAAGGATGCATCACGTAATTCCCAGTCTATCAGTGGGTAACTTAAATCCGATACTCAGCTACATGCATACACTAGCCATGCAACCATCTACAGCTCAAACAGATTAGGATTCAGCACAGAGAGCAATCCTACTACTAACTACTGAATCAAAGAACAATCAAGAACTAGAATAGCTATTGAAAGCAAAACCAGATTCAAGAAACAAGAAACAAGATCCCTAGCAGCATTTAACAATCTAGGAATCAAGAAACATACATTACTTGATGCCTAAATTATCCAAGAACATCAAGAACTAGAATGTCAAGACTATGCAAGATTTACACCACATTGCTACAAGATTCCACAAGCAAGAATTGAAGCTAATCCACAACTAAGCAAGAACAAGAAACAAGAATCTAGTTAATTCACAAGCAAGAAATCAAGCATGCTCATAGAAATATCACTCTAGATCATTGCCATGAACAAGGAACTTAGTGATCTTCAAGAACTCGTGGAGGATCCTCTTTATTAGTTCAAGAGAACTTGAAAATACAGTCAAAACTTCCTCACAAGAGAGAGGGGCCCTTAAATAAGCAAGAAGGCTGCCCATGTGGAGCCCATGTGGCAATTCCACTAAATTAGAAATTACATGTGGAATTTGCCCTTCCACTAGAGGTCACCATCAAAAGGTGGCTCACTCTTACTATTTTAAGGAGGTCTACATTTATTACAACTATTTAAAGAAATGTTACTAGCTCCTACATGGTCATTCCTTCTTTGGGATACACCACGTAGGCTCACATAGTTAATCACTATCTGCCTAGCTAGTATTTCCTCGGCTCTCACGCTGGGCTCTCAGCTTCTTCTGCTCTCTTCCTTCTGAGACCTCCTCGGTCATGGGTGAGAGATAACTTATGTCTTCAGCTTGGCTTGGTACTAGAGAATCGGCTAACATCGTCGATGATTAGGTGGCTGGGGTACTTCTTCTGATTGAGTCTCTTTGGACTCCCCATCTGTCTTCTTAGCCTTGTCGTTTTCATATTTGACTTGTGACCTTGGTTGTCGATCTTGTTGGTGTTGTTGCTGGCAGCGTTACCGCTCCAATGGATCCAAGCAGATCCATTCCCTTCCCCCCAAAAAAAAATCTGTTGGTGGGGATGTTGTTGCTGGTAAATGTTCATGCTCAAGATTGGATCAGTGTGTGGAACACGTAGTTGAAAACATGGGAAACATGTGATTGGACTAAAGATTGAACAAATTTTAACTAAATTTGTTTCGATCTTGCTGTAGTTGACTCAAAGATTAATATGGCAATGAGATGCAGGAATTAACTCTGACTGTACATGGATTTCTGATATTTCTCAAAAGTCCTACTACTGCTGTACAAGGTAATCTAAAGATGGATAGATGAATGAAAATGTGTTTTGGAGATGCTCTATAGAAGACTCTCGTGCAATAGCTAATCCTCATGCAAAAATCAATCACACAAAATAGGTGAAGAGAAACAAGGAAATAAACAAACGTTACAGAGAGTTAGAACTGTATGGCACTTGTTGAACAAAACTTGCATTCATCAACATTGATAATGTACCTTGATAGTTGTAATATTTCATTTGTGTTGTAGAGTAATGTGACTTAGTCTCATATGCCCTTGTCAAAACAAGACAAGGTTGGTGACACTAAAATCTACCATCATTGATAGCAGATGTTGTAAGATATAGCTTGAGATGCAGGTATAGTTGAGGTACTATGTCTTGAGGACCTCGTTGAACAAGAGATTCAGAACCAACTCTCTATCTGGATTTCTGAGACCTAGATTTATTATCTTTTGGCACATTGGAAATCGTATCAAAAGATAAAAGAGATTTGAGTTCGCAAAAAGGGAGAAAAAAACTGCCAATTCCCTGTGGAGGTTGCTCTTGGTTGGACATTGTAGCAAATGACGGAATATCAGTTTCACTTTCTTTCGACAAGAACTCATTTCGGATTGTCTTTTTGCATTATGGCGCTGGTGTATTGTGCGGTGATGTAGAAGTTTGCAAGAAACTTCTCAATTGAGTAGCAGGTTGAACTGTTGGGTGCTATGGTGCTCGTGTGGTTGTCGTGAGGATCCTATCGGGAGTCATTACTAACGTGACAGGCAGGTAGGATGTTAGTTGGTTGCTTTGGACAGTCTTTGAAACTGTGTTTTCAGATACAGTCGGGACACTCAGCATGGTACTGGGTCTTAATTGGACAATCAACCATGAAGTGGCCGGTTTCACCACAGATGAAACATCTGGTGTGCAGTGGCCCTTGTATAACGACGTAGCCATCTTGTATGGCTAGTGGTTCTGGACTTTCTGGTGGATATTCATGATAAGGCAAGGCATTTCCAGATTGTGATGAGTGTTCTTCATATTTTTGAACTGTATGTGCTTAGATAGGTCAATATGAAGGACAAGCATCAACATGATGCGTAGCCCGACAGTGTGGGCACCATATTGTTTTTCATCTATAAGGTACCTGTGCAGGGTTTGGCTAACCAGGCATATTGCTTTGGATAGACTTCAGGGTAGCTTGAAACTCGTTGGTGAGTTTCTCCATTTGTAGTTGATGTTGCTTATTAAGCAACTCCAACTGGGATTCCCAAAGCTGATCTCGGGTGTCCTCAATCGGCTTTGACTCATGGACAAGAGCGCGCGGTGCTCGTCTTTCCCTAGATTTGTCAACATCTGATCCTTCGTCTTCCTCCTTGATGGCATCAGACATAGCTAACTTTAGACTCGTGTATTCATCATTGGATTTAAGCTCGCATCTAATCCATCTTGGAAGGCCGACTAAGAACCAGATGATGAGCATCTGTTCAGAGGGCTGTTCTTGTATTTGACTTTTGAGACGTTTGAAACGCTCGATATAGTCTCGTACGTGTTCGTCTTTTGTCATCTTGATGTTACTCAATTTGACAAAAGGGCTCTCTACCAAGCGAAAGGGCTTAAAACGCTTGATAAAAGACTCTATCAAAATTGACCAGTCGGTCTTTTCGTCAGGATCAAGGTTGAAAAACCAATCACATGCTTTAGCGATCATGGTCATCGAAAACAGTTGGACCATAGCATTGGGAGATGTTTCTCCGGTTGAGATTGGATGCACTGTGTCGGTTGAGATTTAACTGAGCACTCCGGTTGAGATGTGAGCGTGAGCTCCGGTTGAGATTTGGGCTAGGCTCCGGTTGAGATTTGAGCTGGAGCTCCGGTTGAGATGTGAGCATGAGCGCGGATTGAGATTTTACTGAGAGCTCCGGTTATCGCCATTCGCCTACGCAACTCTATCTCCATCGTCAGTAAGCTCCAGGTTTTTAAACCATGATTTGTTGCCAGTCATGTGTCTCCATGTACCAACGCGTGTGATCAATGGAATGTTGTGATGCTAATGCTATCGCAAATGCCATCGTGCCTTGATCTTTGTTATTGTTATCATTCTCTTCCTTGACAAGATTGGTCAACTGCTTCACTTTGCCCCTCTTAATGTTCGCCTTCTTCTTGCGACAATCTCTTGCCCAATGTCCAGGCTTTTGGCAATAGAAACAATTGCCTTTCTTCTTCTTGTCAGATGTGGATCCTTGATTGTCATCCTCCACATTCGACTTCTTGGGTTGCTTCTTATATATATGCTTCCCTTTGGCTAGCATTGCTTGCTCTTCCGATGAGGGGTAGTCAAGTTTTTACCACTTCACGCCTTTGTTCCTCCTGTAATATGTCAAGTTTGTCTTTCACCAACATTGAATACTTAGCAGTGAGCCTATATTGGCATTGGCGTATAAGTACCGCTTCTTCTTTCAAGTCAATTCGGTGTTGACCAGATTTTTTGTTAATGCCTTTTTTTGGAAATTAACAAGGATTTGTCATATATGACCTCAACAGAGAGAGTGTCATTTGGATTAATCATACCCGTAGTCATATTGGTGAAATAATATCCTTGTATTTCGCATTGTGAAGGTTGTGCTTTGTCTGCATTGTCAGATACTTCAGTCTCTTCAATCTCGTAACAATCCATATAATTTGTTTCAATGTCTTCTTTTTCTGAAAAGATATGAAGAGCATAAGACGATTGCTTGGACGTAAAGCTTGTATCTGATTGAGCAATTTCTCCTTCATATACTCATGTTGCCATGTGATAACATGCTTGTGCAGCTTTCCTTGTTCGTCATATTCTCCAGTTCGAAACCACAACTCCTTTTTCTTCCAATGAACACTGGCATTTGCTTGATATAGCTAGGGTCTTCCGATAAGGATGGAGTAGTTGCCCATTCCAACTGGTCGGATTACAATAAAATTTATGATAAATGGTATATCTTGGATATACACAGTGACTTCTTTCAGCTCGCCTACAGGCTTCCTCCTTGTCGAGTCAGCCAATTTGATCTCTCTCTGAGTAGGCTGGATATTAGTAAGTCCAAGTGCATGCGCCGTATCTTCCGTCATAATATTGATGCTTGACCCAGATTCAATTGGTACTTTTTCAATTAAACACCCTGAGATAGAGAAGTCAATCTCTGGCGCTCCCAGGTCTCCAAGGTCAACGACAAGAAGGGATATCTGTAGAGAAATCTTTTTCTTCCTCCTTTTCTACGATAGACTCTTCAGCTACTTCCAATAATAATTGTTGTCCGAT
This sequence comes from Diphasiastrum complanatum, assembly GCA_029204225.1. NCBI lineage: Eukaryota > Viridiplantae > Streptophyta > Lycopodiopsida > Lycopodiales > Lycopodiaceae > Diphasiastrum > Diphasiastrum complanatum. The sequence continues at coordinate 40,575,783 of CM055107.1, read as the reverse complement.
AGCAGCTGCTCAAATGTGATATTTGGCCTCAAGGAGCCAATATCGGAAGCAATGTCATATTGCTTCTTTGTCTGCAACCTGAAGTCCACGACAACATTGGATAGTTTTGAACTTAACGGAACTTCCTCCTCATCTTCAAAAGTGACCTTCTTTTGAAGCGGGTTGGATTTAAGTTCTTCTTCGATTAAGTTTTCGCTTCCTCAGCAACATCCTTCTTAAACAACTTGGCAGCGTTTCTGTCATAATCAAAGTCGTCCTTCAAGTCTTTTTGGGTAATAGACTTGTTCTTCAACTTCTTTGTCGGATGCTTTCGCTTATTTTTCCAAGTCTAGCTAAGCTCTCTTTCGTTGGTTTGGGTGATTTTGAAGTGCTTCGAGTGGAATCTTTACAAACATCTTCCAAATCACTTGGCCAATTGGTATCGGTGCCCAGCAAAGTGCCTTCGTCAGAGCATTCAATTCTCTACACGACTTCATCTTCCTACTTCTTCTTTATCTCTGGATCTGCACTTGGAGACTGGACATATTTGTACAACACCTTCGGCTTTTGAGGCTTTGGGCAGCCTGCAGGCCCGAGGCCCAAAAAAAAAAAAAAAAAGGACAGGTTATAAAACCAAAGCTGAATACAATAAGCCCCAGGCCCAAAAATTTAAAAAAAAAAAAAGGGGACAAGCAGGTTATAAAACCAAAGTTGAATACAATAAGCCCCAGGCCCAAAAGTTAAAAAAAAAAAAAAGATCTCAAGTAAGTTAAAACGTTAAAACCAAAGCTGAATACAATAAGCCCCTGCCTACTGCACGGCCAAAAAGGAGCAAAATAGTCACCAAGAATCATTCAAAATAGTCACCAAGAATCACTACCGAATAAGAAATTTGGATGGAACGCAGGGAGGTAGGAGAGCTGGGATGGGAGCAGCATTGTTTGATGTGCGATAAAGCTTAAGGAGAGCAGCAGCAGCACGCACGCCATGGCAATGAGCACAACAACAACAACGTTAATAGGTCGAGGCGGAGGAGGAGAAGTGGGCCTTTGTTTCAACCCCAACGATGATCCTCGTCATGGCAGCCTCTTCTTCTTGTTCCTCTCTGCTGATCCTTCTTCTCTTCCTCATCGATCTCTACTCCTTTTGTGCCCCCCTCGCCTCATCATCATCCTCAGAAGACCCACATATGACTACGCCCTCTCATCTTCTTCTGCTTCTCTCACTTGTGCCACTGCTCTTATTCCTCCTAGAGGTCGTCCTCGGATGGACGTCACCAGAAAGGAGGCACTGTGGATCAACAATCGGTTCAATCCTCATTGGGTTCGTGCCAGGTTACAATTTCAACAACGGAAGCCATCCGCTTTTTCAACACCTCGGGGCTCGGGTATACTTATTATTTCTGTCATGCTTTTTTTAACCCGCCAGTACTCCGTGGCTGAGGGGGTAGATGAATTTGCAGTGATGCTTAAAGCCACATCGACAATCCTTAATCATGTTTCTGATGCATTCTGGCTTACCCTTAGGGCATGCAGGCAGACTAGTTAGAATGGAGCAGCTCTGGCAGGAGTTTTTCTCAGATCCATCGCAGTGGTGGGACAATAGATTGACTAAGGTGCGCCTCATTTCAGGCTGCACTTGCTTTGGCTAATCACCTCTCACTTGAATTTTTTTGTTGCTATGATATTATGGGATGAGGCCAATCGCTTAGTGTATTCGTATTCCTTAGGTTAAAGCTTTGACTGTGATCTGTATAATGCAGAAAACTCCAAAGCACCCGGACTTTAAACATAAGAGGACGCTTGAGGGCCTATGGGTTGATGGTTCGCTGAATCCCTCCTGGGTAAAAGAAAAGATGGCTTCTATGACATTGGGTCATATACAATCTGGTGATGGATTGAGATCACGGTATTTAATCTCAGTGTGAAATTTGCAGCTCTAGGTCCGGGTGTGAGAGCGCCTTTCCATGTCCACCGCCTCACCCGGCCTCACACGGGCTGTCTGACATGGAAAGAGCCTCTAAAGACTACCACATGTCCTCCTTTTTCTTGCTCTTTCAAAATTGCACTTGTTCATATTTCTTTAATGATTATATGAATCATGCAGGGTGTCCGACTCCTTTTGCAATGGTGATAAGCTGAGCAAACTCTGTGAGGAGGGACGCTTGAAAGAGGCCCTACATATGTTGGAGCTTATGGTCCAGCAAACTACTAAACCTCCAATTCACGCCTATGTTTGCCTTTTGAAGGGGTGTTCCAGAAGGAAGGCCCTGGCGGAGGGCAAGCAAGTGCATGCCCTTATAGTCCAAAGTGTACTTGATTCAAATATTTTCTTAGCAAACACCCTGGTTCGCATGTACTCCAAATGCGGTAGTGTGCTGCATGCACACAAAGTATTCAGCAACATGCCTCAACAAGATGTGTATTCGTGGACTGCTATCATCTCAGCATATGCTGATAGTGGAGAAGTTGAGGAGGCTATTCATTTATTTCACCAAATGCAAGAGACAGGCTTAGCACCAGACAAGGTTCTGTTCGTTCCTCTCCTAAAAGCATGTGCCAGGCAAGCAGCCCTGGAAAAGGGCAGACAGCTCCACTCCTACATCATAAAAAGGGGCTTTCAGTCGGATGTGATTGTTGGAAGCACCCTTGTAAACATGTATGCAAAATGCGGGTGCACAGAGGATGCCCGTGAACTGTTTGACAATATGAGTGAACGGAATGTGGTTTCATGGAATGCGATGATTGCGGGATATGCACAGAATGGGCTTGGCAAGGAGGCCCTTGCTCTGTATGAGCAAATGAAACAGGAAGGCGTGCAGCCAGACAATGTCACGTTCGCTCTTCTCCTAAACGCATGTGCCAGCCTAGCAGCCCTGGAACAGGGCAAACGACTCCACTCCGAGATCATAGAAAGAGGCTTTCAGTTGGATGTGGTTGTGGGGAACACCCTTGTTGACATGTATGCAAAATGCGGGTGCACAGAGGACGCCCGTGAGCTGTTCGACAACATGAGTGAACGAAATGTGGTTTCATGGACTGCGATGATTGCGGGATATGCACAGCATGGGCTTGGCAAGGAGGCCCTTGCTCTGTATGAGCAAATGAAACAGGAAGGCATGCAGCCAAACAATGTCACGTTCGTTCTTCTCCTAAAAGCATGTGCCAGCCTAGCAGCCCTGGAACAGGGCAAACAGCTCCACTCCGAGATCATAAGAAGAGGCTTTCAGTTGGATGTGGTTGTAGGCAGCACCCTTGTTGACATGTATGCAAAATGTGGGTGCACAGAGGACGCCCGTGAGCTGTTCAACAACATGAGTGAACGAGATGTGGTTTCATGGACTGCGATGATTGCGGGATATGCAAAGAATGGGCTTGGCAAGGAGGCCCTTGCTCTGTATGAGCAAATGAAACAAGAAGGCATGCAGCCAAACAATGTCACGTTCGTTTTTCTCCTAAAAGCATGTGCCAACCTAGCAGCCCTGGAACAGGGCAAACAGCTTCACTCCGAGATCATAAAAGTAGGCTTTCAGTCGGATGTGGTTGTAGGTAGCACCCTTGTTGACATGTATGCCAAATGCGGGTGCACAGAGGACGCCCGTAAGCTGTTCGATAACATGAGTGAACCAGATGTGGTTTCATGGACTGCGATGATTGCGGGATATGCACACAATGGGCTTGGCAAGGAGGCCCTTGCTCTATATGAGCAAATGAAACAGGAAGGTGTGCAGCCAGATAATGTCACGTTCGTTCTTCTCCTAAAAGCATGTGCCAGCCTAGCAGCCCTGGAACAGGGCAAACAGCTCCACTCCGAGATTATAAAAAGAGGCTTTCAGTCGGATGTGGTTGTGGGGAACACCCTTGTTGACATGTATGCAAAATGCGGCTGCACAGAGGACGCCCAGGAGCTGTTTGACAGCATGAGTGAACGAGATGTGTTTTCGTGGAATGCGATGATTGCAGGATATGCACAGAATGGGCTTGGCAAGGAGGCCCTTGCTCTGTATGAGCAAATGAAACAGGAAGGCATGCAGCCAAACAATGTCACGTTTGTTCTTCTCCTAAACACATGTGCCAGCCTAGCAGCCCTCGAACAGGGCAGACAGCTGCACTCCGAGATCATAAAAAGAGGCTTTCAGTCAGATGTGGTTGTGGGGAACACCCTTGTTGACATGTATGCAAAATGCGGCTGCACAGAGGACGCCCAGGAGCTGTTCAACAACATGAGTGAACGAGATGTGGTTTCATGGAATTCAATAATTGCAGGATATGCACAGAATGGGCTTGGCAAGGAGGCCCTTGCTCTGTATGAGCAAATGAAGCAGGAAGGCATGCAGCCAAACAATGTCACGTTCGTTCTTCTCCTAAACGCATGTGCCAGCCTAGCAGCCCTGGAACAGGGCAAACACCTCCACTCCGAGATCATAAAAAGAGGCCTTCAGTCGGATGTGGTTGTGGGGAACACCCTTGTTGACATGTATGCAAAATGTGGCTGCACAAAGGACGCCCGGGAGCTGTTCGACAACATGAGTGAACGAGATTTGGTTTCATGGAATGCGATGATTGCAGGATATGCACAGAATGGGCTTGGCATGGAGGCCCTTGCTCTGTTTGAGCAAATGCAGAGGGAAGGCACGAAACCTAATGAGGTCACATATGTTAGTGTTCTTTCTGCATGTGCCCATTCTGGCCTAGTAGATCAAGGTCGTTATGTCTTTGATTCCATGTGTAAAACTCATGGTGTCACACCAACCAAGGAACACTATGCATGTATGGTTGATCTTCTAGGGCGTGCAGGGTGCTTGGCTGAAGCTGAGCTCTTTATCAACAAAATGCCAATTCAGGCCTAATAGTGTGGGTTGGATGACTTTGTTTGGTGCTGCTAGAAACCATGGCCATGCGGGATAGGAAGACGTGCCTTTGATCGTGTCGTGAAGTTGGAACCAAAAATTGCTGCGCCTTATGTGCTGCTATCAAACATCTATGGAGCTGCTTGTTGGAAGGATGAGTTAGCTAAGATCAGAAATGAAGTGAAGGAGGCAGGTGTGAATAAAAAGCCTGGGTGCAGCTGGATCGAAGTTGATAACCAATTCCATGCCTTTGTTGCAGGTGATGCAACTCATCCACAAAGCAAGGAGATTCAGGCTGTGACTGGATAGATTGGTGGGGTTGATGAAGATGGCAGGGTATTAAAACCTAATTAAGCTTTGTGCTGGATGCTGTGGAGGACGAGGCGAAGGAGAATGCTTTGTGTCGACATAGTGAGAAGCTGGCCATTGCTTTTGGGCTCGTCAACACGGCTTCTGGGATATTCGCATAAAAAGAGAATCTTCGGGCCACAAAGATCATCTAAAAAATTGTGGGGCGTGACATGAGTGTGATGGATGCAAACAGATACCACCATTTTAAGGATGGCTTTCTGTTCCTGTGGAGATTATTAGTGATGAGAATTTGAAAAAGCGACTGCAACTAGCTTATTTGGACAGGCAAAAGGCTTGATTTGGGAGTTTTTTGGCAGCCTCGGTTGTCACACTTTTAACTTCACAATGATGGAAGGTCGATGACTCATGACTGTATTCTTATTGGTCTTTTGAAGACAATACAAGTCTTTGACCCCCATTTTCTGTCCATTTTTGGTTTTGAGGTTGCAGTGGACTAACTTTATTGTAATACTAATTTTCATTGATTCCTACCCAACAATTACTTTGTCACTATGACCCCTACCCAACAATTAATTTTAGCCCTTTGTTTGGAAAATAGTATACCTTGTTTTCAAAGTGTGAGTCATAGCTTCATTTCCAGATCTCTAATTTGTGCTCAAATTAGAGCACATGCTGGCACGTGCTTGGGCTTTGGTTCCGGCCCAGTGAAAAATTTGGCGTCACTTTGCCCTAGTGTTGCCCGAGTTGACAGGTGCACGGGAAAAATCTGTCCCCTTGGTGCCGCTGTCCCACAAGCATCGACCGCATCGATGAGACGGGCACTGGCAAAAAAACATGTGGCTATCAGTGCACTGGTGCCAAACGCCTACATGCTTCTAAGATGTGATCCACACACACACACACCCTTGAAATGTGTATTTGATTTTAAAATGATACTCAAAGATAAGTTTGATTTCCAAATCTTTTAAGTGTGCTAAACAACATCTAATAGGTCTAACACACACACACACACACACACACACACACACACACACACACAAACACACATGCACATACACACTGATATTCTCCTTTGATGGACTAAGTATTGTTTTTAACATGTCTTGCAATTTTTTTTCCTAAACATGGATTAATGTTATGTGTTTCAAGTAAATGCTAGGTAGATACTGTTGTTTTGTACTTAGCATAGTGTGTACTTTGTCATGCACTTCGTTCTATATTTGCATCACTATCTTGAATTGTTTCCCTAGACTTGAGAGTTGACGATATATAAGAATTTTTTTGCTTGGTACATTAGTAACAATGACAATTGGATTATTTGTCTATTTGTTGGTTAAAATTTTTCTAAAACAAATACCATCACTTACTCCTCGACCGTTAACTTTGGAACTATATGACATGTTTTAATTTTTGCTCTATAGTATGTTTTTGGTACTTTATTGTTGTATTGTCTTTGTGTCGTTGCCTTGAGTCTTTTATGGTTGTGTTTGGGCTCAGTTTTTTCGGCTTCTTTTAACGTCTTTTTTTAGTTTGTTTTTGGATGCTAGCGCTTGTTCTTCCCCTTGGTTCACCCTTGGCCTTGTCTCGTTGTTGCACTCTCCTTTGGTTTTGTCATTGTCTATCCCCTGGACATGGATGCTCCTACTCCATGCCGTGATGTGGTTGGTTTTTGTTCTTTCTGTCCGGGTGTGTGTAAGGTGGTATATCTCAAGTATTGATCCATTTTTGGTGTTTGATAGCTTGATAGAGTGGTACTGAAGTGTGTGCTAGTGTTTGTCAATCAATTTGATTTGTTTTTAGAAAGCTATAGGCAATCAAAGTGATAGGGAGTACACCCCATCTTGTGGGATATGCCAAAGAGAGCACACATATATTCAATCTCATCAATATTTTCACTTTGTGTTTTCAATCAAAGATAAAATTGGAAGATGATTTTTAGATGTCATAGTCACATCATTTCACACAAATGAATTGTGTTTGAGTTGTATGTGAAGATCCTAGAGTATTTTCATCTTTCGAAACTCAAGGAAGAAAGTGACATCAATCTATTAGTGCTTCATCATTCGATAGAAGCTAGATCTAGATTCAAGTTGATTGATTTTGTGTAGTGAGCAAGATCTCACATTAGTGGTTGCAAGCTTTCAATAAATTGGATCAACATTCCAAGTTAGCTCCTAGATTGAGAAGAGTAGCAGCAGATTCAATTCCATATTTTTGTCTTTACTAGAATTTCTCAAAGAGAATATGTCTTCCACTAGTACACATTTCTTGGAGCATGGTGAGAGATTAACATCTTCCAACTATGCTATTTGGAAGATAAGAATGGAATATTTATTGGTTCTACAAGATGTAATGGACATAGTGACTGGAGTTGAAGTAGAACTTGCAGCTCCTAATAAAGCTGTAACATTCAAGAAGAGAACAAGGATTGCTCTTCATGTCATTAAAATGAATGTGTCCAATGAGGTGTTAAGGGAGAATAGTTCTTGCACCACCGCCAAAGAGGCTTGGGATAGTTTTAAAAAACTCTATGAAGCTAAGAATACATCAAGATTGCTCACACTTAGAAACCAAATATTTCTAAGTTATCAAAGAGATGATGAGAGTGCTTCAAGTTGTGTTATGAGAATTAAAGATCTTCATCAAGAGTTAGCTGGTATTGGAGATGCTCTAAAGAACAATGAACTTGTTCAAGTAGTCCTTAATGGACTAAGAGATGAATATCATAATATTGTGCAGACTTATGCTATCAAGGAGGAGCTACCATCTTTGGAGACTCTTCAAGGGGTTCTCATTGCTGAAGAAAGCAGACAAGAGAAGAAGCTGTTGAGGATCGACAGACTTTCATTGAAGGATGGTGGAGATGACAGAGTTGAGGTGAATATACCTCGAATAAATTTAAAGACTATTGTGAGAAAGAGGGAATACAAAGAGAGTTTTCTTGTTCTTATACTCCTCAGCAAAATGGAGTTGCTGAAAGAAAAAATAGAACACTTTGTGAATGTGCAAAAGCCATTAGACTAGAAGCATCTCTACCCAAGGTATTTTGGGGAGAATCAGCTGCATGTGCAATTTATCTTTGTAATAGGCTTTCTAATCTTGCAATAGAAGGAAGAATACGATATGAAATGTTTTACAAAGAAAAGCCTAAGGTAGATGATCTTCGATCTTTGGTTGCTTATGCTATGTGCATGTTCCTTTAGAGACTAGGAAGAAGGATGATCCTAGTGCTATTAAAGTCAATTTTTTTGGATATGCATCTTCTAAGAAAGCATATAAAGTTTATGTTCCCTCTACTAACAAGAATGTTGTAAGTAGAGATGTGATCTTCCATGACGATCATAAGTATAACTTGGATGAGGCAAAGATCAAAGAATCTCATGCAGGGTCTACCATTATCAATCTTGATGTTGTTCAAGATGTGTTGGGGCCGAGGCTTGAGGAGGACCAATCTCAAGCACATGCACCTAGAAGATCCACAAGAGAAAGATCTGAGCCAAGTAGGCTCACATATGTGGAGAGAGAAAAGCAAGTGGAGGATGTAGGAGGCACTTCCTATCATGATTCTTCATCTCACATGAAGAGCCAAGAGATTAGAGGCACTTCAATCCAAAGATTGGGTGTGGAAAAATATGTGAAGCTTGTAGCCTCTCAAAGGCACACAAGCTACCTTTTGATATCTCTTCCACTAGATCTACAAAAGCATTAGATCTTATTCATAGTGATGTGCACTCTTTTTCTCAAGAATCTAATGGAGGTGCATCTATGTATGTATCTTTTATTGATGATTACTCTAGATACATTGGATTGAACTTTTGGATTTCAAAACTAAAGTGTTTGAAGCTTTTGTTAAACTATACTTGAAAATCAACTTGATTTTAGAATTAAAGTATTGAGGAGTGATAATGGTGGAGAATATATCTCCACCAAGATGACAGAGTTTTGTAAATCCAATGGCATTAAGAGAGAACTTATATGTACTTCCTCAACAAAATGGTATAGCCGAGAGGATGAATAGAACACTTTGTGAGCGTGCTAAGGCTTTGAGGTTAGATGCATCTCTACCTAAGTCCTTTTGGGGAGAGTCTATTATCTGTGCAACTTATTTGTGTAATAGATTGCCATGTAAGCCCATTGGAGGCATAACATCTTATGAGGCTCTATTTTGTAAGAAGCCGAATCTTAAAGATCTAAGAATTTTTGGATCTACTTGCTATGTTTTTCAAGCATTAGATACAAGAAAAAAGGATGATCTTACTTCTATAAAGGGGATCTTTGTTGGTTATGCTGAAAATAGCAAAGGATATAGAGTCTATAGTCCAATCACTAAAAAGATTTTAGTGAGTAGAGATGTTACTTTTGATGAAGGTAACTACTACAAGTTGAATGAGAAAGCTTCTAATCCATCTTATGTCAAGGATCTTGTAAGGTTTGAGGAGGAGCCTACATGTGATCAAGATCTTGAAGATCCATCTCAAGATCCGAGGACTCCAAGGAGATCTACAAGAAGGAAGGCCGAGCCCTCAAGGCTCACCTATGTTGACAAAGGTGAACAAAGGGAAGATCTACATTCACTTACCTCTTACACTTTTGTAACTTCTATGTTTGATGAGCCAAGTTGCTTTGAAGAAGCTATGGAGTCACAAGAATGGAGAGATGCCATGCAAAAGGAGTATGATGCTCTTATATGGAGCTTGTGGATCTTCCTCATGGAAGAAAGCCACTTGAGTGCAAATGGATCTATAGGTTGAAGTACAATCAAGATGGGAGCATCAACAAACACAAGGCAAGGCTAGTGGCAAAGGGCTTCTTGCAAACCAAGGGAGTAGGATCAAACTTTTGCTCCTGTTGCTAAGCTAGTTTCCATAAGGTTGATTATTTCTCTTGCAACTACTTTCAATTGGCCTCTATTTCAACTTGATGTGACTAATGCTTTTCTCAATGGATATTTGGAAGAGGAGATTTTCATGAGGCAACCCAAGGGCTTCATCAAAGAAGATCAAGAGGAAAAAGCGGTTTGTTGCTAAGAAGCCTTTATGGGCTTAAGCAAGCACCTAGAGCTTGGTACTCTAGGTTGAATACTTTTTGGAACTCTATTAAGTTTGTTGTAAGTGCTTATGATCCTTCTTTGTACTTAAGATTCAATGATGGTAAGATCACCATTCTCATTTTGTATGTTGATGACATTATCCTTAGTGGAAATGATCATGTTGGTATACAAGAAGTGAAAGTAGCATCGTTTAAGGAGTTTAAGATGGTGGACCTTGGTAATCTTCATTTCATATTAGGAATATAAATTTCAAGAGGCAAGGATTTGAGTTTTACTTGTCAATCCAAATATTCTTCTTCTATCTTAGAAAAGTTTGAAATGAAAGATTGTAAAGGAGTAGAAACTCCTATGGAGCAAAATGTAAAAGTTTCCAACAGTGATGATGAAGCATCCTTTGAGGACATCACACTATATAGGAGACTTGTAGGCTCCTTGATCTATCTTACTATAACTAGGCCTGATCTAAGTTATAGTGTAGGTAAACTAAGCCAATCTATGCAAAATCCATTGGTTTCATTGGAAAAATGCAAAAAGGGTGTTGAGGTACATCTCGGCCACCAAGAACTTTGGCATTTTATATGATGGATCTAATCTTGCCTTAAGGGCATATTCGGATGCTGATTTTGCAGGTGATAAGGTGGATAGGAGGTCCACAAGTGCTTTTGTTACCTTCCTTTGCAATGGCATAGTGTCTTGGCTTTCCAAAACACAAGATACTATCTCTCTATCTTCAACTGAATCGAAATACAAGGCACTAACATCCACAACAAAGGAGATCCTATGATTCAAGAGGCTTTTGGTGGAGTTGCAAGTCATGGAGGCCGAGGAGCAGCCAATAATATTTTGTGACAACCAATCAAGCCAAGCATTAGCAACCAATCCCACATTCCATCAAGGAGCAAGCACATAGAGATTGCTCACCATTTTGTGAGAGAAAAGGTTCAAACAAAGGAGATCAAGCTACATCATGTGTCTTCTTTAGATTGCCTTGCTGATCTACTCACTAAAGCCTTGACAAAGGCTTCATTTATCAAGTTAAGATCAGCCTTAGGAGTTGTAGATAGATGTACTATAGTTGTATCATGTAAAAATTGAGGAGTGTTAGAATTTAGCAATTTTCACATGGTTTTTGATGTATATTAGACATCTATGTGGATCCACATGTGTGAGGACCTGTCCACACGTGTGAAATGACACTTGTAATATTCAGATCTTTCATTTGATTCTAATATAACATCTCCTAAATTATAGGAGTTAGGTCCTAGATTGTAGGAATCTAGAAGGTCAACACAAACCACCAATGGATGATGTGGCGAACTTGATAGATCTTATCCAAAGTGGATATGGATAAGTACAATGAGATGTCCTACACGTGCTGGATGCAGCTTAGAGAAAGATTATGATGATTTTGTACTTGATCCATGATGGATCCATTATTGAGCTATTATGTGAAATCTTGGTTTTGTGGAGCAATCTTGATGTTTACACTCTCTTAAGCACTTTTTTTTATGGATGAATGCTAAGTAAATGTTTAGTAAACTATTTCTCTGTTATCAGGCCGTACAGTAGCTGTACTTTACACGTGTGAAGCTGTGGGTCATCATAATTTGATTGTTCTTGCTTGGAATCACAAAGATTGTCAAGTAGAAGCTAGATTTGGAAGCTAGTCTTGATATAGATCAAGATCCGAAGCTACCAATCACTCTTTGTGATCATTTGTAGATCAATTTCAATCCTTTTCTCTGAAATTTGACAGTCCAAAGATTTTTCATCTGTTGCAGCACCAACAATCATGATACATCTACTTGTATCTACAATCCGAGAATACAAGCCGTTGCACGACAATACCAGTGGAGGATGCAACAACAAGGTTCCCAAATTACGAGTTATCAAAAGCCCACATTCCAACAAGCACCCTCACAACGCTTAGCACTACCTAGACCTAATAACGCAGCACTAACCTTAGTAGTGTGACAACTTGGCCCTCAGATGGACCGTCAAATCGTCCTAGCAAATTTTGCCACAAGTCAGGATCCTCTAACCCAACTAGAGTTCAGCTTTGATAATGTGTTCTTACTTGAGGGCCAAGGATTACCCTGTTTTTATTCTGATGGATCGGAAGCTTCTGTCTATCCCTTATTTACCACGCAACAACATTTCTATGGAAACAGAGGACCACCCAGTGTTACAACTGTGTAGAAAACCACTGCATCGTTGAGTGCCCATATAAAGGCACATACATTCTGATCTGTAGAGAATGTGGCCATGGCCATTGCTATAAAGATTGCCCATCCCAACTAGTAGAGCCGCAAGTTGACACACCTGTCAACCTAGCAACTATTGTACATGATAGGAGACCAAAATCCACAAAACCAGAAGCCCCTGTCTATGTTCAAACATGTGTCCAACGCTTGAAAGAGTCTCCAATGGTAGAGAGAATTTTGAATGAGGAGCATAGTCAACCCCATACTATAAGCCATTACACTAAATCCACTGGACCAGGAGAGTATCCCAACTTGCAAAAAGAAAAAGATCGTTACATCAAGGTGAAAGATGCTGGATCAATCGAACAATACATTGCATGCACTGCAAGAAGAAGGGGCACTCTGCATACGATTGCAGATTCAACCCAAAAAGAAAAAACAAAGCTGACAAAGCGAATGTTGCAGAGTCATCGAAGAATGCAGACAAAGGTGATGAAGCTTTCACAATATTTGATGAAGCTTCAACAAGCTACATTGAACAAGACTACAATGTAGTCATTGATTCAGGGGCAACCTCACACATCGCCAACAACAAAAGAATCTTGATCGACTTCAGAAAACTCGAGAATGACAAAGTAGTGATTCTAGGTGATGAGAGCCAACACGATGTCAAGGACATCAGGACTCTACAGTTGCGAACATTGTCAGGTCAAGCAGAGTTGCCAGGAGCACTCTATGTACCTTCACTAAGAAGAGACCTGCTATCAGTCTCAAGATGACAGATCTTGGAATTGGAGTTCTATTTGATGGCAATACATGCCGAATGATCGAAAAAACAACAAACAAATTGCTGACAGTTGGATGTAGAGAAGGAAATCTCTATCAAGCCAAGATAATTAACAATTCTGATAGCATACTAAATGCATCAGAAAATGAAGATCAGCTCTGGTACAAAATAATGTATCAAGATGAGGAGCCTGTATGACATGAGCAAGAAAGACATAATCACAGGTCTGAAGAAGTCAAGGCCCGATATTGAGTTCTACGAAGTCTGTTAGAAAGGCAAACAACATCAAAATCCATTCACACATGAGGGAAAAAGAGCTAAAGAAGTTCTTGAGCTCATCCACTCAGATGTTTGTGGACTGATGAAAGTTGATTCGCTCTCAGGATCGAGGTATTTTCTGACCTTCATTGATGACTTCAGCTAGATGACAACTATGAAAAATTGGCAAAAATCTAGCTTGGCAATTTTATGTCTTTTATGTTTGAGAGTACATTTCACATGTGTGGAGGATGTTCCCACATGTAAAATAGTTTATCATAGCTTTAGGGGTCTTCTAAGTTTTTAGGACAAGCTTCTTTGTGAAGAGTTATGATAGGGCCAAAAATTGGCATAGATGGCAAATTGACAATGTCCACATATAATGCCTCTATTGAGCCAAAAGTGAATTATGATGTAATCTCGAGCTAGGTAGGCATATGAATAGGGTCTTGACACTTGTGACAATTTAATTTGATGAGTGATGAAGTCAAAAGTCGGATTTGACCAAGGGGTTCAATAGGATTAAGGAAGTGATCATTGGAGGTCCAATAGAATTAAGGAGGCTATGACTAGGGGTCCAATAGAATGCATGAAGCTATGATTAGGGGTCCAATATAATTAAAGAGGCTATAATTAGGGGTCCAATACATGGAAGGAGGGATTTCCACACACTCTATATGTACTTCTCCTTATGATCATAATCTAAGTTGAGATTTTTGAGTCAAATTGTGTGAAAGATTCAACTAGTTTCATCACATTTTGCAATATTTCCATATTTGGCATATTGAGGCCAAAACTTGTTTTAGACTTAGAGGTTGACTTTTCAAAGTTCATTAGTCTAAATTTCATTTGAAAAAACACTTTTTGAAAGTGTGGGAAAGATAGAATGCGAGTTTGAGTAGATTCAATTTGAATAAGTTGGGTACATTGAATCTAGACCCAAAATTGGTAGGGTTAGCATTTTAGTGGGAAAGTCAAGTGGCCAAATAGGGTTTGGACCTGTTATAAAAGGATGTAACTCGCGGAGAGAGTCATCTTCTCTCTTCTCTATCTCATTTCATGCTTATACATGGTTCTCTTGCGTTCTACTAGCCATTGCTGCACTATCTTGGTGATTGCTTGCAATTCTATGTGTAGAATGATCTATATTTGCTATTTTTGGATCCACACGTGTGAAATACAGTAGCTTGCTGGTTTTGTACGGGCAACAACAGTACATAATCATTTCATTCAAGTTTGATCAAGTTCTATAAGTGTTTGCATCTCAAATTGTGTGTAGATGCTGATTTTTCTACATTGGTGAAATTGGTAGTGTATTTCTCTTTCTAACCAAATATCATTCAAGTAGATTGGATCTTAAGGACTGAAATCTTTCACAAATTGTTGGTGAGATTTGCTTGTATGATTTTCTCTCTATACACGAGTCTCAATGAGCTTTATTCTCTCTCTCTACCTGAGGAGAGGAGCTAAATTTTTCTTTGTATTTTCAAGAAGCTTTTCCTTTCATGTTTTTGAACTTTGGTTATCAACAAATGCATCCATCTTTGCCTCTATGCATTGTTTTTTTTATCTAGATTTTGGAAATCAATCTAGGACACATTGGCAAGTGTGTGAAAAAAAGTACAAAAAGGACCAAGAGTTGATCTTAATCTGATCCTCAAGAGGGATTGGTTGTCAGATTACTTGATCTATCAATCTACTTGAGATTAAGATCAATCTAGATCAATTCTAGACACAAAATCCTAACAAGAACAATCATTAATTGAAGGTAGGTGTACTTTCTGGTTTTCCACATGTGAAACCCTGTCTGAGTACGGACTCCAACCTGAAAATCAAGTACACATTGATAGCACCTCAAAACAATCAAAACAAATGTAGACAAATGGAGAGAATCACTCAAAATTGCTTCCAAAACCAAGATTGGTGTCTCACATTGATTATGGCAAAATGTGGCTCTATATATACAATAAGTGGGAGCTCGTGGTACTGATCATCCCTATGATCCCACATGTGTGAAGGTGCTTTGTCATATGATGATTCATCATGCAAAACTGACACTTGGACAAAACCTTCTATTTTGAGCACTTTTGGTCCATTTTCCTTCTATATGGAGATCTACTTGGAAATCTTCTAGAAGTCAAAATTTGCCTACTTCAGCTTATTCCGCACATGTGAGCTGTCCTCTACACATGGGATATGACACCTAACCAAAGGATGTGGCTCATGCAATCAATAGATTGATGCCATGTGTCATATGTCTAGAAAACCAGTTTTTAGCCTTTTTAGCCACTGGAACTTGAATTAAATCATATGTACAACCTATATGATTATGGTACATGACAAGTACACTATTTTCACACGTGGAAACAGGCTCCACACATGTGTAATCATCCTATATACAAGATTTTTGACCTCTACCAAGCTTATTTTTGCATTTTTCACACTCCTAAAAAATCTAGCTTGATGGAAAACATGATGATCTTGAATCCATGGAATGCTTCTTTGATGTTGACATCTTTGATGAGCTTGAGAGCACCATCCTAGCATCTTCGAAAATGATTCCTTCCAAATTTCATGTAGATGCTTGACTTTGAGGCTTGCTCCTTCTTCATGTGCATGTTCCTCCATGAGAAAATAAAGATTTCTTCTTGACTTATTAGGATCACAAAGATCTAACATCATGTTACCATGATCTAGAGAATTAGACTTATCCAAATTGGCAAGACTATGCATGGTATAATAACAAAGTGTTTGCATCATATCTTCATGCCTATTTACCATGCTAATCTCAGTTCTAATGAGGCTAAATACTTCATTATGGAGATAAGTGTCTTTAGAAGATGATTCACTTACTCTCATAAAGAGTTTCCAATTTGCCTCAATACAAATTTTCAAACTATGAGTGAACAAATCACTTTTGCTCTTACATGACTCAAGAGCATACATTCGATGAAATAACCATTTGCTTTATAATTGATTTAAAGTCAATTTCAACCTTTTAAGAACATCATCTATGTTCTCAAGAGAGACTTCATACTCAACTAGTATGGCTTTACTCCAATTTGGAGATGCAATGATCTCACTAAAGCAAATTGATTTATCAAATGACATAAGAGAAGTAAGTATGAGATGTATACCACATGAGATATGCTCCTCTTTCCCTTGAAATGTGAGCCACATGGACTCAACCATATTTCTTGAGTTTCTTTTTGGAATCACAATTTGAGAAGGTCTCTCCTCCTCAATCCTTGGCACACTTGAACCTTGAGAAGGATTCTCCTCCTCAATCCTTGGCACATTTGAACCTTGAGATGACTCCTTAAGATCCTCTTCATGGTGCTCCTTTTTTATGGAAATCCGAGACCTCCATGTCTCATAATGATCACAACAAGTATGACCATTCAATATGCACTTCCTATGATTATCAAGATTACTTATGCTAGAAACATAAGTCCAAAAATCACCACAACTTTGCATGATTTTTCCAATATTGAAATCAAAAGGTATTTCCATCTCAATAAGGCTAACTACTTCCTTATGGATATAAGTGTCCACTTTGGATGCTACACTTATTCTCGTAAGATGTTTACAACTTGCCTTTAAGATTGAAAACTTACAATTTTCATCTTTATGAATGAACACATCATTCGTGATCTTATTGAAACCAAAAGATCCTACATTATGAAGATATTTCCATTTCCTTGACTTCATAACTAATGTAAGCTTACAAGGAAAACATATTTTGCTATCTTTCAAGGCATTACACTCAACTAGCATTGCCTCAAGCCACCTTTGAGATACAAAAATCCCTTCAAAGCAAAATAGATCTTCATAAGTTGACATGAGAGCATAAATGAAACTATTTTCATTTTGTGATTGATGCTCCTTATTCTTGATTGATTTTTCTTGGATCATAACAATAAGTTTGAACTTATAAAATGTTCCAAGAAAAATACTTTCCAAGGACATAAATAAATCCAAGTTACTTTCATGAAAGTGACATCTATCTTTGCATCTTCAACCAAACAATGCACTTCCAAATGAAAAATTTTAAAAGATATGACATGTGTTGTGATGGACTCTTGAAGACAAATCTTGCAAGTGCTTGTGAGACTCCAAGCCTCATTCACCTTTCCACAAAGGAAACACCTTTCCTTGGACTTGTCCTTCTTGTATTTGCAGTTTGAACTTGAAGCTCCATCCTTCACCTCGGCCCCCTTGCTTTGGTTCTCCTTGGATGGACTGGTCTTCTTTTTGTAGCATCTTGAGAAAAAATATCCTCCCTTGCCACAAAGGTTGCACTCATGATCCTTTCTTTCCTTCAATAGGATGCCACCTATTGATGCCATGTGAATAAAAACCTGTGATATGATTCTACAAATGTAATTTGTGACTTTCAAGAGACTAGATTTGAACATCTTCAATATTCTAGAATGATCTACAAAAGATCTAGCTCACAAACCTAAGAATCAATCTTCACACTAATGACTAGTCATTTGGAAACTTTGCTTTGATCACTAAGACAAAAGCACACAATATTTGAATCAAGTCACAAAAGAAATCAGATCCAATCTCCTATTGGACTCATCAGATACCAATGACTCTTTCTTTTGAAAGTTGAAATGGATATGAAAAGATTTGACACCTAGATTTTCCTTTTCACTTGACTAGTTCTCTCAACACTTGAGATTCTTGAACAAAAGATGGATTTTGTTTCAAAGACATGAAAATCAAACTTAATCACTTCTTTTGGACTCACTCTTGACCCAAATAATCTCACACTTGAGATTTAGAATGAATTTGATTTGATTCTACAACAAACTATACCACCAATTTTTCACAAAGCTTAAAAAATTAGGCAACTACAGATTCACAAAGATCTCAACCATGCATGAATACTCAAATATGGACTCCTCCTCATTCTAGACATCCAATGGGATCTCAAATTGATCCTCACACTCTCACAAAGAAAATTGAATAGAACTAATTTGAGTTTCATAATACTATGTCAATTTTTGCTCAACAAATTGAATTCAATCACTCCTATTGGATTCCACCAATTACTCTACCTTTTAAGACTTGGAATGAAATTCAAAATCAAAAGTTGTGATTTTTCTCACTAAGATATTGTGCTTCAAAGAGCTAATGCCACTTAGAAAGATTTGATCACCTAGGAGAACACAAATCCTCCACCAATAACAACACAAAATGAGCTTCTAGATCTTGCCTTCTACAAAGGAAGGAACTCTTAGAAATTTGGATCTCTCTCTACACATTTGCCATAGACACCTTAACGACTCTTTTCAAACCTCACAAACACTCAAACAAATTGAGTAGGATTGAATAATGTGACTTGGATCTCAATCTCTTTTCTAGAACTTTCAATTGAAGCCAATCTATGTCAAATTCTACAAAAGATTGCACTAGAAACTCTCAAAGGTTTCACTTGGAGGACAGATCCAAGGATGTTTTCTAGCAAATTGATGCTTCTAAACTTGACCCTATCACTCTTGAACAAATCTAGAGTGATGATACAATGGATTTCAACCTCTCACCTTGCATATCACTCCTTAATCTATAATTTTTTAGCAAAATCTCTCTCAACTTCAACATACACTCAAAAAATCAGAGATGATCAATTAATGCACCTATTTCAAGCTTCAAATTTAATTTCTTGGCTGATCTAATCCAAGAACTAATCAAGGGATTAGATTCTCTATAGAAAATGCTTGATTTTGCATGTGTGAATGTAAGAAAGTAGAAGAGAGAAGGCTCTACCTCGAGCTACTTCAATCTCCATAAATGTATGTGAGCTCTCTCATAATTTTTGATGAAGAACCAAGCTTTGAAGCTATTCCATGTCAATTTGGATCTATCACATTGTATGCTTGAATCTCTCTCTCTCTCTCTCTCTCTCTCTCTCTCTCTCTCTCTCTCTCTCTCTCTCTCTCTCTCTCTCTCTCTCTCTCTCTCTCTCTCTCTCTCTCTCTAGGAGGAGGCTATGCTAATGCATAAAATTTTTGTACTTCTCTTTTGATAATGAAAGCAATCATTCTTTGATTACTAGCATGCTAGATTGTGCTTTGGTCATAAATTCTTGTACTAGATCTTGGTATTCAATCTAGAATCAGATTATGTGCTAAACACAAAGCTTAACAAAGATCATCACACTTTAGGATTGTTCCCCACACGTGTGAACTTGCTGGATTTTCATTAATAAGTAGGTTTGATTGTAAGCAAAGGATTGTGGGTGATCTCAAGCCCAAAAAAATTAAGTCGAGATCAACGGGGAGAGTCTTAGTATTTGTAGCATTTGCCCCCCCCCCCGTCAAGAAGTCTAGTATGCATAATTAAATCAATCATTTGAATATACAACAATAAACCTTACAACTTTGAGTTGAAGTCCTACAACTACAAAATTAAACAAAGACCATGGAATGGCAATGTTGTTTTGATATTTTCACATGAAAAATTGATTTGACACTCAAAGAACAAACATGTATCATCTCTTTATTTTGGAAGCAATTGATATACATCTTGGGGGAGTTGCCCTTATACTTGGATCTAATGACAATGGCTCTCCAATTCATTTGAATTTCATTTTATTGTCCTGAAAAAAATTGCTATAGCCCTACCAACTGCTTTGGGGTCTTAGAGAGGCTCTGTTGAAACCAATCACAAAGATTTGGGATTCCTTGTGGGTGCTTGCAATTTACTGATTACTTTATGAAAAATGGTGAGTTTAGTTTCTATTTCCTGTAAAGCTTATAAAATACAATTATATAAAAATACACTTAAAATATCACGTGTGTGTGTGTGTGTGTGTGTGTGTGTGTGACTTTTATATAATCCATGTAGTTGCCAATATGACCAAAATCTAAGAAGTGTTGCAATTTGAAAAAGTTTAAGACTATTCATTTTCTCTTATTTGAATTTGAAATATTGTTATGATTTATTGAGTTCATATGTAACTTTCTTGATGAGCTTTGTAAGGGAAAGTGAAAATTTTATTGAGTGAAAGATTATTAATGTTATTGGATGATCCCTAATGTGGTTGATAAGAGTTAGGCTTGTGGGTTTATCCACCCATGTTCTTGTCCTCATAAGCGAGTATGAGAATGTCTTGTGCCCTTGTGGGGTCATTTGTTGCACTAAGTTTGAAGGCCAACCTTGGGGGCCTTGTTGCTGCTATAACAAAAGTTAGATGTGAACTTGAGGGCGTTGCTATGCGGACAAGGTTACAATATTTTTCTTTAGGTTTGTTGTTGTTTGTACGAAGTTGGAAGGCTACCTTTTGGGGTTGTTGTTGTTGCTTTTCCTATATGAGATCATCTACATTGCCATTTGAACTTCTTGTTCTTGCCTTGTAGGGCTATGTATCTTGTCTTTCAAGGCTATTCTTGCCCTTGAAAAATGCAAAAATAAGCTTGGTAGAGGCCAAAAATCTTGTATATAGGATGATTACACATGTGTGGAGCCTGTTCCCACGTGTGAAAATAGTGTACTTGTCATGTACCATAATCATATAGGTTGTACATTTGATTTAATTCAAGTTCTAGTGGCTAAAAAGGCTAAAAACTGGTTTTCTAGACATATGACACATGGCATCAATCTATTGATTGCATGAGCCACATCCTTTGGTTAGGTGTCATATCCCATGTGTAGAGGAAAGCTCTCATGTGTGAAATAAGCTGAAGTAGGCAAATTTTGACTTCTAGAAGATTTCCAAGTAGATCTCCATATAGAAGGAAAATGGACCAAAAGTGCTCAAAATAGAAGGTTTTGTCCAAGTGTCAGTTTTGCATGATGAATCATCATATGACAAAGCACCTTGCTTAGGACATTTTATGTCTTTTATGTTTGAAAGTACATTTCACATGTGTGGAGCATGTTCCCACATGTAAAATAGTTTATCATAGCTTTAGGGGTCTTCTAAGTTTTTAGGACAAGCTTTTTTGTGAAGAATTATGATAGGGCCAATAATTGGCATAGATGGCAAATTGGCAATGTCCACATGTAATGCCTCTATTGAGCCAAAAGTGAATTATGATGTAATCTCGAGCTAGGTAACAATGTAATTTGATGAGTGATGGAGTCAAAAGTTGGATTTGACCAAGGGGTCCAATAGGATTAAGGAGGTGATCATTAGAGATCCAATAGAATCAAGGAGGCTATGATTAGGGGTGTCCAATAGAACGCAAGAAGCTATGATTAGGGCTCTAGTAGAATTAATGATTAGGGGTCCAATAGCATGCAAGGAGGGATCTCCACACACTCTATATGTACTTCTCCTTATGATCATAATCTAAGTTGAGTTTTGGAGTCAAACTTTTTGGTGAGATTTGCTTGTTGTCTCTTCTCTCTCTACACGAGTTGGAATTAGTTCTATTCTCTCTCTACCCGAGGAGAGGAGCTTAATTTGCCTTTGGTTCTTCAAGAAGCTTTTCTCTTTATGTGTATGAACTTTGATTATCAACTATTGCATCTATCTTTTGCCTCTATGCCTTGCTTTTTGATTTAGATCTTGGAAATCAATCTAGAATCCATTGGCAAGTGCACAAGCTTTCTTAGGAGATCAATCACACACTTTAGGACATTCCCACATGTGTGAAATTTTGACATGGTATCACAGCCTACCTAAGTGTTTGATGCTTGTTTCTGTCAGAAATTAGATATGAAACATCAAGCATTCACCATAAGCAATCACCACAATAAGGCGGAAGGAGAACACGCACTATAACGCTATCATACCCACTCATACAGAATGTAAAATGTACAAGTAAACCTTGAACCCTGATACAGAGAGAAAACCTACAAGTAGACTAATAGACTAGCCTACTGTTAATGACAGCTGGTCATACCTGTCAACATTAATGTACATCGTAAATAGTAACAATGAAGTTTATCATTGATTTCTAACACTCTCTCTCAATGATAAAATTACATTCTTTTATTTCTAATAGAGTAAAAAACCTCTCAAATTTACATCTACGTAATGACTTAGTAAAAATATCTACCATTTGATCTTCATATTTAGAAAAAACAAGATCAATGGCTCCATCAAGAATTTTCTCTCGAACAAAATGGTAGTGTATTTCGATGTGCTTGGTTCGAGCATGTAAAACTAGATTTTTGGCAAGGTGAATGCAACTTTGATTATCGCAAGATATAGTAGTCACATCCACCTGTAGTTGATCTAAATCCACAAGAAACCTTCATAACCATACTGCTTCTTGTGTAGCATTGCTGAGTGTTCGATATTCAGCTTTCGTCGATGATAAGACTACTGTAGGTTGCTTTTTGCTACTCCATGAAATTGAAACTGTACCATAACTGAATGTATGACCACTGGTAGATCTTCTGTCATCAATATTACCTGCCCAATCGACATCTGTATAACCTACCAACATTGGCGCTTCAGACTGATCATACTTCAAACCAAAATTCAATGTCCATCGAATGTATCTGAGAATACGTTTAGCAGACTTCTAGTGTGCTTGACTAGGATCTTGCATAAATTGACTAACAACACCAACATCATAAGAAATGTGAAAATTGTCAACATTTCCTAGCTAGTTTGAGGCCTAAATTGGCTAAAATTGTAAATAGTTTTGGTTCTGGAGTTTCACACGTGTAAACCAGGCCACAATGTTTTTATTTACTGTATTTTTTCAGTATGATGAAGTGTCAAACTTCATACCCTTCAAAATGAGACCATTTTGATGTATTTTGGTCATATAAGCCATTTTTAGCTATTTTTCCTATATAGGGAATATCTAGGGTCAAGTACCTTCTGGAGAGAGGAGAGAGAGTCATCTTCCTCATCCATAAATAGTAGGGAAGTCGTGGAGAACAGGTTGGAGAAACCTTTTGTATGCTTCATTGAGATATTTCAGGTCTATTGAAGATCAGAGGCTGAAAAGAAACTATTTTGGATCAGATCATAACACCTAATCATTTGTGATTGTGAGGCTTGTGCATATTCAATACTAACAATGTTCTTTTCAATCCTATTGTTGACAATCTCCATTCTTGGATGAACACTCTCCTTAAGTGGATGAAACTTCTCCTTAAGTGGATGACAAATGCTCTTTTGAGTGAGTTGTAATTCTCCTAAAGGCTGAGCAAAGCTCCCATTTGGATGAAAGATCCCCTTTTTTGGGTGAACATATTGTAAGCTCCATTGTGAAGAGCATATTGTAAAGATTGTCATCAATTTTGGCATAAATTTTGGTGTACTTTGTTGAGCATGTAAGTAACTCTCCTTATGTAATTTGATTGGAGCATTTGCTGGAAGGTGTTAATCATTATGCAAGTGTGTTTTCAGGTTCTTAACAGGTTGAGGAACATTCTCATGTGAAGTGATCTTAGATCTACATCTAAACACCAAGATTTGACAAGATAGTGAAGCTAGTCTTGTGATTCACTAAGTGTGCTCATTCATTCACCTCTAAATCTTGTATTTATCACTTGCTGGAGTTTATAAACTTTTAGAAGTGTGGTTTACATGTGGTTTTACAGGTTGAATCAATATCTTAGTGTGTTGATCATATGTTGATCAAGTTTGTTCATTACTAGGTAATCTTGGCATCCTAGTTTTGGGTATTTTCTAAGAATGCAAGTAACTCTTCACACCATAACTTGATTTGGTCACTTGCTGGAAAGTTTGAGAGCTTAAGCAAGAGTGTGTTCAGGTTGGTTTGATTTTGTAATCCATTCTTAGTGTGTGCAAAGTGTTGCATGTGTTTCAATCTTCCTTTCTATGCTTGGAAACCATCTAGGTTCAAGATAGAAGTGTTTTAGGGTCCTAAATCTTCATAGATCTCTTTATCTATCATTTGTTGAGAGAAAAGTGAGTGCTAAGTGCTTTAGGACAGAACCTAAAAGTTGAAGAAACATTAGAATCATGGCTTCCAATGGTGGGATCATGCTAGAGTCTAGTGAAAGGTTGAGTTCATCAAACTACTCTACTTGGAAAGTGAGGATGGAGTCCTTACTTGAGTTGAATGAACTCATGGACATAGTTGCAGAAATTGAAGAGAGACCTCTCACACTTCAAGAGCAACAAAGGTTTGATAAGAAGGCCAAAAGGGCTCTTCATATCATTAAAATGAATGTTACAAATGAACTTCTCAAGGAAGTTGGAAAGTGTCAAAGTGCAAGTGAGGCATGGAATGCCTTAAAGAAGCTCTTTGAATCAAAGTCCACATCTAGGGTATTGACCCTAAGGAGACAAATATTTTCTAGTAGGCAAAGAGAGGGTGAAAGTGCTCATGCATTTATCTTGAGAGTTAAGTCCCTAAGTGATGATTTAGCATGCATTGATGAGAACATAAAAGATGGTGAAATAGTCCAAGTTATGTTGAATGGTTTGCTAAATGAACATGCTAACCTTGTGCAAAGTTTTGCCATTCAAAGAGTCTTGCCAAGTGTGGTTGACTTGCAAGAAATCTTATTGGCTGAAGAACATAGGTTGCAATCAAAGCTTGATGGTGCATCCTTGCAAGGTGGAGGTGAAGAGGCTTTCTTCACAAAAGGCAAATTCAAGGGCAAAGGTAAAGGCAAAGGGAAATGGTCCAAAGGTGGTAACTTTGATCATGATGATCACTCTTCCTCTTCCTCTTCTACTAAGAACAATAAGTCAAAGTTCAAGTGCTTTTATTGTGGGATAAAAGGTCATTTTGCAAATGAATGTTATAAGAAGAAAAGAGAGCAAGGAGAGAGGCAAGGAAATCTTACAATAGATGAGGAAGAACATAACACATGTGAATCACTTGTTATGACTTCAAGTTTGTTAGCCAACATAGATGATAATGATCCTTGGTGGATTGATAGTGGAGCCTCATCTCACATGACAAGACATAAGGAATACTTTACATCCTTATTGTCTTATGAGGGAGAAGGTAACATCATCTACACTGCAAATGATGGTCAATGTGACATCAAAGGCATAGGCACTATTCCTATTTCCCTTTCAACAAATAAGAAAGCAAATCTTGAAAATGTTTTGTACATTCCTTCAATCACTAAGAATTTGCTTAGTGTAAGTCAAATGATTGACAAAGGACTTGATGTGGAGTTCATTGGAGATGCATGTTTGATAAGTAAATGTGGATCCTTGATTGCTCAAGGTAGGAGGCATGGTAAACTTTTCAAGCTTGATGCATGTGTGATCTCTAATCATGAAGGATGTATGGCTAGGGAGCAATTGACAAACCAAGAAGTTTGGCACAAGAGGTTGGGCCATCCCAACTTCAAATCTTTGGAGGTAATGGCAAAGAAAGAGCTTGTTCTTGGTCTCCCTAAAAGTCTTGTTGCAAACAATAGTGTTTGTGAACATTGTGCCTTGTCCAAATCTCATAGACTTGCTTATTCTAGATCTACTTCTAGATCTAAAGAAGCTTTTCAACTTGTGCATTCTGATATTCATTCTTCTAGTACAACTAGCAATGGTGGGGCAAAGATGTATGCAACTTTCATTGATGACTTTAGTAGGTATACTTGGATCTATCTTCTTAAAAGTAAGGATGAAGTGTTTGCTGCATTTGTCAAGTTCAAGAATGAAATGGAAAACCAATTCAATACAAAGATCAAATGCTTAAGATCTGATAATGGAGGGGAATACACCTCAAATAGGTTCAAAGACTTTTGTATAGCACATGGGATTAAGAGGGAGATGTCTAGTCCTAGGACTCCACAACAGAATGGAGTGGCCGAGAGGAAGAATAGAACCCTTTGTGAATGTGCCAAGGCAATGAGACTACATGCTAATCTTGCTAAGTCTTTTTGGGGGGAAGCTTTAGCATGTGCTAACTATCTATGTAATAGATGGACAAGTGCTTCCTTGGATGGTAAAACTCCTCATGAGGTTCTTTATGGTAGAAGGCCGAGTGTCAAGCATTGTAGGTCCTTTGGATGTACATGTTTTGTCAATATCACACTTGATGATAGAACTAAAGAAGATCCTTCATCAAAGAAGGGTGTGTTTGTTGGCTATAGTGAAGTAAGCAAGGCTTACAAAGTGTACATTCCTTCTACAAAGAAAGTTGTCATAAGTAGGGATGTCATCTTTCATGAAGAGAATGTTTCCAATGTTGTTGATGTTGATGTTGATGTGCCTACTAATCATCATGATGTGCAAGATGTCTTGGATGAAGATGGAGATGCCACTCCAAAGCAAACTTCAAGGAAGACTCAAAGGCAAAGGGCTAAGCCATCAAGGCTAACCTATGATGAAAAAGGAAAGCAAGTGGTGGACAACTCTAACTTTGCTTTTCTTACCTCTTTTGATGAACCAACTTGTGTAGGTGAAGCAATTCAAAAGAAGGAATGGATCCAAGCCATGGATCATGAGCATCAAGCACTCATCAAAAGCAACACATGGAGGTTGGTAAAGCTTCCAAAGGACAAGAAAGCAATTGGTTGTAAGTGGATCTTCAAGATCAAGACAAATCAAGATGGATCAATCAACAAGTACAAGGCAAGGTTGGTGGCAAAGGGGTATGCTCAAGAAGGTATTGACTATGATGAGACCTTTGCACCCGTGGCAAAGATGGTAACTATTCGAATCCTAATCTCTCTTGCAACTCTTTATGATTGGGATATGTGGCAAATGGATGTTACTAATGCCTTCTTGAATGGTGATCTTGAAGAAGATATTTACATGGAGCAACCCGAGGGCTATGTTTCACATGATGAGCCTAATCATGTGTGCTATCTCCAAAAGAGTTTGTATGGGCTAAAGCAAGCACCAAGAAGTTGGTATGCTAAGCTCAATTCCTTCTTACTTTCTCAAAACTTTGTTATGAGTGAGTATGATCATTCTCTCTACTTTAGATTGAATGAAAATGATATCACTTTACTTTTGATCTATGTTGATGACATTATCTTAAGTGGTGGTAACAATCTAGATATAGATGAAATCAAGATGGCACTCAAAAGAGAGTTTGAAATTCAAGATCTTGGTAAACTTCATTATATCTTAGGAATAGAGATTATTAGAACTTCTAAATCTACATTCATATGTCAAGAAAAGTATGTTAACTCTATTCTAAAAAGGTTTCATATGGAAGATTGTAAAGTTGTTTCTACTCCTATGGAATCAAATGTAAAGCTAACTACAAGAAGTAATGAAAGATCCTTCAAGGACATTACTCTCTATAGAAAGCTAATAGGATCTCTTATATGGTTAACCATCACAAGACCTGATCTAAGCTTTGTGGTTGGTAAACTAAGTCAATTTATGCAAGATCCTAGTGAGGCTCATTGGAAGCTAGGAAAGAGAGTACTTAGATACATCTCGGGATCTAGAGATTTTGGCATCTTGTATGGAGGTACTACACCTAACCTTTGTGGATTTTCAGATTCAGATTTTGCAGGTGATCAAATGGATAGGAAGTCAACAAGTGCCTTTGCAATCTATCTTGGAGATGGAGTGGTCTCATGGCTATCAAAGAAGCAACCAACTATCTCTCTATCTTCCACCGAAGCCGAGTACAAGGCATTAACAACATGCACCAAGGAGATTCTTTGGATCAAGAGGATGTTATTGGATCTTCACTTGCTGGAACCAGATAAGACTCCAATCATACTTTGTGATAACCTTTCAGCCCAAAGCTTGGCAAGCAATCCTGTTTTTCATGCAAGGAGCAAGCACATTGAGATTGCTCACCATTTTGTGAGAGATCAAGTCATTGCCAAAGAGGTGGAGCTTCAACATGTCTCTTCAAAGGAGTGTGTGGCTGATATCTTCACCAAACCATTGGGAAAGGACCTATATTTAATGCATAGATCTAATCTTGGAATGTGCTCAAAGACTATGTTGAAACTAGCATCCAATGTTGAAGAGGGAGTGTGAAAATTGTCAACATTTCCTAGCTAGTTTGAGGCCTAAATTGGCTAAAATTGTAAATAGTTTTGGTTCTGGAGTTTCACACGTGTAAACCAGGCCACAATGTTTTTATTTACTGTATTTTTTCAGTATGATGAAGTGTCAAACTTCATACCCTTCAAAATGAGACCATTTTGATGTATTTTGGTCATATAAGCCATTTTTAGCTATTTTTCCTATATAGGGAATATCTAGGGTCAAGTACCTTCTAGAGAGAGGAGAGAGAGTCATCTTCCTCATCCATAAATAGTAGGGAAGTCGTGGAGAACAGGTTGGAGAAACCTTTTGTATGCTTCATTGAGATCAATAGATCATTGTCATTGTTTCTTCCTCCATTGAGAGCATTGTTGTGTGTATTGTCTTCAAGCTATTGTGTATGATCTTAGGTGCTTTCCAAAAGTGATAGGCTGATGTATTATGGACTGTATAATGCTATTTTGGGCCGCACTTGATGTTTATGGAAGTTTCCATTTGTGATAAATGCTTTTTGATCAAGTTCTTTGCATTCTAGGTAGCATAGAATGTGTTGCCAATTCCTAGCTTATGTAGTTTGGAGTGCAAGCATTCAAGCCAATGATCTTGGAGTTTAGATCCACTTAGGATCTGTATTTTTCACAAGAAATATCAGGTCGTTTGTGTGTCAAATAAATCAAACTACCCACCAACTGTCTATATAAATAAGCATCCACTTTTTCAGATTCATCATGTGCAGTAAGCTTCATGTTGACATCCATAGGTGTACTCAAAGTCTTACAATCCTACATATTGAGCTTATAAAGCAAATCTTGTGCATATTTGCTTTGTGTAAGAAAGGCCATGTCTTCCTTTTGCCATACTTCAATGCCAAGACAATAGTGCATCAATCCTAGATCAGTCATATCAAAAGCATTGAAAAGATCTGATTTGATTTCATCGATTAACTTCTCATTACTGTTTGTGATAATCAAATCATCCACGTACAAGACAATGAACACTATATTTGAATCTTTCCTTAGAATGTAAAGATTAGGATCAGCATCACTCTTTACTATTCATCTTCTCTTGAAGTGTTCATCAATGCAAGAGTACCATGTTCAATCCATAAATGGCTTTGTTGAGCTTACAAACAAGATGCTCTCTCCTTGTCTCAACAAATCCTTGAGGTTGTACTAAGTAGACCTCTTTATCCAGCACTCCATTAAGAAAAGCAGATTTAACATCCATTTGCTGGACCTTCCAACCATAGAAAGTAGAAATAGCAATGATAGAACATATAGTCACCATCTTAGCTATGGGTGCAAAGTTTTTTTCAAAATCAATGCCTTCTTGTTGCTCAAATTCTCTCGCAACCAACCGTGCTTTGTACTTGTTGAGTTGCCCATCTGCTCCATATTTGACCTTATAAATCCAATTGCAAGTGATAGGCTTCTTACCATCAGGTAGCTCATCCAAATTCCAACGTCCTCTTTTTCGATATGGCTTCCATTTCTGTTTCCATAGCTGCACGCCACTCTTTGTGCTCCTTCGCTTCATCAAATTTTTTTGGTTCTTGAGCCTTGAGCACAGAGCCCATCAGGGCTAGATTCATCTCTAATCTTGCAGGAGGTTTTTGATTTCTACTTGATCTTCTAAGCTCTCCCTGCTCACTTGATTCGAGAGTATCTCCCTTATTAGCATCACTTGCTACTGACAAGTACCACTTAGGCACTCTTCTAGGAGTCTTATTATTAACCCTGTCTTTTTCCATTGGCTCTTCCATATCAACACCAACTTCTTCCTTCACTGGCACTTTAGCTTTATCATCAAAGGGATCAATTGTCAATTTTATCTGGTCATTTTGACCCATCTCATCAAAAGTAGCATCTCTGAAAATCACGATCTTTTGTGCATCTGTGTCATACATCATGTATGCCTTGGCTCTTTCAACATATCCAAGGAAAATACACTTAACAACTTTAACATCCAGCTTCTTTCGTTTTTCATCAGGCGCGTGAGCGTAAGCATCACAACCAAATACTTGTAAATGAGAAACATTAGGTTTCTTTCCAGTAAAAGCTTCGGAAGGTGTCTTACCCTCCACGGACTTAGTAGGACACCGATTCAAGATATCAGTAGTTGTGTTACATGCTTCTGCCCAAAAAGTATTTGGCAAACCCTTGCTCTTAAGCATTGCCCCAGCCATCTCCACAATGGATCTATTTTTCCGTTCTTTGTGGTGTATAGAATGTAGTAGTTTCTCTCTTGATTCCCTGATCCTTGCAAAAATTTATAAACTCTATTGAAAAATACTCACCGCACCTGTTTTATTTTCAGCTAGAGCCTTGAAATCTCTAAACTTGGCAAAAGCATCAGATTTCTTGCTTATGAAATAAATCCAGATATGTCTACTATAGTCATCACTAAATGTGATGAAATAGTAACAACAACTAATGGACCTAGTTTGTATTGGTCCACACAGATCACTATGAACAAAATCAAGAATGTCATTGGCTCTTCTTGCTACATCTTTGGGAAATTTCTCTCTATGCTGTTTTCCCAAAATGCAACCCTCACAAATTTTTTCTTCAAAAGAGATATCAGGCAATCCAACAACTAGATTACCTCTTTTAAGGATTTGCAAGCTTTAAGCACTAATATGTGTGAAAAATACAAAAATAAGCTTGGTAGAAGCCAAAAATCTTGTATATAGATAAACACACATGTGTGGAGCCTATTCCCACGTGTGAAACTAGTGTACTTGTCATGTATCATAATCATATATGTTGTACATATGATGTAATTCAAGTTCTAGTGGCTAAAATGGCCAAAAACTAGTTTTCTAGACATATGACACATGGCATCAATCTATTGATTGCATGAGCCACATCCTTTGGTTAGGTGTCATATCCCATGTGTAGAGGACAACTCACACGTGTGGAATAAGCTGAAGTAGGTGAATTTTGACTTCTAGAAGATTTCCAAGTAGATCTCCATATAGCCTGTTTCCACATGTGAAACTAGTGTACTTGTCATGTACCATAATCATACATGTTGTACATATGATTTAATTCAAGTTCTAGTGGCTAAAATGGCCAAAAACTAGTTTTCTAGACATATGACACATGGCATCAATCTATTGATTGCATGAACCACATCCTTTGGTTAGGTGTCATATCCCATGTGTAGAGGACAGCTCAAACATGTGGAATAAGCTGAAGTAGGCAAATTTTGACTTCTAGAAGATTTCCAAGTAGATCTCCATATAGAAGGAAAATGGACCAAAAGTGCTCAAAATAGAAGGTTTTGTCCAAGTGTCAGTTTTGCATGATGAATCATCATATGACAAAGCACCTTCACACATGTGGGATTAGAGGGATGATCAGTACCATGAGCTCTCACTTATTGTATATATAGAGCCACATTTGGCCATAATCATTGTGAGACACCAATCTTGGTTTTGGAAGCAATTTTGAGTGATTCTCTCCATTTGTCTACATTTGTTTTGATTGTTTTGTGGTTCTATCAATGTGTACTTGATTTTCAGGTTGGAGTCCGTACTCAGACAATGTTTCACACGCGTGAAACCATAAAGTACACTTACCTTCAATTAATGATTGTTCTTGTTAGGATTTTGTGTCTAGAATTGATCTAGATTGATCTTAATCTGAAGTAGATTGATAGATCAAGTATTCTGACAACCAATTCCTCTTGAGGATCAAATTAGGATCCACTCTTGGTCCTTTTTGTACTTTTTGCACAATATGACCAAACCGTTGATGTTAAAGGTCATTTCGACTATCAATAGTGCTTACCATAGCTTGAGTAAAAGATCTTACATTCAATTTGTAGAGTCGATTCCCGTTGACTCTAGCTCCTGTAGCAATCACTTTGTAGTGATTCTTGATGTTCTTGATGAGACATTTGTCGCTGTCAAACTCAACCTTGAGTTGTTTATCAGCCATCGTCCCAACAGATAGTAGATTGTTAGCTAAGCCAGGTACATATTGCACATTGCTTATCTGCTTTATCTTTCCGCTGGCTAACTTCACTGGTACCACTCCAACTCCTTTAACAGATAGCAATTTGCCCTCAACTTCTCCAACTTCATCACCATTGTTAGTTTCCTTGAGTTTGGAAAACCACTCTTTCCTTGAAGTCACGTGTTTGGTTGCACCACTATCAATGTACCAGGTATCCTTGGCTTCATCACTTGTCATTAATGCTATAATGAACAATTTTGAGCTCTCACCTGTATCATCTTCATATTGATCATCATCGTATTGATGTTGATCAGTATAATTGTCTTCATAATAATAGTCATCAAATTGATGTTGATCAGCATAATTTTTCGCTTGCCATTTGTCTTTTCTTTGTTCCATCTCCTTTTGTTTCTTGAAGCATTCACGCTCCCACTGGCCAGGTTTGTTGCAGTACCTACAATTTCAAGGTTTATTTTGTCTTGAATAGCCACTTCCAGAAACTCTCAAGGGCTACACTACACGATTTTCCAAGATGGTGGGAGATTGGAATTCTGGTCTTCCTAGTCACCACAAAATGGCATTTTTCTATGCCGGATTACTGCACGAGATCAAGGTCGGTATGTCACCCTTTACATCATATACTAGTCCAAACGAACTTTGTAAGGCAGCCGCTATTGCAGAAGCACAGATCTCGCACACACCATCACAGCCCATATCCAACATTCAAAATTCAGGGATGATAGAACACCTAATCCACAAGATGCCACAGACAACGCTAGCCAAAGTACTAGCAACACGGACGATTAGATGCAAGTTGTCAGTGACACAAATGAGATGTGCAATCAATCTGATTACCTCTTAGTGCCATTATTGTTTTGGAAAACATCCAACACCTCAATGTCCAGTTCGGAATCCGAGATTACGACATCAATCCAATAAGGAAATTCTGGAGATTGGAAATCAATCAACAAAACCCTCATCTATCCCTTCTAGCTTGCATCAGATCGCTCCTCCAAAAAAAATGGATCGGTCTCAGAACTTTCAGAATCTTCTCTAGTGGCTAAGCAAGGTTCGGTGGAAGTATTAGTTATATCAGTGAGCGGACCATCCCAAGCAAGAGAAGTTCAAACTGGCTCACCACTATATTACGTGGAAGGGATCAAAGGAGACCTGATACCGGTGTACGCGCATCAATTGAGAGGTGATGGAATCTTACACACGGTACGGTGTTTCGGATGTAGAGGTAAACATCGTAGATCAAAATGTTCACACCGAAATGGTCTGTCCTCCTTTTATCCTTGGTGTGAACAATGCAGCATCAATCACCCATGTCGTGATTGTCCACTAAGAGACCCAATAAAAGTCGTTATGACTCCTACCTACTTGAATCGACAACCTACATATGACCATGCAAATCCACCAACTGAGAAGCTGCACTACAACCGCAAACTTCTAGTGCCACCTGGTTATGAAACAGATGCGGATGGAAAGAATGAGAGAAAGATCCAGAAACAAGTTGACACGGCCACACATGAATCACCAACACCACAGAAGACAGAGTGGGTAAAATCTAGCCAACCAGAGGTAGCGGAAGAAGTCAAGAAATTGGCAACAGATGCAATCCAGCAGATTCTACCAAGCCTCATTAAACAAATGCTGCCACAACTTCTGGTGGATGAATTACAAAGGGGCCTCACGTCAACCATGCAACTTGAAGGCAAACTGACTACCAGTCAACGCAATGATCCATCTGTACCACCTTCAAGAGAGCAGTCCATTGAGAAAGGAAAGACTAAGGTGGGAGATTGTCCTCTGCCAATCATAAGCAAGATCCAACCACACTTGGAATGTTCCACTCAACATCTGGCCACCACAAAGCTACATCAGGACATCACATTGCTTAGATGACCAAATCCGGGGAATCCAAGCCCGAAATGGCCAATTGCACAGCAAGAACCAGAACCTATAATGATAAAGCCTTGTCTTAAATCTATGATATCGACTGCTGAGGAAAGTCGTCAGGCTGATGCATACTTCGAATACCTGGACAGACAAGAGCATCAAGCAAGCAAGTCATATCCACAATATGATTTGGGAGAGTCCATGACATTGGGATCAGTTATGCCGATCTATGAGGATCCATTATATCAGCAAGATTTATCTTGGGATCCTCAGTTGGCATACCTCGACTACCCAACTGTCAATGAACAAGGCTATCCGAAATGGCTACCAGACCCTTATGGGTATTATTGAAAATCTGGCAAGTCCAAGTTCTTGCTGATCGCCATCATCCAATAAAGCCTCAGGTTTTACGTAAGCAAATTTTATCCACGCTTTTCCTGAAGCACCCATGTTCCAGCAATAAAAGAACCGACAACAGCGCCCCTTCATGACAGTTGCAGCCTAGTGCCGAGGGACTGGCACTACTTTGG
Source organism: Diphasiastrum complanatum (assembly GCA_029204225.1). NCBI lineage: Eukaryota > Viridiplantae > Streptophyta > Lycopodiopsida > Lycopodiales > Lycopodiaceae > Diphasiastrum > Diphasiastrum complanatum. The sequence goes on along the minus strand of CM055107.1, from coordinate 40,541,084 downwards.
GTTGTGGACCCTGTTGTGGGTATTTCCTGCACAATAATGAACAAGTGGGTCCCACCACTTGAAACACTATTGGCCAAGCCCTACTAGTGGGCCCCGCCACAGTGTAGTGTACAGTTAGAATAATAAGTGTGAGGGCACTGGCGTCCTGCGTGTGTAAGCCCACCCAATGAGCATGCAAAATGGTTAGGTAGAACTTGACTTGGGACCTTAGTTAGAATAAATCAATTAAAAAGCCCAAAGTCAAGTTCATAAGGTTCTAAGTTAAAAGGAAATCTCTCAAACTCACATGAATCATGTGAGTTTGGCCCTTTTCCTAATGAACCATTAGATTGAAGTTCAATTAGTTTGAAGGGCTAGGATGCCATTGTAAATAAGCCAATGAGAGCCAAGATGGCCCTCTCTCCTCAACTATATAAGGAGGCCATTTCCCATTGTACATATCTTCATTCTTCTCAATAAAGCTCTCTCAACCTCTCTCTCTCTCTCTCTCTCTCTCTCTCTCTCTCTCTCTCTCTCTCTCTCTCTCTCTCTCTCTCTCTCTCTCTCTCTCTCTCTCTCAGGTTGATTGGTACATATAGCCCCTATAGCCCCAACCGTCCTTGGTGAACTCTCTTCTCCCTTTCTCTCTCTCTCTCTCTCTCTCTCTCTCTCTCTCTCTCTCTCTCTCTCTCTCTCTCTCTCTCTCTCTCTCTCTCTCTCTCTCCCCAAGGTTGATTGGTGCATAGCTATGGGTAGGCGCTCGAGCCCCTATAGCCCCAACCATCCTTGGTAGACTCTCTTCTCCCTTTCTCTCTCTCACTCTCTCTCTTCTCTCCTCTCTCTCCTCTCTCCTCTCTCTCATCACTCCTTCCTCTCTATCTCCATTCTCTCTCTCTTGCTATGCAAGTGTGCACGGGCGGCTCCCAGTGAACGGACCCCTATACTACGACAGACTACAGATAGAGATATGGTATCCTGCTTCTTTGAAAGCCAAGACACAAGATTGCCTCCAAGAAAGATAGTATATGCATTAATGGACTTCTGATCCATTTTCTCACTTGCAAAATCAGAATTTGAATAGCCAACAATGGTTAGATCTTCATTTTTGTACAATAAACCATAATCTTGAGTAGAAGATACATATCTTAGAACTCTCTTGGCCATCTTCCAATGTTGGATCTTGGGATCTTGCATAAATTGACTCAATTTGTGCACACAATAGCTCAAATCGGGTCTAGTGATAGTAAGCCAAATTAAAGAGCCTATAAGACTCCTATAAAGCGTGATGTCCTCGAAGGATCTTTCATGATCTTTAATAGGATCTTTTACATGTTGCTCCATGGGAGTATCTATGCCTTTACAACTTTGCATATTGAATTTTCTCAACATAAAAGAGACATATCTAGATTGACAAATAAAAGCATACTCTTCATGAAAATCAATCTCAAAGCCCAAAATGTAATGGATCTCTCCTAGATCATTTTAAATTCTTTTTCTAATGTATCTTTGGATTCTTGAACTAGCATCAAACAACTTCCACTAAGAATAATGTCATCTACATAGATTAGGAGAATGACAATATTACTACCATCAAATTTTAAGTACATAGAAGGATCATAGTCACTAAGCACAAATCCTAATGAAAGTAGAAAGTTGTTGAGTCTTGAATACCATGATCTAGGTGCTTGCTTTAAGCCATAAAGACTTCTAAATAGCAAACACACCTTAGATTTATCCTTGATAAATCCTTGAGGCTGTTCCATGTATATCTCCTCCTCAAGATAGCCATACAAAAAAGCATTGGAGACATCAAGTTGAAATAGTTTCCACTTAAAAAAATAAGGCAAGAGAGATTATGATTCTTATTGTCACCATCTTTGCTACAGGAGCAAAGGTTTCTTCATAGTCAAGGCCATATATTTGTGCAAAGCCTTTAGCACATAATCTTGCCTTGGACTTGTTGATGGAGCCATCATGATTGTACTTGATCTTGAACACCCACTTGCATCCAATGATATGCATGTAAGGTGGTGGATCCACTAGCTCCCATGTGTGGTTGGTGATCAAGGCATCATATTCAATGTTCATGGCCTCATACCACTCCTTGGTATTGGGGGCTTCTTGATCTTTGGGCTCCTCATGAGAAACAAAATAAGCATAAGTGGAATCAAGATCCACTTGTTTTCCTTTGTCATCATAAGTGAGCCTCTTGGGCTCGGATCTCTCCCTCATGGATCTTCTAGGAGTGAAAATCCGAGGACTTCCATCTTCAAATCTTGATTCCTCCATATGTTGATTGTCTTCAATAACAATAGGTGGTAGATTTTGAGGTTGCTTGATCTCGGCCCCTTCAAGATTGGACTTTTCTTCTTCATGAAAAACTACATCTCTACTATCAATTACTTTAGAGGTAGAGAGCATGTAGATTCGATAGGCTTTCTTGTTGGATGAATATCCAACCATTACTCCTTTGCTTGCACAAGGATCATCCTTCTATCTCGTTTCCAAGGGAATATAGACAAAGCATATGCATCCAAATACTCTAAGGTGTTCAACCTTAGGTTTCTTCAAATAGAGTGCTTCATATGGTGACTTTCCTCCAAGTGCAACATGAGGGAGTCTATTGCAAAGATAGTTTGAACAATTGATAGCCTCACCCCAAAAGTCTTTTGGCAAAGATGCCTCAATTCTGATGGTTTTGGCACATTCACACAATGTTCTATTCTTTCTTTTAGCCATCCCATTTTGAGATGGTGTATATGCACAAGAAAACTCCCTTTTCATGCCTTCAAGCTCACCATAATCTTGAAATTTATTGGAAGTGTACTCACCACCTCCATCACTTCTAAGACTCTTGATTTTGTAAGAAAATTACTTTTCAACTAGAGCTTTGAACTTTAGGAAATAGTCAAACACCATAGATTTTGAAGCTAGAAGATATACCCAAGTAAATCTAGTGAAATCATCAATGAAAGTTACAAAGCAAGTAGCATCACCCTTGCTCTTTGAAGATGAGAAGTGTACATCCGAGTGTATGAGCTCCAATGGATGTGTATTCTTGATAGATGACTTTGAAAAAGGCTTCTTATGAGACTTAGATATGGCACAAGCCTCACATGGCTTGAAATTCTTGGAGATAAGATTAGGCAAGCCAAGAGCTTTGGCTTTCTTGACCACAGATACCATAGAATTATAGTTAGGATGTCCCAACCTTCTATGCCATAGTTTCTCCAAAGACATATGAGTAGCAAAAGCACTATCACAAGAGTTAGCATACTCTTTGGGATCAAGCTTGTAGATTCCACCATATCTAGACCCAAATGCAAGGATCTCATCATGCTTCTTGATTGTACATGTATTAATATTGAAATTCACATCTAGTCCACTATCAAACAATTGCCCAACACTAATAAGATTTTTTGTTAACTTGGGAACAAAAAGCACATTAGACAGAGACAGAACTTTTGATGAAGAAAGCTTTAAGGGAATGGTCCCTATGCCTTCAATAGCACACTCATGATCATTTGCTGTGTAGATGGACTTCTTGGCTCCTTCATAAGGTGACATGGATGAGAATACTTGGAGCTACACATATGTGAGGAAGCTCCACTGTCGATATACCACGAACCATCCTTCTTGAAAGGTGATGAAGACAAACTTGAGACCATAAGAGATCCCTCTTCATCACTTGCATGAGCATCTTCCTTCTCTTCATTAGAAATGTTGGCTTGCTTGAATTGACTCTTCTTCTTGAAGCAATTGGTGGCATAATGCCCCTTCTGGCCACAAAAGAAACACTTGATGTTTTTCTTCTTCTTCTTGGATGTGGAAGCTTGAGAGGACTCATCCTCATATCCTTTCTCCTTGGAAATAAGATTGTTCTTGCTTGAAGAGAATTGGTGTTGATTCTTACTTCTTGTCTTGTGCTTGTCTTTGGTAAAGAGAGCTTTACCATCAATGTTGAGAGACAGTCTCTCCATTTTTAAGAGTTTATACTCTTGTCTTGATTCTTCAGAAATGAGCACACTTTGGAGTGCTTCCAAACTTGGAAGCTCCTCCTTAATGACATAACTCTGAACAAGGTTGTCATATTCCTCCTTTAACCCATTAAGTATGACTTGAACAAGTTCATTTTGGTTGATGGAGTCTCCTATGCATGACAATTCTCTATGGAGGTCTTTAACTCGCATTACATAAGCTGAAGCACATTCATCACTTCTTTGTACACTTTGAAAAATTTGGTTTCTTAGTGTTAGAAGTCTAGAAGTATTTTTTGCCTCATAGATAGACTTGAGATTATCCCAAGCATCTTTGGCATTAGTACAAGCACCAATTTCTCTTAAGATGTCATTTGAGACATTCATCTTAATATAATGCAGAGCCATCCTGGCTCTCTTTTTGTACTTTGGAATTTCTTGAGGAATTTGTGGTTCTTCTTCAATGCCAAGTACAATATCCATCACATCTTGTAGTATTAAGGCAGATTCCATTCTAACCTTCCAAATTGAGTAATTGGAGGTTGACAATCTTTCACTTGCTTCTAATAGAAAGACACCCATTGAAGTCATAGAATGATGGAAATCAACAAAGATGGATGAAAGAATTGCTTATCTTCTCACTATAGGAACCAATCAAGGGTGAATCGTCAAAAAAGATGAAGTATGGCAAAAGTTATGGTTCTCTGAATTTCACACGTGTGAAATATTTCAAAAAATATCAAATTGACTCAAATACAATCTATTTGTATGAAACAATTTGCCTAGAACCTATAAATTTTGTCTAAATCACATATAGCTGAGATTGTATAGCTTTTGGATGATTTTTGTGATCATTCAGGCAATAAATGACATGTAGACATGATTTGCCACAGGTCTAGGCACCTACCTACGACTCTTCAAAAGCTTATAACTTCTGATTCACTTATCCAACTGTCATGATTCAAATTGCATCAGACTCTACACATTTCTAGCTTTCTAGTGGGCTATTTTGCTTGAAGTTTGGATCTGAGGTGAGAGAGAACCACCAATCTGAAAATGGGCGGATTTCACACGTGCCAACACATGAAATTCTGTACAATACTTGATCTGGCCCATTCAATGTGGTTTGAAGCTCAAAATCACAAGAAAACTGCAAACTAGCTAGAAGGTAGAATCTAGCCAATTCCTAGCTTGAATCTGATCAGATCTGCAAACTTTTTTATTAGATTTGCTTGTGAAACTTAGGTAGGCTCTGATACCATGCTGAAATCACATGTGTGGGATGCCCTACACATGTATTTTTGATCTCCTAAGCACAATAACACCATAAAGATCAGACTAGCATTGGTTGTCAATAGGAAAGCTGATCATACAAGCAATACTATTGTGTTACAAGCAAGATCTGTCAACAAAACATAAGACAAAGCATCATAAATGCCTCTACTCAACTAGAGAGAGAAAATAACAAGTACAAAACTCGTGGGAAAGAGAGGGCACAAAGAGCTTGTCTCCAAATTTGCATTACACACAAATTTCATCATCTTTTCAATGAGAGTACATCACATATATATAGATCCATGGACTCTTCTCCTACTTTGAGTTGAATTGGAGTTGTGGATCCACCTCTTAAGCTATCTAGACTTATCCAAGCCACCTCACTATGTCTAATTGTGCCACATAGTCTTTTCATGCATTAAATGTGGCATGTAAAGTACAAATGGCATTTCCTATGGTAGCTCGAGTTTCTACTTCTATCTACCTTGAATATTTTATTCCAAGATGGGTCTTTACTAAGCCAAAAGAGCTTAATTCATCTTTGGCATTTTTAAGGACCCATACTCACAACATTAGATAGATTTTTCAATATTTTGACAGCCATCACCAAATGACTTAGTATAGAGGAATCCACCAAGAGGAGACTTGAGAATCTTTTCCAGCTTCACAAAACTCGCTTCCTTATGCTTCATGCCCTAGCTGTGGAGAAAAAATGTCGGAAAGCTTGGCACAATCGAAACATCAAGACCAAGGATCTCGTCAAGGGAGAATTTGCCTTGTTATACAATGCCAAGGCACATAAAGGCAAGCATAAGCTTTAGGGAGAAGGACCACACAAGGTAGTAGAGATCTGACCTAATGGCATAGTTAGTCTTGCCGACCTGCAAGGCAAATTGTTCGATATGCCCATTAATGATAGCAGGTTGCTTCACTACTACCCAAAGCTCAGGGATGAGCCGAAAGCGCCATCCTCGTCATCTTCGTCTGCTCATGATGAGCCATCCACACCCCGTTAGCTATCCTAAGTAGGAGTAGTTAGTTAATTCTAGTCTAGTTTATCTAGGTAGATAAGTTAGATAGTTGTCGATTCAGATAGACTATAGCATAGGTTAGTTAGTCATCGACGTAGTTTAGATCTAGATCATTAGAAGTTAGATCCGCAGTGACTTGATTAGATCTAGAATAGACGACCCTTACGATGGGATAGTTTGGCTAGATTAGATCTCCTTAGCTAGGAAAATGAGTCATAATCTAGTTAGTCTTAGTTTAGATAGATAAGCCAGATAGGCCTAGTTAGCTATGGTTAGCCTACGAAGATAATGTTCAGATTAGTAGACAAGATAGACTCGTAGCCATTAAATATAGATAATTGGTCAAGTAGATTTTAGAATAGTTAGACCGCTAGGATAGACTTAAAACTAGTTAGTTGTAAAATAACATATCGTGATCCATAGGTTAGTGTAGGGTGTGTAGATCAGATGGTGAGCAGCCCCTCCGCCTGTCAAAAAGGGTTAGAACACTAGATAAGTACCTAACTATGCCAAGTTGCTAGATTGAGATGCTTTTGCCTCTTTTTCCTAACACTACACTTTAACACTACCCCTTCCTACACACATTATGATTGGAGTGAAAAAGAGAGGGAGAGAGATAGATAAATAGAAGTAAGAAGTAGAGAAAGAGGGGGAGAAGGAGAGTGAGAAGAGAGGTTAGCTCATTTGCTCATTGTGCATGCTAATGGAGAAACATTAACTAATGAAACCAACAACATGGAAACGAGAAAGCAAGAAGCAAACACAAAATAGCATTAGCAAGTATTGAATAGCAAATGAGGATGCTTCTCTCCAAAATGGTAGAGTTTCCTCCTTCTCATTAAGTATGAAAAATGGTTATAAATGGTGTCTATTTATCTTTGGGGTGGCCCTTGCTCCTTGCTTCCTATTTGCTACTCACAAGAAGGTGGTCTGAAATCCACACCATCCACAGAAACACAAATGAATCTATGGTGTAGGAAGAAGTACACCCCACTACCACCATTTGACTTTGACTAGCTTATCAAACTTAGAAATAAAAGTTTAAGCTTAATCTTGGCCTTTTTAACATTATTTTAACCCAAAGTCAAGTTCATTGCCAAAATTATTTATTTACAAGTGCTCATTGGGCCATGGGCTTACACGCGCAGGATGCCACGACCCTCGCAACTATTTATACTAACTTTGACTTTTTATTTATTTACATGCATGGTGGGAATACCCCCAACAGGGCCCACGGCCTGAAGTAGTGCTGGTCCCTCGGCACTAGGCTGGCTTAGTAGAGGCTGCATTTTGCGCGTAGTTGTTGGATCATCTAACCAGTGACTTCCTCCATGATTTTTAAGCGCTTCATGAACTTCTTGTCCTTTGGTGAGGTGAAATGACTTATGGATGCCATCGAGCCAATGCTACTCAATCCAGGTTTGAAATCGGGATTGTCAAGGGTCACCGAGAAGTGCCGCTCTATAGTACACTCGGGCCACTGGTAGTTGCTCTTAAACTTTTTGTGATGCTAGGGCCGTGTTCGAGTCAAAACAAATAGGCAACGCCCATCAAATACTCCAAGTCCCGGACATATTGTGCAGCTGCACGGACTATTGGGTCTGGACACTTGACATACTCTTTAGAAAACTGGACTAGAGTCCGCTTGGCATCTACATCTGTCTTCCATCCATACTCGAAATGAATTTTTAGCCGATTCATTGTGTCGATGATGATTTGGTCCATTGGGGTGTCGCATTCTGCCCATTTTGACTTGCGTGGGTAGGGAATGTAATGGGCATTGACCCGTAGTTGTCATGGACTTGTGAAGTACGCCCTGATGGCTGCAGGGTCACATTCGAATAGTTTCTGATGCCATTCCAGTTGAGGGGCTAAGGCGGGGAGGTAGGTGAGCTCGTTGCCTATGACCTCTTTGATTGTCATTGGTAGTTGTCAGTCACCGCATGAGCTTTCATAGGGATATTGGACCAGGTAGGCGTTGATTTTGTCCTCTACCGATTTTGGCCTTCTGAATGTGCAGCTGGCAGAAATCAATCTCAAGTCTTGAGATGAGGAAGCTGGTGCTTGGCTTTGATCGGCCATTTGCCCTTGATCATAGCTCTAACTAGCATGTGCAACATCATAGATGGGTGGCATTGGAATCACCAACTGGGGTCAATTGAGGTTTCTGTGCCATGAGATTTTGGCACGCCTTGAGTGCACTCTTTGCCTGGCGAAGCTCTTGGTTGGCACTTGTGCGATATTTGTCGAACTCGACCTGGTAGCTGTTCATGGTTCAGGTGTAGACCTGCACTTGCTACCTGTAGAGATTCATTTTCGCTTAGGTGAGTGGCCTATCTGCAAGTATTGGTTGGGCTAACCATGCGGCCTTCTCTGCTTGGAGCTCTTGCACCTCCGCTCCCAAGCATGTGTTTTCTGTTTCGTAGATCTACAATTGTGCCTAGAGGGGACTAGCCTTTGTGTTGCTTCTTGCTGTAGCTCTTGGACTTTGGCTGAGGCGTCTGTGGCTGTCTTAGAGAGGCTTGTGATGTAGTTCGAGAGGCTATTCTCGTGCTTTTTCAATTTAAGGATCTCGTCCTTTTGTGCCACATATAGGCATGGACAATAGGCCATAGATAGCCTGACATGCAATGGTACTGATCAACCATTTTTACATATGAATAACAGTTTCAAGAGTTTACCATGGTTTCAGGAGAAGGTGGAAGTGAGAGAGAGGGAGAGAGTGCTTATGTGTGTGATGTGAAAGAGAGATAGAAAATCCGAGTGGGTTTGAGCTCCAAAAGTTCTGCAATCCACAAAATAGCATAGTCTTCTTGAGGTAATGCCTCAATCATCTTCTCCAAAACACCTGTACACGACAAACAACAAATGGGCAGAGCTTGGATACAACATCCTTCAATCCTCTTGGTAGTGGGGTGCATTTTCACTTATATAGAGAGTGGAGAGTCCTGCCAAAGTGAGTGAGGTGTCAAGTTCAAGTGCATGAGGTGTGAGGAAGACTCCAATTGGACTTAGGGTGAAGTGGAGTGCATGGATGAGGTGTATTAGTTAGAGAGGATGAATGGGCGATGTGTATTAGCTTGGGAGAGTTATTATGGTGATTTGGTATATGAAGTGAGAGTGTAGGAGGGCGTCCCATTCTAGGTGTCAAATAGCCTAGAATACATGTGGAAAAGTAGGTGGGAGGTAGGTGGTACAAGGTTCAAACTTGACTTCTAATTACATATGATTTTACATGGTTACAACTTGGGAATTTCACCCAAGTGCAATCTTCCTAAGGAAGAGCCAAGCTATATGTCCATCAATTCTTAGGCCTTTTTTTAGAGGTTGCCCATCCTCAATCATGGTCATTGGCACTTATTTTCTAGAGGTTGCCCATCCTCAATCATGGTGGAAAAAGTCACTAGGGTGATCAGCCCCTAGGCCTTGTCATGTTCTTTATAGACAGGTCTAAACCTTCATTATAGACTTAGTAATAAGCCTTCTTTATAGACTCTATTGAGCCTTCATTATAGACTTTGTCAAAAGCCTTCTTGTTTACTGTCTTTAAGCTTAGAAAGCTTCTTGTTCCGATTCTTGTTCTTCTAGCACTTTCTCGAGTACCTGCACATACCCTCAAAGAGAGGTCAGTCCTTAAGCCCAGAGGGCTTCTTATTCTTGTTCTGATTCTTCAAGTACGTTTGTGTGTACATGCATATCCCTTCAAAGAAAGGTCAGTGTTCATAATACCATCAAACATGATTCATAGAAGATTCTTAGTTTTACAAGTATCAATGCCTATTAGTCAATTCATTAAAGAAATAAATTCATACAATATCCTAAAAGAATATTGATCAATGATAATTCTATATCATCAAAGTCTATCTGGGCTTTGAAGCTGTGAAAGTCTTTATTACTTACGGGCAATTTGTCTCTACAAATTACATAGTCACTATAGCACATTTACATGTATAAAAATTGAAATTTTTTGCAATATAAAACAATAACTTTGGATAATGTACGATCATGAGGCTCCACATCTCTTGTGTTCAATTTGTAGATGCCTTCATGTCTAGATCCACATGCAAGGATCTCACCATCCTTCTTGATCACACAATTGTCAATATGGAAATTGACATCAAGGCCACCATCAAGCAATTTGCCAACACTTATAAGATTCTTTGTAATCTTGGGAACAAAAAGAACCTCTTGAAGAGATAGTACCCTTGATAATTCAAGCTTCAAGGCAATGCTCCCTACTCTTTTAATTTTGCACTCTTGATCACTTGCAATATATATGGTCTTCTTGATTCCTTCATAAGACATAATAGTTGAAAAGGAATCCTTGGAGCTACACATATGTGAAGATGCTCCACTATCAATATACCAAGAGTCATCCATCTTGAAGGTGGAAGAGGATAATTTTGATGCCATAAGTGAGCATTCTCCATCACTTGAAATAAAGTATTCTTTCTCATGAGAGATGTTGGCTTGCTTGAATTGGTTCTTCTTCTTGAAGCAATTGGTGGCATAGTGGTCTTTCTTGCCACAAAAGAAGCACTTAACATCTTTTTTCTTCTTCTTTGAAGTAGAATATTGAGAGGAATCATCATCCTCTTCATTTTGGTTTTTTGCTTTGTCCTTAGAGAAGTGTTGGTGTTGCTTTTTGCTCCTCTCTTTGTGCTTGGCAAATAAAACTTTGTCTTCACCATTATGATTGAGTGACAATTTGTCCATCCTTAATAGCTTGTTCTCATGCCTTGATTCTTCAACCATTAGCACTCCTTGCAAAGCCTCCAAAGTAGGTAGCTCCTCCTTGATGGCATAGGATTGAACAAGGTTCTCATACTCATCTCTTAAGCCATTAAGTATGACTTGGACTAGATCACTTTGATTTATGGATCCTCCAATGCAAGCAAGCTCCCTATGAGTATCTTTCACTCTCAACACATAATTAGTGGCACTCTTATCACTCTTTTGAGAACTTTGGAAGATTTTATTTCTAAGAGTGAGGAGCCTAGAGATATTTTTGGCTTGATAAATAGCTTTGAGAGTATCCCAAGCTTGCTTGGCCGAGTTGCAATCACCAATCTCTCTCAAAATCTCATTAGAGACATTTATTTTGATAAGGTGGAGAGCCATCCTAGTTCTCTTCTTGTAATTTTGTACTTCTTGAAGGACTTGAGGCTCCTCCTCAATCCCAAGTACAATGTCCATCACATCTTGGAGTATCAAGATTGACTCCATTCTAACCTTCCAAATAGAATAGTTGGAGGTAGATAGTCTTTCACTAGATTCCAATAGGTAGGAACCCATAGATGCCATGTAATAAAGAAGACTCCTTGTAATGAGACACTAAAATGTTGCTTGTCTCTCACTATAGGATCTTTGAAAGCTGTACTACCAACTCCTATGCAAGATCTTGCAACAAAGAGATATGGACCTCACTAGCTTTTTCAATCTCTCTTAATCTAGATCACTCTCATATCAATTGATGAAATATGGGCTAAGTTTGGGTCAAGCTATCTTTGGCATGTGGGAAACACTCCAAGAATCCACAAATCACACAAATACAAGCCAATTGTATGAAAGAATGTGGCTATGACCTCAAATTGATACCTAGATCTCAAGAAAGTGTGATTGGCAAGCCTAGAACTGAGATTTTTGATCAAACAAGTATAAAAGAGTCATAAATAAAAGTGTCCAACCAGGTTGGGTGCCCTAAACACCTTGATTCAATTGACTATAACTTTTGATTGGGAGATCCAATCGCTATGACATCAATTTCTAAACTAGACTCACCTCTATTTTTCATCTTTTTCGTACCAATATCGGATCGACGCACCAGAGGTAAGAAAAATCCTGAGCAGTCATACATCTGCGCGTCATACCGATATCGCATACCCATACCAATATCGGATCCACGCGCGCGAGCTAAAGAGGATCCTGAGCAGTCGTGCACCTGCGCGTCGTACCGATATCAGGTGTACAACCAAAAATTTACAGTTTTGTGGTGTGATAGATTTTGTGATCCAAACTCATCTATCCAGTAATGTCAACTCTAAGCGAGAGTGTCCTTAATGAGTCAAGCAAATTGGAAGGTGCCGACAACTATGCAGTTTGGAAATTCAAATTGAAGAACATTTTGATGGAAAAGGAGCTATGGGAGATCGTGATAGGTAAAGAGACAAGGCCAATGATTGAAGAAGATCGGTGGGCATTGATAGGAGAAAATGGAAAGCCCAGAATGTCATCAACTTATCAGTTAGAGATGCAAGTATTCCTTATATTTCATATCCAAAAGGACCAAAAGAAGCATGGGATAAATTGAAGGCATTGTTTAAAACGACAAATACATCTCGAGTACTATTTCTGAAGACGAAGTTGCATACATTGTGGATGGATGATGGTGCAACTATTGCCAATCACATAATAAAGATCAAAGATACCCGTGACCAATTAGCAGCAGTTGGAGAGCAAGTACAAGATCGTGAGATCGTGCAATTGACATTGAATCGTCTGAGTGAGTCACATCAGATGTTTGTGATGAGTATAGCCACAAGAGAAAATCTTCCAACCTATGAAGAAATAGGTGGATTGCTTTTGCAAGAAGAGTAATGTCAAGAGAACTTGAATCATCGTAATAGGAGCTATGATCAAGCTCTTGCAGTTAGAGGACGAGGTGGAAGATTTGGTTGTGGAAGGTATCAATCGAGAGGAGAAAACTCAAGCCGAAGATCATTTCAACAATTTCATGAGCAAGTCAATGATAGTCCAAATTGAGGCAATTGGAATCAAGGCTGAGGTCAGCAGGCAGGCAGGCAGACTATGAAGGAGACGAGCAGCAGGCAGCGAGCAGGACGAGCAGGGAGTGGTGAATGGAGCGGGTAGGGAGGTGAAGCGAGCCAGGAGGTGAGGTGGAGTGAGCAAGAAGAAGTGCGGGAGGTGAAGGGGGAAGGAGGCAGCGAGAAGGAGAGGAGCGGAGGAGAGAGGGGAGCAGGCAGGCAGGTGCTGAGAAGGAGCAGGGGAAGGGAGGGATGGAGGTGCGGATCAGCAGAGAGAAGGGAAGGGAGCGGTGGAAGTGAGTGAATGAAGGTGAGGGAGGGAGTGCAACTGTAGGCAGGGAGCAGGGAGCAGGGAGCTAGAGGGGAGGTGAAGGGGAAAGCAAGTAGCAGGGGGTGAAGGAGCGGACAGGGAGGTGCGGAGAGGGGAGTAGCGAGGGAGGGAGTGGAGCAGGAAGGGAAGAGGCAGCAGGCGAGGGAGGAAGCGGCGGAGCAGAAGGAGGGAGCGGAGTAGCAGGCAGGCAGGGAAGAGCAACAAGTGAAGAAGGGGACGGAGGTGGAGTGAGCAGGAGCAGAGGTGGAGCGAGCAGAGATGAGCAACGAGGAAGGGGGAAGGAGCGGAGGAGCAAGGAGGGGGAACAACAAGCGAGGGAGAGAGCGAGAAGGGGGAGGGAGTGAGCAAGAAGGGGGAGGGAGTGGAGATCGCAGTAGGGAGGGAGGGAGAAATGGCAGGTAGCGAGGCAGACGGGAGGGGAAGGAGGTGGAGCGATGAAGGAGGGTGGGGAGAGAGCAGCACGATGGTAGCGAGGAAGGGAACGGGTGAGGAGCGAGAGAGGGGATGGGAAGGGAGGTGAAGGGGGCGGATGAGGAGAGAGCATGGGGTGCGAGCAAAAGGCGGAGTGGTGCTGCGAGCAGTAAACGTGGGAGAGAGTGAGCGAGCGAGCAAGAGGGAGTGGTGAAGGGAGGGGAAGCAAAGAGAGAGCGATAGCAAAGAGAGAGATTTTTTTTTTTTTAAAGGAGGCTTGATCCATATCAAAACTGAGATTACGACAATAAAAAACACTGAGCAATTTGAAAAAAATCTGACACAATATATAGCTTAAAAAAACAAAAATTAATCCCTTGAGGGCTTGGGTTTTTTGTAATGGACTTGGAATATTCCGAAGAATGGGAAAAAAGAGAAGGTGAGGGGAGGAAGTAGAGAAGAGTGGAAAAGGAAAAGCAGCTATGCGGTGAGCAATGTTGGCGCTCCCTGGCAACGACGCCAATTGTAGTCCGTTGTAGTATAGGGGTCCGTTCACTGGGAGCCGCCCGTGCACACCTACATAGCAAGAGAGAGAGAAGGGAGATAGAGAGGAAGGAGTGATGAGAGAGAGGAGAGAGGAGAGAGAGTTTAGAGAGAGCACAGAAGAGAGAGAGAGAGAGAAAGGGAGAAGAGTGTTCACCAAGGATGGTTGGGGCTATAGGGGCTCGAGCGCCTACCCATAGCTATGCACCAATCAACCTTGGAGAGAGAGAGAGAGAGAAAGGGAGAAGAGAGTTCACCAAGGATGGTTGGGCCTATAGGGGCTCGAGCGTCTACCCATAGCTATGCACCAATCAACCTTGGAGAGAGAGAGAGAGAGAGAGAGAGAGAGAGAGAGAGAGAGAGAGAGAGAGAGAGAGAGAGAGAGAGAGAGAGAGAGAGAGAGAGAGAGAGAGAGAGAGAGAGAGAGAATGAGAGTTTATTGAGAAGAATGAAGATATGTACAATGGGAAATGGCCTCCTTATATAGTTGAGGAGAGAGGGCCATCTTGGCTCTGATTGGCCTATTTACAATGGCATCCTAGCCCTTCAAACTAATTGAACTTCAATCTAATGGTTCATTAGGAAAAGCGCCAAACTCACATGATTCATGTGAGTTTGAGAGATTCTCTTTTAACTTAGAACCTTATGAATTTGACTTTGGGCTTTTTAATTAATTTATTCTAACTAAGGCCCGAAGTCTTTTATTCAAGTTCTACCTAACCATTTTGCGTGCTCATTGGGTTGGGCTTACACACGCAGGACGCTAGTGCCCTCACACTTATTATTCTAACTGTACGCTGCACTGTGGCGGGGACCACTAGGTAAGGCTTGGCCAACAGTATTTCAAGTGGTGGGACCCACTTGTTCATTATTGTGCAGGAAATACCCACAACACTATCATCTTGTGAGGCCGAGTACAAAGCACTCACTACAACAACTAAAGAAGTGCTTTGGATCAAGAGGTTAATCATGGAGCTAAAGTGCATCAAAGAGGGTGATCTTCCCTTGATCAAATGTGACAACATATTGGCACAAGCTCTTGCAAACAATCCTATTTTTCATGCAAGAAGCAAGCATATAGAAGTGGCACACCATTTTGTAAGGAAAAAGCTCATTGGAGGTGAAATTGTTGATCTTCGTGTATTGTTGATCTTCTCACAAAGCCACTTTGCAAAAGTATTATACGGATCTTGTCAAGATTAGTAGCGATACCATGTCTCGAAACTACATGGCCTAGCACTATGTCGTGCATGACCTTATATTGGCATTTGGCCGAGTTTAGGGATATGCCGGATAACCAACATTGAATGAATGAGATGAACCTGAATAAAATCTGCCTCGTTAAAAAATGAGGCAACATTGCTTTCTTCTAATCCATGCCATCAATAACAAGGCCCAAATATTTTTGTGGACATTCCAAACATTTCTTTCGATGCTTGGCCAACTTTTGTCTTTCAACTGTTTGTTGATCTTCGTGCACTTGAAGGGCTTGAAGGGCTTTTGCAGCATCCACTGAAAATACACTGAATATATTTAATATAATAAGAATATCATAATGATATTAAAATAGATTGCAACTTAAATTCATTTTACAACATAAAGTATTAAAATCAATGACAAATTTGATTAATATTTACCTTTCTCATCATTCGTCTTTGCAAGTTGTTTTACAGACTTTAACAACTCGCAATTGGAGCATACTATCATTCACGATTTTTTGGAATCTTTACCAGTCCAAAATCTCTTTTTTAAATTCTAATAAAATCTGAGTAACTCAAATAAGAAACATTTTTTTTTTTTGGCAAACTCTTTGTACATAAAAAATATCTCTAATTTTTTAAGATTATCCGGCAAGTGAAAAAATAACGAACTAGGCAATTTCTCTCCATGCACATCTATGAAATGCTTTAGCCAAGCAGTTGCATTTAAAGTTTTTGGAGAAACGGTTCCACCTTGTAAGGATCCCCGCATTGTTGGGTCTTTCTGAAGTCGTGCATGCATTCGTTGAAGCCATGGGTTTTCGATTGTGTGAACTACTTTGTAAGCTTTGTGAGAAACGTCCAAAGCATTTAAGAAATACGAATAAGAGTTTTTGTCCGGCCTCACTGTTGCACACAAATATTAATTCCTTTCATCTTTACTCCGTAAAAAGAAGTTTGATCTTAATTCTTCGATTTCTCTGATACTAAGTTTCTGTAAGAAACAAGATGAGCATCAAATAATATTCCATACCTCTCAAATCTCAAATCTTGTAATCAACTATTTTTGATGATTCGTTAAAGATGAAGATCTCAAGTCTCTCTTGTATTTTCCTTTTTGTTTGGAGTCTGATCTGTAAATTGAATTTGTGACACTTGTAGGTGCTTGAACTGGTTGAGAAGGTGTTAAAATTTCATGACTCTGAACAGGATGTTCTGGACCCTCATAATGCTCTAAATTTTCAGTAAATATAGCCTTTTAGATTTAACACAATGAACATAACTTTGAGAAGGTCTCCTACGAACATGTGAACAGCTTGAACGTCGAGGATCAACAAACTTATGCGGATCTGTTGATTTACTAGAATCAGTAATCGAGTGAATTGAAGCTTTCGAATCATTACTTTGTGATTCAACTGAAGAACAATGTTCGAATTGTGCAGAGCCTATATCTGAAAAGGAAGATGAGGTTGAAACATTTGACACAAGTTGAGTTACAAGTGTCATTTCTTTAAAAGAACTTACATGAGAATTTTTAGAAGATGAACGGGTGATGATGATGATGCCACATCATTTACATTAGCATACTGAGGATCAGGAGTGGCCTATAAAAAAAGCTTTCATTGGGAATATCAGATGAAGATGATGCACTTGTTGCTACATATTGAGTTACAACTACTGGAATGGAGGAGGTAGAACTAGTTGACATCATAACCTTAAAAAAATTCTAACTATAGACTTATGCTAAGCATAGAATCGAATTGGCTTAATTTATGCACACTAAAGCTTAAATCTAGCCTAGTCACAATTAACCAAATGAGGGAGCCAATAAGACTCCTATAAAGAGTGATGTCCAAGAAGGATCTATGCTTCATTGGAGTATCTATGCCCTTACAGTTTTCCATTTGAAATTTCTTAAGCATAGAAAGAGCATATCTACTTTGACTTATGAAAGCATGATCTTTCCAAAAGTCAATTTCTAGGCCTAAGATGCAGTGAAGAATTCCTAGATCTTGCATTCTAAATTCACTACCAAGTGCACATTTTGTTTCCTTGACTAGCTTCAAAAAAATTCCACTAAGAATTATATCATCTACATAGACAAAGCTAAAGAGTTATTTACAAACTTGATGTACAATGATGGATCATAATTACTAAGATGAAATTCGAGTGATATAAAGAAGGAGTTGAGCCTTGCATACCAAGACCTTGGTGCTTGTTTTAGTCCATAAAGACTTTTGAACAAAAGACAAACTTTTGCTTCTTCACCAACTTTCACAAATCCAGGTGGTTGCTCCATGTAGATCTCCTTCTCAAGATAGCCATGAGGAAAGCATTAGATATATCTAGTTGAAAAATCCTCCAATTGTGATAACATGCAAGTGAAATAAGAATTCTTATAGTTACCATTTTTGCAACAAGTGCAAAAGTGTCTTCATAATCAAGACCTTTGACTTGAGAATAACCTTTGGCACACAGTCTTGCTTTGAATTTGTTGATGAATCCATCATTGTTGTATTTGATCCTGAACACCCATTGCATCCAATGACATGCATGTTGGTAGGTGGATTGACAAGCTCCCATGTACGGTTTGACATCAAGGCCTCATACTCGAGGGTCATTGCTTCAACTTTACACACTAATCTGAACCTCAACACTATCCTCCTTCAAAATGAATCTAGCTCCAATGCTTTCACCAAAATGAAGATTTTTGGATCATCAACTAAGCTCTTTGACTTGGCTCTGATACCATGTCAAATTTCAGAGAAAAGGACAAAAATTGGTCTACAAATGATCACAAAGAGTGATTGGTAGCTTGGGATCTTGATCTATATCAAGAGTAGCTTTCAAATCTAGCTTCTACTTGACAATCTTTGTGATTCCAAGCAAAACCAATCAAATTATGATGACCCACGGCTTCAAACGTGTGAAATACAGCTACTGTACAGCCTGATAACAGAGAAATAGTTTACATTTACTTAGCATTCATCCATAAACAAAGTGCTTAAGAGAGTGTAAACATCAAGATTGCTCCACAAAACCAAGACTTCACATAATAGCTCAATAATGGATCCATCATGGATCTAATACAAAATCATCATAATCTCTCTCTAAGCTGCATCCAGCATGTGTGAGGCAGCTCATTGTACTCATCCATATCCACTTTGGATGTTTTTCGGATTTTTCGCAACAGTGGCAGACCGACGTCGCCAACTTATCATCAACCCTAAAAATAGCTGGACAACTAAAATATCCAAAGGGCGGTTACCTACTTTGTACATACAGAAGCTGGCGTAAATGGCATTCAATGCTTGTAAGATATTTAGAAGACACTTGTAAATATATACTACAAGCTTAATCAAGCTAAGTTTAAGTTTTATCATTATCAGAGTTATCTGTAGCCAACGTAATCACGATCAACAATCAAGTTGAAGTTATCACTTCAAGCATTGTACTCATTTGTTTTGATATTAATCAGAGTGCAGTTTTCTGTCTCACTATTGTATTGTTCATTTGCGCAATTTGTATGAATCATTCATCTTGAATATTTCTATCGCTAATTGTTGCGTTTTTTATCCTACATGCCTATGCTCAAAGCTTCCAGCCTCCGCTATCGGTCACCCACGTTTTACGACATGATATCAGAGCGAGCATTTCAGTAATTTGCATTTAACACTGTTTTAGTAATTTTGGGACAATCCCAAGTCCATTCTTTTCTTTTATGATGTCCTATGCTCAAAATTGAATTCAATCACACAATCTTGACAAAGACCTATGCTCGAACTTAAGTTTGAGCACATGATTCTTTGCTCGAACTTAAGTTCGAGCAAACAAGCATGTACTAGAGAGGATAGTGATAAAAATTAATTTGTTCCAAAATCAAAAAATTCTCTCAATATTACTAAAACAAAGTTATTTCTACTGCGGATTATCAGTGTTGTTTCTATCAAGACGTATTTCTAGCAAACGCACAACCAACAATATTCTGACAATCATTGTTTCTACCAACAATCTTGTTCAATCAGAATGGATCCATCATCTAGTTCATCTCTCATTGACAAACTCGATGGAGATAACTACTATCTTTGGAAATTCAAGATGAAGGTTATACTACTAGCCAAAGAACTATGGGACATAGTTGATGGCACAGAGCTCAAACCAGAAGGTGATGCAGCAATCATCATCAAGTGGAGATTGAGGATGGTAAAGCATTTGCCATGATCACCCTCAACATGAAGGATACTCAGATCAGCAGCATACGTGTTGTTCGAACTGCTAAGGATGCATGAGACATCCTAGCAACCCTCTACGATATCAGGTTTTATGGCCATATTCAGCTAAGGGCATATAATAGTCCTAATATGGTAGACCGGCCCTCCAGTGTTCGAGATTATTGGTCACACCTAAATTTTATTTCACATCGAGGCTTGTTGGTGACTAATGACTTTGAGAGGACCCAGACACTCTACTTGAGACATATGGAGTTGTGCATGTACTTGTGACTGGCAGGCGGAATGCATGAAGAGCTGTGATCCATTTATAGTTGACCTGCATGGGGATTGCATGGGGTCATGCACAGGTTCCTACTCTCTATATATTGTGGTAGAGATTATTCCGTCGACGACTTGGTCTAGATTACCTGTTGAGCTCTTCTCCTCTTGCTATCACATGGCATGGCTTGGGGGCTAGTAGGATTGGTTGGGTGGTTTTGCTCCATTGTCTCTCTTGTGTTTTCCTATCTTCATCTTAGGGGTTTTTCCTAGTGGTCTTTACATTGGTATCAGAGCTCGACTAAGATGCGGTCTTGTATGGGATGGAGACTAGTTCTACATCAAATCGAAATTGGAATGCACTTGAATTCACATCCCGGATGGAGTGCTATTTTTTTCGAGAGAAAAATGGGTTTGGATTCACTAATTCATGTGTGAAGCATGTTTTTCAAACTCGATGGTAGAATCTCCTTGTTTGATTTTATTAGAGATGTTGCAGATTAGTGTGAAATTCATTCTTAATTTTCTGAAGCCTTGAGGAAATTTCCGTTTGAAGCAGCATAATCTGAATGAGTAGATCCACTTTTTAGTCTGAATCTGTTTTTTTGAATGAACAATTTGCATGAGTCCATAATGCAAAGTTCCAAGTGCTGTACCACAACATCTAGTACAACACGAGTTCCGTAGGTGCCGTACAGGTGCCGTTGAACTTCAGTTCCATGGCACCCATGACGTCTATTTTTTTTTTAAAGTCATTTTTTAGTTTTGCGATGTCACGAATTTGCTAAACAGCGAATATCAACCTAAATATGGCATGAGATACTCGAATATGAAGATATAAGCTGGATAAATATAAATCATGAAGAGGCCTATATCATTTTTCGAGAATATAACTCCTAAAGACTTGTCTTGTATTTAAGGACAAGACCTCCAGAAGTTAAATGCTGCTTTGAATAACCTTTATTAGGTCATCTACGCGAAACGACTAAATATGAATCGATATATTAAACTAGAGTAATTTAAACTCTTAGTTAAATATCCCTCTCACGATATAATTGAACGGACCTTGACATTTTGCGAGTAAATTTTTTGCGAGTTTTGCGAGTTTCTTTCCTGCCATCATTCAACAAAAAGATAGCACATGGTGTGCCACCCTTTTATGTTACTACTTCAATGTTTATTATTAAGAATGTGGTTTGGTACATAGTTAAAGATCCCACTAAGTAAAAAAAATTTCAAATTAATTTTGTTTTTTGCAGCCAACCTAGATAGCACGCCGACGTGCTAAGCGGCACGTGGGAATTTTTTTTTTTGTGCAGCCAACCCAGTCTGGGTTGGCTGCAAAAAAATTTTCTCATTTCATATAGCACGCCGGCGTGTTATCTTGGTTGGTTGCAAAAAAATTTTCTCATTTCATATAGCATGTTGGCGTGTTGTCTTTAAAGGCTGTAAAAAATTTTTTTAGTTGTTTTACTTAGCACGTCAACTTACAATGTTGGGAGGTTTAAAGAAATATTTCGAAATAATGTTTTTACTCAAAATTTGGTTCTCAAATGTGTCAAAATGGCTTTTCTATTTTATAATTTACCACACCAGCATGCTAGCCGAATCAGCTCCAAAAAGAAATCTATTTTTTCAGAAAATTCATCAAAAAAACTGCATGTTTTTGAAATAAAAAATTTGTAGACTAGCACGCCGGCATGCTAACTTTTACAACTTCAAGGACACCTTTTTTTAAAATAAAAGTGAATTTGTATTTATAGAGTAACAAAGTATTTTGTGATGGACCTATTTAGAATTTGATGGATAGTCACATTTTTAAGTATGCATCAAACTATCATTCTTGTTCTTAAAATATCATGTAGTGACATAAAAAGAGTATCACATAGATTTTCAGAAAGTTCTTCAAAAAAACTACATGTTTTTGAAATAAAAAATTTGTAGGCTAGCATGCCGGCATGCTAACTTTTACAACTTCAAGGACACGTTTTTTTAAAATAAAAGTGAATTTGTATTTATAGAGTAACAAAGTATTTTGTGATGGACCTATTTAGAATTTGATGGATAGTCACATTTTTAAGTATGCATCAAACCATCATTCTTGTTCTTAAAATATCATGTAGTGATATAGAAAGAGTATCACACCATGTGCTACCATTTTGTTGGAGCATGTCATGGAAGAAACTCGCAAAACTCGCAAAAGATTTACTCGTAGAATATCAAAACCCTAATTGAACATACATTCAACCTAATTTTAACTAGACCTTTTTGAGAGAACGAACACACCTCTAAAGACTACAAGTGCGTCGCTCCCTCCAAAAGGTCTAGTTAATAATTAGGCTAAAGAGGTGTCCGATCTCACACAGCAGCTCGAAGATCAAAAGCTAACTGCAGAACTCCAATCACAAGACGTGGCAACAATAGATACCCAGACTAAACGAAATCAATCAAAGGTATGTGCTAAAAGATTCAATGCATTTGCTGATCGATTCTAGAAGTGGTCTCCACAACCGAAAGTCGCAGTAAAAGACGTTGCGGATATGGGCGCTTTTGATGATGCGGGTCTGCTCATCAATATAAATATGGCATATCCAAAGCTCTTCAGTATTTACGTCAAAAATTTAGCTTATTGCTTTGCGGAAATTCGGCACAATCTGCAAGATCTTGATGAAAGTCAATTCGTTACAAACCCTTTTGTACATATTCTTTCTGGTAGTTCGGCACTTTTGCAACAAAAACTTTATTTTTTTGTATAAAATCTATATGTTAAAAGTACTTTTATAAAATTTTCAGCTCTCTTTTGTAAAGAAATCACACTTTGAAGTGATACAGACGAAGATGAGAAATTAACTCAGGAGCTGTTCGATGGAACACTGCTCCCTGTTAAGCTCGCAGAATTCGACAACCTACCAGTTGGCCGATATACACAATCAAAGGAAACGTTGATGTTGTTCGAGGCTCAACAGAATTTGGAGTTAGCCCAAAGATTACATGCAGATTTGAATCCATCATAAACATTCATTCTTGTCTATGTAATGGTAATGTTTTTATGTGATGTTGAATTCTGATGTTTGAAGTTTTGAAAGCGTTTTGAAGTTCCATTTCTGTTCTAATAAATATTTCAAAGATCACCAAACAGAAGAAATATCTCAAATGAAGTATTTAAAGGAAGGAACATATGAAGACATATCTTTTCATCTTAACAAATATATAAAGAACCGAACGAATCGTGAATGATCCTCAAAAGGAAGATTATTGTGAAGAATTGAAAAAGATTATCTATGTTAAATATAGGGGTCTTATGTTTTTTATATATGAGACTCAAGCTCGTCTTTTGTCTTGTGCAGGCCCGGGTGCTGGTGCTTGGCTTGTTGCGCGCCCTGTTGTTCTGCACTTGCGCCTTTCTTCAGAGTTGTTTCTCACCGCTCTTCGGGTTAGGTTGGGTCTCCCTCATCCAGTGCTGGCAGGTTTGACAAAATGTTCATGTGGTCACCCTGTTGATCCTATTGGCACTCATCTCATGCGTTGCCCTTCTGGCGGCGCACTGCGACTCATGATTCCATTCGTGACGTATTGACATCTATTGCTCATGAGTGCGGCTTTCATGTTGTTCGGGAACAGACCCACGTCTTGCCTGTGTCTGATTCACAGTCACCTCGGCGTCGAGTTGATCTTGTTCTTTCGCGCGAGGGGATTCGCACACTTGGGGATGTTGTTGGTGCTGATCCTTCGCGGCCTGACCTCCTTTGTCGTGCTTCGACTACTCAGGGTGCCGCTGCTTTTCATGCAACTCTAGATAAAGAGCGAGATTATTCACATCGCACTTCTGGAGAAGGCTTTATCCCTTTTGCCTTGGAAACATATGGGTGTCTGCATAAGAAATTCGATGATTTTCTATCATCCTGTGCAGGTTTTGTAGCGAAACTCCAAGGTCGTGGTGCCTCACCTTTGTCTATCATTACGGCTTATTATCGTCAACGAGTTTCGATGACTTTACAACGCACTCAGGCACTTGCAATACTTCGACGTGCCGTAGTTGCAGGAACGGCTGCTTCACAGCTTCATGCACTACCTAAACTTCCAACTGTCTTAACTAGCGACTTACACCAAGCAGTAGGCTTTATGTAAATACTCTGCGAGACTGTTGCTTTGTTATACTTGTACAGTATCTCAATTCGCCTTATAAACTTTACGCTTTCTACATGCATTTCTTTGTACTCTAATGGTTTTCCCATCTTTTATTAATAAAAACATCTTTTATTAATAAAAACAGGAAATTTCTTGTAATGGGAAGGCCTTTTTGCAGCAGTTGCGTCCGATAGTATTGCATCCGATGGGAATGTACGTCTCATAGGATTGCGTCTGATGGGCAGGTGCCTCCGATGGACAGTGTAAATTGTCCAACGGGGAGGTGCGATGGGCAGAGGACTTGTTTTGCATCCGATGGGTCTAAAGCGTCCGACGGGGAGGTGCGATGGGCAGAGGAATTGGTTTGCATCCGATGGCGTTTTTTGGTTGTTCTGAAGCTCTCAGATCCGACAGGTTTGAAGGCACATTTGGAGGCACATCCGACTGATTGAAGGCAGCCTACGTTCGACAGGTTTGAGAGTGCATGTGCAGTGTGTTTAGGTCCGATGGGTCAGATCCGAGGCTTGTGTGCAAAGGAGGGAAGCTTCCCACAGAGGGAAGCTTCCGTTTACATCCGATAGAGGAGAGAAGGCATTTTGGTTTGCAGACCCGACGGCTGTCTGCGTCCAATGGCACAGGTTTACATCCGATGGGGAACCGAAGGCCTGTTGTTGTTTTGAAAGTACATTTGCTGCACCAGCAAGTAGTTTGGGCAATGAGGAGACTGTAGACGAAGTTCAAACTGAACAAGAGTGAATCCGAGTCCAAATCAATGGAAGCTGTTTGGTAATTGTGTATTACACCAAAGGTACCAGTGATGGCCTTGAGGAGGGTGTGCATTTCTACAAGCGGCACATATCGACGAAAAAACTCGCTGGGAACCTTTCAGATGCAGTTAGGAAGCATACATTGCAAATAGATATTGCATTTGAACTCAACTCTAAATTGGATGTAAATGCTTCCTATCGTATTTTAGTGCGGAGACTTAACCTGAAGAAATTCTTCAGCTTATAATTGTGAATGATGACTCGTGATTGTAGATCCGAGTCTTAGGCTATGTCTTTAGTGTTTTCCTTGTTTAGCCGAATGGTCGTTCTACATTTGAGTGCAGGTTGTATCCGAGTTTGCACTTATTAGTAGATCCGAATGGCCTGTGCGAATATGTTTCTTGCAGGGAACTAATCTAGACTCCCTCTTAATTCCATGTGCTATGCAAAAATCTTTGAACTCAGTTGAAGTGTATTCCTCTCCATTATCTGATCTTAAGCATTTGATCCTTGTATTGAATTGGTTTTCCATTTCATTCTTGAACTTGACAAATGTAGCAAACACTTCATCCTTGCTTTTAAGAAGATAGACCCAAGTATACCTACTAAAATCATCAATGAAAGTTGCATACATCTTTGTCCCACCATTGCTAGTTTACTAAAAGAATGAATATCAGAATGCACGAGTTGAAAAACTTTTTTAGATCTAGAAGTAGATCTAGAATAAGCAAGTCGATGAGACTTGGACAAGGCACAATGTTCACAAACACTATTGTTTGCAACAAGACTTTTAGGGAGATCAAGAACATGCTCTTTCTTTGCCATTACCTCCAAAGATTTGAAGTGGGGATGGACCAACCTCTTATGCCAAACTTCTTGGTTTGTCAATTGCTCCCTAGCCATACATCCTTCATGCTTAGTGTTGGGTGCCTAGTGGGTCCTGCCACTAAAACTACTGTTGGCCAAGGCTTGCCAAGTGGTCCCACCACAAGTACTATACAAGTAGTGTAATAAGTGCGAGGGTTGTCCAAC
Source organism: Diphasiastrum complanatum (assembly GCA_029204225.1). NCBI lineage: Eukaryota > Viridiplantae > Streptophyta > Lycopodiopsida > Lycopodiales > Lycopodiaceae > Diphasiastrum > Diphasiastrum complanatum. Next base: position 40,515,157 of record CM055107.1, on the reverse strand, counting down.
TATGGACAATTTATGCATTTGCTCTTATTCCTTCTACTATCTAAAGATGGATAGAAGGAATTAGGTTGGCTTACTTGTAAGAAACGATTTAAGTTTTCTGTTCATACTATTTACTGGAAGTCCTAATACTGTTTGCTAAACAAAATGACTATTCGTGTGTGTGATAATGTAGCAACATCTGTGACTACGAACTCTTTCACTACATTCCAATTCTTACTCGAACCAAATGTTATCGTATTCAGAGCAAAGATACGCTTTCTACCCATATTCTACAAATCAGAAAATACACTCCACTTACACATCTTTCAACTCTGAAAACACAACTACATAACAACATTTGTTGTTGCTATGGTGCAAAGATAGCACTCTTATGGAAAAACAACTGTGGCAAGTGGTTATGCTTTATGGTGATTTCTAGTACTGTATTTTACTTTTTATCTGTATTTTACCTTGTTAGATTATGAATAAAGGCTTCAAAGAGCTTCAGTTTTGCTTTGTCAAGAGGAACTAAGTGCAGTCTTGTATCTCTCTCTCTTGCATCCTGGTGGTGTAAATCCGACTTATCCTTGGTTGGGATAGTACTGAAGCTCTTATCTTTTATCCGATTCATAAGCTAACAAAGGTCTGTTTGCATGCTTTAGTCCACAGAATGGTTTTAGGATGTTGTTGCTTTGGGTTATGGGGAGCTCCTTCCTCCGCCTAACCATTTTGTCCAGACTTTAATTTCCTGTATGAAAAAGGCCGTTAAAATGCATAATTTTATCATTGATACTGATAAGGCCACTTGTTCTTCTGCTGGACCTGAGGATAAGACTCTTTGTCTTATTGATTTACTTGAGACTATTGACTGGGTTAAGATCTATCTGAGTTTGTTAAGAAGAAAGATACTTTGAGTCTAATGAAAAATCTTTATAGTCATCTCAATGATTTCGTCGAAAGACTTGAAGAAGAAGAAAAGTTCTGCAATTTACACATTAGCATGTTGCAATTCGATCTACCTCAGTACTATCAATTTCGATTGAATGGTGTAAAGGGACGTTATGCCATATGAAAAATTTCATTTTTTCTATTTCTTAGTGAATCAGTTTTACAAGATAAATGAGCTAATACAATTTCTCTTGTGGATGTAAGAGCAAGGCAGGACGAGCATATAAAATACAAAGACATAGGAACATCCATCGAAATTGAAAATCCATAGAATTTGAACAATGTAATTTTGTATTATGTCACATAAGTTTTTGTATACATTATATTTGATAATATATGAACCACTCAACTTGATTATCATTTTTCAAATCGAGGGTCATTCATAGTCTGTTCTACGATCTCTAAATCCATTTCTCCAGTTGGAAGTAGCTTTAGTGGAGAACACTTTGTAATTGCAACTGGATATGAATATTCGATAACAACTTTTATTGTCTCCTATAGGAAATGCATTATCTCCATTGGAAAGACCTGCGGACATTTCAACTGCAAAAAACAAAAACACAAGTACATGCTATTAATCAAGAATAAGTTATTCAAAATTATGAATATATGATTGTGATTTTGAGTTAATAAATTACCTCTACGAGTTTCGGAAGCTTATCTTGTAGTGCAAGCCAATTAAGAAAGTATTTGGCATTGTACACCGTATACCACCCACAACTAACAAAATCAACCTGCTGGAACGTCTGCAGTGTTCGAATATATACGAAGGTTAGAAAACAAAATTTTAACTTAATAGAATATCGAATCAGCGCACATGAGATGATATGGGAATTTTACAAAGGCTACAAGTGCGTCGAACTGATATCAAACAAAATTTAATGGAATATCGGATCAACTCACACTATATGATATGGAAATCTACAAACACAACAAGCGCGCGTCATACTGATATTAAATAAATTTTACCTCTGCATCAACAAATTTGAGCTTTGTATAGGCTGTTGTACCTGGTACTGGAAAGAGCTCCAGTACTTTCTTGATATGGCTCCTCACTATTTTGTGGCTGTGTGTAATAGAGTTCATCTTGATACAAACTAAATTACACACACCCTCATCATTGACATATAAAAATAGCACATATAAGCTCCAGTGAGCAATGCAATCAGAAACCAATATGTTTTTTTAAATGCATGTAAAATCACAGTTCATATGAAAAAAATCATCTTAATAAAATCTGAAAAGCATGCACTTACTTGGTTATGTATGGGAGCATGAGCACTGGAGTCCCCAGTTTGACTACATGATATGCATTTATGTCTACTTGGTCAAATATGACATGCATGTAGATTTAGACATAGAAATGGCCAAATTTGGGCTGATAGGAACTCGAGGTAGTTCAAATGCATTGTGTCCTAAGTTTCCATAATTGTGACATGCAAGGCATGCAAAAGTTGTAATGCACACATGCAAGTAGAACTGTACATATCTAATTTAGATATTGACATTTGTAGAAAGTAGACAGAAGTTGGTAAACAACCATGCATGTAAAGTGATATGTGTCACTATTTTGGTAGATTAGACTTGTAGATGTGGCTAAAAGTGGTTGCATGCTAGTACTACCACAAGCTATTGCTTCCTCTATATATGTATTGTGGGTTTCCACACAATTAAGAATGATGAATCAAGACTGAGGATGTTATAATGTCGAAATTGGATCTCATATTATTTTTCTTGTATTGTGCCAGCGTGCAGGCTTTCAAAATCAGATCAAATGTAGCCATGAATTCTAACAAAAACAATGCGACATCAAAGAGTGGGGTCTGGAAAAACTCCATCCAATATTGAATGCCCCCCCTCCTACATTGTTGCTAAACATGTTGTCCTTTCTAATTCACCTGTATCTAGTTTACTAAGGGGAAGACCATATTCAGGAGAATTTACAAATGCAAGTGCAGGGGGTGCAGGAAGTGATATAGATAGACCACTGAATCAATTGTCATTCAAAATTGAGTTGACATTCACATTTACAAAATTGTCTAACTCTTCTCCTAATGCTGGAGGGGGGGACGTAATATGGGGGGATGTAGGACGAGATTTAGGAGACTGAGATGCTAGAGGAGGAGATTTAGGAGGAGAGGAATCTTTAGGAGAAGCAAAAGAAGACTGAGATTTAAGAGGAGAGGAATCTTGAGGAGGAGATTTTGGGGGAGAAGAAGGAGACCTCGAAGGAAATGTAGGTGAAGACTGTCTAGCAGTTAGAATATCCTGTAGAGGAGAGGGCTTTGAAAAATCTCTGGCTTTCTAAGGACTACCAAGAGACCTCTTCTTTTTTGAGACACGTCCGTTTTGTCAGCTATTCCTCCCACAACACCGGATCGACATGCGTCTTCATCTTACGAACAATAGTTTCTCACTATCGCACACTAATCCGCTATCAGCCTCTTCAGAACAGAATATCGAATCAACGCGTGCCTTATTCAAGTGTCCCTGACTGGAATCTTTTACGTGCACTGAACCGATATCAGCTTTTTCATTAACTTGTCAGTGAAAGATCACATCATTACCCACATTTGTGATGCTGTTACACCCAGACAGGCATGGGATGTGCTAAAGGAGCAGTTCGAGACGTCAAATCCGTCAAGAATTATGTTTCTGAAGTCAAATCTGAATAGTGCCCGAATGGAACAAAGAGAGCACATTCAGACATACATGACCAAAATCAATACAATGAGAGATGAACTGCATTCTATTGGTGAGCGCATACGTGATGTGGAGCTGGTGCACAATGCATTGTTTTAGTGTTTGCGAGGGTTCTTTGATATTTTCCCGTCTTTTTTCACTGGAAGCTCTCGCATAGGCACTTAAACAGTGAACTAACTCTCGCAAGCTTCTCTGTGTCCTGGTCTCACTGAGATGGAACTTTAGAGAGCTCTGCGAGAGTTTTGGTGAAGATTTGATTTTTTTTATTTTTTTACAAGGAATTTTTATGGTTTTTTTTTTTTTTGCAATATGCTAGGAACTAACTCTCGCAGGCTTCTATGTAGGTCTGAGACAGTACCCTCTGAAGCTGTTGCTAGTCATGCAAGAGTTAACTCTCACTGGTTTTGGAGATATTAAAATCTGATGAGATTTTAGGCTCTTTTCTCTCTAAAAATGCAAATTGGTGTATTTTTTTTTGGGTTTTTTCAGGTTTTGGTTTGGATGTGAAGCCCTTAGAGGTTGTTCAGGGCCTACTCTACCCTCTCACACCTCCTCCGCTAGCTGGGAAGAGTCCAAACACAAGAAAATATGGAAAACTAACTCTTCCTATTCCAAAATCCACCTAAAACTACTCTAAAAAACAAGAAATATCTAAAATGCAACTATACTAGTTAGTGAAAACCTATCCCCAGCAACGGCGCCACTGTAGGGTCGAAGATCTTGCATTCAAAGTAGCCCTTCTGCCTGTCAACAAGGGTTAGAACATTGGATAGGTGCCTAACTATGAATAGATGCTACTTTTAGTTAGTTCTCTGCTTTTTCCCTATCTCTAACACCACTAACACTACTCCTTCCTAACCCTACTCACCCATAACTAGCATTCATCATGATTTTGGGAAAGAGAAGAAGAGAAGAGAGGAAGAGAGTGATAGAGAAAAGATAGAGAGAGAGGGTGAGAGTGGAGGTTAGCTCACTTGCTCCTTTTGCTTGTTAATGGAGAAACATTCACTATTAAAACCAAAACCATGAAAGCTTGAGAGCAAAATGGAAAACACAATCAAAAGCATTAGCAAGTAGTGAATAGCAAGTGAGGATGCTTCTCTCCCAAATTTGGTAGAGTCTCCTCCTTCTCATTAACAAAGAAAATAGAGTACAAATGGTGTCTTTTTATAAATGCGAAAGGCCCTTGCCCCAAAATCCTATTGGCAAATATTCACAATGATCTTATCCATTCATCTTGGACCCAACTTGATCCAAGGGTCCATAAAAAGTACATTAGAATTCACAAGATTCATGTGAGTCCAAAAGTAGACCCAACTCTAAAAAGTAAACTCTAAGTTTTAAAATGACTTTGGGCCTCAAGTTTTATTTTAATTATAAAGGGCCCAAGTCTATTATTTCTATTTACAATCAGCTCGCATGCTCATTGGGCCATGGACTTATACGCGCAGGAAGCCATGCCCTCGCAACACACTTAATATTAAATAACTTACAATTACTAAAAGATGTGGAATTGGCTAAGAAGAAGGCTGGGAATAAGAAGCGAAAGCGACAAAGTTGCAAGGATATTCAAACTCTTTCAAAAGGAGGTTATCAAAATAGAGGGATTTGTGCATTCAATTAAGCATATTCTGATTTTTGTAACTTGATCAATAACATATGGATTTATTTTGGCTATGGTGATATTTTGCTAACTATCTATTTTTTTGCAAATCTGCATCAGTAGCTCATCAGAATATTAAGGCTTCACTTGGAATGTCGTTGGGCTCAATATTGATAGGCAAATCCACTAAGTGTATCATGATGAACAATAGGAGTTTAAATGTAAAGTGCAAAATAATAGAGTCTTTGATGGTGGACATTCAAATTTTTTTAGATAAGACTATAGTTCAGAGTGCTTGTGATTTTGCAGGTATTAGTAGGGAAGCATATGAAACAATATGTAGACTTATTAGAGAAGCTTTTAAGCAAGTTTGAATTAGAAAAGTCCCAATTCCAAGGGCATATCATTTGAAGAAAGAGATGGCCCATACATTAAACATAGGTATGCATAAGATCATCGGTACCCCAAGTCATATTGAGGAGGTGTATGAAACTGATGGAAGATCAATATCTTAGAATTCATCCAACAACTTATTTGTTGACCTAAATTACTTGCTAAGATACATCGTCACATTCTATGATATAACCTTTGAAAAGGTAAATGGCAAAATAATCATAGTACTTAAGTTAGATGAGTCAGAAATTGTGAAAAGGCAGAAGATGGAGAGGGTTAGTATTATCAAATTTTATTGACGAAGCATGCCATCTAATGAAGAATTCATGGCATTTCAATCCCAAATGGGCTTCCCTCATCCATCACGAATGCATTTCACAGATGATTCTTCTTCAATAGGTGGCCATAATATTGATCATCCGGATCTAGTTGCTGATGATGATGAAGAATGTGTAAGTGTTTTAACTTCATTGCTTATGAATGTTGTTATCTCCTGAATATGAATTGTTTTTTTTATTTCTTATTGTCTATTGCAGGATGCACTCATAACTGATGACTTTGCTGCAAGACGAGGTGGTTTCAGACAACATGCTTCCTAGTTCCAGAGGGATAGTGGACTTGGCCACTATCTGAGGCATTTTCTAAAGAATGAGATCCGTATTGCTCATTCGAAGTTCAGTCCGATTGGGGAGACACTAATAATGGTTGTTAACGCTTTATCATATTATTTAGGAGGATATAAATTTGTTAAAACAAATGAGATCATTTTTGTCAAGAGATCTTATGTTTTGAACATTCTAGGTTTTACTAATGAGAGTATTCCTTTAAAAAGCTCCAATTATTCATTGTACTCTACGTATATTGAACTTAGTGGAAAAAAGGATGATGCACATTTATTAGATGCATATTCAAGCAGATAATTTCTTCATGACAATATAGCCATAGAAGGAAATACAAAATGATGATGAAGAGTAAACACGTTGTTTTCTGTTATTATACAATCAATACATTTACATTGAGTACATATCATTTGATTATGATTCTCTTCTCTCATGCTTCTCTAAACTTGTAATTTGCTATGATGCTCATGAAGAATGCAATCTGCTATTAAGCAATAGTCTAATTTCTCTCTCTTTGTATGAACTTGCATGCTTTTCTAAACTTGCTTCATTCTATGGATTTTGTTATTTGTCGAATCTGAACTCTACGGTAGAACCACTGAAATAATTGACAAATGTAATTTCATTTTTCATTGGTTCCTCCATGTTGTGTATTTCGATGAAATGTTGCCCGTGCTTGCCAATCTGACTTCTCCATCCCTTGTAATGACCAGACACTTAGGCTTCCATATGTGTTTGCAAAAAATGTTGTATGATCTCTTAGTATGTGCTACACATGTGAAAATCGTAATGTCAGTCATATGCTTGGATCAAAATATATAGGGGAAATTAAAAGCATCTAGCAAGCATTTATACTAACCATGTAATGAGTGATGTGATCTTCTCCCCATGCTTTCAATACTGCATCAACAAACTCGACACAAGTCTTTTGTGCAGCTTTCTTATCAATATCAACATTTATCTTTTCTTAAAATTTCAATCATACTATCAATCTTCTTCCATACATTAACTTTTAGTACTCTAGTTTTGCCGCTCTTCTCGAAGTCTTGAGTGGCAGCAATGATATCTGTCCAGTCTGAGTGTTGAATATTAGAAGCCTTACCAGTATGGTTTGATAGGAATCGACGTGCTTTTGCTCCTCCTATGCTTGGCTTAGTAGGCATATTTCCTAGTTTTCCTAAAAGCTTTTCATCTTTCTGTATTTTGACATGTCCCTTATAAAGTCCTGCTTTTGATAAAACATCTTCTAATCTCGAGATAGCTTCCTTCGAGGCTGGCTTTGTATTCCAAGCAAAAACTATATGAAGATAAATGAGCTTTTCTGTTAATCTAACTTCTGCATGAAGAATGCAAACATGCATATTTTTCAAGGGAATAGGCAGCACAAGCTTCCAATTTGGACATGCATATTCTCTAGTAATTCCTATACTCCCAGTTACATCATTTGTCATTTTTGTGCGCAGTACAATCAAGGGTGTTTAGATGTAGCACCATGAGAGACATTATACATGCATTTCAATGTTTTCAAATCATCTGCTAAGTGCCATTCAACATTGATGTGTCCCACTCCTGGAACATTGAGAAATCCTCGATCCATATGGTCCTCGATGATCCTAGGGTAAGATGTCCTAGAGAATATCCATGATAATATATCATGATCCTCCTTCAGTACCTGTCCAATGAATTAATCAAACTTAGTATAATATGAATTACTATTATCCATTGAATATAATGGAATAATGAGAAAAATTACCTGAGACGCTACCAACCACCATATACCATCCTTGGACTGGACACTGGATCTGAAATCTCTTTGATCCATTGTTTATGATAGTGCACCTTTCATGAAATTGATCGCAATTTTTTTTTGATCTTTTTTGGAATTGTTCGCGACTTTTCTCCTATCTTTTCTAGAAATTTTCATGATTTTTTCTACCACTTCCTAGCATTCTTCCAAAATCATTCTTCAAATTTTTTCAAGAATTTTTTATGATCTTTTCGAGAATCTTTCTAGACGCCTTCCAACATTTTTTCAGAAATTTTCTTTAAGAATCTTTTTGAGAACTTTTCGAGAATTTTTCTAGATTTCTTCCATAATCTTTCAAGACATTTTCAAAGTGCTTTTCGAGAATTTTTCGTGACACCCATTTTGTAATCAAAACGTGTTTTAATTTTTGCGGATTGTTTTCGAGAATCTTTCTAAAATCTTTTCTAGTATCTTTTTTCAATTTTTCAGAAAAATTTCTAGCATTTTTCTTTTGAGTTATTTTTCTACTATATTTTTATGTTTTGTTAGTTTCTCCATCATTTTTTAGGATCTTGCAAGAAGGTTTCGCAAAACTTTCTAGAATCTTTCTAGCATATTTTTGAGAATCTTTCGAGAATCTCTCAAAGTACTTTTTGTATTCATCCATTAAAGATGATGGTCGCGTGGTCATCATTATTTTCACGTGTGTACGCCTATATATCAAAACGAATATTGTTGTTTATTCATTTATTTCTTTTCTTTTCACAAACGGTCTTTACCGTCATTAAGACTGATTTGTCAAATTATATTTTGAAACTATGAGTCATGCACAGGTGACACTGGGGCAGCGGATGACCAAGATGATGAATCTGACAACCAGCCCCGGTGGTTTCGTTCCATGTCAGAGAAACCCAAGAATCTTGTGGCTGATATTTATGAATTTGATCACTACAATCAGAAGAACATTTTGGATCTAATAGAATGCAGCAGAAGTATCAAGTCTCTCTTAAGGAGTCTTAAGAGAAGATCGATTTGCTCGAATCAAACAACACTCAATCGATTGAACGAAATTGTTCCCTTGACATAGCTTCAGACTGTAATCAACGAAGTTGATTGCTTGAAGAAAGTCAATAAGGCGATTGAGGTCAAGTCTGTAATTTATCAAACTAATATTGATTCTTTGAAACAACAACTACTGGATGCAAATAAGCACAACATCGCTCTCTAGAAACATTTGTAGGAGGAACAAGCAATAAGAATAAAGGCAGAAGCTGCGCTTGCTCTATGTAGCAATGTAGGCTCTGTCACAATACACCTCTAGAATCTGAGCCAGCTCCATGGCCAGATGCTCAAAAATTTTCGAGTCGAGTTCCTGCAACTGCTCGAGGATGCGAAGGCACTTGTCGAGAAAGAGTTGGCTGAGTTGAAGGAGTTGTCTATGGAAGCCAACCAAACTTGCAGCGGGTCAGACTCTCATAACGAATACCTCCAGGCCCTACTGTGAATTGATGATCTGACGCAACAACTTCAAGTTGTGCTTGCCTACTCGGGAGGCGCTGACCATCCAGAGTATTTAGAGGTAGTGGAGAAGATCGTTAAGCTCGAATAGGAGTTGTCAGATCTCAAACAACAGCTAGAAGACCATAGGTTTGCTGCTGAGTTACAAACTCAGGATTTGGCAACAGCAACTACACAGCCAAAGTGACCACGTCGAAACCAGTCGAAGGTATGTGCTGAAAGATTCAATGCATTTGTTGATCGATTCTAGAAGTGGTGTCCGCAATCATTTAACATTGAATTACAATGGTGTGTGGATTACATAATGCTACCAGACACAGTAGGCATCACCTTCGATGACTGGAAGACACCATGGGAAAAGGACGACTTTCTCTGGTTATGGGCCTAATTATCTATCAAGTAGAAAGGATGTCTCTACTGGGGCATAATTCAGGAAAAATTCCAAGACGTGCCTTTCGGTTCAGCTGAGTTATACATAGGCTCTTCTGCTATGTATTCTCTTGAATACATTCAAATTAAAGAATTTCAATTTTTGCGAAATGAAGACAATAAGCGAAAGTCGCAATTCCAACTGTACAAACCAAAAGCTGTTGCAGATTTAGGCGCTTTTGATGATGCAGGTTTGCTGATCAATGTAAATATGGCCTATCCAGAACTTGTCAATCTTTACGTGGATTGGGAACGAAACCTTGCTGATTATTTTGCGGAGATTCGACACAATCTGCAAGATCGAAGGAAGTCACTTCGTTATAAGCAATTTTGAGCATATTCATTTTGGCATTTTGGAACTTTTGCAGCAAAGACATTATTTTTTGTCCAGAATCTTTAAATTAAAAGTTCTTTTATAAGATTTTCAGTTTGCTATTGTAAAGAAATCACACTTTGTAGTGATTCAGATGAAGATGTAAAGTTAACTTAGGAGCTGTTTGATGGCACATTGCTCCAGGTTAAGCTTGAAGAATTCGGCAACCTACCAGTTGGCCATTATACGAGATCAAAGGAAGACTTGATGTTATACAAGGCTCAACAAAATTTGGAGTTAGCCCAAAAACTACATGAAGAATTGAATCCATCTTGCCTATGTCGTGGTGATGTTAATATGTGATGCTGAATCCAGATCTTTGAGATTTTGAAGATGTTTTGAAGTTTGATTCCATTTCTCATCAATAATTCAAAGATAAAATCAAATCAACCTATTCAATTAAAGACACAACAAAGGCACATATTCTCTAAAATGAAAAAATATCTTTTTGCCTTAACGAAAACCTGAAGAACAGAATGTTTCGCGAATGATCCTCGAAATGAAGATTATATGTTTAGAGGACGTTTCACATTTGAGGAAGGGGATATGTGATGTCATGAAATTGCAAAATATTGAATATCAGCCTCAATATGACATGATATACTCAAAAATGAAGATATCATGCTAGATAAATATTAATCATGAAGAGGCCTAAGTCATTTTTTGAGAATATATCTCCTAAGTACTTGCCTTGTATTTAAGGGCAAAATCTTTAAAAGGGAAAACATTATCTTGGATAGCCTTTATTAGGTCATCCACATGAAACGACTAGATACGAATCGACATTTTAAACTAGAGTAATTTTAACTCTTAGTTAAATATACCTCTTATGGTATAATTGAACATATACTCAACCTAATTGTTAACTAGACCTTTTCACGGGAGCGACGCACTTGTTGTTTTAGAGGTGTGTTTGTTCACCCCGTAGAACATATATTGATCACACGCTTCAGTCTTGACCATCGAGAGATAAGTGTTTATGTATTTGTAAGAGGTTAAAGAAGTGAATAGAGTGTTGAGAGTTATTCTCCCTTATCTCTATTCTCCGCACTATTGAGTGTGAGTGATTTTGAGTTTGCTAGCAATCTCTAACGCATTACATGAATTACTCTCTGGTCAGACAGACTCTCTAGCGCATTATAGTTGTTTGCTGTGTATCCATAAAACATGCTCTAAAGAACTGTCTTAAAATGATCTTATTCGTCTGTCGCAAATACTTTCTTTTCGGCACTCGAATAACGTTTACATTTGGTACAGTCTAGCACAATCATTGAATAAAACTGTATATATACATCTGACATGTCAATCCCTAATTGAAGAATTGAGTCTTTGATCTCTGTTCCTGCTTGTAATTGACATAAGTTTCTAACGTGCTCTAGAACTCTTTGTGTTCTTTAACCATAACTTTGGACTCAAGTTGTTGAGGACTTTTGTCTAGAAACGATCAGTTCACAAACATGATTAACTAATTGTCTGCACAACCACGAATACATCGAACATTTCTTGACTCTCTGTTGACACCTTAATCGGTCAGAGTGTAGTACTACTATACTACTCTAATAACATCTCATCTGTAGAACGAATTTCATTCGATTTGATAGAGGCAAGACTGCTGTTCTGGAATTATTAGCACTACACACCCCAGCACAAGTAATACTGGTTACTTTATAATGTCTGTTGACAACCAGATTAATGCCCGAAGCCACTTCACTGTAAATAAATCATAAACTATACCAAATACATAACTTTCTAACGCTGTCCTCTGTGGGTTCGACATTATTTACTACAAAATCTATATTAACCTTGTTGGTATAGTACGACAATTCGTTCGCTTCGTAAAACATATATAGAATACACGCTTCTGCCCAGAAGATAATGTTGAAACTTCTGAATGACATAAATCATCGCTAATGCTTCGCTCTTAGTTATGGTGTAGTTCATCTCCGCAAACGTTAATTGCCTACTAAGGAAACGAATTGGATAGTCCTTCTTGTACTCTCCTGGTTGAGTTGGCACTGCACCGATGGCAAACTTTGATGCATCAGTGTGGACATGAAAATACTTTGTGTAATCTAGAGCTCTCAAGATAAGAGCAGTTGTCAAGGCATGTTTGAGTTCTTGGAAAGCCTTTCTCTATTCATCCGTCCACTTAGAATTTACGATCACTCTGTATATCCATCGTGCCTTACTAGCAAAGTTGCGAATATGGCAACAGTAGTGATTAGCGTGTCATAAAACAATAAGCATCTTAGACCATTTTAGGTTCTGGCCTCTCGACGATGACTTTGATCTTCTCTGGGTCGGTGGCAATCCCATTGTGCGATACAATGTGACCAAGTACGACGCCATGGGTGACCCATATTTACATTTTTCAGGATTAAGAGAAATACCATATCTCTGGCATTGTATGAAAATACGTTCGAGTATGGCCAGGTGCGTGGATTCTTCCGAGTGCATCCCAAGGTCATCAAGATAGATCTTAAGGTTGTCATCGATGAGATCGTGAAATGCTGTTTGCATGATGCGTTGGAAGGTGCATGGCGCATTACACAATCCAAATGGCATAACTCGCCAGTAGAAGATACCCCATTCCATAGCAAAAGCCATTTATGGTTGGTCTTCTTCAGAGATAACAACTAAGTTGTATCCACTGAAGCCATTCAGGAAGGAGTAAACTTCATCCCCAGCTAGGGTTTTCAATATGGATTCACCATATGGGATTGGAAAATGATCTCTTTCTGTGGAAGCGTTTAATTTGCGATAGTCGAGGCAGATACAAAGCTTCCTATTCTTCTTTGGGACCACAAGGATAGGTGATACCCAAGCTGTATGTTCCACCTCGTAGATGAAACCTGCCTCGAAAAGCTTTTGGAGTTCTTCTTTGATTCGTGCCCCGTAGATCGGATTACAACGATAAGGTCTACTGCCATGGGGTTTAGCATTCGTCTTTAATGAGATTCTATGCACAGAAATCGAAGGATCTACCCCCTTCATGTCCTTGTATTTCCATGCAAAGTTATGACAATATTTCCTAAGGAGCTTCTCTAAGACCAGACGTTGTTTGGTGTTGAGGTGTGCTCCAATATGGACTTCTTTTCTCTTTAATTTTTGGCCCACTCGATTCATGTTAATAGATATAGAAATGATAGTAAACAAAGAGTCAGTTTTGAGACCCACAAGTAAGCATAGATGCAACCGATCATTCATTAGAGGAGTTTTTTATTCTAAAAGAGCCGTATAAGAAACTGTGCCTTAGTAAGAGAATGTTAGAGAGAGAATGATAAAATGACAGGATTTTTTTCTCGTTTTCTTAGTTTTCGGTGCTGCCTGCCGTCTAAGTTGTGTGGCTGGCTCATTTTTTGAAGTATATTAATAGTGCACATGAAACAAAGCACGCTGCCAAGAAACAAAGCACACGCCACAAGTGGGAGAAAATTCCCTCCAAAATTTCATGTGTAAAGGATCGAAGTTTTACATAAATAGAATCTCTAGCCTTTTAGATTTTTGATTAGCCATAACTTTCTTATTTGAACTCGGATTGAGATGAAGTAAAAAGCAAAAATGATCTACTCTTCATGTAGAATCCATTGGAATATCTCCACCATGCGAGAATCTGCATTCTGGTAAGAAAAACTGGTCTATTCTCGTGTCATGGCGATATGCCACATCATCAAAATCTTTGATTAGCCATAAGTTTCCTATTTGAACTCGGATGGAGATGAGGTAAAAAGCAAAAATGATATACTCTTCGCGTAGAATACATTGGAATGATCAGATATTGATTATGATTCTATAAAGATATCAAAAATGTCTATAAAATCTATTGTTGTTCTGCTCATCTGTAGTTTAATGGCTGATGTTGTTGTAGATGATGTTTTGCAGCTTCTTGTAGGTTGGCCCTCTTTAAAACATGTAAGTTTGTTTAACTATGCTTTGCTCAAAATATATTACTACTATGTTTTAAGAGTCGGGCAGTTAGGAGTCTTGCGGGTAGCAAGTATTGTCAAATCACAACTCCAGACCCTACCCAGCGGGAGTTTCGAAATGTTCAAAATATTACCGGAAAACTCCAAATTTTTTCAGACCGACAAACAACGTTACGTTCTTTCACAGGTGTGAAAAATTTATTGGGCCACATGTACATTGAATAGCTGAATAGTCAATAAAAGTATCTTGACAAACAGCCCTTTTGGTGCTTGGAACTCCTCTAATGCATAATCTATAAACAAGAAAACTAGAGACACTATACACATTGAGATAATCAAATTGCATGTACATTAACTCACATAGTACTAGAAAATGTAGAAGTAAATACGTACCATCAGAGTATTGAGTCACCGACTGCTTAACTAAAGAAATCTCATTCATGGGTTGTGGTTGCTATCACGTCTTGGTACTGAGTCATAAGTAGGCAACAAGTCGATAGCAATTTGTTCCAATGCAGTATGTGGTCTCCAAATGTGATCACCTCAGTTCACCAGTCAGAACACATCATACAACCACATGACATTCTCCTCTGGACTAGCTCTCATAACAATAACTATCCAAGTTGAGATGGCAGTGCTTAGATCAGTGGTCAGAAATTCGCTCTTGATAATAAGCATGGAAACGTGATTTTTCACTATTCAAGTAGCAGCCACCTGAGAGCCTAACTGTCTCACAAAACATGTAGGCAGCAACAGAAGATCAATGCTTGCGCAACACTCTGGGGATAGCCAGTTGAAGTGCGCTGGGGACAGAATTAAAGTGCGTGAGCTTTTTTGATAGCTTTTCTTGACAAAAGAGGGACACGATTTTTCCTAGCTAAAATGTTGATTTGGACCCCTTCTAACTAGAAAATGTTTTTTCCTAGTTAAAAAATTGCATGTGCATCAATTGCATCTAGGGAAAACCTTATTTTCCTAGATACATTTCTACCATTTCTAACTTAGAATTTTGTTTTCTTAGTTACAAAATGTATGTGTCTCAATTTCATATAGGAGATCATTTTATTTTTAATATACATTTTAAATTATTAAATAGTTTTCTTAGATAATATAACCCAACTCAAATTTCCTATTCTCATTAACATTAATTGGTGATAGGCTAGTATTTTTTTTCACCATTTTTATAACAAGGATATCAACACTTTGTTTTCATTAGACCCCTATAGCAATTAACAAGTTCATTGAATGCATGTTCACAACTTCTAGAACTAAAGAATCAAATCATTGCTAGCTTATGAACCGCAAACCGCAAGTCACCCCGACACATATAAACAACGAAGTTGACAAAGGCCGACAAACCGCAAACTGCAACGAACTGCAAATCGCAACAAACTGAGACTACAACCTCTGAACAATGAACGAAGGCAACCAAAGAAAACCGCAACTCAAAACTTGCGGTCCACATGCGAAGATCGAAACTCAACCATAACAGCTTTGTTAACAACTGCAAAGGCGACTGCGAAATTGGCGCGTCTTCATGATCCACGATCAAGAAGTACCAACAGGACCGATGAACTCCACGAATGAATGAGACAGCAAATTGGAAGCCACTGGTAGTGGCTTAGGCAGTTATTGAAATTAAAAACTTTGCTTCGATCACTAAGACAAAAGCACACAATATCTGAATCAAGTCACAAAAGAAATCAGATCCAATCTCCTATTGGACTCATCAAATACCAATGACTCTTTCTTTTGAAAGTTGAAATGGATATGAAAAGATTTGACACCTAGATTTTTCTTTTCAGTTGACTTGTTCTCTCAACACTTGAGATTCTTGAACAAAAGATGGATTTTATTTCACACACATGAAAATCAAACTTAACCACTTCTTTTTGAACTCACTCTTGACCCAAATAATCTCAATCTTGAAATTTAGAATGAATTTGATTTGATTTGAAAACAAACTATACCACCAATTTTTCACAAAGCTTAAAAATTAGACAACTAGAGATTCACAAAGATCTCAACCATACATGAATACTCAAATATGGACTCCTCCTCATTCTAGACGTCAAATGGGATCACAAATTGACCCTCACACTCTCACAAAGAAAGTTGAATAGAACTAATTTGAGTTTCATACATACTATGTCAATTTTTGCTCAACAAATTGAATTCAATCACTCCTATTGGATTCCACCAATTACTCTACCTTTTAAGACTTGGAATGAAATTCAAAATCAAAAGTTGTGATTTTTCTCACTAAGATATTGTGCTTCAAAGAGCTAATGCCACTTAGAAAGATTTGATCACATAGGAGAAGACAAATTCTTCACCAATAACAACACAAAATGAGCTTCTAGATCTTGCCTTCTACAAAGGAATGAACTCTTAGAAAATTGGATCTCTCTCTACACATTTGCCATAGACACCTTAATGACTCTTTTCAAACCTCACAGACACTCAAACAAATCGAGTAGGATTGGATAATGTGACTTGGATCTCAATCTCTTTTCTAGAACTCTCAATTGAAGCCAATCTATGTCAAATTCTACAAACGATTTGCATAGATGCTCTATATGCACTAGAAACTCTCAAAGGTTTCACTTGGAGGACAGATCCAAGGATGTTTTCTAGCAAATTGATGCTTCTAAACTTGACCCTATCACTCTTGAACAAATCTAGAGTGATGGTACAATGGATTTCAACCTCTCACCTTGCATATCACTCCTTAATCTATGATTTTTAGCAAAATCTCTCTCAACTTCAACATACACTCAAAAAATCAGAGATAATCAATTAAGGCACCTAATTCAAGCTTCAAATTTAATTTCTTGGCTGATCTAATCCAAGAACTAATCAAAAGATTAGATTCTCTATAGAAAATGCTTGACTTTGCACCAAAAATCACTCAAATTGGGTATGTGAGCCTTCCTAAAGCCCACAACAAGATCTGGACCAAAAATTTTGAGAATAGCTATCAGATCCAACTCGCTACACAAAATTTGACTAGTTTCCAAAAAATTGCTAATTTTGGCTTTGATTTGGATTAACCCTATCAATTTCAACAAAACCTCTTGTACTAGGCTCTGATACCATGTGCAAAAAGTACAAATAAGGACCAAGAGTGGATCCTAATCTGATCCTCAAGAGGGATTGGTTGTCAGATTACTTGATCTATCAATCCACTTCAGATTAAGATCAATCTAGATCAATCCTAGACACAAAATCCTAATAAGAACAATCATTAATTGAAGGTAAGTGTACTTTATGATTTCACACATGTGAAACATTGTATGAGTACGGACTCCAACCTGAAAATCATGTACACATTGATAGAACCTCAAAACAATTAAAAACAAATGTAGACAAATGGAGAGAATCACTCAAAATTGCTTCCAAAACCAAGATTTGTGTCTCACAATGATTATGGCCAAATGTGGCTCTATATATACAATAAGTGGGAGCTCGTGGTACTGATCATCCCTCTGATTCCACATGTGTGAAGGTGCTTTGTCATATGATGATTCATCATGCAAAATTGACACGGACAAAACCTTCTATTTTGAGCACTTTTGGTCCATTTTCCTTCTATATGGAGATCTACTTGGAAATCTTCTAGAAGTCAAAATTCACCTACTTCAGCTTATTCCACACGTGTGAGTTGTCCTCTACACATGGGATATGACACCTAACCAAAGGATGTGGCTCATGCAATCAATAGATTGATGCCATGTGTCATATGTCTAGAAAACTAGTTTTTGGCCATTTTAGCCACTAGAACTTGAATTACATCATATGTACAACATATATGATTATGATACATGACAAGTACACTAGTTTCACATGTGGGAATAGGCTCCACACATGTGTGTTTATCTATATACAAGATTTTTGGCTTCTACAAGCTTATTTTTGTATTTTTCACACATATTAGTGCTCAAAGCTTGCAAATCCTCAAAAGAGATAATCTAGTTGTTGGATTGCCTGATATCTCTTTTGAAGAAAAAATTTGTGAGGGTTGCATTTTGGGAAAACAGCATAGAGAGAAATTTCCCAAAGATGTAGCAAGAAGAGCCAATGACATTCTTGATTTTGTTCATAGTGATCTGTGTGGACCAATACAAACTAGGTCCATTAGTTGTTGTTACTATTTCATCACATTTAGTGATGACTATAGTAGACATATCTGGATTTATTTCATAAGCAAGAAATCTGATGCTTTTGCCAAGTTTAGAGATTTCAAGGCTCTAGCTGAAAAAAAATAGGTTGTTATATTAAGACCCTCATATCAGATGGAGGCGGTGAGTATTTTTCAACAGAGTTTATAAATTTTTGCAAGGATTAGGGGATCAAGAGGTAAACTACTACATTCTATACACCACAATAGAATGGAGTTGTAGAACAGAAAAATAGATCCATTGTGGAGATGGCTAGGCAATGCTTAAGAGCAAGGGTTTGCCAAATACTTTTTGGACAGAAGCATGCAACACAACTACTCATATCTTGAATCGGTGTCCTACTAAGTCGGTGGAGGGTAAGACACCTTCCAAAGCTTTTACTGGAAAGAAACCTAATGTTTCTCATTTACGAGTGTTTGGTTGTGATGCTTACGCTCACGCGCCTGATGAAAAACGAAACAAGCTGGATGCAAAAGCTGTTAAGTGTATTTTCCTTGGATATGATGAAAGAGCCAAGGCATACATGATGTATGACACAGATGCACAAAAGATCATGATTTTCAGAGATGCTACTTTTGATGAGATGGGTCAAAATGACCAGATAAAATTAACAATTGATCTCTTTGATGATAAAGCTAAAGTGCAAGTGAAGGAAGAAGTTGGTGTCGATATGGAAGAGCTAATGGAAAAAGACAGGGTTAATAATAAGACTCCTAGGAGAGTGCCTAAGTGGTACTTGTCAATAGCAAGTGATGCTAATAAGGGAGATACTCTCGAATCAAGTGAGCAGGGAGAGCTTAGAAGATCAAGTAGAAATCAAAAACCTCCTGCAAGATTAGAGATGAATCTAGCCCTGATGGGCTCTGTGCTCAAGGCTCAAGAGCCAAAAAAGTTTGATGAAGCAAAGGAGCACAAGGAGTGGCGTGCAGCTATGGGAATAGAAATGGAAGCCATATCGAAAAAGAGGACGCCAGAATTTGGATGAGCTACCTGATGGTAAGAAGCCTATCACTTGCAAATGGATTTATAAGGTCAAATATGGAGCAGATGGGCAACTCAACAAGTACAAAGCACGGTTGGTTGCGAGAGAATTTGAGCAACAAGAAGGTATTGATTTTGAAAAAAACTTTGCACCCGTAGCTAAGATGGTGACTATATGTTCTATCATTGCTATTTCTACTTTCTATGGTTGGAAGGTCCAGCAAATGGATGTTAAATCTGCTTTTCTTAATGGAGTGCTGGATAAAGAGGTCTACTTAGTACAACCTCCAGGATTTGCTGAGCCAGGGAGAGAGCATCTTGTTTGTAAGTTCAACAAAGCCATTTATGGATTGAAGCAGGCCCCACGGGCATGGTACTCTTGCATTGATGAACACTTCAAGAGAAGATGAATAGTAAAGAGTGATGCTGATCCTAATCTTTACATTCTAAGGAAAGATTCAGATATAGTGTTCATTGTCTTATACGTGGATGATTTGATTATCACAAACAGTAATGAGAAGTTAATCGATGAAATCAAATCAGATCTTTTTAATGCTTTTGATATGACTGATCTAGGATTGATGCACTATTGTCTTGGCATTGAAGTATGGCAAAAGGAAGACATGGCCTTTCTTACACAAAGCAAATATGCACAAGATTTGCTTTATAAGTTCAATATGCAGGATTGTAAGACTTTGAGTACACCTATGGATGTCAACATGAAGCTTACTGCACATGATGAATATGAAAAAGTGGATGCTTATTTATATAGACAGCTGGTGGGTAGTTTGATTTATTTGACACACAAACGACCTGATATTTCTTATGATGTTGGTGTTGTTAGTCAATTTATGCAAGATCCTAGTCAAGCACACTAGAAGTCTGTTAAACGTATTCTCAGATACATTCGATGGACATTGAATTTTGGTTTGAAGTATGATCAGCCTGATGCGCCAATGTTGGTAGGTTATACAGGTGTCGATTGGGCAGGTATTATTGATGACAGAAGATCTACCAGTGGTCATACATTCAGTTATGGTACAGCTTCAATTTCATGGAGCAGCAAAAAGCAACCTACAATAGCCTTATCATCGACGAAAGCTGAATATCTAGCACTCAACAATGCTACACAAGAAGCAGTATGGTTATGAAGATTTCTTGTGGATTTAGATCAACCACAGGTAAATGTGACTACTATATCTTGCGATAATCAAAGTTGCATTCACCTTGCCAAAAATCTAGTTTTACATGCTCGAACCAAGCACATCGAAATACACTACCATTTTGTTCGAGAGAAAATTCTTGATGGAGCCATTGATCTTGTTTTTTCTAAATATGAAGATCAAATGGTAGATATTTTTACTAAGTCATTAGGTAGATGTAAATTTGAGAGGTTTTTTACTCTATTAGAAATAAAAGAATGTAATTTTATCATTGAGAGAGAGTGTTAGAAATCAATGATAAAGTTCATTGTTACTATTTACGATGTACATTAATGTTGACAGCTGTGACCAGCTGTCATTAGCAGTAGGCTAGTCTATTAGTCTACTTGTAGGTTTTCTCTCTGTATCAGGGTTCAGGGTTTACTTGTACATTTTACATTCTGTATGAGTGGGTATGATAGCGTTATAGTGTGTGTTCTCCTTCCGCCTTATTGTGGTGATTGCTTATGGTGAATGCTTGATGTTTCATATCTAATTTCTGACAGAAACAAGCATCAAACACTTAGGTAGGCTGTGATACCATGTCAAAATTTCACACATGTGGGAATGTCCTAAAGTGTGTGATTGATCTCCTAAGAAAGCTTGTGCACTTGCCAATGGATTCTAGATTGATTTCCAAGATCTAAATCAAAAAGCAAGACATAGAGGCAAAAGATAGATGCAATAGTTGATAATCAAAGTTCATACACATAAAGAGAAAAGCTTCTTGAAGAACCAAAGGCAAATTAAGCTCCTCTCCTCGAGTAGAGAGAGAATAGAACTAATTCCAACTCGTGTAGAGAGAGAAGAGACAACAAGCAAATCTCACCAAAAGTTTGACTCCAAAACTCAACTTAGATTATGATCATAAGGAGAAGTACATATAGAGTGTGTGGAGATCCCTCCTTGCATGCTATTGGACCCCTAATCATTAATTCTACTGGAGCCCTAATCATAGCTTCTTGCGTTCTATTGGACACCCCTAATCATAGCCTCCTTGATTCTATTGGACCTCTAATGATCACCTCCTTAATTCTATTGGACCCCTTGGTCAAATCCAACTTTTGACTCCATCACTCATCAAATTACATTGTTACCTAGCTCGACATTACATCATAATTCACTTTTGGCTCAATAGAGGCATTACATGTGGACATTGCCAATTTGCCATCTATGCCAATTATTGGCCCTATCATAATTCTTCACAAAAAAGCTTGTCCTAAAAACTTAGAAGACCCCTAAAGCTATGATAAACATTTTTACATGTGGGAACATGCTCCACATGTGTGAAATGTACTTTCAAACATAAAAGACATAAAATGTCTTAAGCAAGCTTGTGCACTTTGTGAAAAATGCAAAAATAAGCTTGGTAGAGGCCAAAAATCTTGTATATAGGATGATTACACATGTGTGGAGCCTGTTCTCACGTGTGAAAATAGTGTACTTGTCATGTACCATAATCATATAGGTTGTACATATGATTTAATTCAAGTTCTAGTGGCTAAAAAGGCTAAAAACTGGTTTTCTAGACATATGACACATGGCATCAATCTATTGATTGCATGAGCCACATCCTTTGGTTAGGTGTCATATCCCATGTGTAGAGGACAGCTCTCATGTGTGGAATAAGCTGAAGTAGGCGAATTTTGACTTCTAGAAGATTTCCAAGTAGATCTCCATATAGAAGGAAAATGGACCAAAAGTGCTCAAAATAGAAGGTTTTGTCCAAGTGTCGGTTTTGCATGATGAATCATCATATGACAAAGCACCTTCACACATGTGGGATCATAGGGATGATCAGTACCACGAGCTCCCACTTATTGTATATATAGAGCCACATTTGGCCATAGTCAATGTGAGACACCAATCTTGGTTTTGGAAGCAATTTTGAGTGATTCTCTCCATTTGTCTTCATTTGTTTTGATTGTTTTGAGGTGCTATCAATGTGTACTTGATTTTCAGGTTGGAGTCCGTACTCAGACAGGGTTTCACATGTGGGAAACTAGAAAGTGCACCTACCTTCAATTAATGATTGTTCTTGTTAGGATTTTGTGTCTAGAATTGATCTAGATTGATCTTAATCTCAAGTAGATTGATAGATCAACTAATCTGACAACCAATCCCTCTTGAAGATCAGATTAAGATCCACTCTTGGTCCTTTTTGTACTTTTTGCACATGGTATCAGAGCCTAGTACAAGAGGTTTTGTTGAAATTGATAGGGTTAATCCATATCAGAGCCAAAATTAGTAGTTTTTTGGAAACTAGTCAAATTTTGTGTAGCGAGTTGGATTTGATAGCTATCCTCAAAATTTTTGGTCCAAATCTTGTTGTGGGCTGTAGGAACCCTTTTCACACGCGTGAGGCTACGCAGCTCCAGTTTTGATTGAGAAATTTCAAAAATTTAGGAAGGCTCACATACCCAATTTGAGTGATTTTTGGTGCAAAATCAAGCATTTTCTATAGAGAATCTAATCCCTTGATTAGTTCTTGGATTAGATCAGCCAAAAAATTAGATTTGAAGCTTGAAATAGGTGCATTAATCGATCATCTCTGATTTTTTGAGTGTATGTTGAAGTTGAGAGAGATTTTGCTAAAAATCATAGATTAAGGAGTGATATGCAAGGTGAGAGGTTGAAATCCATTGTACCATCACTCTAGATTTGTTGAAGAGTGATAGGGTCAAGTTTAGAAGCATCAATTTGCTAGAAAACATGCTTGGATCTGTCTTCCAAGTGAAACCTTTGAGAGTTTCTAGTGCATATAGAGAATCTATGCAAATCTTTTGTAGAATTTGACATAGATTGGCTTCAATTGAAAGTTCTAGAAAAGAGATTGAGATCCAAGTCACATTATTCAATCCTACTCAATTTGTTTGAGTGTTTGTGAGGTTTGAAAAGAGTCGTTAAGGTGTCTATGGCAAATGTGTAGAGAGAGATCCAAATTTCTAAGAGTTCCTTCCTTTGTAGAAGGCAAGATCTAGAAGCTCATTTTGTGTTGTTATTGGTGGAGGATTTATCTTTCTAAGTGGCATTAGCTCTTTGAAGCACAATATCTTAGTGAGAAAAATCACAACTTTTGATTTTGAATTTCATTCCAAGTCTTAAAAGGTAGAGTAATTGGTGGAATCCAATAGGAGTGATTGAATTCAATTTGTTGAGCAAAAATTGACATAGTATGTATGAAACTCAAATTAGTTCTATTCAAGTTTCTTTGTGAGAGTGTGAGGATCAATTTAAGATCCCATTGGATGTCTAGAATGAGGAGGAGTCCATATTTGAGTATTCATGCATGGTTGAGATCTTTGTGAATCTGTAGTTGCCTAATTTTTTAAGCTTTGTGAAAAATTGGTGGTATAGTTTGTTGTAAAATCAAATCAAATTCATTCTAAATCTCAAGTGTGAGATTATTTGGGTGAAGAGTGAGTCCAAAAGAAGTGATTAAGTTTGATTTTCATGTCTTTGAAACAAAACCCATCTTTTGTTCAAGAATCTCAAGTGTTGAGAGAACTAGTCAAGTGAATTGGAAAATCTAGGTGTCAAATCTTTTCATATCCATTTCAACTTTCAAAAGAAAGAGTCATTGGTATCTGATGAGTCCAATAGGAGATTGGATCTGATTTCTTTTGTGACTTGATTCAAATATTGTGTGCTTTTGTCTTAGTGATCAAAGCAAAGTTTCCAAGTGTGTGCTTTTGTCTTAGTGATCAAAGCAAAGTTTCCAAGTGACTAGTCATTACTGTGAAGATTGATTCTTAGGTTTGTGAGCTAGATCTTTTGTAGATCATTCTAGACTATTGAAGATGTTCAAATCTAGTCTCTTGAAAGTCACAAATTACATTTGTAGAATCATATCACAAGTTTTTATTCACATGGCATCAATAGGTGGCATCCTATTGAAGGAAAGAAAGGATCATGAGTGCAACCTTTGTGGCAAGGGAGGATACTTTTTCTCAAGATGCTACAAAAAGAAGACCAGTCCATCCAAGGAGAACCAAAGCAAGGGGGTCGAGGTGAAGGATGGAGCTTCAAGTTCAAATTGCAAATACAAGAAGGACAAGTCCAAGGAAAGGTGTTTCCTTTGTGGAAAGGTGAATGAGGCTTGGAGTCTCACAAGGACTTGCAAGATTTGTCTTCAAGAGTCCATCACAACACATGTCATATCTTTTAAAATTTTTCATTTGGAAGTGCATTGTTTGGTTGAAGATGCAAAGATAGATGTCACTTTCATGAAAGTAACTTGGATTTATTTTATGTCCTTGGAAAGTATTTTGCTTGGAACATTTTATAAGTTCAAACTTATTGTTATGATCCAAGAAAAATCAATCAAGAATAAGGAGCATCAATCACAAAATGAAAATAGTTTCATTTATGCTCTCATGTCAACTTATGAAGACCTATTTTGCTTTGAAGGGATTTTTGTATCTCAAAGGTGGCTTAAGGCAATGCTAGTTGAGTGTAATGCCTTGAAAGATAGCAAAATATGTTTTCCTTGTAAGCTTACATTAGTTATGAAGTCAAGGAAATGGAAATATCTTCATAATGTAGGATCTTTTGGTTTCAATAAGATCACGAATGATGTGTTCATTCATAAAGATGAAAATTGTAAGTTTTCAATCTTAAAGGCAAGTTGTAAACTTCTTACGAGAATAAGTGAAGCATCCAAAGTGGACACTTATATCCATAAGGAAATAGTTAGCCTTATTGAGATGGAAATACCTTTTGATTTCAATATTGGAAAAATCATGCAAAGTTGTGGTGATTTTTGGACTTATGTTTCTAGCATAAGTAATCTTGATAATCATAGGAAGTGCATATTGAATGGTCATACTTGTTGTGATCATTATGAGACATGGAGGTCTCGGATTTCCATAAAAAAGGAGCACTATGAAGAGGATCTTAAGGAGTCATCTCAAGGTTCAAATGTGCCAAGGATTGAGGAGGAGAATCCTTCTCAAGGTTCAAGTGTGCCAAGGATTGAGGAGGAGAGACCTTCTCAAATTGTGATTCCAAAAAGAAACTCAAGAAATATGGTTGAGTCCATGTGGCTCACATTTCAAGGGAAAGAGGAGCATATCTCATGTGGTATACATGTCATACTTACTTCTCTTATGTCATTTGATAAATCAATTTGCTTTAGTGAGACCATTGCATCTCCAAATTGGAGTAAAGCCATACTAGTTGAGTATGAAGTCTCTCTTGAGAACATAGATGATGTTCTTAAAAGGTTGAAATTGACTTTAAGTCAATTATAAAGCAAATGGTTATTTCATCGAATGTATGCTCTTGAGTCATGTAAGAGCAAAAGTGATTTGTTCACTCATAGTTTGAAAATTTGTATTGAGGCAAATTGTAAACTCTTTATGAGAGTAAGTGAATCATCTTCTAAAGACACTTATCTCCATAATGAAGTATTTAGCCTCATTAGATCTGAGATTAGCATGGTAAACAAGCATGAAGATATGATGCAAACACTTTGTTATTATACCATGCATAGTCTTGCCAATTTGGATAAGTCTAATTCTCTAGATCATGGTAACACGATGTTAGATCTTTGTGATCCTAATAAGTCAAGAAGAAATCTTTATTTTCTCATGGAGGAACATGCACATGAAGAAGGAGCAAGCCTCAAAGTCAAGCATCTACATGAAATTTGGAAGGAATCATTTTCAAAGATGCTAGGATGGTGCTCTCAAGCTCATCAAAGATGTCAACATCAAAGAAGCATTCCATGGAGTCAAGTTCAAGATCATCATGTTTTCCATCAAGCTAGATTTACCAAGCTAGATTTTTGAAGAGTGTGAAAAATGCAAAAATAAGCTTGGTAGAGGCCAGAAATATTGTATATAGGATGATTACACATGTGTGGAGCCTGTTCCCACGTGTGAAAATAGTGTACTTGTCATGTACCATAATCATATAGGTTGTACATATGATTCAATTCAAGTTCTAGTGGCTAAAAAGACTAAAACCTGGTTTTCTAGACATATGACACATGGCATCAATAAATTGATTGCATGAGCCACATCCTTTGGTTAGGTGTCATATCCCATGTGTAGAGGACAGCTCACATGTGTGGAATAAGCTGAAGTAGGCAAATTTTGACTTCTAGAAGATTTCCAAGTAGATCTCCATATAGAAGGAAAATGGACCAAAAGTGCTCAAAATAGAAGATTTTGTCCAAGTGTCAATTTTGCATGATGAATCATCATATGACAAAGCACCTTCACACATGTGGGATCATAGGGATGATCAGTACCACGAGCTCCCACTTATTGTATATATAGAGCCACATTTTGCCATAATCAATGTGAGACACCAATCTTGGTTTTGGAAGCAATTTTGAGTGATTCTCTCCATTTGTCTACAATTGTTTTGATTGTTTTGAGGTGCTATCAATGTGTACTTTATTTTTAGGTTGGAGTCCGTACTCAGACAGGGTTTCACATGTGGGAAACCAGAAAGTACACCTACCTTCATTTAATGATTGTTCTTCTTAGGATTTTGTGTCTAGAATTGATCTAGATTGATCTTAATCTCAAGTAGATTGATAGATCAAGTAATCTGACAACCAATCCCTCTTGAGGATCAGATTAAGATCCACTCTTGGTCCTTTTTGTACTTTTTTCACACACTTGCCAATGTGTCCTAGATTGATTTCCAACATCTAGATAAAAAAAACAATGCATAGAGGCAAAGATGGATGCATTTGTTGATAACTAAAGTTCAAAAACATGAAAGGAAAAGCTTCTTGAAAATACAAAGAAAAATTTAGCTCCTCTCCTCAGGTAGAGAGAGAATAAAGCTAATTGAGACTCGTGTATAGAGAGAAAATCATACAAGCAAATCTCACCAACAATTTGTGAAAGATTTCAGATCCTTAATATCCAATCTACTTGAATGATCTTTGGTTAGAAAGAGAAATACACTACCAATTTCACCAACGTAGAAAAATCAGCATCTACACACAATTTGAGATGGAAACACTAATAGAACTTGATCAAACTTGAATG
The DNA here is from genome assembly GCA_029204225.1 of Diphasiastrum complanatum. NCBI lineage: Eukaryota > Viridiplantae > Streptophyta > Lycopodiopsida > Lycopodiales > Lycopodiaceae > Diphasiastrum > Diphasiastrum complanatum. Next base: position 40,487,544 of record CM055107.1, on the reverse strand, counting down.
AAATGATTATGTACTGTTGTTGCCCGTACAAAACCAGCAAGCTACTGTATTTCACACGTGTGGATCCAAAAATAGCAAATATAGATCATTCTACACAAAGAATTGCAAGCAATCACCAAGATAGTGCAGCAATGGATAGTAGAACCCAAGAGAACCATGTATAAGCATGAAATGAGATAGAGAAGAGAGAAGATGACTCTCTCTACGAGTTACATCCTTTTATAGCAGGTCCAAACCCTATCTGGCCACTTGGCTTTCCCACCAAAATGCTAACCCTACCAATTTTGGGTCTAGATTCAATGTACCCAACTTATTCAAATTGAATCTACTCAAACTCGCATTCTATCTTTCCCACACTTTCAAAAAGTGTTTATTCAAATGAAATTTAGACGAATGAACTTTGAAAAGTCAACCTCTAAGTCTAAAACAAGTTTTGGCCTCAATATGCCAAATATGGAAATATTGCAAAATGTGATGAAACTAGTTGAATCTTTCACACAATTTGACTCAAAAATCTCAACTTAGATTATGATCATAAGGAGAAGTACATATAGAGTGTGTGGAGATCCCTCCTTGCATGTATTGGACCCCTAATTATAGCCTCTTTAATTATATTGGACCCCTAATCATAGTTTCATGCATTCTATTGGACCCCTAGTCATAGCCTCCTTAATTCTATTGGACTTCCAATGATCACTTCCTTAATCCTATTGGACCCCTTGGTCAAATCCGAGTTTTGACTTCATCACTCATCAAATTAAATTGTCACAAGTGTCAAGACCCTATTCATATGCCTACCTAGCTCGAGATTACATCATAATTCACTTTTGGCTCAATAGAGGCATTATATGTGGACATTGTCAATTTGCCATCTATGCCAATTTTTGGCCCTATCATAACTCTTCACAAAGAAGCTTGTCCTAAAAACTTAGAAGACCCCTAAAGCTATGATAAACTATTTTACATGTGGGAACATCCTCCACACATGTGAAATGTACTCTCAAACATAAAAGACATAAAATTGCCAAGCTAGATTTTTGCCAATTTTTCATAGTTGTCATCTAGCTGAAGTCATCAATGAAGGTCAGAAAATACCTCGATCCTGAGAGCGAATCAACTTTCATCAGTCCACAAACATCTGAGTGGACGATCTCAAAAACTTCTTTAGCTCTTTTTCCCTCATGTGTGAATGGATTTCGATGTTGTTTGCCTTTCTGACAGACTTCGTAGAACTCAATATCGAGCCTTGACTTCTTCAGACCTGTGATTATGTCTTTCTTGCTCATGTCATACAGGCTCCTCATCTTGATACATTATTTTGTACCAGAGCTGATCTTCATTTTCTGATGCATTTAGTATGCTATCAGAATTGTTAATTATCTTGGCTTGGTAGAGATTTCCTTCTCTACATCCAACTGTCAGCAATTTGTTTGTTGTTTTTTCGATCATTCGGCATGTATTGCCATCAAATAGAACTCCAATTCCAAGATCTGCCATCTTGAGACTGATAGCAAGTCTCTTCTTAGTGAAGGTACGTAGAGTGCTCCTAGCAACTCTGCTTGACCTGACAATGTTCGCAACTGTAGAGTCCTGATGTCTTTGACATCGTGTCGGCTCTCATCACCTAGAATCACTGCTTTGTCATTCTCGAGTTTTCTGATGTCGATCAAGATTCTTTTGTTGCTGGCGATGTGTGAGGTTGCCCCTGAATCAATGACTACATTGTAGTCTTGTTCAATGTAGCTTGTTGAAGCTTCATCAAATATTGTGAAAGCTTCATCAACTTTGTCTGCATACTTCGATGACTCTGCAACATTCGCTTTGTCAGCTTTGTTTTTTCTTTTTGGATTGAATCTGCAATCGTATGCAAAGTGCCCCTTCTTCTTGCAGTGCATGCAATGTATTGTTGGATTGATCCAGCATCTTTCACCTTGATGTAACGATATTTTTCTTTTTGCAAGTTGGGATACTCTCCTGGTCCAGTGGATTTAGTGTAATGGCTTATAGTATGGGGTTGACTATGCTCCTCGTTCAAAATTCTCTCTACCACTGGAGACTCTTTCAAGCGTTGGACACATGTTTGAAGATAGACAGGGGCTTCTGGTTTTGTGGATTTTGGTCTCCTATCATGTACAATAGTTGCTAGGTTGACAGGTGTGTCAACTTGCGGCTCTACTAGTTGGGATGGGCAATCTTTATAGCAATGGCCATGGCCACATTCTCTACAGATCAGAATGTATGTGCCTTTATATGGGCACTCAACGATGCAGTGGTTTTCTACACAGTTGTAACACTGGGTGGTCCTCTGTTTCCATAAAAATGTTGTTGCGTGGTAAATAAGGGATAGACAGAAGCTTCCGATCCATCAGAATAAAAACAGGGTAATCCTTGGTCCTCAAGTAAGAACACATTATCAAAGCTGAACTCTAGTTGGGTTAGAGGATCCTGACTTGTGGCAAAATTTGCTAGGACGATTTGATGGTCCATATGAGGGCCAAGTTGTCACACTACTAAGGTTAGTGTTGCGTTATTAGGTCTAGGTAGTGCTAAGCGTTGTGAGGGTGCCTGTTGGAATGTGGGCGTTTGATAACTCGTAATTTGGGAACCTTGTTGTTGCATCCTCCACTGGTATTGTCGTGCAACGGCTTGTATTCTCGGATTGTAGATACAAGTAGATGTATCATGATTGTTGGTGCTGCAACAGATGAAAAATCTTTGGGCTGTCAAATTTCAGAGAAAAGAACTGAAATTGATCTACAAATGATCACAAAGAGGCATTACATGTGGACATTGCCAATTTGCCATCTATGCCAATTATCGTCAAAGGTTGGCAATCTTTCTCTTGATGCTATTCCGCTCACAAACATCTGATAGGGTTCTGCAATGCCACACAATGCATTGTGCACCAGTTCCACATCACGTATGCGCTCACCAATAGAATGCAGTTCATCCCTCATTGTCTTGATTCTAGTCATGTACGTTTGAATGTGCTCTCCTTGCTCCATTGGGGCACTATTCAGCTTTGACTTCAGAAATATGATTCTTGATGGATTTGACATCTCGAATGCCCCTTTAGCACCTCCCATGCCTATCTGGATGTAACAACATCACAAATGTGGGTAATGATGTGATCCTTTTAGCCCAACTTGACAAAGTGACTTTTTTTACCTTTTACCGCAAATCTGCTAGGTTAACTGTCTGCAGACAAATCTCTGACATAAACCTCAAAATCTCTCCATGGCTGATTGACAATATAATTAGCTTCCTCCTTGTCCTTATGACATCCAAAACGGTGCACAAACAATGAAGAAATCACCAATTATGTGTAGAAAACTGTAACCCCAAACCCGGTTTCAATTTTCAACTGGCTTCAAAATTGTCAATTTTTCACCAAATTTTTCCCTGTTTGATGTTATGCACAGGCTAATAATTCCTCTGCTGAGCTTGGCAAGCCTCTATAAACTAGAAATCGTGCACCAGTTCTTCTCTTTCCATCTTCAACCCGCCGTAAACCTCAAACTCTCAGAAGACTGTTCTCCCGAAGCTCTCTTCAACAGCAATGTTGTATTGTGTACACTCCCTGTACGACTCTGATACCAACTTAGAATTTGCTTAAAACAGGAACACAGATCATGCTACACAGTACACAGACAGAAAACACTCTCCACAACAAGCTCACATAGCAATTGTATTTCTTAAAATGAAATTACACTGTACATATAGTTGTTCACTCAGGCAACCCATACATAACCTAGGTTGTCGTTCCCGAGATGCGTGTCCCGTCGAATTGCCTCGTGGCGAGGCCAACTGATCCTTATCGATTGATAGGAACCACAGTACAGTAGCACAATGATTCTACTTTAAATCTAACTCAAACTCAATAAGAACTTGATCAAACATCAAAGATAAGGTGAAATGAAACTAATGTCCATACAAAAATAGTAAGCTATTATATTTCACATATGTGGATCTGAATATAACATAAAATGAGCATTCTACACACAAGATTGTAAGATATCACCAATATAATGCACCAATGGATAGATGAACCCAAAAGAACTCATCTATAAGCATGAAATGTGTGTGTGTGTGTGTGTGTGTGTGTGTGTGTGTGTGTGTGAGAGAGAGAGAGAGAGAGAGAGAGAGAGAGAGAGAGAGAGAGAGAGAGAGAGAGAGCTTCTCTTCCCATGCGTGTACAACTATATATAGTAGATGCATGTCTCATTAATGATCTTGGTTTCCCTCCATATAAAAAAAAACCCTACCAATAATGTGGACTAGATTCAATGTCTCCAACATTCAAATTTGAATCTACCCAACTTGACCTTCTACTATTTCCTGTCAAATTTCAGAGTTTAAGGACTGAAATTGATCTACAAATGATCACAAAGAGTGATTGGTAGCTTGGGATCTTGATCTATATCAAGACTAGCTTCCAAATCTAGCTTCTACTTGACAATCTTTGTGATTCCAAGCAAGAACAATCAAAAAGATGATCCACAGCTTCACACGTGTGAAGTACAGCTATTGTACGGCCTGATAACAGAGAAATAGTTTACTTATCATTTACAAAGCATTCATCCACAAAGAAAGTTCTTAAGAGAGTCAAAACACAATGATAGCTAAACAAACCAAGATTTCTCATCATTAGCTCAAAAATGGATCCATCATGGATCAAGTACAAAATCACCATAATTTCTCTCTAAGCTGCATCCAGCACGTGTGGGACGGCTCATTGTACTTATCTATATCCACTTTGGATAAGATCTATCAAGTTTGCCACATCATCCATTGGTGGTTTGTGTTGACCTTCTAGATTCCTACAATCTAGGAGCTAACTCCTATAATTTAGGAGATGTCATATTAGACATGAAAGCTAATCAAAATGGATCTGAATATTACAAGTGTCATTTCACACGTGTGGACAGGTCCTCACACGTGTGGATCCACATAGATTTCTAATATTCATCAAAAACCATTTGAAAATTGCTAAATTCTAACACTCCTCCTCAATTTTTACATTATACAACTATAGTACATCTATCTACTACACCTTAGAGGCCAATTGAATGTAGTTGCAAGAGAAATAATCAACCTTATGGAAACTAGCTTAGTAACAAGAGCAAAAGTTTTATCAAAATCTACTCTCTTGGTTTGCAAGAACCCCTTTGCCACTAGCCTTGCCTTGTGTTTGTTGATGCTCCCATCTTGATTGTACTTCAATCTATAGATCCATTTGCACTCAAGTGGCTTTCTTCCTTGAGGAAGATCCACAAGCTTCCATGTATGATTCTCCATAAGAGCATCATACTCTTTTTGCATGACATCCCTCCATTCTTGTGACTCCATAGCTTCAAAGCAACTTGGCTCATCAAACATAGAAGTTAGAAAATTGTAAGAGGTAAGTGAATGTAGAACTTCCCTTTGTTCACCTTTGTCAACATAGGTGAGCCTTGAGGGCTCGGCCTTCCTTCTTGTAGATCTCCTTGGAGTCCTCAGAACTTGAGATGGATCTTCAAGATCTTGATCACATATAGGCTCCTCCTCAAACCTTACAAGATTCTTGACATAAGATGGATTAGAAGCTTTCTCATTCAACTTGTAGTAGTTACCTTCATCAAAAGTAACATCTCTACTCACTAAAATCTTCTTAGTGATTGGATTATAGACTCTATATCCCTTGCTATTTTCAGCATAACCAACAAAGATCTCTTTAATAGAAGTAGGATCATCCTTTTTTCTTGTATCTAGTGCTTGAAAAACATAGCAAGTAGATCTGAAAATTCTTAGATCTTTAAGATTTGGCTGCTTACAAAATAGAACCTAATAAGATGTTATGCCTTTAATGGGCTTACATGGCAATCTATTATACAAATAAGTTGCACAAATAATAGTCTCTCTCCAAAAGGACTTAGGTAGAGATGCATCTATCCTTAAAGCCTTAGCACACTCACATAGTGTTCTATTCATCCTCTCGGCTATACCATTTTGTTGAGGACTATAAGTACATGTAAGTTCTCTCTTAATGCCATTGGATTTACAAAACTCTATCATCTTGGTGGAGATATACTCTTCACCATTATCACTCCTTAATACTTTGATTCTAGCATCAAGTTGATTTTCAACTAGAGTTTTGAACTTAACAAAAGCTTCAAACACTTTTATTTTGAAATCCAAAAGTTCAATCCAAGTGTATCTAGAGTAATCATCAATAAAAGATACATATATAGATGCACCTCCATTAGATTCTTGAGAAAAAGAGTGCACATCACTATGAATAAGATCTAATGCTTTTGTAGATCTAGTGGAAGAGTTATCAAAAGGTAGCTTGTGTGCCTTTGAGAGGCTACAAGCTTCACAACTTTTTCCACACTTTGAGAGTGTCTTTGGAAGGCCGAGAACAAGATCCTTGGTGCATAGCATCTCCATAGATTTGAAGTTGGGGTGGCCCAACCTCTTATGCCAAAGCTCCACTTGATTGACCTCCTCCTTCACCATGTTCACACTTCCAAGAAAAACATTAGCATCAAGCTTAAAAAGCTTTCCTTGCTTGAATCCCTTTACAATGCAAGTATTGTTCATCATTATGGAGCAAACACCTTGCTTAAAATGGACATCTAAGCCATCATCCATCAATTGTCCTACACTTAACAAATTCTTAGTGAGTGTGGGAACATAGAGTACATGATCAAGATCTACTCTTTTAAAACCTACAAAAGGTACAAGAGTTGAGAAAAAAAATCCTTTTGAAATGTCATGTGAGAACTAGCCCCACTATCAATCCACCATGTGTCATTGGAGTGGCTCTTTGATGTTGATGTAGAAGCCATCAAGGATGAATCCACTTCATCCTCATCTTCCTCAAGAGTGAGGTTGCCTTGTTTGCTCTCTCCTTGTGCATTCTTCTTCTTGAAACACTCGGATGCAAAGTGCCCCTTATTTCCACAAAAGAATCACTTGAGTTTGGCTTTGTTCTTCTTTCCACCTTTGGAGCTAGAGGTTGATCATCATTCTTGGTCTCCTTGTTTTGGATCTTCTTCTTTGACTTTGCCTTTCCCTTGCTTGAGAAGTTGGCCTTCTCATCACCATCATGCAACTTTAAGGATCCAATCCTTTGCTTGACATGAAGGATCCTACTCTCCTAGGCCAGAGCTTGTCAATGGAAGGTAGTGCATCTTGAATAGCAAAGCTTTGTACAGGATTGAACTCATCTCCAAGACGGATGAAGTACAAAATTCCCATAATCTCTCTCTAAGCTGCATCCAGCACGTGTGGGACAGCTCATTGTACTTATCCATATCCACTTTAGATAATATCTATCAAGTTTTCCACATCATCCATTGGTGGTTTGTGTTGACCTTCTAGATTCCTACAATCTAGGACCTAACTCCTATAATTTAGGAGATGTCATATTAGACTCAAATGAAAGCTAATCAAAATAGATATGAATATTACAAGTGACATTTCACATGTGTGGATAGGTCCTCACACGTGTGGATCCACATAGATGTCTAATATTCATCAAAAACCATGCAAAAATTGCTAAATTCTAACATTTTCCTCATTTTCTAAAAGTGGTAATTCAAATACATTTGAACTAAAATAACTTTGAAATGACAATCTCTAAGTCTAATATGAAAATTGGCCTCAATTTTCAAATAAACAAATATGACCAAATTGACTAAACTAGTTGACATCTTTCACACTCCCTCTTCAACTAGTTTTAGCATAGACTTTGAGAATACTCCAAGTGAATTCCTATGCTTCATAAACAAGTCTTTTCCCAATTATTTGGTGAAGATATCAGCTACACATTCTCTTGAAGAAACATGTTGAAGCTCCACCTCCTTTGCCATGACTTGCTCCCTCACAAAGTGATATGCCACCACCTCCTTCGCCATGACTTGCTCTCTCACAAAGTGATATGCCACCTCAATATGCTTGCTTCTAGCATGAAATATAGGACTGTTTGCCAACTTGGGCTAATAGGTTGTCACAAAAGATGTTGGGCTCTCTAAAAATCTAGCAAGTGAAGATCTTTGAACATCCTCTTGGTCCATACCATCTCTTTTGTGCAACGAGTAAGTGCTTTGTACTCGGCCTCAGTAGAGGATAATGAGATAGTGGCTTTGTCGAGGATCTTACTGGTAGTATAGTTAGCTAATTTGCAAGCAAACTATCATCAATCAAATAAGCACAAAAGAGAGATCACACACCAACCCAAGATAACACTTTTGAACTGTATTAACAAAAGAAAATTAAGGGTACATATACATAGTCTATTTTTTGTGGGGTACCGCTGCATGGTAGTTTGGTCCCCATTACAGGTTGCGTGTCCCAACTTTACACTACGTGTGTCGTTAAGGTGGCACTCATGCACACTATTACATAAACAGTAAAAAACTTGAAAACATTGCTAAAAGCGAAAAGTCATGAACTGTATGAGAAACTCGGGCTTACTTATTTTAACACTCTCCCTTAAGCCCTAGTTTATCTTTCTTACAAAGAGCTTCTCTCTAAAAAACTCGAACTTATCAATACTTGAAGCTTTAGTGAGTATATCAGCTAACTGATTCTTTGTCTTACAATGCACTACATCTATTTCATTAGATAGCAACTTCTCTCTAATGAAATGATATTTAGTTTCTATATGCTTCGTGCGTGCATGAAATACATGATTTTTAGCTAGTTGTATAGCACTCTGGCTATCACATCTGATCACAGTAGGCTTATTGTACGGAATTCCAATGTTTACCTTCTTCTTAGCCAAACTGCTTCTTGCGTAGCTGAACATAATGCTTTGTATTCTGCTTCTGTAGTAGAAAGAGCAATTGTGTCTTGTTTCTTACTTGTGACCAAGAGAATACACCATTACCAACATGAAATACATACCCTATGGTAGATCTCTTGTCATCAATACAGCCTGCCCAATCTGAATCAACAAAGCCTTGTAAAACTGGTGAAGTATGCGGCCTCTCATACAACAATCCATGGGTTAACATGCCTTTCACATAACGAAGAATTCTCTTCACTGTTTTCCAATGAATCTCTCTAGGAGTAGCCATGAATTGACTCACAACACTTACAACATAACTTATGTCAAGACGAGTAGTTGTGAGATAAATCAGTAGACCAACTAATTGACGAAATAAAGTAGCATCAACTAGTGCACTCTCATCCTGGTTAGATAGTTTCTTACCAACCTCCATAGGTGTAGACACTGGCTTGCTATCGCACATTTTGAAATGCTTCAAAATCTCATTCACGTACTTTGTTTGTGTTAGTGCAATGCTACTACAAGCTTGCCATACTTCTACTCCCAAACAGTAGTGCATTAAGCCAAGATTAGTCATATCAAAACTAGAAGGTAAGTCCTTCTTGATTGCACCAATCAAATCATCATCATTACCTGTGATTATGAGGTCATCTACGTACAACACAATCAGTGTGATACTTGAGTCATGAGCAAAGTAGTAAAGATTGAAATCTAAAGAAGTGCATGTCAACCCCCTAGATAGGAGATGCTCATCAAAGTGGCTGTATCAAGCACGTGGTGCTTGCTTCAATCCATATAAGGCTTTCTTTAGTTTGCATACTTTGTCTTCCAGGCCATGTACCACAAAGCCACTAGGTTGCTCCATGTACACTTCTTCTTCAAGCTTACCATTCAGAAACGTGGACTTTATGTCCATCTGGTGTAGATTCCATCCAAATAGTGCCGCCAAAGCAATCGCCATGCGAAGTGTACTCCACTTAGCCACAGGAGCAAAGGTCTCTTTGTAGTCAATGCCCTCGCTTTGCGCATAACCCTTCACTACAAGCCTTGCTTTGTGTTTTGCAATAGTTCCATCGGCATTGTACTTTGTCCTGTATACCCATTTGTTGCCAATGGGTCTTTTGCCCTTTGGAAGGTCCACTATCTCCCAAGTGTCATGGTGTTTGATGGAATCAATCTCCTCTTGCATTGCTTTTTGCCATATCTCCTAGTTTTTGGCCTCCTTAAAGCAAGAGGGTTCAGTAGATGAAATCATGTCCCTCACAAGTGCATGATTTACTTGAAACCTGTCAGGTTCCTTCCTCTCTCTTTGTTGATAGATCCCCTACTCCAGAGGATTTGTTGGTTATCTTCTTCTTCTTTATCTTTTGCTTACGGCCTAAAGGCTGGTATTCTACCTGTCAACAGAGGTTGTGGGCACTTCTTGAGATTATCGTTCTTATTTATAGGCCCAGATTAGGCAGAAGGGACGGATTGGTCATTGTAGTTTAGTTTTTTTTTGTAGTGTCTATCAGAGGACTACTCAGGGTCAAACTCTCTTGAACGCACTTACATTCTACATAGATGCAAGCCAAGAATGCTCATTCACAGATTAGCATGCAGCCCAAATGAATGTCCAGTAGTTTCTACAGCTACCTACATCTAAAATGGACTGAATCAGAGCCTACAATACATTAGCACTGAGCTATACTTGCATAGATAGACAAAACAAGAAACAAGAACTAATCTACATCATTTTAAAAGTCCAAGAATTAAAAAACCAACCAACCTTTTGATTCTTGGACTCCCCAAAAACATCAAGAACTGGACTGTCAGAGATATGCAAGAACTACACCACATATCCAGCCTATGTAGTTTACCTGAATGCTGGTTCCTACGTTATTCCACAAGGAAGCAAGAAAGCTAATCTACTCTACGAAAGTAGCAAATCTAATCCACTCTACACTGTCCACAACCACACACAATGAATGGAAGAACATGATCATAGGGGCATCACTCAAGAAAACCATCATGATCAAGGAGCTCAAAGGATGCATCTAACTCGTGGAAGCACTTCTTATTTCAACATGGAGTTGATACAGTTCTAAAAAAACTCCTCTTCACAAAGAGGGAGTCTCTTAAATAAGCAAGAGAGGTCCTTAGGTGGCATCCTAGTGGAATTTCCACATTTCACAAGTTACAAGTGGAATAATGCTCTTCACTAGAGGTCACCATCAAAAGGTGGCTCACTCTACTTTCTTTAAGAGGAGTCTACTTGCATTTATTACATTTTCTTAGAAATACTAGTTCCTACATGGTCATTCCATCTTTCGGGATTCACCATGAGGCTTACACAGTTCTTGCATGTCTTTTCTGGCTAGTATTTCTTGGCTCTCATGCTTGTCTCTCAGTCTTCATTAGTCTCGTCTTTTCATAGACCTCCTCGGTCTAAGGTGAGAGGTGCTCTTGAGTTGCTCTGTCCGAGTATCTTGGAGATTTATCAGAATCACCCAACATCATCCCACCCCTAATGTGTTGCAGGACCCACTGCAACTCATATTGGATGTCGCTCTGCTTTTGCATTGGCATCTTCGAATGATATTTGGAAAAGCGTAGGTCTTCATTCACTTACATAAAACCAAGTGCTTATTTTCATCGGTCTGTAACACAAAAACTGTTTTTTTCACAAATTGTCGCAGTTTAACCAGAATGTCTTATTGTTGCAATTGGTTGACATTCTCAAAATTGGAGAGCCCTCAGCAGCTTCACAACTTGCATGCTCGAGTGTTTTCCATGTGTCTCCTTGTTTTGTCACTTGTATCTGCCATTGACGGTTTCATCTTTGGTTTCTTGGCAGATTCTATCTTCTGGGAGGTCTGTATCCTCCATTTTCTTCTAGGTGTTTCTGCAGTTCTTCGCTCAGTTGAAGTTCCAGTCTTAAGAAAAATCTTCGATCTAGTAGGTTGCACAAACTTTGGTTATCAGTCTCAAGGGATGGACTCATAGAAAATTGGTGGTAGAAACAGATTTGGATGGACGGTTTGATAACGGTAAGGAAACATGATGAAGGCTTGGTGACAGGATGAAGGAACTGATAGTTCTACAGTTGCATCCTTGGACCCTTGCAATGTTGAGCTTTGGCCACCACTTGCTGGGTGAGAAATTCGCTTTATTTTACATATTCACGGTTGTCTTCATCTTTCTTTTTTCTGCAACTCTTTCTTTTGATCCGTTACTTTTGGATCTCTTTGGGCTTCAAAAGAGGGGATTAAACTATCATTGCTCCAAAGAGTTTCTATGTGTTGCTTAAGTTTTTTGTCCCTTCCTCCTCAGCTTCTTTGCTTAATTTCTTATGTCTTATAGCTGCTTCGCCTGCTTCTTAGATTTTCGTTTGGCTGATCATCCATTGTAGGTGACAGTTGGTCTCCCAAGACATTTGCAATGATCTATCAACTGCTTCGGTAAGACTATCAAAAACTGGGAATTTCTCAAAAGAACAGTAATTGATGATAAACAAACAGATGGAAGGTAGGGTGGAGGTGGTGACATCAGTAGATGGTGTGGACCATAGGCATGAGAATGGGGTAGATGTATGGTAAGAGGTCGGTTGAAGAAGGAGACTGATTTCCCAATGCTTGTGTTTCTCTTTCTGAAGGATCTTCATCATGACTGGGGTACTTCTTTGTTCACTTATTCACTGAATCTGTGAACACGTTCTTCTCTTTTTGCTACTTACCTCTCTTGGATTACGTCTGTCGTTATGGTTCTTTGTGATTATTCTTCTTATTAGAACGTTTACAGAGCAGAAGCAATATTCAAGGATGCATCACGTAATTTCCAGTCTGTCAGTGGGTAACTTAAATCCGATACTCAGCTACATGCATACACTAGCCATGCAACCATCTACAACTCAAACAGATTAGGATTCAGCACAGAGAGCAATCCTACTACTAACTATTGAATCAGAGAACAATCAAGAACTAGAATAGCTATTGAAACCAAAACCAGATTCAAGAAACAAGAAACAAGATTCCTAACAGCATTTAACAATCTAGGAATCAAGAAACATACATTACTTGATGCCTAAATTATCCAAGAACATCAAGAACTAGAATGTCAAGACTATGCAAGATTTACACCACATTTCCAGCCTCTATAGTTTACTTGATTGCTGATTTCTACAAGATTCCACAAGCAAGAATTGAAGCTAATCCACAACTAAGCAAGAACAAGAAACAAGAATCTAGTTAATTCACAAGCACGAAATCAAGCATGCTCATAGAAATATCACTCAAGATCATTGCCATGAACAAGGAGCTTATTGATCTTCAAGAACTCGTGGAGGATCCTCTTTATTAGTTCAAGAGAACTTGAAAATACAATCAAAAGCTCCCTCACAAGAGAGGGGGGCCCTTAAATAAGCAAGAAGACTGCCCATGTGGAGCCCATGTGGCAATTCCACTAAATTAGAATTACATGTGGAATTTGCCCTTCCACTACAGGTCACCATCAAAAGGTGGCTCACTCTTACTATTTTAAGGGGTTCTACATTTATTACAGCTATTTAAGAAAATGTTACTAGCTCCTACATGGTCATTCCTTCTTTGGGATACACCACGTAGGCTCACATAGTTAATCACTATCTGCCTAGCTAGTATTTCGTCGGCTCTAACGCTCGGCTCTCAGCTTCTTCTGCTCTCTTCCTTCTGAGACCTCCTCGATCATGGGTGAGAGATAACTTATGTCTTCAGCCTGGCTCGGTACTAGAGAATCGGCTAACATTATCCACCCCTAATCTATTATAGGACCCACTACAACATCGGTGATGTCTTCCGCTTGGCACTTGGAAAAGCGTGGATTTTCGTTCGCTTCCGTAAAACCATGTTCTTACTATCCACAAAATTTATTCGCCAAAATTGGAAGTTCCTCAATTGGCCACTACATACCAGCCCTCTTGAGAACTTCATGTGAATCATGTTCGCCTCGTCATCTCACCGTCTGCTTTCGCTCGCTCATCCTCCGGCCCAGGGCTTCAAAAACTTGGAAATGGAGCTTACTTCCAAAATCAAGGGGCCCCAAATATTCTCTTATTTTTTCTACGAAGCCCATTTCCTGCCAGTCTTCCACCATGGTCACATAGCGTGGCGACATGAAGGCCGCTCTGTAGTATAGCCTGGCCAAAATCTCATGGCCTTTTTCTGACTAGAGGGCTGTGTTTGGGTTGATCCTAAAACCTCGATCCCAGAAATATTCTTGTTGCATCAGGAAGGCCATGGATCTGCAATTCTCGCTAGCAAGATGTTGAATAGCTGCCCGAGTATCTGGCAGTAGTATTCCAAAAACCTTTTGATATAGCTCGGCATCGAGGATTGGTTCCTCTACGTCGCTTTCGCTGTCCTGTTGGTCATCAGAAAGCTGCTCTGCTCCTTGTGGTTCTGGCTCTTGTGGTATTTCAGTCTGATTATGCTCCTGATCAGCAGTGTCCTCCGTCTCCTCTTCCGCATTACTATTTCCTTCTTTGTTGGACAGTGGTGTGTACTAGGATGATGGCGAAGTCATCCTCATTGTGCTCCCTTGACTGGATAATGATGATGTGGCTGCCCTTGATGTCTGCATCTGGGATTCCACCTCAATTGATGGTGCTAGCTCTGGCAGTACTAGTGCAATCATGATATCCTCCTGCACTGTCAACACACCAGCATGCATACATAAAATGCCCATATGCTGACCCAGCCTGGAGAATTGATTAACTTTTATTAATTTACAGAATTGCTTGAAAGCAATCTGTCCGAAGGCAATTTGTTCTCCATTTAAAGCTCTCAGCAGGTATCCCATATTGGTATTTGAAATTGTGTACCCTTGCTCCGGTAAGAAGATAGACGCGAGAGCAAATCGAACGAAGCTCTTGAGATTGGGGTCTCTTATGTAAGAGAGTTTGTATCCCCGTTTCTCAAGATAAACCTTTTCTTGAAAAGCTCCGCTCTCCGCAATGAAATCTGGTTTAGTAACTGGCATACCGCCGTGCATAGGCAATCCTAAGGCACGATAGTAAAACCCCTCAATGATAACAATCTCTTGATTGCGGACGGTTGTGGAAATATGTCCTTCTGTTTCGCCCAAATTACAGATCGGCTTATAACATAAATCAGTAAGAATTACTGATGGATTGAATTGAAGAAGACCTTCAATTCGCGCTCGAACAACTAGTGGTTGTAATACTAGTATTACTGGCTTTGGGTGCGTTTTAAATACAATCGCCATAGTGCTTGCAGATGTAAACGAGCGATGACAGACAAGAGCTTGAACGCAATAATTCGCAATTTGGAGAGCAAGAGTGATGGAAAGTGGTAGCAACAACAACTGAAGTGTTTGAGGTTTTAGACGTATTGATGGTATTTCAGCGGATTAGACTAATATTAAATGGAAGTGTGTCCTTCGTTTTGAAGGTACATACTCAATAATAAAGTGGCTAGTCCTAAAAACAAAAATAAATAAATAAATAAATAGATAAATAAGCAAAATACACGAATGCTTCGCTTGGTAAATCAAAGCGAAAATTATTATGCGAAAAATGAGAAAGTGTCGGAAGGTAGAAAATCCCAAAAAATGCGAAAGTAAGTTTCACAATTTTCGTATTTCAAAAATGGTAAATTCCAATGTAGTGTCAGGTTTTTTGCAAAGTATAAAATGTAGCGAAGGTCTCGAGTTTTCCGCAATACAAACAATGCAGCATGCTTCGGCATTTTCGCTAAAATGTAAACTAGTTTCAGCATTTTCGCTAATACTTCGGTAAAAAAAAAAAAATTGGACAAAAAAAAATGACGACCTTCAAAAACTGATGTATCGGACATTAATCATTGTAGCGTTTCACCCTTGAACCATTTACTCGAGTGTCAAGTAAATGTCCTTGGATATCAGCTAACTGAAGTGATCCATTATTAAAAACTTCTATAACTTTATACGGTTCCATCCATCTGGTATGTAATTTTCCAGGAAACAACATGTGTCTGTTATCATATAGAAGCACATGGTCCCCTTGTTTAATTTTTATTTTCTTGATGGATTGATCAAAAATTTCTTTTCTTTTATTCTGTACTCATTCAGTCTCGATTAATGAAAGACGACGATCATCTTCCAGTTGCGTCAAAGAAATCATCCGCTCCCGAAGACTATCGTGTTCATCCATTCGCTCTTTATTTGTAATGCGAAATGTCGGAATTTTGAATTCTATCGGTAGTATGGGATGCATTCCATACACAAGATAGTATGGAGTCTGCCTAGTTGTAATCTTTTCAATGGTTCTATATGCCCAAAAGACAGATGGTAACTTATGATCCCAATCAATAGAATGTGTTTCCATTACTTTATTCAAAATTTTACACAGAATTCCATTTGACCGTTCCGTAAGCCCATTTGCTTTTGGATTATATGGAGTGGTTTGACGATGTGTAATAGAAAAATATGACAACATGGCTTCTATGGTCTGATTAAGAAAATGGGTTCCCCTATCGCTAACGAGTTCTAAAGGACAACCATATCGAGTGATAATATTTTGGAATAAAAACTTCGCTACAGTCTTAGCATCGTTTTTTAATTCTGGCTTCGGCCTCTACCATCTTGGTAGCATAGTCCGTGGCAACGAGTATGTAACGACGATGAGTTTTACATGTGATCGATTTAATAGGCCCTACAAAATCTATCCCCATTTTCTTCTCAAGGGGTGCTAAGGGAATAATTGGAGTAAGCGGCCAATGTGTTGCGAAGCTGGGTTTCCCCATCCTCTAGCATGCAACACATTTTTTAATGAATAATTTAACATCTCTATAAACGGTAGGCCACCAATATTTAGCATTGAAAATCTTTTTTGCAGTGTTTTTAAGAGCATAGTGACCCCCCGAATCTTCCTCATGTAATGCACTTATCACAGCGGTTGTCTCGATTGGTTCTAAACATCGGCGGAGACTATCGTCAGCTCCTAATTTATACAATATACTATTTACAATCGTGTAAGGTCCTACCTTAGAAAGAAAATTAGTTTTTTGTTGTTTATTAAAATGTTCAGGATATATCTGGTCTTGTAAAAAACTAATAACGTCCCTATAAATTGACGTTCATCTGATTGAATACGCATTATATGTTCATCTGGAAATTCATCAAAAATGGGTTCTAATTGATTTTTTGTTTGGAGGCGGGATATATAGTCGGCATTTTGATGATCCTTGTCTCTTCTT
Organism: Diphasiastrum complanatum; assembly: GCA_029204225.1. Classification (NCBI taxonomy): domain Eukaryota; kingdom Viridiplantae; phylum Streptophyta; class Lycopodiopsida; order Lycopodiales; family Lycopodiaceae; genus Diphasiastrum; species Diphasiastrum complanatum. Next base: position 40,470,558 of record CM055107.1, on the reverse strand, counting down.
AATTCTACTTCATAATTAAACTCATCTAATAGTAATACTCATCTAGCTATTCTATTCACTAAATGTTTTAATGCGTAATGATCTACGTGAAAAACAAAAGGGTATCCTAAAAGGTAATGTCTAAATTTCTTTACTGAATAAATATCCCTAATGCTTCTCGCTCTGTAGTGAAATAATTTTTTTCTGATGCAACGAGTTGCCTCCCCGCAGAGTAAATTGGATAATCTATATTTTGGTCATCTTTCTGACTAAGCACTACACCTATCGCAAAAGATGATGTGTCTACATATACATGAAACTTTTTAGCCCAATTTGGAGGTCTAACCCTAGTGGCTTCTGCTAATGACTGTTTCAATTAATCAAAAGCTTGCTGATAGTCCTGTGTCCAATGGTACTCAACAGATTTTTTTAGTAAACTTCTTAAAGAAGTTACTATTATAGCATAATTTTTAATTATCCTCCGATAGTAACCTACATATCCTAGAAAACCTCTAAGCTCTCTTGAATTGGTTGGTTCTAATAATTCTAAAATCATTTTTATTTTTTTGATGTCGGCTTGTATACCATCCTTCGAAATTTTATGCCCTAAAAGGATGCCTTCCCTCATCCCAAAGTAACACTTAGTTGGATGCAGTTTAAGAGATGTCTCTTGACATCTTCTCAATGTTTTCTCTAATGCATCTAAATCGTTTTTAGTTGATGAATAGACACAAAAGCCATCCATAAAAATTTCTAAAAGCTTTCTTAGAAAATTTTGAAAAATATTTGTCATCATACGTTGGAATGTGGCAGGTGCATTACAAAGACCAAAGGGCATTCGCATATATGCGTACGTCCCCCAATCAGTGGTGAAAGTAGTTTTGGATCTATCTTCCTCTTTTATAAAAACTTGGTTATAACCTGAGAATCCATCTAAAAAACTATAACGTTCATGTCCTGTTATCTGGTCAAGAATAGTATCTGTATACAACAGAGGATGATAATCTTTTGTTGTGACAGCATTTAGTTTTTTAAAATCCTGACAAACTTTAATCTTGTCCGTCTTCTTCTTAGGTACTATAACTATTGGTGACACCCACTCACTGCTTAGAACAGGATATATAATACCCGCTCTAAGACATCTATCTAATTCGTCTTTTACTAATAAGGAGTACTTTGGATTCAATCTATATTGGCGCTGCCTAACAGGTATTGTTCCCTGAATGAGATCTATTCTACGTTCACCCCATTTAACTAGTATACCTATTAAATCATCCATCGACCAAGCAAACACATTTTGGTATTTTTGAAGAAGCAATATATACTCTTCACGTTCTTGGTCCCATTGGTGTTTATATAGATTCAAAGTCTTACCTTTATTAATTTCTATTTCTACATAATCTGTTTTATCTGCCATCTCCTCGGTCAGACTTGCTCTGGTTCCACCTAGAACTTCTCTCGACTCGGATGTTGTCGGTATGTCTACTTCCTCATCAATCTCATAGCATTCTATGAAATTGATCCATGATTCAGCAGGTCTAGCTAACTCCTTACCCCATCTCAAAAGGTGACCCCCTATTGGACTAGTTGTGAGAATACCTGAAAAAAATATATGTTTGGTAGACCAATTTATAATAGCATCTGCTTGATATAACCATGGTCTTCCAAATAATATCGAATAAGGTGGTGTATCTACTGGATTTATGACAAGGAAATTCATAACAAACGTCTTTGTCTCTATAACTACGTTAATATCTTTTAGCTCGTCTACTGGTATAAATTTAGTCGCATCTGCTAAATGGATTTCGTGATAAGTGATAGGCTGTATTTGGTTTTCTAATCCTAATTCTTTAACCATTGTTGTCGTTACTAGGTTGACACTAGATCTTGAGTCTATTAGTATTCTATCTATGGTCTGATCTCCTATGATCGCACTAATCTCTGGAACTCCACAATCTCCTCTATCTACATATTCTACTCTATTACTGTATGCAGGTATTCTTAATGTAACTAACCCCTCCCCTTCCTCAGTCCCTACTGATTGAAGCCCTTCTTTCTCCGAAGTATAGCTCGAGGAAGATGTAGGTGTCTCACCTTCGTACTTATCTTTTTCCCATGATATGGAAATTTTTTTATGACTTTTTCTTGTCGGTGTCTCCATCTGGTCTCTGAAGGTAATCTCTTTTTTCTTCCAGTGGGATATAACATCGGCCTGATAGAGCCATGGCCGTCCTAATAACACTCTATATGACAATTGTCTCATAGTTTTTAATATTATAAAATCCATAAGAAACTTATGGTCTCCAATATAGACTGTAACTTGAGATAGTTCTCCTATTGGTGATCTTCTAGTTGCATCGGCTAACCTTAAATGTCTTAAAGTGGGTGCTATTCTATGATGAATGCCTAAATCATATGTTGTTTCTTCAGTCATTATATTTACACTAGATCCGGAATCTATGGGTACATTATCTAAGATGCAACCATTAATTACTACTTGAATCTCTGGTTGGCCTTCATCACCATAATTAACTAATCCTATGTTGACTAATGGTAGCTTTGCTTTTCTTCTCTTTTTATTTTGCAAAAATTGCTTAGTTTCTTTTTTATAATATTGATTATCGACTAATAATTGTTTAAAAGTTATATTGGACATTCTAGAAACAAGGTCTTCGACAATATTATAAGAATGATTTCTAAGTGGCAACAGATCTCTAGGTATCTTGCTAGTTATAACTGGATCTGAAAATGTCATTTTTTTAACTTTTCTAGTTTCTTCATCTAAAAGCTTCTTAGCTTCTAAACTAATATCAATATCATAATGCTTTCCATTAGATTTATTAAGCTTTAATTTTTTTATTACTAGGAAATTTTACTAACTGTTCTGCGACCTTCGCTTTTTCTGTCGCGTTTTTCGCAGTTTTTGCAATTTTTGTCTTAGTTTTCTTCTTATCTTTAAGAGCTAAAGAATCTTTACTACTTCTTGTAGTTACTTTATTTACTTTTTTTTCTCTAAATCTGGCCATTGATGATCTTGATCTAATAATTCAGACTCTACTTCTATCCTCTGAACTATCATGTCAGTGTTAGTCTTAGATGGCCGAAGGTCGTCTTCCCTAGGTGAGTTTACAAACCTTGGTTTAGACCGTGGCTATTGTGGCTGAGGACATTCAGCAATGACATGCCCTTCGCCTTTACAGTTAGCACAGAGCGGCACATATCTTGCTGATCTCCTGGGTTCAGGACAATCAGGCGAATAGTGACCCGGGGCTCCGCAATTGTAGCACGAACCCCTTACTCTGGTTGGTGGAGTGGAATCTCGTGTTTCGCCCTTTCGCAAAATAGTGTACTGTTGACTAGTACGCTGTTTTGGTATCATAGTTTTTTGGTTAGTAGGAGTTGCAGTATAGGCTACCTCCTCATGATTATTAATCGGACAGAGGAATAGTTTCTCTTCTAAATAATTAGTCTGTAAACTGGGACAATTGGTCTTAGAATGACCTTCCTTCCCACACGCGGTACACCAAACATTGGCGTTAGGCTTCACTTTCTTTTGCTTGGCTTTAACATCAGATATTTGGACCTTTAGATCACTTATTTCTCTTGTTAACAACTCAACACTTTTCCTTAATGGATCCATCTTTTCAGATTTCTCCTTTCTTTTCTTTCTTTCTGAATTCCTATTCTTAGTTTTTTTATAAGAAGATTCTTCTTCCGATGAAGAAGAATAAGATGAATACTCAAAAGATTCTTCCATATCCACTGAATCAGATTTTGATTCAGACTCAGTAGATGTTTCAGATTCTTCTGTTCGTTTAAATTTGTGTCTTTTCAATATAAGGTAGCACCTTATACAATTATTAACCATGTCCTGTACAAGATTGGTGCTGATCATCAACTAAGAAGATGTCTCGAAACAGCAGATATTAAAAAGGTTGATTAAGTCTTACATTCAGAAGTCATCAAACCTTGTCGACAATAACGATCCATTTTCTTAGGCAAACCACCCAAGAACCATTCATTTTGCATAGAAACTAGATACTGGGCTCCTAACTTTCCTATTAAATTCTTAACCCTACGAGTATATTTCCTAAGTAATTCCTTTGGCTTTTTTTCAACAGAGTTAAGCCGAGCCAACAATCTAGTGAAATATCCTATCTCCCTAAACTGTTTAAGGAATGCTGCTTTTAAAGCGTTCCAAGTATTAACTGTTTCCTGTACTAATTGACTGTACCAAATGCAAATTCTGCAAATACAAAGCTCTAGACTTCCTATATGCTTCTAAACATTGTGCAAGCTCTAAAAGTTTCTGTTCAATAATTGCTTGAGAGTATGTTCTTGGCATGCATTACATGAGAAAGATTTGTAGATGTAATACACTTAAAAATATTGCAAAAGGTGAAATTCATCTCCCCGGCAACGGCGCCAAATTATGTGGTGGCCTAGTCGTTATAGATTTCCACAAAATCAATGAATTACGTAGTATAAAAGGTTCGATCGTTCCCCAAGAGAGAGAATAATCTCATCTCTTGCATGGTAAATGTATGTATGATGATAAACAGACTAGAGTGTATAAAGTTCACGATGAATACTACAGCGACATAACTGGTTATCCAAAGATGTTTGGGTAAATTGGCATCCAGGAATACCAATGATGAAACGATTTGGTCAAGGTCTGTAATTATAAGAATAACTTTATCTTTCAGGCTCTTCAGGCATAAGGAAAACAGTCAGAACTGACAGCAACTAGCAATTAGATTCATCAACCAAATTCACATTAGCTAAAAGTTCTTCTTAATCAAACACAAAGAATTAGTTTTTAACGCAGGAAGCAAACAAGACAGAATCTCAATCAATCCTATTATCTGAACACATAGCTCATTTGGAGTTGAAGGAGTTTTTGCTGAAAATTATGTTTAACCGTTCGGCTGATTCCCTGCACACATTAGTCAAAATTATTACTTGTTGGTGTCGCCTGAAAATCCGTGTTGGAGTAACTGAAATTCAGTATAACTAAAGAAATGTATGTGATGCAAATAGAACAATATCACAATCAATCACAGATCATACAGAGTGTGTTCGCACAAATGATAAGAAGTAATTTTGTGAGAGATAACAGAAGGAAAGAATTGTTCAAGCTATAAGAACTTGCTCTTCGCTCTCTATTGATACTCAGCTCTACGTAGAAATGCGTATATACAATGGCACATAGTTCTATCATTATAGGAATGTTCTTTAGTCTCAATGTCGATTACAAACCGTCAAATGTCGGTTCTGAACTTGTATTGCGTCGTCGCAACTTCTACTCAAAATATGAATTTACAAAGTGCGAAATAGGCCTTTACATGTATTTAGGCACTATAGCACATTTTATATATATGGAAATTGAAACTTTTTTACAATATATGACAAAATTTGGATAATGTGAGATCATAAGACTCCACAAGATCTGTTGCAGTTGCTAAGGAGAGTAGCAAATGGATCGAAGCATGCTTGACATCTAGGTTGAAGGTCTCGGAATAGTCCAGATCTGGAATTTGGGAATAGCCTTTGGTGACCAGCCTAGCTTTGTCTCGATTCAGTCTTCCTTCAGCATCATACTTCATCTTGAATATCCACTTGCATGGAATCAGATTTCTTCCCTTTGGCAGTTCGGTGACTGTTTGATTCTCTATCAGAGAATCGAATTCAGTGTCCATCGTTGCTTTCCATTGATCAACATTAGCTGTAGACATCACCTTCGAAACTATATTTGGTTTTTGCACGAAGTAGCAGGCTGCATCGTCCATAAATTTGGATGGACGATGTCTTGGTCGATTTGATCTTCTTGGTTAAATTTCGACCCCCTGCAGTTTAGGCTCATTTTTCGAGTTTGTATCAATTTCTTGATTTTTGATGCAGTAGTCTTTTTTGATACGTGAATCAAAAATTTCTTAGATACTTGTATCAAAGATTTCTTGAGCTTTCCCCTTGTGGTTGATAAGTCGATCTTCCACAAAAATGACATCTCTGCTCATGAATGATTTTTTTGTTTCCAAATTGTAGAGCTTGTATGCCTTGTGGTATGGGAAATAGCCAACAAAAATCAATTCTGTCATCCAGCTTCTTTTTGAGATCTTCAGGGATCTGAGCATAAGCAATGCAACCAAACACTCTAATATTCTTGAATGATGGTTTCGATTAGTTGTATCAAAAAACTGGTTGAGGCAGAATTCGCTTGTTGTTGTTGGAACTGCTTCTTCTTCTCATTTTTGAATTTTAAAGTTCTGCAATTCTTGATCTCATGTCAAATTCTCTTGTAGTATCTATAGAAAAGTTTCTGCTTTGGTTGGAAAGATGAAGAGTTCAAATTTGGCCCTGAGCCTGAATTCGACCTAGAGCCAAAATTCGAGCCTGAGTCAAAAAAAGGTGACAAGAAACTGGAGGAACTTCTCTACGTCCCTACTCTTGACAAAGATCTTCTATCCGTAGCTAAGATAGGCGATACAGGCATGTCAGTAACCTTCACAAAGAACTCTTGTAAACTGTTCGAGGAAGATTTTGATAACCTAGTTGCTAAAGACAACATAGAAGAAAATTTGTATTACTAGAATATTTGAACAAGAATCGAACAAGCCAATAAAACTCAGGAATCAACAGATATATTGTGGCACAAGAGGCTATTGCACATGAACATGGAAACCTTGTACCAAGCCAATAAAAGTTAGAGAATTCAAGGAGTCAAAATCAAAAGTAGAGATATTTGAACTACCTACGAATCTTGTCTTAAAGGCAAGATGACTAGAACACCTTTCAGTAAGGATGTTTATAAAGCAACTAAGATACTTGAAATTGTGCATTCAAATATTTGTGGACCATTCGGAGTATTGTCGTTGGGTGATGCAAAATACTTCACTACGTTTATTGATGACTTCAGCAAGTTTGTTGTGATATACTTTATACATACTAAATCTGAAGCTTTCGAGAAATTCGTTGAGTATACGAATTGGGCTGAGAAGCAGTCAGGCAATAAGTTGAAGCAGATTTGCATAGATCGTGGAGGTGAGTACATTTCCAACGAATTCAAGGCTTATTGTACTGATCGAGGTATTATGCACACAAACACTGCATCTTACACACCTCAGCATAATGGAATAGCTGAACGAAGGAATCGTACACTTATGGAAGCTGCAAGGTGTATGATGGCTCATGCGAAAGCACCAAAACAGTTGTGGGCAGAAGTAGTGGCTACATTGAATTGTCTTCAGAATTGTATTCTGAAATCTCAAATACTGGATAAAACTCCTCATGAGATATGGTGGAAGTCGAAGCCAAATCTTGCACATGTTCGGACATTTGGATGTGTAGTATATATGCACATACCAGATAAGCTGAGAAAGAAACTCGATGAAAAGACAGAAGAAGGTTTTTTGGTAGGATTCGAGATACATTCGTCATATTATCATGTCTATGTACTAGAAATTGACAAGATAAAAGTTGTTCGAGATGTCAAATTTGATGAGTCGAAATTCATAGCGGGCAATGATCTAGTCGGCTATGAAATTCTCAAAAATTATTATGAGCTACCAACGACAATAGAAGTAAAACAAGCGAAAGATGAAGGAGAATTACCATATTCAAAGGGAGGTCAAGATCAAGTACCTGAGAGACTCGAATCACCAGCTCGAACTCGAAACCACCTGTGAGAAGATCTGACAGACAACATAAACCACCAGAAAGATATGGTCAAGATGTTTTTATACAACCATCAAATTTTGTGGTTTCTCTGACGAACCTCAAACATTCGATGAAGCTGTTGATGGACCAGATAAAGATTGCTGGATTCAAGCAATGGAGGACGAAATGTCATCCATGTATAAGAACAATGTATGGACACTTGCACCTATTTCTGATGGAAGGAAACCAGTCAAATGCAAGTGGATCTACAAGATCAAAATAGCAAGGTTGGCTGCTAAAGGATTTTTCACAGAAATATGGGATCGACTACACTGATACTTTCTCACCGGTAGTCATACATCAATTCGCTTGTTATTTTCATATGCAGTGGCTCATGATTTGAAAATCCATATTGTGGATGAGAAGACTACATTCTTGCACGCAAAATTGGAAGAAGACTTATTCATGTACCAACAACTTGGTTTTGTAAACCAAGAATATCTAGAATATGGATGTCACATGAATAAAAGCATTTATGGTTTAAAACAAGCAACAAGACAATGGTATAGAAAGAAGGATAAAGCACTACGTTCATTAGGCTTCAAATCTCTATTTGATAAATCAAATGTCTATATCAAACATATCCATAATTGTGCAAAAAGTACAAAAAGGACCAAGAGTGGATTCTAATCTGATCCTCAAGAGGCATTGGTTGTCAGATTACTTGATCTATCAATCTACTCAAGATTAAGATCAATCTAGATCAATTCTAGACACAAAATCCTAACAAGAACAATCATTAATTGAAGGTAGGTGTACTTTCTGGTTTCACATGTGTGAAACATTGTATGAGTATGGACTTCAACCCAAAAATCAAGTACACATTGATAGAACCTCAAAACAATCAAAACAAATGTAGACAAATGGAGAAAATCCCTCAAAATTGCTTCCAAAACCAAGATTGGTGTCTTACATTGATTATGGCCAAATAAACCTCTATATATACACTTTTGGAGCTCGAGGTACTGATCATGCATTAGATCTCACACATGTGAGGATGCCTTGTCACCATCATGCAATTTGACACTTGGATCAAAACTTTCCATTTTGGGCATTTTTGGTCTATTTTCCTACTATATGGAAATCTTCTAGAAGCAAAAACTCGCCTACTTCAGCTATTTCCACACGTGTGAGCTATCCTCTACACATGGGATGTGACACCTATTCAAAATATTTGGCTCATGCAATCGTTAGATTGGTGCCATGTGTCATATCTCTAGAAAACTAGTTTTTGGCCATTTTAGCCACTAGAACTTGAATTGAATCATATGTACAACATATATGATTATGATACATGAAAAGTACACTAGTTTCACAAGTGGAAACAGGCTCCACACATGTGTGTCTAGCCTATATACAAGATTTTTGGCCTCTACCAAGCTTATTTATGCATTTTTCACACTCCTCAAAAATCTAGCTTGGTAAATCTAGCATAGATCTATCTATAACTCCAAGAGCCAATCTTAATTTTATAAACAAAGATCCCTTTGAAGGAGGTAGCATCTTCTTTCCTTCTAGTCTCCAAAGGGATGTGAACATAACAAATACATCCAAAGATCTTAAAATCTTTTACATTGGGTTTCTTATCAAACAAGGCTTGATAAGGTGAGATCCCATCTATAGCACTACTAGGAATTCTATTACACAAGTAATTAGCACATGCTATAGCTTCTCCCCAAAATGAGATTGGAAGTGATGCATCAAGTCTTAAAGACTTTTCACACTCACATAGACTCCTATTTTTCCTCTCGGCCACCCCATTTTGTTGGGGGGTGTAGGAACAAGTGTATTGCAACTTAATGCCATTGATCTCACAAAAGTCTTTCATTTTATTGGAGGTGTATTCTCCTCCATTATCACATTTTAGTGCTTTGATGGAAGTACTAAGCTGTTTCTCTACTAGATACTTGAACTTAATGAAAGCTTCATAAGCAGGACTTTTCTTTGATAGTAACTCAATCTATGTGAATCTAGTACAATCATCTATAAAAGTTACATACATCAAAGCACCTCCATTACTTGCAAGTGAAAAACTATGTACATCAGAATGTATGAGATCCAAGGGAGAGGTAGATCTTGATGAAGATCTCTTGTAAGAAGATTTGTGTGACTTTGCAAGGCCACATGCCTCACACATCTTTCCACACTTCTTGAAGGCTCTTGGTAGGCCGAGAGCTAGTTCCTTGCTTGCCATTAACTCCATAGATTGAAGATTAGGATGGCCTAAACTCTTATGCCATAGCTCCACTTGAGATAGCTCCTCCCTAGCCAATTTCACACTTTCACTTGCAACATTAGCATCCAACTTGAAAAGTCTACCTTGCTTAATGCCACTAGCTATGCACCTATCATTTTTCAAGATGGAACAAACTCCATTCTTGAAATGTACATCTAGTCCATTGTCCATTAATTGTCCTACACTAAGCAAGTTTCTTGAAATGGTAGGAACATACAAAACATTATCTAGATCTATCCTTTTAGATGTGCCTAAGCAAAGAGGTATAGATCCTATGCCATCTATCACGCTTGATCACTAGCAGTGTATATTGACTTATTAGAGTCATTACAAGATAGAAGAGTAGAGCTTGTTAAAAGACATGTGGGAACTAGCCCCACTATCTATCCACCATGTGTCTTGACTTGAAGTTGGTGTAGATGCAACCATTAAGGATGTGTTGAATCCATCCTCATCTTTTTCCTCTTGAGCAATGTTCCCTTGATCTCCATTGGCTTGTTGATTCTTCTTCAAGTAGCATTCTGAGGCCAAGTGTCCTTTCTTTTCACAAAAGAAACACTTGAGTTTTGCCTTGTTCTTCACTTTGCCTTTGGAAGTAAATCCTCCATTATTCATCTCGGCCTCCTTGTCTTGATTTTTCTTGAATGGATGTTGCTTCTTCTTGCCTTTAGATGTAAAGTTAGCCTTCTCCTCTCCTCCATTAAGTGACATGCTATCCATTCTTGTCTTGAGGTGTAGAAGCCTACTCTCCTCAGCCACAAGAACATTGTGCAAATTTTCAATGGATGGAAGAGTGTCTTGAATGGCAAATGATTGGACTAAGTTGGTGAACTCATCACCTTAGACCATTCAAGATGATTTGTACTAGCTCTTGATCTTGGATCTTCTCTCCTATTGCACTTAACTCCTTGTTAAGAGATTTGATCCTAAGGACATACTCTTGTCCACTCTCTCCACTTCCTTTCATGCTTTGGAAAACTTGATTTCTTAGCATGAGAATTCTTGAAGTATTATTGAATTCATAGATGCTCTTTAATGAATCCCAAGCCTCTTTGGATGAGGTACAAGAAGACACCCCTTTCAAGAGGTCATTGCATACATTTAACTTTATGCAATGTAGAGCTAATCTTGCTCTCTTCTTGTATTTGGCTTTTTTTTGGGGAGTTTGAGGCTCTTTTTCAACTCCTTGAACTATGTCAAATAGATCATGGATCACTAGGAGTGATTCCATTCTCACTTTCCAAATGGAATAATTTGTGGAAGTAAGTCTCTCACTTGATTCCATTAAATATCCACCCATGGATGACATTGTAGAATGAATGCTCTTCTTAAAATCACAAAGATTTTTGAATTTTAAAAAATCTATGAGAGGCCTAAAGCTTACAAGAATGCCTATAGGCTTGTCTCTAAACACTAGCACACAAGCTTGAATGATACATAAAGAAAGATCTTGCCAAAAATTCCTAGCTTTCACTCTCACAAAAAAAATTGCTATACACTTTTCTTAGAGATTTCACTTCAACTAAGGATCTGAACAAATTAGTCTCTAAGCTCTGACCTTAGACTCTAAAAAGAAATGCTTCAATGATCCAAAACTCTATTTGGTCATAGGCATTAGCTAGATTGAATCTAGATCAATACTATGCTTCAAAAAGCACAAAGAATGAACTAGTATTGTGATTTTGGGACCAAAAAACACAAAGTAACTTGAAATGAAAGTTGATGTACGGTTTCACACGTGTGAAAAGTACATACACATCCTCCAAGTCATTTTGATCCAAATGAATTCAAGCTATCACTCTAGATGAACTCGCCCTCACTAGTATTGGCCAAAAACAAATTTTGCCAATGATCTTTACAAGATTTATGATTCAATGATCACTCTCTTACTTAGCTCTGATACCATGATAAATTTTATAGTTTTTAGGACAATAATGATTGTACTTTACAATCACAAAGAGTTATTGGTCGCTTAATCAATGGATCTATCAAGTTCTACACATTAGATCTTGATCTAGATTCACTGCACTTGGATTTAAGCAAGAGCAATGGATCGACACATCATAAATTAGTGAGAGCGGCCTCACACGTGTGGAGTACTGTCCATAGTACGGCCTGAACCTGAAACAACAAGTACAATAATCCTAGATAGCAATCATTTATAGAAAACACAAGACAAATGACTAGAAACATCACAAAAGTGTAGAATGCAAAAGTCTCATCAATCTTCTTAGCAAAATGATGATTCTTTTATGGATCAAGTACATCCACGAATATGGTACAGTCTAGCAGGTCTTCACACGTGTGAAGAGTACCACATCACTCAGATCTATCCATTTGATCCATCCTTGATCCTTATCCAAAGTTGACCTTCTAGAATATGGCTAAAATCCAAAAAGCTAGTCTCCTATAATATAGGAATATTCCCTACAAAATAGGAGCTAACGAAAATGGTGAACTCTTATCTTCTAGTACTCTATACACATGTGTGAACATCCACTTGCCATGTGGGAGCATTTACTCATGCACATGCAAGGAAAAGCTAATTTCTAGGTGACTAGTCAACTTGACTAAAAACTAGTCATATCATGTTCACACTAACTAGACTGATACAAAATCAATTTAGATATATACAAGTATGAAAAGTACATCCTTTCACACGTGGGAACAGGATCCACACGTGTGAAATCAGATCATCAGCATTATTCTACTGTTTGATCAATATTTACAATAACCAATGTCAAGTGAGAAGTGATAATTTTCAACACTCGCAGCACATTTATTGACTCACTTTCTTTATTCGCTCTATGTTGGGAATAACCCCAACAATATCTATCATGGTAGGTAGGTCTGGGTCTAGAGTTCCCTATTACAACTAATGGTTGTCTTCTTATGTTCCTTATGTTGTACCAGTTTTTGATGTCTTGAATCTTAAGTATTATCTCATGTAATCAAACCAGGGAATTAGTTGTGGTCGAGAGCTACGGGTCGACGAAGTTGGGTCTAGAAAACTGGAATATTGAAAAGTGGGTGTGAAGCACTATGCAGTCCCGAGAGAGGCCACCACTTCGGTCAAGATGGTGGTTGCAGATTTTCATACCCATTATGCAGCGTTGGGTCCGATTGTCCTACTCAAAAAATGACAATTTGTTCAAATTGCCCGCAATTAGGGCTTGTAATGTGGGCCAATTTGAGACGTTGTTGTGGCAGGGTCCACTTTGACGAAACGTTGTCGGATTTGGGAGCCGTCTGTTCCAGCTACAAGGCAACCTCGAAACAAACCTGTAGGTACCAATCTCGTGCAGAACGGACGAGAGCTGTGGCCGAGCTACGAATCGGCGAAGTTGGGTCCAGAAAACAGGATTAGTGAAAAGTTGAATGGGTGCTAGAAAAGCTCGCTTCAAGGACGAAAAAGCTTGCCCTGGAAAGCTCAAGCATAATAATCAAACTATCGTTGACCCATTGAAAAATATGGGAAGGCTATTGCTCAAAGTGGTTGAAAAACACACACACACACACACACACACACACACACACACACACACACATATTCCAAAAACCACATATTATAGCATGACAAGACCAATGAAAAATATGGTCAAGATTTCGTAGATAGATCATGGCAATTGCATCAATGATTGAGAATGTGGGGGCCTGACAAATTGCGAGTAGATATTTGTGAGTTATGCAAGTTTTATTTCATTGGATTTTTAGATAGCCACAATCAAAGAATAACAAAAGAAAATAAAACAGTAACAAAATAACAATGCACAATTCATGGCATTCCATAGTCACATTTGTAGCAGACTCCCTAGAGAATTCCGTTGAATATGTTAACTGGACTTATTTAAAATATTTTGGACTGATTACAAACCATATCAAAATAGAAGTCCACATTGAACACAATAGACAAAAAAGAAACAATTCATGTTCGAACAACTAGGTCTACCTCTACAATAGCCTAAGACAAACCCTACGAGGGCAAAGCGAATATATGAAAAAGATCTTGCAAGCTAATGATGGGTTGATGTATGAACATATTCTCATTGACATCTAGCCCCTTGACATGCAAGTAGACAAAATACATATGCTTGCAAGGTATGTACTTTTTCATGGACATATTTCTGGAGAAATCTGCACATGTGCATGATGGCTCATTTGAAATTGTGACCTGGTAAATTGCACCTGTTTTACTACTTTCAAAACTCTCAATGATATATAACTCCTTGTGTTCTGAAGAGACTTTGATTATCTCCTGTACATGCCCTTTCAATGACAATCTCCTTTTCATTCTATCTTTAGCAGATTTTGACACACCTGATCTTTGTCTCATATTTCCACGTTCTGATGTTGGATTGGTGGTGAAGTTCATGTTAGCACTGGCACTACCCACATTGGAAGCTACATGAGGTTCTCCAATCATATTTTTCTGCTGGGAAATATTGTGGAAGCATGATATAGTTGTCTCTAGAATATAGCCCTCTTGGTTCAATTCATCCACTTCAGATTGCATAAGGCTTATTCCCTGTTGCACATACCAAATACCGTTGTTCACTGTAGGTGACATAGTAACATTGGGATTGACTCCCCAAGTACAAGTTATACCACTAGCACAAAACCACATAAATTGATTTGTGTATCCATTTCGGTGTTTTCTTGTCCCAAAAAAACTAGGTGCCATTTTTGATTTGATCAACTTGACACCTTGACTTCATACCTTGACACTTGATTTTGCTACCAGTTCTTAGCCTTGTAGAATCCATAGGAGAAGTCAATGATGTTGCCAGCAAGTGATCTGAAATCAACTCTTTGGCCAAATCCTTTTGAATTCTCTTTGGTTTATGCATAATGTTCTGAGAGGCCTTCTTCATCACCAGATCTTGTGCTTTCTCCATGTAGACATATGAATCTCCAACACCGAACTCATGATCATGGAAACCCAAGTGTATGGCCATTCTAGTGTATCTCGTGTCATTTGGAATACAATAATAAATCTTAGCTGTACAATGCCTTGCACAATAGGGTGGATGGTTGCAACAGTAGTAACGACTCACCTTGAGGACTGCTCCATCCACCAAGGGCATGGTGTGTTGGACTACAGTTGGTGGAATGCCCTTTAGATCACTATAACTCCAAGAAAAACAGTCTTTATACTTTACCAACAATGATCGTATTCTATTGAACTGTGTGGGCATTTACTACTCTCCCACATGCATTATCTTTTCTTCTTCACCTGGCTCGGCAAGGTTCATCAGCTGTGCGCAGGTCCTTCGAAGACTTGTTCCGTTGGTGCCTGACTTTGATCAGGTTCTTGCTGGGCTTGCGGCATCATAATTACCACGTTGTCCGAGGGTATAATTCTTGAAAGTCTCAGGCATCTCGTGAACTGGAGCTCGTCGAGATTCCTCTTTCAGCATATTGATCTTAGCCCGACTGGTCATCTTTTGATTTTCTGTCATATGAGTAGAGGATGACGCTATATCTGAGTCCATCTTGATTGACTTCAAGGAATCCAACACCTTCTTTTTGCTCTTTTTTGTCATTTTGGTGGATTCGTCCTTGTTGTCTTTCATCGAAACTGACGTGACATTCGTCTTGTGGTTGCGAATATCAACATCCACTGTAGCTATAGCCTCCTCAGGGTAGATCACTCCATCGGATTACCTGGTTGTAGCATTGTTTCAACTGATTCTTCTTATTTGCACCAGGTGCCTTTGGTGGATCAATCCTTGAGACCTTCACCATAGCATACTTTTGCGGTGGTTGAGCTGGTACTTTCTTGATTCCGTAGCGAACTAACTCTTGCAGACTCTTCTATGTCCTGGTCTCACTGAGATGGAACTTCAAAATTTTCTGCGGATTCTTGTCCAACAGAATTGAAAATTTTAGTGTTTGCGAGGGTTCTCTGGTACTTTCCCATTTTTTTTTTTTTTCACTGGGAACTCTCGCACAGGCACTTAGACATCAAAATAACTCTCGCAAGCTTCTCTGTGTCCTGGTCTCACTGAGATGGAACTTCAGAGGGCTCTGCGAGAGTTCTGGTGAAGATTTGTATTTTTTTGGATTTTTACAAGGGTTTTTTGAATTTTAATGGTTTTTTCTCTGATTTTTGCAATCTGCTTGGAACTAACTCTCGCAAGCTTCTATGCAGATCTGGGATAGTACCCTGGAGTTGCTACCAGCCATGCAAGTGGTAACTCTCACTAGTTTTGGAGATATTAAAATCTGATGAGATTTTAGGCTCTTTTTCTCTCCAAAATGCAGATTGGTATATTTTTTGAGTTTTCTTAGGTTTTGGTTTGGATGTCAGGACCTTAGAGGCTGTTCAAGGCCTCCTCTACCCTCTCACACCTCCTCCACTAGCTGTGAACAGTCCAAACATAGGAAAAATATAGAAAACTAACTCTAAACACCCAAAAGTCTACCTAAAACTATTCCAAAAAGCAAGAAATAGCTAAAATGCAGCTATACTAGTTAGTAAAATCTATCCCCGGCAACGCTGCCACTGTAGGGTCAAAGATCTTGCTTAGTATAGCCCTCTTGTCTGTCAACAAGGGTTAGATCACTGGATAGGCACCTAACTATGCATAGATGGTACTTTTAGTTAGTTCTCTACTTTTTCCCTAACTCTACCACCACTAACACTACTCCCACTAACTTTACTCCTCTAAACTACCTTCATCATGATTGTTGGTGAAAGGGAATGGAAGAATAGAAGAGATTGAGAAGAGAAGAGAGAAAGAGAGAGATAGAGGGTGAGGGTGGAGGTTAGCTCGAATGCTCCTTATGCTTGCTAATGGAAAAACATTAACTATGGCAACCAATAAGCATGAAAATAGAAAGCAATGAAAACACAATCAAGAGCATTAACAAGTAGTGAATAGCAAATGAGGATGCTTCTCCTCCAAAAATGATAGAGTTTCTTCCTTCTCAGTAAGCATGGAAATAGAGTACAAATGGTGTCTTTTTATAAATGGGGAAGGCCCTTGTCCCAAAATTCTATTGGCTAATATGTACATTGATCTTAACCATTCAGCTTGGACCCAACTTGATCCAAGGGTCCACAAAAGTACATTGGAAATCACAAGATTCATGTGAGTCCAAAATTGGACCCAACTCTAAAAAAGTGAACTCTAAGTTTAAAATTGACTTTGGGCCTCAAGTTTTGTTTTAATTACAAAGGGGCCCAAGTCTATTATTTTATTTACAACTTAACTTGCGTGCTCATTGGGCCATGGGCTTATACGCGTAGGATGCCATGCCCTCGCAACACATTTTATTGGCCAATATTATTTATTTACAATTCGTCGGGAATACCCCCAACACAAACTTGAAGAAACATGTATGGATCAGCACTGTATTCAACTCATTGATGGCTTGGAGTCGAGTCAAGTGGAGGATCAAGCTCAAGACCAGAGGACTCCAAGAAAAACCTTGAGAACCAATATGGAGCCCCCAAGGCTCAATCATATGAAGCAAGCAAGGAAAGTTGTCTTTGGCAACATTATTTATGCACCTAATAGCTTAATTCATGTATCATCAAGTGCACAAATCCTTGAAATTCATAGCTTGGCATCGTGTTTAATTTTGAAGTTTGCTACTTGTACATAGACACATCAATGGAACATCTTGTAAAGGATCTTTTAAGAGGTGGTGAAATATCCTTCATGAAAATCACTCTTCCTTTGTAGCTAGATTTTTTAAGACTCTTTTAAAGTATTCATTCATCAAGCAAAGAGAGTGGTAAATAGATCAAGCTAAATTTGAGGAGGAGTGTGAGTAACTGTCAAAACATTAGCAAATCTAGCTTGATGAAAATGATGCAAATTGTACATAGGTGAGTCTACATGTGTGAATCCATGTTTTCACATGTGTAGGATATCCTAGATAGGTTAGATATCATTCATATGGTTAGTTAGGTTTATTTGGTCATAATTCCTAAATTATGGAGCCAAATTCCTTGAATCATGGAGGTGGTTGATCTACCTAGCCACCAACTTGGCAAAACTTGAGGGTTAGGTAAAATTGAAAAATTAGGGCAAAAGTAGTCAATCATCTTCCTTATTACATGCTGGATTTTCACCTAAATTGAGAGGAGAAGAGCCCTATTGTACATACAATCTATCATTATGTAGTGAGGAGTTGGAACTTTTGGAGCACATTGGCAATCTTGAGGTTTCTACACATTTGTCTTGAGTATTTGTGAATGCTTTGGTATCTAAACTTGATTGCACTTAATCTCTGATAATAGGCTGTATGGGGTCCGTACCACACACGTGTGGGGTCAGAATTCAATGTTTGGTCAATGGTTTTGATTGCTCTTGATTGTGGGATCCAATATTACTCTTCTAGATCAAAATTTTGTGACTAGTTTTGAAATAGATAGGTGTATCAATCAATCAATCACTCTTGGAGCCTTATGTAGGTTCATTTACGATCCTTAGTACTGTACCTTAAACAGTAATTTTCCATGAAGATAATTTTGATGATTCATGGGTGCGTGAAGTTGAGGTGGAGCTCATTGCTGCAGGCATACAAAACAAAAATTGCAACAAACTTGAAGAGAAGCTTGTAGGGCTATCTGTGAGGCCTTGCATGAGGTCCAAGGTTTGCAAGCGAGCAAACTATGACTTTTTGTGGATTTGGCCTTTTCTTAATTTTGATGTGGGGTATGGAAAGCTATTTGTAATTGTTACGCACTATACAAACACACCATGAAGTTGCAATCTATTTCTTCACAGTTTGGGATTTACACTTTGGCCTCTTTCTCATTAGGTGCCAAAATATCTAGCTAGGGTCATCATGGTTTAATATAAGATTGCATAGTCCCTAATATTGGACTTTTTCCCAACACTTGTCATGTACAAGTCGAGACTCAAACTGGAAACACATACTCAACAAAATTAGGGTATAGAGTTGCCAAAATGCATCTTTGATTGTGGTCATCAAGAAGTAACTTTGAAAGATTTCAACTAGTTTAGGATTGATCAGGATCCAATAGGTAGATTTCCTTTCCATTTCACTCCTCCCTTGAGAAAATAAGCCTCAAGAGGAGAAGATCTAGAGCTCAAGAAGCCTAGATTTATTAAAAAGCAAAGATCCAAGAAGAGGATCCATCCATAAACCCAAAACCCAAAAGAGCAAAGAAGAGTGTCAAGCATCTCACCCCTCATCTAAGCCATTCACATCTAGATCTTATGACAAGATTGACACCCTTGGTAGGCTTAGATCCCGCCTAGATATGTAGTTTAATCCCCTCCCCATTGGATCGAATCCCGCTACTACATCGATACTCACCCGGTTGGAGATCCAAACCCCTACTTTGCCCTCTTGATTGCGAGGCTTGAGGAGGTCAAGCAACCACACCAAGAAGATCTACAAGAGAAAGATCTGAGCCAAGGAGGCTCACATATGATGTGGAAGGAAGACAAGTGAAAGGTGAAACTTCCTATCATGCTCTCTTCATATAAGATGAAGAGCCTAAAGATGTCCAAGAAGCACTTCAACCCACATCTTTGAATTGTTTCTGGGATAGAGATCTGCTGCCAACAAACTATATGAATTGACACATTAATCAAAGGTAGCTTCAGTAGCTCAACCATTCCAAGTGCTAAAGCCATTAGAATGTAAACATGGTACTAAATTGGTTGATATTTCGATAAAATGAATAGACTATCTAAAATTTCCTATAGAAACCATGGGAGAAGATGCAATGTAACGAGGTGGAGCACCAACTAGATACAATGTATCCAGTTGGTGCTTCAACTCAATGCCATGTATCGGTTGAAGCACAACTCAATGCAGTGCATCGAGTTGGTGTGTCTAACTCGATTCAGCGCATCGAATTTTATAACAAAATAATAATAATTTAAAAAAAAAAATCCAATGCGCCGTATCCATTGGACACACCAACTCGATACGGTGCATCAGATTCTTAAAAAAATATGAATTTAAAAAGAAAAATTTGAAAGAAAGGTATTGACACAATGTATCAAATTTTGACACTATGTAAATTTTATGTTGAATTCTTTTAGAGTGACCTTAAATTAGAAATGTTAAACGACATTTTGATACGGTGTATCAAAAATTCGGTTACACCAATCATTATATGAGAAGTATTTTTTTATTTTGATTCTGTTTGACACAAATTTTGATACATTGTATCAAATTTATGGTTAAAGCAATCGCTTTCACAATGAATTCGATACACCGTAATGTTTTTTTTTACAAGCAATTAAATTTGAAGCTTGAATTAGGTGCATTATTGATCAGCTCTGATTTTTTGAGTGCATGTTGAAGTTGAGAGTGATTTTGCCAAAAATCATAGGGAGTGATATGCAAGGTGAGAGGATGAAATCCATTGTACCATCACTCTAGATTTGTTCAAGAGTGACAGGGTCAAGTTTAGAATCATCAATTTGCTAGAAAACATCCTTGGATCTGTCCTCCAAGTGAAACCTTTGAGAGTTTCTAGTGCATATAGAACATTTATGCAAATCTTTTGTAGAATTTGACATAGATTGGCTTAAATTGAGAGTTCTAGAAAAGAGATTGAGATCCAAGTCACATTGTTCAACCCTACTCAATTTGTTTGAGTGATTGTAAGGTTTGAAAAGAGTCATATTTGAGTATTCATGTATGGTTGAGATCTTTGTGAATCTCTAGTTGTCTAATTTTTAAGCTTTGTGAAAAATTGGTGGTATAATTTGTTTTCAAATCAAATCAAATTCATTATAAATCTCAAGAGTGAGATTATTTAGGTCAAGAGTGAGTCCAAAAGAAGTGATTAAGTTTTATTTTCAGGTGTTTGAAACAAAAGCCATCTTTTGTTCAAGAATCTCAAGTGTTGAGAGAACTAGTCAAGTGAAAAGGAAAATCTAGGTGTCAAATCTTTTCATATCCATTTCAACTTTCAAAAGAAAGAGTCATTGGTATTTGATGAGTCCAATAGGAGAGTGGATCTGTTTCTTTAGTGATTTGATTCAAATATTGTGTGCTTTTGTCTTAATGATCAAAGCAAAGTTCCAAGTGACTAGTCATTATTGTGAAGATTGATGAGCTAGATCTTTTGTAGATCCTTCTAGATTGTTGAAGATGTTCAAATCTAGTCTCTTGAGAGTCACAAATTACATTTGTAGAATCATATCACAGGTTTTTATTCACATGGCATCAATAGGTGGCATCCTATTGAAGGAAAGAAAGGATCCTGAGTGCAACCTTTGTGGCAAGGGAGGATATTTTTTTTCAAGATGCTACAAAACGAAGACCAATCCATCCAAGGAGAACTAAAGCAAGGGGGGCAAGGTGAAGGATGGAGCTTCAAGTTCAAAATACAAATACAAGAAGGGCAAGTCCAAGGAAAGGTGTTTCCTTTGTGGAAAGGTGAATGAGGCTTGGAGTCTCACAAGAACTTGCAAGATTTGTCTTCAAGAGTCCATCACAACACATGTCAAATCTTTTGAAATTTTTCATTTGTAAGTGCATTGTTTGGTTCAAGATGCAAAGATAGATGTCACTTTCATGAAAGTAACTTGAATTTCTTTTATGTCCTTGGAAAGTATTTTGCTTGGAACTTTGGACAAGTTCAAACTTATTGTTATTATCCAAGAGAAATCAATCAAGAATAAGGAGCAATCACAAAATGAAAATAGTTTCATTTATGCTCTCATGTCAACTTATGAAGAACCATTTTGCTTTGAAGAGATTTTTGTATCTCAAAGGTGGATTAAGGCAATACTAGTTCAGTGTGATGCCTTAAGATAACAAAATATGTTTTCCTTGTAAGCTTACATTAGTTATGAAGTCAAGAAAATGGAAATATCTTCATAATGTAGGATCTTTTGGTCTCAATAAGATCATGCATGATGTTTTCATTCATAAAGATGAAAATTGTAAGTTTTCAATCTTAAAGGCAAGTTGTTAACTTCTTATGAGAATAAGTGAAACATCCAAAGTGGACACTTATATCCATAAGCAAGTAGTTAGCCTTATTGAGATGGAAATACCTTTTGATTTCAATATTGGAAAAATCATGCAAAGTTGTGGTGATTTTTGGACTTATGTTTCTAGCATAAGTAATCTTGATAATCATAGGAATTGCATATTGAATGGTCAGACTTGTTGTGATCATTATGAGACATGGAGGTCTCGGATTTCCATAAAAAAGGAGCACCATGAAGAGGATCTTAAGGAGTCATCTCAAGGTTCAAATGTGCCAAGGATTGAGGAGGAGAATCCTTCTCAAGGTTCAAGTGTGCCAAGGATTGAGGAGGAGAGACCTTCTCAAATTGTGATTCCAAAAAGAAACTCAAGAAATATGGTTGAGTCCATGTGGCTCACATTTCAAGGGAAAGAGGAGCATATCTCATATGGTATACATCACATACTTACTTCTCGAGGTAGCAAAAAGATTTTGGTGCACAGCGCAAGAAATTGTCGTAAATTTGATAAATCAATTTGCTTTAGTGAGATCATTGCATCTCAAAATTGGAGTAAAGCCATACCAGTTGAGTATGAAGTATCTCTTGTGAACATAGATGATGTTCTTAAAAGGATGAAATTGATTTTAAATCAACTAGAAAGCAAATGGTTATTTCATCAAATGTATGCTCTTAAGTCATGTAAGAGCAAAAGTGATTTGTTCACTCATAGTTTAAAAATTTGTATTGAGGTAAATTGTAAACTCTTTATGAGAGTAAGTAAATCATCTTCAAAAGACACTTATCTCCATAATGAAGTATTTAGCCTCATTGGATCTGAGATTAGCATGGTAAACAAGCATGAAGATATGATGCAAACACTTTGTTATTATAGCATGCATAGTCTTGCCAATTTGGATGAGTCTAATTCTCTAGATCGTGGTAACATGATGTTAGATCTTTGTGATCCTAATAAATCAAGAAGCAATCTTTATTTTCTCATGAAAGAGCATGCACATGAAGAAGGAGCAAGCCTCAAGGTCAAGCATCTACATGAAAATTGGAAGGAATCAATTTTGGAGGTGCTAGGATGGTGCAAAGCTCTCAAGCTCATCAAAGATGTCAACATCAAAGAAGCACTATCATGGATATGGTGATTTTAGATCAACATCAAGCTCATTGGCTGATCTTCACACCTTTTGAACCAGGAAAGACCAAGCCCATGGAGTCAAGTTCAAGATCATCATGTTTTCCATCAAGCTAGATTTACCAAGCTAGATTTTTGAGGAGGAGTGTGAAAAATGCAAAAATAAGCTTGGTAGAGGCCAAAAATCTTGTATATAGATAAACACACATGTGTGGAGCCTGTTACCATGTGTGAAACTAGTGTACTTGTCATGTACCATAATCATATCTGTTGTAAATATGATTTAATTCAAGTTCTAGTGGCTTAAATGGCCAAAAACTAATTTTCTAGACATATGACACATGGCATCAATCTATTGATTGCATGAGCCACATCCTTTGGTTAGGTGTCATATCCCATGTGTAGAGGACAGCTCACATGTGTGTAATAAGCTGAGTTAGGCAAATTTTGACTTCTAGAAGATTGCCAAGTAGATCTCCATATAGAAGGAAAATGGACCAAAAGTGCTCAAAATAGAAGGTTTTGTCCAAGTGTCAGTTTTGCATGATGAATCATCATATGACAAAGCACCTTCACACATGTGGGATCAGAGGGATGATCAGTACCACGAGCTCCCACTTATTGTATATATAGAGCCACATTTGGCCATAATCATTGTGAGACACCAATCTTGGTTTTGGAAGCATTTTTGAGTGATTCTCTCCATTTGTCTACATTTGTTTTGATTGTTTTGAGGTTGTATCAATGTGTACTTGATTTTCAGGTTGGAGTCCGTACTCAGACAGTGTTTCACACGTGTGAAACCAGAAAGTACACCTACCTTCAATTAATGATTGTTCTTGTTAGGATTTTGTGTCTAGAATTGATCTTAATCTCAAGTAGATTGATAGATCAAGTAATTTGACAACCAATCCCTCTTGAGGATCAGATTAGGATCCACTCTTGGTCCTTTTTGTACTTTTTGCACAAACCTTGATACTGTCATTATAATTGTCGAGGATGTGAACAATGAGAAGTCTCCAAAGAGGCATATGGTCGTCAATGAAAAGCTTTGTCGAAGCGATCTTTGCTACCAACTATTATTATAAAAAAAGTTGGAACAATCGACAAATATGATTACCTGTTTATTACCTTTTATACGCAAGGAGATTGTCCTTGAAAAGGAGGATACCCGTCAAAAGTCGAAGGCACCAGAGGTTGAGCCGACCGAGAAATTGCATGTCGTAACCACAAAGAGAAGGTTGCATGAGGAGGAGGAAAAGGAGTTTGATCCTAGCAAGCTGAAAGTTGTCATGGCAACTAGAAATGCGGAAACTTCAAAAGGAAAACCACCTGCATGAGGAGGAGGAAAAGGAGTTTGATCCTAGCAAGCTGAAAGTTGTCATGGCAACTAGAAATGAGGAAACTTACAAAGGGAAAACCACCAAAAAAAAGTTTTTTTCCGAAAAAATAATAAGACCATTGAGATTGTAGAAGAGCCATCATCTGAGGAAGAAGAGACAACTTTGTCGGGCTTCCCGTTAAGTTCTGGTGTATTTTCCAGTTAGCAAAAGCAGATCAGGGAGTTAATCTTAAAAGAAAAATTGGTTAGCCCCCGTATAAATCAGCTATTAGACGTATAAATATTGAAGTTAAAGAGATAATTGCACTATCAGTTAAAGCTCATCTGTGCAGAAACATTGATTTATATTATACTTAAGTTTTGTAAAGCTTGTGCTACTTGAATTTGTTAGAAAGCTTGTATTTGGTTAAAGAAATCTTTAAAAGTGTGCTTCAGTTTTGAAAGTTATTTTCCTAGATAGAACTCGACAATATTTATATTTTTTGGTATAGTTTTAGGGATCCAGACAATGCTCAAAGTTTTGTTGTAAAACTTAATTATGATAATAGATGATTTCCGCATTTTGCCCGACGTGTGCAATTTGTGAATCAATTTCAGAACTGCAGTGCCAGTTGGCACTCTGTAGCTTGGAAGAGGTTAGATTGTAGTGTGTAGCAGTAGCTGCAACTCAGTAGATCGAATCTATTTAAGCATAATTCCTTCAGCACCACTATGGGAACACCTATGTTTTTTACATTCTACTTCTTGAGTCCTAGAACTGTAAACACCACCTGCTTCTCTACCCTCCCCCCCCCCCCCCCCCCCCCCTCCTCCACCATCATTTGCATTGATATGAAATAAAGCAAGCACATTGAAACTCAAAGCAACGAGCTCACATATGCTAAATTGGCCATCTCTACATGGGTTGCATTGCCCATGAGGAGCAGCTCCCTCACCGTAGCCTTTCCAAGAGACTACTTAAGGTTGTGATTCAGCCAATGAAAGCTTTCCATTTTTCTTACTTCTCAGCAACATGAAAGACGCCTGGCATGGATTGCCATTATAAGAGAGCACAATGTCCGCGATATTTGCTTGTCAATAACATGTAAAAATTATAAGCTAATAAATTTTTTTAATCCTTCAAACATCTTAAAGTTAATAATAATTGAAAAGATTCATGGCCCAATATAGATATAGACATACCTATATGTGTGTGTGTGTGTGTGTGAAAGGGGAGGGGAGGTAGGCATAATACGTACGTGATTAATGGATGGGAGAGAGGAGGATAGGACGAAAATGATTAATGGGATAGGATGATGGGATGATGTGAAAGGATTAATGGAACGGAGGAGAGCTGGATGGGAGCAGCACTACTGGGAGAGAGAGCTTAAGGAGAGCACAGCAGCACGCACGCCATGGCAATGACGACGACAACAACAACGTTAATAGGACGAGGCGGAGGAGGATTCAACCCCAACGATGATCGTCGTCATGGCAGCCTCTTCTTCTTATTCCTCTCTGCTGATCGTTATTCTCTTCCTCATCGAACTCTACTCCTTTTGTGCCCCGCCTCGCCTCATCATCATCATCATCAGACCCACAAATGAATACGCCCTCTCATCATCTTCTTCTGCTTCGCTCACTTGTACTACTGCTCTTCTTACTCCTTCTAGAGGTCGTCCTCGGATGGACGTCACCAGAAAGGAGGCACCGTGTTTTAACAATCGGTTTAATCCTCATTGGGTTCGTGCCAGGTTACAATTTCAACAATGGAAGCCATGCGCTTTTTCAACACCTCGGGGCTCGGGTATGCTTATTATTTCTCTCATACTCTTTTTAACTCGCCAGCACTCCGTGGCTGAGGGGGGACATGAATTTGCAGTGATGCTTAAAGCCACATCGACAATCCTTAATTCTGATGCATTCTGGTTTACCCTTAGGGCATGCAGGCAGACTAGTTAGAATGGAGCAGCTCTGGCAGGAGTTTTTCTCAGATCCATCGCAGTGGTGGGACAATAGATTGACTAAGGTGAGCCTCATTTCAGGCTGCACTTGCTTTGGCTAATCGCCTCTCACTTGAATTTCATTGTTGCTATGATATTATGGGATGAGGCCGATTGCGTAGTGTAGTCGTTTTCCTTAGGTTAAAGCTTTGACTGTGATCTGTATAATGTTATGCAGAAAAGTCCAAAGCACCCGGATTTTAAACATAAGAGGACGCTTGAGGGCCTATGGGTTGATGGTTGGCTGAATCCCTCCTGGGTAAAAGAAAAGATGGCTTCTATGACATTGGGTCATATACAAACTGGTGATGGATTGAGATCACGGTATGGTTTTGTTCTCAGTGTGGAATGTGCAGCTCTAGGTCGCTCTAAGTCCGGGTGTGAGAGCGCCTTTACATGTCCACCCCCTCACCGGGCTGTCTGACATGGAAAGAGTCTCTGAGATTACAACATGTCCTCCTTTTTCTTGCTCTTTCAAAATTGACACTTGCTCATATTTCTGTATCATCATTATATGAATCATGCAGGGTGTCTGACTCCTTTTGCAATGGTGATAAGCTGAGCAAACTCTGTGAGGAGGGACGCTTGAAAGAGGCCCTACATATGTTGGAGCTTATGGTCCAGCAAACTACTAAACCTCCAATTCACGCCTATGTTTGCCTTTTGAAGGGGTGTTCCAGAAGGAAGGCCCTGGCGGAGGGCAAGCAAGTGCATGCCCTTATAGTCCAAAGTGTACTTGATTCAAATATTTTGTTAGCAAACACCCTGGTTCGCATGTACTCCAAATGCGGGAGTGTGCTGCATGCACACAAAGTATTCAGCAACATGCCTCAACACGATGTGTATTCGTGGACTGCTATCATCTCAGCATATGCTGATAGTGGAGAAGTTGAGGAGGCTATTAATTTATTTCACCAAATGCAAGAGACAGGCTTAGCACCAGACAAGGTTCTGTTCGTTCCTCTCCTAAAAGCATGTGCCAGGCTAGCAGCCCTGGAACAGGGCAGACAGCTCCACTCCGACATCATTAGAAGGGGCTTTCAGTCGGATGTGATTGTGGGAAGCACCCTCGTAAACATGTATGCAAAATGCGGGTGCACAGAGGACGCCCGTGAACTGTTCGATAATATGAGTGAACGGAATGTGGTTTCATGGAATGCGATGATTGCGGGATATGCACAAAATGGGCTTGCCAAGGAGGCCCTTGCTCTGTATGAGCAAATGAAACAGGAAGGCGTGCAGCCAGACAATGTCACGTTCGCTCTTCTCCTAAACGCATGTGCCAGCCTAGCAGCCCTGGAACAGGGCAAACTACTCCACTCCGAGATCATTAAAAGAGGGTTTCAGTTGGATGTGGTTGTGGCGAACACTCTTGTTGACATGTATGCAAAATGCGGATGCACAGAGGACGCCCGTGAGCTGTTCGACAACATGAGTGAACGAAATGTGGTTTCATGGACTGCGATGATTGCGGGATATGCACAGAATGGGCTTGGCAAGGAGGCCCTTGCTCTGTATGAGCAAATGAAACAGGGAGGCATGCAGCCAAACCATGTCACATTCGTTCTTCTCCTAAACGCATGTGCCAGCCTAGCAGCCCTGGAACAGGGCAAACAGCTCCACTCCGAGATCATAAAAAGAGGCTTTCAATCGGATGTGGTTGTAGGCAGCACCCTTGTTGACATGTATGCAAAATGTGGGTGCACAGAGGATGCCCGTGAGCTGTTCGATAACATGAGTGAACGAAACGTGGTTTCATGGACTGCGATGATTGCGGGATATGCACAGAATGGGCTTGCCCAGGAGGCCCTTGCTCTGTTCGAGCAAATGCAGAGGGAAGGCACGAAACCTAATGAGGTCACATATATTAGTGTTCTTTCTGCATGTGCCCATTCTGGCCTAGTAGATCAAGGTCGTTATGTCTTTGATTCCATGTGTAAAAATCATGGTGTCACACCAACCAAGGAACACTATGCATGTATGGTTGATCTTCTAGGGCGTGCAGGGTGCTTGGCCGATGCTGAGCTCTTTATCAACAAAATGCCAATTTAGCCTAATAGTGTGGTTTGGATGACTTTGCTTGGTGCTGCTAGAAACCATGGCCATGCGGAGATAGGAAGATGTGCCTTTGATCGTGTTGTGAAGTGGGAACCAAAAAATGCTGCACCTTATGTGCTGCTATCAGACATCTATGCAGGTGCTGGTTGGAAGGATGAGTTAGCTAAGATCAGAAATGAAATGGAGGAGGCAGGTTGAAAAAAGTGCCTGGGTGCAGCTGGATCGAAGTTGATAACCAGCTGCATGCCTTTCTTGTAGGTGATGCTACTCATCCACAAAGCAAGGAGATTCAGACTGAACTGGATAGATTGGTGGGGTTGATGAAGAAGGCAGGGCATAAACCTAATTTAAGCTTTGTGCTGGATGATGTGGACGAAGAGGGGAAGGAGAATGCGTTGTGTCGACATAGTGAGAAGCTGGCCATTGCCTTTGGGCTCGTCAACACGCCTTCTGGGACACCTATTCGCATCAAAAAGAATCTTCGGGTCTGCAGTGACTGTCACAATGCCACAAAAATCATCTAAACAATTGTCGGGCGTGACATGAGTGTGATGGATGCAAACAGATACCACCATTTTAAGGATGGCTTCTGTTCCTGGGGAGATTATTGGTGATGATAAGTTGAAACAAGTGCATTGTGGCAAGCCACGAGGCCCTGCCTTTGCAACCTGTGCTAAACTGCACTTTCTTAAAGTTTTTTTAATGGTTTGTTTTATTCAAACTTATGATATATTGGTGAATGATCTGATCGATAAGCGTACGTATGATATATTGGTGAATGATCTGATCGAAGCGTACGTAGATCCAAATAGATCAAAAATGTGATTAAAAACTGGTTAGAACTAGAAAGAATTAAGAGGTATGGTCAAGGAAGGTGGCATCTATGACAATTGTGCAATGTACTGTTTTTGGCCAACTCTCTAGATGATACGCTTGTGTATGAATTGCGTAAAGATTAAATTTGAGTATCAAGTTATACCACTCGCAACAAGCATGGATGAGAGTAAGATTTGTATATGTAACATTTGTGTGATTTAAAGATATCCACATCATTATTTTCTTGACACTTTTGATTGTTCTCTTGAGACAAAGCTTACTTTGGATCTTGTAAGTGCACATATGGCCAATTATCAATGATCTAGGCAATGTGCTTAAAATGTCTACTGTATTGGACAAATAAACCTCTGAAGTATTCAAAAAACTTGAAAATCTCCTAAAATAATCAATCTCTATCCATAAGTCCCTTTGCATAACTACTACTTGATTAGGCTCTTTTGGATTTAGAATTGTTTGATTCGAGAGAGGTTTGGCACATGATATTGTGCAATAGCAATTCGATACAACTAAATGTTTCTTTTACCACAACTTATCCAAATCCATTCAAACACCAAAATTCTACTATGCGTGCAACGTCCAATGCCATATCATCTAATTATAACCATGATAGTTTTTTATCAAAGTACACACTTTAAATGAATATTTAAATTAAATAAAAAACTAGATTCAAAGAAAGAAAGACATAACAAAAAACAAAAATATTAAATCATATACGAAGAAAAAATAGGTGGATAGATGTCTCAAGATACGACAACATTTGGGATGTTTATCTCTTAAATGGAAATCAATATCAGTTGAAAACGTTCTGGTGTCAATCTACTTGTTAACAACAAATTTTCACGTTTCGTTACTCGAGATAACATGACATAAACCAAGCCAGTTTGAAATTTGATCTTATATCTAGGATAGCTTTTTTTCAAAAGGTCACACCTTGTGCTTGTGTGCAGTCATAGCATATGCTAACATTATTGGGAATGTAGATTTGTAAAATATTTTGTATCAAATAGAATTTTTGCAAATGTGTTAGCCGATATTTTCGCACGGAAAATCGGGCTAATATTGACATGTAACTTTGCAAAACTGGAAAAAACGGACATGTGAAACTCGGTTATTAGAAAAATTTGGCACAAATTGGCCTTAGTTATGGGTCCCAGCCCGTCCCTAAAGTGGCTAGACATGGTAAAGAATAGACTTTTGTAATAGTCTTAAGAACCGTCAAAAAAATATTTTGTGGTCAAGTTTTGTAAGACCAGCCAAGAGTGCCGGTCCAACACCGCTTGAAAAATCGAAGAAGGGCAAAAAACAAAGGTACCCAAAGAAAAATGAAGGCCGCCTATTAAAAATAGGGATTAGAAAAGGGCCTCACCCAAAATTTGGATAATAAATGCCAAAACACCTTGGAGGCTAACAAAATTGGGAGTTACACCCACTAGTCATTGACATTTTGGGCTTCTAGGGTGTACAAAAGGGGAAGCTTGAATGGCCTCTCTATCTCTAGCCTTTGACAAAAATGACATCTTGGTTAGTTTTGGAAGAGAGCCTTGAATGCACCACTCCCCCAGTCTCTTATGGAGGCCTCTAGGTGTACTATCAAATGGGTTAGGGACAAATGGCAAAGAGGGCTTGAAAGGCATGAAGAGTGGCAAGGTGGCATTGTGAAGGGGATCCATTGGATTTTCCTATAAAAAGGAGCCAACTCCTTGTATTTTTTGAGAGTTAGTATTTTTGGATGTTAGTATTTTTAGGAGTTGGTACATTGGGAGTAGTCTTGGAAAGGGTCGTTGAGAGCTTGAATGTTTGAGAATGCTTTGAAGTTAAGTTCTATTTTGGTGTTAGTAGGTGTGAATGTCGTTGCTCCATGTTAGGGTTAGTGGATTTGAAAGGTTGTTGTCTTGTATTATTGTCTTATGTTGCCCCATGCTAGTTGTGTGTTTGAGAGAGTTTAGTGGTTCAATATGAGTTGCTTAGAACTAGTTCTAAATTGAATGTAACATTGCTAATTCTGTGTGATAAATGCTTGAGGGTGAAGCATGGTATGCTTGGGAGAGGATGGAAGTTTGGTGAGTGCTAGAAATTAGGTGTGGATTGTCATTTCTTACTTTGGTTGGTGCTTACTTGGATGCTGCCAAGTATTGTGGGTTGGAGATTGATTGTTATAGTTGAATGCTTGAAGTAGTTTGATGGGTGCTTACTTTTTATAGTCGGATGATGGTGTTTTAATTGTTGGTAATGCATGCATTCCCTTGTTATTATGAGTTTAGTTGTGGGATGTTCTTTTAATGGTGATTGCTAGTGGTACCGTTTCGATTGGTTGAAGATATTTGCTTGTGAAGTAACGTTGGATTTGTTAGGTTCTCGATTGTTTGTTTGAAAGCGACTGCATGAATGTGTTACTGCAAGTAAGAGTAGGTTTTGGAATTCCATTTAGCAATGAGCTAAAGAGCAATTGGTCAATGCGGCTTGTTCATGACCAGAAGCCATGGAAAAATCAGCCCACAGCCCTGCTGCGGCCATCTGCGGTCGAAAATCAGCGATTTGAGGCCTCTACGAACTACCCACGGCCTCTGTCTGCTGATTTTTGGGAGGTGCCCATAGCCTACTTGCGGCATGTTTTACCTGAAACAAGTGTTTACGGACTTGCTCACTACCCGCGGCTCCTCTATGCGTCGAATCGGTGACTTGTGGCTTGTTTTACTTGTAACTGCTGAAAATTAAGCCCACAGTTGTCCTACGGGCCCAACAAATTTATAGGCAGTAGCTCCTAACCAGATGAGGACCCTATGCCTACGATCGATCGACTTCTTCACCTAGCTCGGGGTACTCTTACATGGGTACCTATCCAGGCAAGGCTATTCAATGAACCTTGATGAACATGTTAAGATTGAGCGTCGTGAACTAATGGAGATAGTCAAACAACATTTAGGAGATATGTATGCAACATTGTTAGCTTTGACTCTAGATGTGAGACGATTTCGAAATCAACAAGAGTTGATCAATCAACACTATGCCCATCAGTCCATACCATTGTGTCGGTATTGCCAAGAAGATCATGCCACTAATGATTGTTGGAATACGATATGTGGATATTGCGATAGGGTAGGCCATCCAGAAAGAACCTGTCGAATTCAAAAGAAAGACGAGAAGTGTAGGGGGAAACTAGTCCAAAGAGTTCTGAAGCAGTAAACACCCTGATAAATCGGTTTGCTAGAGCATAAAATAGGATAGGATTAGAAACAAGACATCTTGAACGCTACTAGACGGAGCCGTAAAGGTAGATAGAGATTCAACGATGATCACTTGAACTTAAAATTAGACTTATTGTTCAAAATATACCACAAATGATTATCACATAGGAAGAGCCATGGATGAGGGCCTACTATATGAGCATTTTGGATACATAGGTGTAGAAACTGTGTACCCAATACCTAATGGAACAAATTCCACCTACAGAAGTTTCAAATCTTGGCTGTTCGGCACTGTAGAGGATAGGGCAATAATCAAAAGGCCACAGATGCCAACCTCTACACGTAGAAATAATTGCAACGGAGAGAATAGTGACGAAAACCTGGCACTCGTGGGCCATGAATCTAGAACGCCAAATTATGCTGGGAGAGAAAAGATGTTGACTACCTCCTTGAGCCATAACATATCTGATCCCCTCCTTGATGGGATAGACCAATCCACTAGTGTGACTAGTGAGCCGTCGACAAATGGGTGGAGTGAACTATCTTTTGACAAGCTAAGTGCATCGCTTGATATTGAACGAATGTCCACAGATGATGGAGACACAAGCCTATATCAACCCATCAATGATGATGAGAGTGTAGGATCTTCTGATGGCATACCAGAAGAGTACCCACAGGAGGAAAGTTTCTTGCATGAAACTCCCAGCTTGTATTTTGCAGATCTTATACATGATACTGAGATGCTTCCCCTAGAATTAGAGGAGCAAGAAAGTCTCTATGAGAGTGATAGGTTGATATAGACACCTGAAGTAATGACCGAAAAAGGACTTGCTAGTGTCATAGATGCATTCTTAGAGTCCCTTGAACAGAATGAGGGTGAAAGGAAAGACCATACACCATCAGAACTAGATGCGATCGAAGAAAAACATGTCATAGTAGAGGACCTTTTGATCGAACCTCAACTAGAGCCACAACTAGTTGAAGGACCACAAGTAGACCTAGGAGGATTCTCGTATGCAGAACTAGACCTGGCTATAGAAATTTCATTACAAGAGGCTAGTCTATTGCCTAGAGGACCAAGTCTAGCCACAGATAACAGGAGTTTAACAGGAGATTCACCTCCCCTACTCCCAAAAGTTGTTGAAATCCAAGAGCAGTCACCACAAGAACGCACAATGCCAAATCTTCTTGAGGATCAAGAAGATAGTACTGCCGATCTACAATTAGCAATAGCACTCTCACTGCAAGAGTGGAAAATACCTTCAAATATCCACGTAGATGACATTCAATCAGAAGTAGAATTAGGAGAGTGCTCAACTCGATATGACAGTGAATGTGAGATATCTAATCCAGTTGAGAGTTAGTAGTGATGAATCTGAGTGGGAGACCGTATCTGAAGACGGAATTGAACCAGAGCCCAATGAGGTGGCGGGTGATGAAGCAAAAAGTGACGAAGAGATGATGGATGATGACGTACTGTCAGAAAAGGGACCAATGGTAGAAAGTAAAGTCGAGCCGGACATGGGCCTCGAGGATCACACTAACCAAAACACGGAAGAAGAAATTTTAGCTGAAGATGACCATCAAGCTCAAGCTCAACCAACTGTGCAAACAACTAGCCCTCTATCTATCGCACCATTGACACAAAGAGTCACTCAACCAATAGTTATCCCTGTTGATATCAGAAGGGCACCAAGAATAGTAGGCTCCCTACCTCAGTTTCACAGAGGCCCATAGACATATCCAGGAATTTGACACGCTGATGTTCACCAACACTATCATAAATCCAGCGCATAGAATGTTTTTTTCCATGACTCTAGTAGGAGAAGCTAGACGATGGTACTATAATTTACCCAAAGCTTTCATTACCACCTTGGAAGAACTGTTACAACTGTCTATAGCAAAATTTGGACTCAAATACAATGTTGAAAGCTTGATGTTCACTTTGACCACGATACAACAAGAACCAAGAGAATCAGTACGCCTATATGTTAAACGACTCAAGGAGCTCGTTCGCCAATTGAACATAGGGCTAGCGACTGAGGTATCATCTCAATTAGTACTGACCTTTTCCTTGAGGGGCCTACAACCAGCTATCCAGCTAGAAGTACGCCAATCTAGGGTTACAACATTCGAAGAAGAAGTGTCTAGAGCCAGAACCATAGAAGAGGCCTTTATTGCTACGAATGAATGCCAAACCATCTTAGCCATGATGAAAACCGTGAATCATACAGTACCATTAAAAGAGGACACCAAGCCAATACAACGTGGTAAATCACCACTTGATAGTCCCACTCTTGTAGGAGGTGTTTCACCTGCATATCCCAACACCTTTTGCAGATATTGTAGAGAGCATGGCCATTCAGAGGATCGATGTTGGTCACAAGAGAATGATTTCAATACTAGAAATTAAAGGCAAGAGCTTACAGGCCATGATGTCATGGATGACGAATCTACTAAACTTTGAGTCAACCACAAGTAGACTGTAGAGTGATCTCTCAGGGTGATGTGACTAGAACTGAAGGAGAGAAGCCCCCGATAAACTTGGCAAAATAGAGAAGAAACGGCTAAGGGTAACCCAAGATAGGGTACAGACAGACATCTTTAAAGAAGAGTGTGAGAGAGCAAGTAAGCGGATAGACTCCAAAGACACTGAACCTAGGGACGGATCATCCTCAATAGCTACTGTTGGAATAGAGGAACCTATACCCTTGATTGGAAGCTGTATAGATGAAGCAACAACTCCCTCAGAAGGTAGTATGAGGCCACTCCCCTTGGAACTAAGACAAATAAGAGGGAATATACTTTGAAAGAAACTTGTCAAAACTCGATTATTTTTTAGGGCCATACAGACTATGATTCGGGAACGCGATTTTGCGAAGGAAGTAGCTTTGGGTGAGAAGCCATGATCTACAAGCATACAAAGCCATGGATATTAGATACAAGGGGTTGGGTTAGATCTACAATGTTTTGGGCTTGTCAATCATACAAACCTACAAACTAATGAGCTTAAAGGTACCCCTCAGGATAGACGAGACAAGATCAATGACAAAAGACCACAGCAACACTCAATAGGAACACTCATCCCTGAGGGGACTAGGGCGAGAGTACTGACGATAATCTAGCGGACAGACCCACCTAGAAAAGAGTGGATGGAAGGGTGTGATTGGCAGGCGAGTCTTGGAAAGTCCACTAAGTCTGAGGAGATGATATCGTTGCATCTGTTGTTAACCCACATGACTAAATTGTACCTCCTGATGAGGACAATGAAGGCGACTTAGACTATGTAGAAGTGCAAGACATAGTATGGACAACCCTTGTAGATTACTCCCCTAAAGATAGATTCATAGGCTACTGGTTAGAGAAGCAAGAAAATGACAAGAATCATGAACTCTCACCTGATGCATTTGATCAGAAATCATTTGATATCCAACGCTTATTCGAATATCAGAAAGTGACAATAGATGACCACATGCTGGTAAACCTTGATAATTTTATCCAGGATAGTACTGGAACACCATATGATCCGTTCCTTTGGGACAAAGAACTACCCAACTACATCAGTAATGAAGAATCTGAGCATGAAGAAAACGTGGTGCTAGGATATTTCCTTGAACCAAATGATGACCTAGATCTTTTGGCCGCCTATCATATACACGAACGACCGAATATGCCAAAGAGGACAAGAAGCACAAAAGTGCAAGTTAGCGCATGATGAATGCCCAAACAACAAAGTGGATGCTGGATAGATGTGGTAAGGTGACAACAATACACCCTTATCCCTGATTTCACATGGGGGTTTGAGGAGTGGTAAGTTTGACTCTACTTTTTCGATTTGGTTTTGTTATATATTTTTTATTTATTGGTCAAACGTTCTATCTTGTTTTAAAATACCACTAGAAAAACAGGAAAAAAAAAATAGTTTTAGTGTATAAATATGGGAGTGATTGTTACTGCATGTGAGATCCAGACACACTAACAACTGTGATCTACAAATATCATAAATGAGTCGACTCCATTCACTCACACTGCACTCGCATCATGTAGGCACAATGTGCTTGGTCATTTGATTGCAAGACCGTTGTCTCATGCATCTATACCCCTGCATTTTGCATATACTCCGAGCTGCATAGAGCATTACATATTTTCTCCTATGGGCATGAGTGTTTGATTAGAAGCATAAAAGGGAGGGTAAGAGAGGAAAAAGATGGAATGAGAAATAGTACAGTGGGGTGAGGAGTGACTCCATCTCCCAATGAATAAAGCAAAAAGAAAATGAAAAAAAAAAAAACCGAAAAAGAGAGAGAAAGAAAGACTGAGAGAAAAGTAAAAGAAAAAAAGAAAAAGAAAAGAAAAGAAAAGGACTTCAACCATCTCTATCAGACCTCAACCAATTTGTGAGGATGAGTGACGTCTCACACATCCTATGAGATGAGGACGATTTTTCCTAATTGATTCTATAGTTTAACGGAAAACCAGTGCTTCCTACTAGCTTATGTATTGGATCTTAGGATAGTAAATTATCCTACATGGACTATTGTCACAATATAGGGCTTGAGAGAAGATTCATTATAGAGAGGATAGATGGTTATTCCCCGTTGAATTGGTTCTTAGAGAATATAAGTTGAATGTCTAAAAAAAAAAAGAGTTGGTCATCACCAGTCTAGACCGGTTTTAGAGATGAGGACTAAAGCCTCATTGCTACATAAACATTCACACACACATCAATGACATGGTGTTAGACACAATACTGATGACTTGCATCCATATCAACCCACCTCCAATCTTAAGATTTGCATTTGCATATCCTCCATGCATGGGTCCGAAAGTGGGCATTGCCTTACAGACATATGATGGGAATGAGAGCATTTGCCATTTAGTTCGTAGGTGGGTTTTTGCATGTATGAGGACACCAAATTGTCCAAAGCTATTGCGGTTAAATCCAATCCAGTTGCAGATGGATCCTAAGGGCTCAATCAATGGCCTTTGGGTAGGAAGTTGTTGAAGATATCCCACCAACTCACTCTGGTTAGCATCACCTAGCAAGGGTGCTGAGCCCACTATATTTGATTCACCACCAGGAGCTGGTCTGTGAAACCAGAGACTCTAGGTCCACCGCCGTATGGGGACCATACTACCCAGTGGTTGTCGCCAATGTTAGCCGATATTTCCGCACGAAAAATTGGGCTAATATTGAAGTTTAAACTTCGCAAAACTGAAAAAATCCGACATGTGAAATCCGATTATTAAAAAAATTTGGCACAAATTTGCCTTAATTTTGGGTCCTAGCCCCCCCCCCCCCTAAAGTGGCTAGACATGGTAAAAAATAGACTTTTGTAATGGTCTTAAGAACCGTCAAAAAAATATTTTCTGGTCAAGTTTTGTAAGACCAGCCAAGAGTGCCGGTCCACCTAGAACTGGGTCCCAGCCCACCCTAAATGAGGCTAGAGCAAATTTTGCGACCTTAGAAGTGGTCGATAAATATTTTACGAATTTTCAAAAAAAATGGCCAGTTGTAAAAAAATAGTCGGTATGACCGTGCTAAAATCTCACCATGTACTGAGTCCATTTTGTATTAATATATGATCACTTAGTGTATTTTCAGAGAAACCGTGTTGTCGTGGGAGCCCTAGTCATGAATGCCGAAAAAGACAACCACAAAAGAAAAAACCGAGAAAGAAAAGTTTCGGGTAAAAACGGGACCGCGAAATATGGATTTAGTGTCAAGGAATCACAAAAACCCTAACGACAGTTTGGGCAATTTACGGGCAATTAACGAAATGTGCGGGCTGTGGCTACCCAACAGACCAAAAATCTAGAAAAATAAACAATAGGCGCACACCCCTTGAAAAATCGAAGAAGGGCAAAAAACTAAGGTACCCAAATTAAAATGAAGGCCGCATATTAAAAATAGGGGTTGAAAAAGGGCCTCACCCAAAATTTGGATAATAAATGCCAAAACACCTTGGAGGCTAACAAAATTGGGAGGTACACCCACTAGCCTTTGACATTTTGGCCTTCTCGGGTGTACAAAAGGAGAAACTTGAATGGTCTCTCTAGCCTTTGACAAAAATGAAAATATTTGTAGATTGTCAAAAGGAATGGCATCCGAGAATGAATATGATCCAAAAGAGGTATTCATACAAATTTCAGTTTCGGTTTGAATTCATCAATGCCTTTTCTCGCAATAACTACAATATTAGATTCAATGTTTCAGCTATTTCGAAAGTTGAAAGCCGAGGGTCTTTTTCGAAGACCTCTTCATCCATGAAAAAAATATATCCCACGACAAAATAAATGTTGAACTCCTGTGGGGTCGATCCAAACATGTACAAGGAAGACTTCCAAACAAATTTAGCTTTTAGCAGGTTCATTGAACAAAAGAAGCACAAAAGAGATGAATACATGAATCAAAGATCCAGTTGAAGGTATTATTCTTTTGTAACATTGTAACATTTTATTTTTCTAAACGTTCACTTTCGCTCAGCTACTACATAAAGTACCAATGTTAAATAGATCTTTTTGAATGTCGTCGTTATTTCAGGGTTTTTAAAACATCTACATAACATATTCTCCGTAAACATCCCTGCAACAATCACAACAAATCAACCAACGATACAATATTTCGACGCCATGTTAAATAAGAATTATTACACGGCGAGAAATCTTTACTTCGGCTACAAGATTCCAATCGATGATTGGAAAGAAATAAGTCATGCCGAACCGAACGCAATCACGATGGATTTGGGGGAAAAAATGGACCACTTGTCAGATGATGGTACGAAGCTAACAGATGATCTGATTCAAATTGACACGGCTTTGGAGATTTTGAAAGGCGAAGTTTTTACAATGATCACAAATTGAGTAAGTGTCTATTGACATCCACATTTTTTTTACGTGTATGATTGTAAGTAATCATTTTAAACTCATTACATATTAATATGAAATTCCTAGCAGGAAGAATTTTCTCGATCGGTAGTGCCATCTACATCCAATACGCAAGTGAATTTGAATTTGAACTCCCCACAGCCCTGCTGCGGCCATTTGCGATAGAAAATCAGCAATTTGAGCCCTCTACGAACTGCCGAGGGCCTGTCTGATGATTTTTGGAAAATGCCCACAACCTACTTGCGGCATGTTTTACCTGAAACAAGTCTTTACGGACCTGCTCACTACCTGCGGCTCCTCTGTGCGTCGAATCGGTGACTTGCGACTTGTTTTACTTGTAACAATTCGGGTTTTTGGGCTGGTTTTCTGCCTGCGGCCTGCAACAGCACATATGCGGCCTGCCTTCCCTCTGTTCTTGCTGCCTGCGGCCAACCATGCCTTCACTAACCTGTTTGCGACCTTCTGAGCAACGCCCACAGCCAAAAATCAGCATTTTGGGGCCTTGGATCGCTGCCCACAGACTGTGCGGCTTGTTTTGCTTGCTGTGGCCCTGCCTACCTGCTGTTTTTTGCAGGCCCTACCTGCTGTTGCGCCGGTGCCTCAAAGGGCGCTGGGACTTGAGCGGTTTCCCCAACACGTGCTTAAGTCTAACATTCATCCATCATGCACTTACGTAAAAGCCAACTCAAATACGTAACAAGCTTAACCATTCGGATTTAAGAAAACTGGAATCCCAACCAACCCGAAAGCCAACTCAGAATCCGTCCCCAAAAGGTAACCAAAGGCAAAGACAAACCACACATGAAACCCAAGGCATAGTGGTCGCCAAACTAACCAATTGGCATAGCGGCAAGCCCCATGTCGATGACAGGGACCCTTAGGCGCCAGCGACGCAAAAAGGTTTTAGTAAGGGTCCTTCCACTTGGACCAGTCCCGAAGGCTACAGAATCTGAATACATTGCAGGCTCTCAAGCTACAAAAGAGACAATTTGGTTGAGAAATTTATTGTCTGATATTGGTCTCAAACAATCTGCTCCAACAATTATTCAGTGCGACAATCAAAGTGCTATTGCATTATCAATCAATTCTAGATTTCACTCTAGGAGCAAGCAGATCGAGATTAAGTACCACTACCTCAAGAGCACAATGCTCAACAAGGAGGTTAAGTCTGAAATTTTGCAGAACCCGATTCATGGCAGCTGATATACTTACAAAAGGGTAAAATCATGAAGCACACAAGAATTTATGTGCTATCTTGAATTTGAAAATCAAGGCATTACAGGATCCAAATTAAGGGGGGTGTTAGATTTCTATCCTCTCCATCCCTATCTCTCTATTAATCTGGATCTATTCACTAAGTTATTGTAAATATTTGTACAGTCGTATACTCTGCAGAAATATATTCGTTTTCTGACAGTTTGTAGAATATCGACACCAGAAGATCGACTTCTAGATTTCTCCTCATGTTCAATAATGGTCCAATATTTTGGAACAGTAAAAAAAAGACCTCCATTACAATGTCATCTACAGAATCTGAATACATTGCAGCCTCTCAAGCTACAAGAGAGACAATTTGGTTGAGAAATTTATTGTCTGATATTGGTCTCAGACAATCTCCTCCAACAATTATTCAGTGCGACAATCAAAGTGCTATTGCATTATCAATCAATCCTAGATTTCACTCTAGGAGCAAGCAGATCGAGATTAAGTACCACTACATCAAGAGCACAATGCTCAACAAGGAGGTAAGTCTGAAATTTTGCAGAACCCGATTCATGGCAGCTGATATATTTACAAAAGGGTAAAATAATGAAGCACACAAGAATTTATGTGCTATCTTGAATTTGAAAATCAAGGCGTTACAGGATCCAAATTAAGGGGGGTGTTAGATTTCTATCCTCTCCATCCCTATCTCTCTGTTAATCTGGATCTATTCACTTAGTTATTGTAAATATTTGTACAGTCGTATACTCTGCAGAAATATATTCGTTTCCTGACAGTTTGCATAATATCGACACCAGAAGATCGACTTCTAGATTTCTCTTCATGTTCAATAATGGTCCAATATCTTGGAACAGTAAAAACAGACCTCCATTACAATGTCATCTACAGAATCTGAATACATTGCAGCCTCTCAAGCTACAAAAGAGACAATTTGGTTGAGAAATTTATTGTCTGATATTGGTCTCAGACAATCTCCTCCAACAATTATTCAGTGCGACAATCAAAGTGCTATTGCATTATCAATCAATCCTAGATTTCACTCTAGGAGCAAGCAGATCGAGATTAAGTACCACTACATCAAGAGCACAATGCTCAACAAGGAGGTAAGTCTGAAAGTTTGTAGAACCCGATTCATGGCAGCTGATATATTTACAAAAGGGTAAAATCATGAAGCGCACAAGAATTTATGTGCTATTTTGAATTTGAAAATCAAGGCGTTACAGGATCCAAATTAAGGGGGGTGTTAGATTTCTATCCTCTCCATCCCTATCTCTCTGTTAATCTAGATCTATTCACTAAGTTATTGTAAATATTTGTACAGTCGTATACTCTGCAAAAATATATTCGTTTCTTGACAGTTTGCATAAATACAAAAGAATCGGTGACAATGTTTCCTCGATTGTTCGGACACCTTCGACTATTCGGCCATCCTCGATTATTTGGGTATTCCTTGATTGTTCGGCCATGCTCTACCTCAGACCATCTGACCAGACTCGATAGCCTCAAGAAACAAACAACTTGAGAGCAACAAAACTCTACAACAACTTGGGAGAATGAGGGAAAGGAAGTGAACATACCTCCTTTATCCCCCTCCCCAAAGCTCCTCTCCACCCTCATGCAAAAAAGGACAGGTGGGGCCCAAGAAAGGCCCCATTTGTCCTTCTTGGCCTTTCTAGCCATGTGGGGCCACCCAAAGGTGCCTCATGGCTCACGGACCCCAAAGGATTATAAAATTAGACTTAGGCTCTTTCTCACACCTCCAACTCCAACATACCATAGCTCTCTCCACTCCTTTGGAGATCTGTAGGTTAAGAGAGGAGGAAGTAAATAGTATGGCCTAAGAAAGACAGGCCTCCAAGATTCAACTTCAAATACTTTCTTTTAAGATTTTTTAATCTTAAGGTTAAAAGTTTAAATTAATAAGTCTTAAACTTTGAAACTTAGCATAAAGTATTATTGCTTATGCTTAGATTCTTAGACTTACTTTAGATGAAGGTAGGAGAGATGGGCTTGAAACCAAAATGTTTAAAAAAAAAGTTTTTGTTTATAGAGAGAGGATCTGTCCCGCGGACAGTAGCTATGCCATAGATGCGCCAGGCAAAAAAAAAGTTTCATTGAAGAAGAAAGGCAATAGGAAAGGCCCTGCCTCTCGTGCAGATCACAAAGAGAAGTTACAGGCCAGCGAGCCTTAAGGTTCTCAAAGAGAAAGTTTTGATACAAAGAAAAAAGTTTAAAGGATGATTAAAAATTTAAAAGGGTGTTTTAACCATCCTACAAACAAGTTGTTTTTGTTTTTGTCTTAACAACTTATTATCTCAAAGTTTAAGGTTATCAACAAAAGTGTAAACTAAACTTTTGCTAAACCTTTTTCTTCCCTTTATTTTTTTTTATGCAAACCAAGTTTGTAAGGCTTGAATTAAAAAAATCACAAACCAACCTTTATTCAAAACTTACTTGAACAAGGATTAAAAAAAAATAGCCACATTTCACTAAAGGGAATACCAAACCGCGAAGACACCAAAAAGGAATGTGTGCACCTTAAGGAAATCAACGGCTCTGATACCAACTGTTACAACTCCCTAGGATCATCGA
The DNA here is from genome assembly GCA_029204225.1 of Diphasiastrum complanatum. Lineage (NCBI taxonomy): Eukaryota > Viridiplantae > Streptophyta > Lycopodiopsida > Lycopodiales > Lycopodiaceae > Diphasiastrum > Diphasiastrum complanatum. The sequence goes on along the minus strand of CM055107.1, from coordinate 40,427,454 downwards.
CTGCCTTGAAGGTTTCGCATATTCCATACCAGTGACGACGCACCGTAACCGCCCAACTGTAGGGTCACAACTGACCCACCCCCATGCACTGGAGCTATCGACATAATCATGCCCAGTCAAGCCTCCTATGATAACTGGCGTCCCATACCACCAGCCATCGCACTTGGCTCTCCCTAGCATACATCTCCTAGCCTGGAGATACATCCTGGCTCATGCATGTGCTCTCCATCCACCAACTCCCGGGTAGACTGAGTGAATGGCAAAAGGAAACCCCACCACTAAATAGGAATAGCACAGTGGGTCCCATCAAGCACAGTCCTGCCGATGACACGTGACCACCTAGGATGGTGACGCGTGGCACCCAAATATGTCAAAAACTCCAGTCTTGCGTCATGCCCCTTGCGAGGCTGTCATTGAAGGGCGTACCGTTATGGTACATAACATTTACCTTGAACACCACATGCAATTATCTTGGTGTTGATTTGCGTGATTGGATGCCACTATTGTCATATAAATCGTTCAAAGGATTGAGTAATAACGTATGTTGTTACAAAAGTTGGGCTTTGTTTTTATATATTAAAAAAGGAAGGAGGGTTATGCTAAGCACACTTTATGGCTTGACCGTGTATTAGATATGATGGGAATAGTCGGTTGATTGATCTAGGGAATGAGCATGCCTTTTGTGATATATTTTAAATAATGATGAACGAATAACATAGGTAATGCAATCGAAAGTAAACTTCTAAGGTAAGTTACAAATTATTGCATGGTTACGTAAAATTTCATGCTACAAAAAAATAAATGGGTGACACCCACCTCGATCTCCTTGAAACACAAGAGCGAGGCCTTTCGTCTGGATAGTTGAAACACACCACCCTAGCTAGGAATCAACAAACAATAATTTACTCACCTAGTTCACATCTCTTTCTGAGTGGCTCAGTGAAACATTTTGTGAAGAATTGCCAAAAATTGGCAAATCTAGCTTGATCAAAAACCATGTAGAACATTGTAAATATTGTGTATAATTGGGTTCCACACATGTAAGGCCAAGATGTCACGTGGCAACCCACTCCTAATGTAGTTTAGGTCAAGTCAAGAGAGTTGGTCATGTCTATTTGGTGGTCATACCTACTTTATAGGACCCTACACCTAAGTTTAAGGTGAAAATTTGACTAGCTACCTACCAAGCATAAGTCTAGGATCTAGGCTAGGGTTTCACTTTAGGTCAAGAAGAGTGAGTTAACTTCCTTATTACATGCTGGAAATCCACCTAACTTCAAGAAGGAAGTCGAATTTGCTATGTATTCCCTCTTTCCATAGTGAGAAGATAGAAAATTTTTGAAGCTCATTGACAATCTCAAGCTAGTTCACTATGTACATTGAGTTTTTGTGATCCAATTCGATTTCTACTTGTTTCTCAGGTTGAAGGTCATACTACATCCTGTAGTACACATGTGTGGGCTCAGATTTCAATGTTTATCAATGCTTTTGATTGTTAATGCTTGTTGTTTGTCAAGTTGTCAATCTAGATCAACTTTTTTGTGTCTAGTTTTTTTATAGATTGTTAAGCAAGCATCCAATCACTCTTGTGGATATTTTGTAGATCCATTTATGGTCCTAAAGTACAGTACTTTCACATGGTATCAGAGCCAAGTACAAGAGCATAAGCCATTGATCTAATGCAAATCCATTTTAGCAAGTTTTGGTGCTAAAAACTAGTATTGAGAGGGCAAGCTAGAATTTTGATTTTGGTGAGGAGATTTGATCCCAAACTTGGTAGGGGTCCAAATCCGTACTATCCACATGTGTGGGCACCTCTGAACCTGCATTTAATGCATGGTATTCATTTGATCCAAAGAAATTCAATTTGTGAGCTTTTGATGTAATTTTTGGTGGAAATCTTAGGATAAGCTACCAAGATTAAGTGCCATTGATTAGATTTGACATAGGGTCATGAGATCTAATTAATCTAGGCTGAAATCTGGTCCTCTAAACTTGTTTTACAGGTCTTGAAAGTACATCAAAAAGTGTGGGAGATTTAGTCATGTTTTTGTCCAAAAATAGCCAAAACTGACAAGATTTGATTGTAAGTAGATTTCACATCATCTTATCTTCATTCCAAATTTGTGAGGGAGTGCTAGAACTGAGATTATTTAGTTGGATTGGAAATCTAATTTGAGTGAAAAACTACAAAAGAGAGACCTTAGTGAGTTTCTAGAGACAATCAAATCCATTTCTTGGCAAGATTTGTTTAAAAGTAGTTTTCACTTCATCTTATCTTCATTTCAGCTTTGTGAGGGAGTGATAGAACTGTGATTATAAGTCCATTTGTTGGATTAGAAATCAAATTTGAATGAAACACTGCAAGTGTGAGACCTTTGTGAGTTTCAAGTCAATCAAATCTATTTCTTATTTGTAGAACTCACTAGTAAGATGGGATCTGCTGGAGCATACCTTCTAGAAGCTAGTGAGAGATTGAATTCTACAAATTATGCTATTTGGAAGGTTAGGATGGAGTCACTCTTGGTGCTCCAAGACCTTTATGAGTTCTTGATTGAAGATGAAGATGAACCTCTAGGTGCACATGAGTTAGCTAGATACAAGAAGAGATCTAGGCTTGCACTTTGTTGTGTGAAGATGAATGTGAGCAATGATTTGTTGAGAGAAGAATCAGCTTGTACTAGTGCTAAAGAAGCTTGGGAGTCTTTAAAATCAATCTATGAGTCTAGCAACACTTCTAGAGTTCTTATGCTTAGAAATCAAATTTTGCAAAGCATGAGGAGAAGTGAGGAGAGTGCACGGGATTATGTACTCAGAATCAAATCTCTAAATAGGGAGTTGGCTTCCATTGGAGAGAAGATTCATGATGGAGAGCTTGTACAAATTGTCCTTAATGGTCTAGGAGATGACTTTGCAAATTTGGTCCAAAGTTTTGCCATCCAAGACACTTTGCCCACTATAGAAAAACTTCACAGTGTATTAGTGGCTGAAGAGTGTAGGATGCTCCATGCAAAATCTAAGATGAATTCCTTGTCTTTGCAGGATGGTGATGAGAAAACCAATTTCTCATTCAAGAGCAAAAAGAAGACCAATGGAAAGAAGAAACATCCAAAGGAGGCCAAAGAAGAGGATGATGCATCAAGCTCAAAGGACAAGTCAAAGCATAAATGCTTCTTTTGTGGAAAGAAAGGGGCATTATGCATCTGAATGCTACAAGAGGCTAAGAGCACAAGTGGAGGAGGACAAACAAGGAAACCTTACAAAGGAGGAGGAGGAGGAGGAGGATGAAGTAGATGTATTCTCGATGGCATCTACATCCTCGCCAACAAACAAGAGCAATTCAAGAGACAATTGGTGGATCGACAGTGGGGCTAGCTCCCACATGTCTTGTGAAAAAGACTTTTTTTCAACCTTACACTCTTTCAATGCTACTAAAAGGTTTGTCTTTACTGCAAATAATGAAGAGTGTAGGATAGATGGTGTTGGCACCATCTCTTTGTGTCTAGAATCCTCAAAATACATGGATCTAGAAAATGTCCTTTATGTACCATCAATCATCAAGAATATGCTTCGTGTTGGTCTACTCTTAGAAAGTGGCTTGAATGTCCACTTTAAGCATGGTGTTTGATCCAAATGAAACCAAATCAATTTCTACTTGTTTCTCAGGTTGAAGGCCGTACTACAGCCTGTAGTACACACGTGTGGGCTCGGATTTCAATGTTTATCAATGCTTTTGATTGTTAATGCTTGTTGTTTGTCAAATTGCCAATCTAGATCAACTTTTTTGTGTCTAGTTTTTTGATAGATTGTTAAGCAAGCATCCAATCACTCTTGTGGATCTTTTGTAGATCCATTTATGGTCCTAAAGTACAGTACTTTCACACATTTGACCTCGGTATAGGAAATCACTTAGAGGGCCAAAAGACAAGTCCCTTTGACCCCAACTAGCATGGCTACTGATGGTAAGAAATACTCATGAAATACTTGCAATTACTACCCAAGGTCAACTAAGTAATTGTCACATCGTAAAATAACTTGGGTCTCAGATATTGTTGGCCAATGATAGTATCAACTTGCTTGAGACCTTTAAAGTAGATCATCCTTGAGAAGGAAATCTCATGTCATGACTTTAATCACACCTCATTCCACCCCCTTGACAAGGAAAAATATTTACCCAAACTACAAATGGAACCTCAAGATTTGTTGATAGGAGATTTGTAGCACAAACATTCAAAGACGTGGGCCCCTAAATTTAAAGATGTAGGCTTCATCATCTAGGGGCATTCTCACCTCACCCAAGGAAAAAAAAACAAGACCTAAAATCTAAAAACAATCTCTATAGAGAGTCATGTCATCCACGAAGAAGAAAAAGTAACACCCCTAAAATTAAGGACTATGTGTCCCACATCTAAAGTCAGGCCTAAGAAATTAAGGGACATCCCCACAAGTTAAAGGTCATTCCTTAAAGCACTTAGAGACATGTTTCGTCGAACCTCGGACCTCTCAAGTTCCTTCAATTAAAAATCAAGACCCTAACGATAAAGGACAAGGTCCCTAGAATCTAGATCGTAGTTGAATCCAAGATGAATCTCTTGTCTAGGGTAGGAATTATCCACTTTGTGTTGGAACCTTGAAACAAAACCACCATCTATTGCTAGGAGAGTTGTTTGTGCACATGGAACAACATATCTAAACTTGTTCATGCAATCTTTAGGCTAATTGCACCACCTATGTTAGGCCGGTAGCCACACACACAACCTTAGTAGATCTGTCGAGAGTTGAAGTCTGGCTTATGAGTTTGCTAAGAGTAGGGTTTAAAGTTTAGCTACCAATAATATAAAGCATCAAATTCAAGAAACAAACATTTAGACATAAAAGAGGGCTGGAGGATCAAGCAAGATTAAAGTTCGTAAGAATCATGAGTGCACTTTACTCACATGAATGCTACTCTAATATGATATCATCTCATCAAAAATGTATCTTGGCAAAAGCTTGAGCTATTTTTTCAGATAGTGGGCATTCTCAATCAACAATAAATAAGCCAACTAACTGCAAGGAGGAGTGTAGGACTGCAGAAGCAAGAGCAAAGGCAACAAAAACGTAGGAAAAGAACTACTGCATGTGAAAAAACCAGATCCAAAGTGGATCTAGCTTTGATCTTTAGCCTAATTCATTGCACAAAACATTGAATTGATTATATGTAGAAAAACAAATTTTCTAGCTTGCTAGAATCAGTGAAATCAGGCATAAAAGATAACTATGGCTAAAAATAGATCAAGTACTATCCAAATCACTACTTGCAGTCCTGTACTACAATCCATACAATACCATTAACAATAATTAATCATCACCTACAAGCAAACATCAATCTATGCACAATAATACTACACAACGTAGTGAAACACCGAAAGCAGACAATAGAATCACTCAAAAAAGATCTCCAAAGATGGAGTGAACAATGGCTAGTGTTCTCCATGCCTTTCCTACTAATACTCTTGGAAAATGAGTCTCTCTCCTCTCTCTAAGTGCCCTAACCCTAGCTTATCCACCACTTAGTACAAAACTGCCAAAATATGACTAAATGCAATGTATGACTTCAAATTAAGCCTTCTATAGACCTCCAAATTGTTAAAATTGAAAAACAATCCATATTGATGTTTTGGCTTGCTACAAATGTTGTACCATGCAAGTATGTAGCTCATAAATGCAAAATGCCAAGTTTAGCCTAGATAAAACTCGAGCTACATGGTTATCTAATATCTAGATTGAAGAATACAACTTGCATATAGTTTGTAGACATTAAATTAGCGAAGTCATGTTTGTAGAAACTCGTGGCAATTCACATGCATTAATTGTAAGTGATCCATAGTGACATGCAAAGCATGCACAAAGTGTAATGGACACATGCGTGATGATTTGTACTTTGTTAGTTAGAACTAGCACACTTGTAAAAAGTTGGTAGAATTTCATGCATGAAAAGTGACAAATGTCACATAGACTCTAGATGTCATTTTGTAATGAATGGATGTGGTTCTACCTCGAGCTACCTCAAACTCCATAAATATGTGTAGCTCTCCTCACAATCAATGATGAAGAACCAAAGTTTTGTAGCTATCTCATGTCATTTTGGATCTAAACTATTTTGCTTGTTATCTCTCTACTTTTCTCTCTCTAACTCGTGTTGAAGCTAATGCTTATACAATAATGTCTTGTACTTTTGCTCATTATTGATTCATTGCTATCATATTCAGTTGCTTAGCATGCTAGATTGTGGTTAAGCCATTTCTTCTGAACTAGATCTTGCTAATCAATCTAGAATCAGGTTACTGTGCTAATCACAAAGCTTAATTAGATCAATCATACTTGTGGACATTCCCCACACGTGTGAAATCTGAAAATTTTGTCAAATTTTGACACTTTGAGAACCTTTCAAAAATAATAATGTTACTATTTTAGGCCTCTACACGTGGGAAAACTTATCTCTAAGTTTACTTATGAGTTTTGGCCTCAAATTGCCAACAATAGTCAAGTAGTAAGTTGACAAATTTTCACACTGCACACACCCAGATAGAAAGAACAAAAACCCACCACCACATCACGGCATGGAGTAGGAGCATCCATGGCCAAGGGACAGACAACTACAAAACCAAAGGAGAGCACGACAATCAGACAAGGGCCAAGGGTCAACCAAGGAGAAGAACAAGCACTAGCATCCAAAAACAAACTAAAAGAAGACATCAAAAGAAGGCGAAAAAACTAAGCCCAGACACAACCATAAAAGACTCAAGGCAACGACACAGAGACAATACAACAATAAAGTACCAAGAACATACTATAGAGCAAAAATTAAAACATGTTGTAGAAGTTAACGGCCTAGGAGTAAGTGCTTGTATTTGTTTCAGGAAAATTTTAACCGACAAAAAGCAAACATCGAAAACAAATCCAATTGTCATTGTTACTAATGTAACAAGCTAAAAAATTCTTATATATCGTCAAGTCTCAAGTCTAGGGAAACAATTCAAGATAGTGATGTAAATATAGCACAAAGTGCATGACAAACTACACACTCTGTTAAGTACAAAACAACAGTATCTACTTAGCATTTACTTGAAACGCATAACATTAATCCATGTTTAGAAAAAAAATTGCGAGACATTTAAAAAACAATACACATCTTAGAAGCAAGTAGGCGTTTGGCCCCAGTGCGTTGACACCCACGCATTTTTTTGCCAGTGCCCGTAGGAAATTAGTGCCCGTCTCATCGATGCCCGAAAAAATGGTGCGGAGCGGCGCCAAGGGGACAGATTTTTCCCGGGGCAAAGTGGCACCAAATTTTTCACTGGGCCGGAGCCGAAGCCCAAGCACGTGCTCTAAACGCCCGGCGGGTATATGTGTGTGTGTGTGTGTGTGTGTGTGTGTGTGTGTGTGTGAGAGAGAGAGAGAGAGAGAGAGAGAGAGGCATTTGATGTCATTAAGCACACAATAGAGATTTGGAAATGAAGCTAAATAATCTATGACTCACACTTTGAAAACAAGGTATACTATTTCCCAAACAAAGGGCTACAAATTAATTGTTGGGTAGGGATCGTACCAAGAATCAATGAAAATTAGTCTTACAATAAAGTTAGTCCACTTTCATTAGTCTTACAATAAAGTTAGTCCACTGCAACATCAACTTAAACTGTGGGTGTATTCCGCAGCAATGGTGGTGGCCCACAGATCCAAGGGTGGGGCAATGGTAGCACTGTTTTGAAAAACAGAAAAACAGTGTTGCCATTGCCCATCTCCATTAGGGGCACTGCCCACTCCATGGTAGTGGTGGTGCAAAATAAGCTGCTCCCAACCTAAAACCTCAAAAGCAAAAATGGACAGAAAATGGGGGTCAAAGACTTGTATTGTCTTCAAAAGACTCATCAACCTTGACCGTCACTGTGAAGTTAAAAGTGTGACAACCGAGGCTGCCAAAAAACTCCCAAATCAAGCCTTCTGCCTGCTGTCCAAATAAGCTAGTTGCAATCGCTTTTTTCAACTTATCATCACCAATAATCTCCACAGGAACAGAAGCCATCCTTGAGATGGTGGTATCTGTTTACATCCATCACACTGATGTCGCGCCCGAAAATTTTTGAGCTGATCTTTGTGGCATTGTGACAGTCAACGCAGACCCGAAGATTCTTTTTGATGCGAATAGGTGTCCCAGAAGGCGTGTTGACGAGCCCAAAAGCAATGGCCAGCTTCTCACTATGTCGACACAAAATATTCTCCTTCTCCTCGTCCTCCAGATCATCCAGCACAAAGCTTAAATCAGGTTCATACCCTGCCTTCTTCATCAACCCCACCAATCTATCCAGTTCTCCTTGCTTTGTGGATGAGTTGCATCACCTACAACAAAGGCATGCAGCTGGTTATCAACTTCGATCCAACTGCACCCAGGCATTTTTTTCGCACCTGCCTCCTTCATTTCATTTCTGATCTTAGCTAACTCATCCTTCCTACCAGCACCTGCATAGATGTTTGATAGCAGCACGTAAGGTGCAGCATTTTTTGGTTCCAACTTCACGACACGATCAAAGGCACGTCTTCCTATCTCCGCATGGCCATGGTTTCTAGCAGCACCAAGCAAAGTCATCCAAACCACACTATTAGGCTGAATTGGCATTTTGTTGATAAAGATCTCAGCATCGGCCAAGCACCCTGCACGCCCTAGAAGATCAACCATACATGCATAGTGTTCCTTGGTTGGTGTGACACCATGAGTTTTACACATGGAATCAAAGACATAACAACCTTGATCTACTAGGCCAGAATGGGCACATGCAGAAAGAACACTAATATATGTGACCTCATTAGGTTTCGTGCCATCCCTCTGCATTTGCTCAAACAGAGCAAGGGCCTCCTGGGCAATGCCATTGTGTGCATATCCCGCAATCATTGCATTCCATGAAACCACATTCCGTTCACTCATGTTGTCGAACAGCTCCTGGGCGTCCTCTGTGCAGCCACATTTTGCATACATGTCAACAAGGGTGTTCCCCACAACCACATCCGACTGAAAACCTCTTTTTATGATCTCGGAGTGGAGCTGTTTGCCCTGTTCCAGGGCTGCTAGGCTGGCACATGCTTTTAGGAGAAGAACGAACGTGACATTATCTGGCTGCACACCTTCCTGTTTCATTTGCTCATATAGAGCAAGGGCCTCCTTGCCAAGCCCATTCTGTGCATATCCCGCAATCATCGCAGTCCATGAAACCACATCTGGTTCACTCATGCTATCGAACAGCTCACGGGCGTCCTCTGTGCACCCGCATTTGGCATACATGTCAACAAGGGTGCTGCCTACAACCACATCCGACTGAACGCCTCGTTTTATGATCTCGGAGTGAAGCTGTTTGCCCTGTTCCAGGGCTGCTAGGTTGGCACATGCGTTTAGGAGAAGAGCGAACGTGACATTGTCTGGCTGCACGCGTTCCTGTTTCATTTGCTCATACAGAGCAAGGGCCTCCTTGCCAGGCCCATTCTGTGCATATCCCGCAATCATCGCATTCCATGAAACCACATTCCGTTCACTCATATTGTCGAACAGTTCACGGGCGTCCTCTGTGCACCCGCATTTTGCATACATGTTAACAAGGGTGCTTCCCACAATCACATCCGACTGAAAGCCTCTTTTTATGATGTCGGAGTGGAGCTGTCTGCCCTGTTCCAGGGCTGCTAGCCTGGCACATGCTTTTAGGAGAGGAACGAACAGAACCTTGTCTGGTGCTAAGCCTGTCTCTTGCATTTGGTGAAATAAATTCATAGCCTCCTCAACTTCTCCACTATCAGCATATGCTGAGATGATAGCAGTCCACGAATACACATCGTGTTGAGGCATGTTGCTGAATACTTTGTGTGCATGCAGCACACTACCGCATTTGGAGTACATGCGAACAAGGTTGTTTGCTAAGAAAATATTTGAATCAAGTATACTTTGGACTATAAGGGCATGCACTTGCTTGCCCTCCGCCAGGGCCTTCCTTCTGGAACACCCCTTCAAAACGCAAACATAGGCTTCAATTGCAGGTTTAGTAGTTTGCTGGACCATAAGCTCCAACATATGTAGGGCCTCTTTCAAGCGTCCCTCCTCACAGAGTTTGCTCAGCTTATCACCATTGCAAAATGAATCGGGCACCCTGCACGATTCATATAATGATGATAAAGAAATATGAACAAGTGTCAATTTTGAAAGAGCAAGAAAAAGGAGGACATGTGGTAGTCTCACACCCGGACCTAGAGCTGCACATTCCACACTGAGATTAACACCATACCGTGATCTCAATCCATCACCAGATTGTATATGACCCAATGTCATAGAAGCCATCTTTTCTTTTACCCAGGAGGGATTCAACGAACCATCACCCCATAGGCCGTCAAGCGTCCTCTTATGTTTAAAGTCTGGGTGCTTTGGAGTTTTCTGCATAACATTATACAATCACAGTCAAAGCTTTAACTTAAGGAAAACGACTACACTAAGCAATCGACCTCATACCCATAATATCATAGCAACAATAAAATTCAAGTGAGAGGTGACAATAAAATTTAAAGCAAGTGCAGCCTGAAATGGGGCGCACCTTAGTCAATCTATTGTCCCACCACTGAGATGGATCTGAGAAAAACTCCTGCCATAGCTGCTCCACTCTAACTAGTCTGCCTGGATGCCCTAAGGGTAAACCAAAATGCATCAGAAACATGATTAAGGATTGTCGATGTGGCTTTAAGCATCTCAGCAAATTCATCTCCTCCCTCAACCAAGGAGTGCTAGAGAGTTAAAAAGAGTATGACAGAAATAATAAGCATACCCGATCCCCGAGGTGTTGAAAAAGCGGATGGCTTCCGTTGTTGAAATTTTAGTCTGCCACGAACCCAATGAGGATTGAACCGATTGTCGATCCACAGTGCCTTCTTGCCAAGCCCATTCTGTGCATATCCCGCAATCATCGCAGTCCCTGAAACCACATCTGGTTCACTCACGTTATCGAACAGCTCACGGGCGTCCTCCGTGCACCCGCATTTGGCATACATGTCAACAAGGTTGCTGCCTACCACGACATCCGACAGAAAGCCTCGTTTTATGATCTCGGAGTGAAGCTCTTTGCCCTGTTCAAGGGCTGCTAGGTTGGCACATGCGTTTAGGAGAAGAGCGAACGTGACATTGTCTGGCTGCACGCCTTCCTGTTTCATCTGCTCATACAGAGCAAGGGCCTCCTTGCCAAGCCCATTCTGTGCATATCCCGCAATCATCGCATTCCATGAAACCACATCTCGTTCACTCATGTTGTCGAACAGCTCCCGGGCGTCCTGTGTGCAGCCGCATTTTGCATACATGTCAACAAGGGTGCTGCCTACAACCACATCCGACTGAAAGCCTCTTTTTATGATGTCGGAGTGGAGCTGTCTGCCATTTTCCAGGGCTGCTAGGCTTGCACATGCTTTTAGGAGAAGGACGAACGTGACATTGTCTGGCTGCACGCCTTCCTGTTTCATTTGCTCATACAGAGCAAGGGCCTCTTTGCCAAGCCCATTCTGTGCATATCCCGCAATCATCGCATTCCATGAAACCACATTCCGTTCACTCATATTGTCGAACAGTTCACGGGCGTCCTCTGTGCACCCGCATTTTGCATACATGTTAACAAGGGTGCTTCCCACAATCACATCCGACTGAAAGCCTCTTTTTATGATGTCGGAGTGGAGCTGTCTGCCCTGTTCCAGGGCTGCTAGCCTGGCACATGCTTTTAGGAGAGGAACGAACAGAACCTTGTCTGGTCCTAAGCCTGTCTCTTGCATTTGGTGAAATAAATTCATAGCCTCCTCAACTTCTCCGCTATCAGCATATGCTGAGATGATAGCAGTCCATGAATACACATCGTGTTGAGGCATGTTGCTGAATACTTTGTGTGCATGCAGCACACTACCGCATTTGGAGTACATGCGAACAAGGTTGTTTGCTAAGAAAATATTTGAATCAAGTACACTTTGGACTATAAGGGCATGCACTTGCTTGCCCTCCGCCAGGGCCTTCCTTCTGGAACACCCGTTCAAAAGGCAAACATAGGCGTGAATTGGAGGTTTAGTAGTTTGCTGGACCATAAGCTCCAACATATGTAGGGCCTCTTTCAAGCGTCCCTCCTCACAGAGTTTGCTCAGCTTATCACCATTGCAAAATGAATCGGGCACCCTGCACGATTCATATAATGATGATAAAGAAATATGAACAAGTGTCAATTTTGAAAGAGCAAGAAAAAGGAGGACATGTGGTAGTCTCACACCCGGACCTAGAGCTGCACATTCCACACTGAGATTAAAACCATACCATGATCTCAATCCATCACCAGATTGTATATGACCCAATGTCATAGAAGCCATCTTTTCTTTTACCCAGGAGGGATTAAGCGAACCATCAACCCATAGGCCGTCAAGCGTCCTCTTATGTTTAAAGTCCGGGTGCTTTGGAGTTTTCTGCATAACATTATACAAACCCGTCAAAGCTTCAACTTAAGGAAAACGACTACACTAAGCAATCGGCCTCATGCCCATAATATCATAGCAACAATAGAATTCAAGTGAGAGGTGATTAGCCAAAGCAAATGCAGCCCGAAATGAGGCGCACCTTAGTCAATCTATTGTCCCACCACTGAGATGGATCTGAGAAAAACTCCTGCCAGAGCTGCTCCACTCTAACTAGTCTGCGTGCACGCCCTAAGGGTAAACCAAATGCATCAGAAACATGATTAAGGATTGTCGATGTGGCTTTAAGCATCTCAAATTCATCCACCTCCTCAGCCACGGAGTGCTGGCGAGTTAAAAAGAGTATGACAGAAATAATAAGCATACCCGAGCCCCGAGGTGTTGAAAAAGCGGATGGCTTCTGTTGTTGAAATTGTAGTCTGCCACGTACCCAATGAGGATTGAACCGATTGTTGATCCACAGTGCCTCCTTTCTGGTAACGTCCATCCGAGGACGACCTCTAGAAGGAGGAAGAAGAGCAGTAGTACAAGTGAGCGTAGCAGAAGAAGATGAGAGGGCGTGTTCATTTGTGGGTCTTCTGATGAGGCGAGGAGGGCACACAAGGAGTAGAGTTCGATGAGGAAGAGAAGAACGATCAGCAGAGAAGAACAAGAAGAAGAGGCTGCCATGACAAGGATCATCGTTGGGTTTGAAACAAAGGCCTACTTCTCCAAGTTCTCCTCCTCCGCCTCGTCCTATTAACGTTGTTGGTGGTGTGGTCATTTTGCGTACGTGCTGTTGTGCTCTCCCTAAGCTCTCTCGCACATCAAATAATAATATTTGGGGTGCAGCATTGCTGCTCCCATCCCCACCTCACCTCTCCTCCTTCCATCCCATTCCATTAATGGTAATTGCCATTCGCCAGATTTTTGGGCTCTTTTGGGCCCTATTTTATTTTGCATAATATAGGGCCCAAAGTAAAATCTTTGCCTGGGTCCTGGGTGCGTGCAATATACAGGGTACGAACAGAGAGAAACAACGAAGAGAGAGGAGATGGCATGCGCGAAGAGAGAGAATGAAGAGAGAAGGGAGAGAGAGAGAGAGAGAGTGCCCGGAGAGAGTCAGCAGAGACCGCGCGGAGGGAAAGAAAGTGCGATTACGTGGAAAAGCCTGACCTACGATTTTGTTTTCAACCTTTGTAACGGCCATCTGATCCTTTTGCCCGATCTGCTAGGGTGCCTGCCCACGCTCTCCGCCTATCTCTCCTCTACTGGTTGCTCGTTGTCTCCGCTCCCTACCTTCTGAATCTGCGCCCTGCTGTGGCTCGCTCCCTCCTCCTATCTGCCTCACTGGCCCTCGCTTGCTTGCTCGCTGCCCTGCCTGTTTGCGCCTCCTCCTAGCTGCCTGCGGCCATCTCACAGCCCGCTCTCCCTGCTCTTCCCTTCTCCAGTTTGCGCTTTCCATTTCCTACCTGCTTAGGCCAGTTTGCGGATTCCTATCTTTCACGACCTTGCCTACGTGCCATCAGATCCATCCACTAACGGCCTATCCCTCCATCTTGTGGTCTCCCCGCTATCACGACCTGATCGCTAGCTGTTGCGCCGGCGCCTCAAAAGGCGCTGGGACTTGAGCGGTTTCCCCAACACGCGCTTAAGTCTAACATTCATCCATCATGCACTTACGTAAAAGCCAACTCAGAAACGTAACAAGCTTAACCATTTTGACTTAAGAAAACTGGAATCCCAACCAACCCGAAAGCCAACTCAGAATTCGTCCCCAAAAGGTAACCAAAGACAAAGACAAGCCACACATGAAACCCAAGGCATAGTGGTCGCCAAACTGACCAATTGGCATAGCGGCAAGCCCCATGTCGATGACAGGGACCCTTAGGCGCCAGCGACGCAAAAAGGTTGTAGTAAGGGTCCTTCCACTTGGACCAGTCTCGGAGGCGAAACCGAAATGGTAATCATCCCCAAGGATCAACTTTATTAGATTTGGAAGAGGTTACATTCATACATAGACTGACCGGTCTCGGGGCCACCAACACGTGCTGGGCATTGTGCCTGGCTCGTGCTGGTAGAGGGAGCTGAGACCTGGCGACTGGATTCCTGGCGCTGGTTGAGTTGCCCAAGTTTCTGTTTGCCGGACTCCCCCTATAGTTCTGCTGTGATTCGGCGCACCCCCTCTGTTCTGAAACATAGTGCTTTCTGGTAAAGCACGCTTTTTGGGACTTAGTTTTTATTTTGCTGATTAAGCCTGGCAAGCCTGGCAGAATCACTCTGGCTCCTGGACATGGGTCCCGGGAGCCGTTCCGGTGGCAGAATCAACTTGCTTCCTGACTAGGCCATGACTCGAGTTCCAGAGCTAGCTCATGACTTGTGTACTTGACTGGCTTACCACAGGTCGGAGGCTCAGTCCTTGACGTTCTAACTTGCTCTGGGACCTTAGGGAGTGTCACCCCTTAGAGTCTTACAGGGCACGTTGGGTGCACCTGAGTCAGCTTTACAACATCCTCCCCTCGTTTGAAAAAGCTGATGTCCTCATCAGGGCCAAACTAGACCTAGGACGTATGGCACGGGCTTAATTCACCGGCCTTAACAACTTTGAATTACAAAATACATTGGCAGTAGCACAGGAAAAGTGTAGATAAAGTTCACTTACGTAAAACCTGTGTAAAGCTGCAAGTGATTTATTGGCAAACTTAAGAAAAATACCAGGAAGTTCCTTGAACTTCAGAATGGCCATGAATGTTTATGTAAGAGGCATGCCGCCAGGTAGTGCTTTGTGTGCCGATCTGGGAAAACGGCTATTGCGTTGGTTCTTCTGCAGATAATCTGCTAGTACTTCAGGGGCTCCCTCCTTAAGTTTGTCTTCGTACTCCCAAGAAGCCTCAATAAGTGGAGCCCGTACCCACTTCACTAGATATTCACGTTGAATGCCAGTTCGCTTTCTATGTATCAATATTTGTTCTGGTACAAGCTGCCTCTTCGTATCATCAAGTGTCGTTGGTGGGTGACGGAGTTCGTGTTGTCGATCAAATCGCTCATCTGGTTTGTACCGTTTGAGTAATGAGATATGAAACACATTGTGTATATCCAAGCTGGATGGCAGCGCTAATCGGTAAGCCACTGGGTTGATCTTCTTGGTGACATAATATGGTCCTGCATAAGGTCGAGCGAACTTATGAGAAAAACCTTCTGGTAACGCAATGTTCTTTGTGTTCAGCCATACTTGATCACCTTCCTCAAATTCCAGTTCTCGTCGATGTGGGTTTACGTCAGCTGCCATACTCCTTTGTGACTGCTCTAAAAATGCCTTCACCTCTATCAGCTTTGTGTGCCACTCATTGATGAATTCCTCTACAGTGGGTAATGGTGTTTCCTGCACGCCTGTAAGAAAAGAGCTTGGAACAATCGGTAGCCAACCATTGTTTATCTCGAAGGGTGCCCTTCCAGTAGATCTGTTCACTTGGTTGTTATGTGCAAACTCGAGAATATCCAAGTAGTTGACCCAATCGGATTGGTCCCAAGCGACATAATTTCGTAAATACTGTTCAATCTGTCGATTGACTCGTTCCGTTTGCCCATCTGTCTGAGGGTGATATGCAGTACTGAAATTCAATCCGGTTCCCACGAGGCGAAATAGACAAGTCCAAAACTTTCTGACGAACTTGGTGTCTCGGTCAGAAATAATCGTTCTAGGTAGGCCGTGGTATTTGAAAACACATTTGAAAAATAACCTTGCCACTTCTTCAGCTGTCACTGAACTTTTAGTTGGTACTAGATGAACTTGCTTTGAAAACCGGTCAACCACCACATAAATTGAGTCGAATTCTTGGCACCGTGGTAGTTGAACAATAAAATCCATGCTCACCGAATCCCATGGGTATGCTGGTACCGATAATGGTTGGAGTAGTCCAGCCGGAGCTAGCGGTTCCACCTTCACTTGTTGACATGTCGGGCATGTTTGCACATATGATTCAACGTCTGCCCACATACTTGGCCAATAGAAGCCTCTTTTGAGAAGTTCATACATGCGATTCACCCCTGGATGCCCGGCGGCTAGTACGTCATGATGTTCTCGCAAGACTTTCTTCCTTAGGTTGATGTTGTCTGGGACATATACTCTGCGTTGTTTATAAACAGCGATTTGATCTTTCCAAGTGAAATGTTTATGAGGCTTTCCCAGCTGGAATTCGATCATTAAGTCCTTCGCCAACGCATCTACACCATAATTCTCCCTGATTTCTTGGAGTAGGCCAGTCATCTGAGTTGTCACTGTTGCCATCAAGTGTTCCTGTCTACTTAGTGCGTCCGCCACTACATTGTTCTTTCCCGCCATGTGTAAAATGTCTATATTAAATTTTGAGAGAAAGTTTTGCCATCGCATTTGCTTTGGCATGAGCATACCTTGGGATGAGAAGTACTTGAGTGATACATTATCAGTGAACGTCTTAAAGGGTTTTCCTGCCACATAATGTCTCCAATGCTCCACTGCTTGAACTACTGCGACCATTTCTTTTTCATGAGTTGGCCATCGTCGCTCTACGTCACTCAATTTCTTTGAAAAATATGCAACAAGTTTTTCGTCTTGCATCAGCACGGCCCCAATAGCAAAGTTCGATGCATCTATATGTATTTCAAAAGGTTTGCTAAAGTCCGGTAAGGCAAGGATGGGTTCTTGAGTGATCCGTCGTTTTAGTTCTTGGAACGCTGCTTCACATTCCGGTGTCCATGTCATCTTCAGATGAGTCTTGGTCTGCTCCAACAGTGGTGCCACAATTTTGCTAAATGCCTCAATGAATCTCCTATAAAAGTTACATAAGCCCACAAAGGATTTGATGCCATGAACAGTTTTAGGTGCTAGCCAATCCAAGATAGCCTTGATCTTCTTAGGATCCATTCGAATCCGTCCGTGGCCTATAACATGTCCAAGGAAGTCAACTTCCTCCACCACAAACTCACATTTCTCTCTTTTCGCGAACAAGCAGTTCCTCCTCAGTCGTTGGAGAACCATCCTTAAATGTTGAATGTGATCTTTAAGGTTCCGGCTAAATACTAATATGTCATCAATGTACACAATGACAAATTCATCCAGGCAGTCTTGAAATATATTGTTCATCAACGTGCAAAAAGTGGTTGGTGCGTTCGTTAGACCGAATGGCATTACCAAGAACTCGTGACTCCCGTACCGCGTTTGAAACGCCGTTTTGTGCTCATCACCTTTAGCTATTCGAATTTGATGATATCCAGATCTGAGATCTATTCGGCTAAAGTATTTGGCATGTTTGAGTTGGTCAAATAGGTCATCAATTCTAGGCATGGGGTACTTGTTCTTGATGGTACTCTTGTTAAGCATGCGATAATCCACACACATTCGAAGAGTTTTGTCCGCCTTTTCCACGAACAACACTGGGGCTCCAAAAGGTGAAGCGCTAGGTCTAATAAAACCTTTGTCTATCATTCACCAAGTTGTCGTTTCAGTTCTGCCAACTCTTCTTGTGACATTCTGTAGGGTGCTCGTGAAGTTGGCTCTGTTCCTGGTACCAACTCAATTTTATGGTCCACTGGTCTTCGAGGAGGTAGCTTAGCTGGGAGTTCCTCCGGGAACACATCGCTAAATTCTTCTAACAGATCTGCCACTTCTTTTGGCAAGTTTTCTTGTCGCACGCTTTTCTCTTCTGGGACTTCTCGACAGATGCAAAGAAAACACTTTGACCTTTTCCCTTTTGCCATTCTTTTCATCACTATTGCTGCAACCAGATTTTGTTCAATATCGATATCCTTAGCATTTCCTCCGGGCAGGGCTTTTGTCACGCAGATTTGTTCCTTATAATCCAAGAGGACCAAGTTTGAGCTCCTACCCAAAACTGCGATACAGTGTTCATTTAACCAAGGGAGGCCCAAAATCACATCGAAGGCATCCATCTCTAAAATCACAAAGCTAAGTTTAGCCTTCCATCTTCCAATCTGCACCGGGATGTTCAATGTCGCTTTGTCTGCATCTAGTGCTCCCTTCGTTGTTTCTACCTTGAGAGTAGATGTAACATTCCTGGTCGGCAAGCTGAATTGTTCCACTACGCTCCTTGAGATATAGTTATGTGAAGCTCCGGAGTCGATCATGAAATCTGACTTCCTCCCCGTGATCTTTCCTGATAAGAATAACAATCTTGAACCAATCTTGGGGGTTGCCCCATGGAAGTTCCTTTCCATACTTGTGCGTCGTCCACTCATAAATGTAAGCTCCTCTCACAACTCCCAACTAGATCAGATCACCTGGATCAAAACAAGTAGTCAGGGATAATTCAGGTCCAGGCAAGCACACCACAAACGAACATACCAACCAAAGCTAAACAGAGGATCCCTCTCAAGTCACATTCCCCTTGAGACCGGACGTAGGATCTTTGCCTAGCCGCGCCCACACAAATCTATCACAGAATTAGCCCACGGGGAAACATCCATCCAACCATCCGTGCTTTCACCATTAAGCAGCACATTGCCTTAGCCGCACCGGCAGCTAATCACTCGTACTTTACACCCGAATTTGAGCAGCATCTCTGTATCAAAGGTTAACCCGTACAGTTTGTGAAAAATTGTCAACTAGTAGTATTTTCCTAACTTGAGATTTTGTAGGCCTATGGCCAAATAAAAGTTAGAGATAGGTTCATACATGTATGTAGAGGCCCAAAGTATGTGTACACTACTTTTGAGGTCACATTAATTAGAGGAGGTCGAGTGTGGAGCTCTTCTATTGGCTCATAATTTGGTGCATTCCTATTTGACCAAATTTCTAGGTATATGGGTGAATCCTATTGGACCCCAATTTTAGCCTATCATAAGACAAGTGGCCAAGAGGCACTATGGCTGCTATAAATAGCCATCTCCACGAGTATGTACACATCTCATTTTCATTCTATTGAATGAATGTTATGCTCTTTGAAGGTCCATCTTCTTCTCTCTCACTTTTTTGTTCATATCTTGCATTCTAGCCACTAGAATTGTGATTTCTTTGTTGCTATGGCTTCACACGTGTGAAATGCAGGTTGTAGGCTCTGAAGTACGGACAGGGACAGCAAGTTTCTGTTTGTGGAAGCTTATGATCAGATTTTGATGTTTAGTTGATGTTTAGTATGCTTAACATCACAATTTCTATCATTTTTTCAATCTAGATGTGCATAACTTCCATGGCCAAGATCTTTATGAAACTTTAGCATCTTTTGGATCTGAGTTTTTCACATGGTATCAGAGCATTAGGCGGCCAAATGTGCAGGTTTTGCCAGATTTAGAAGAGATTTGTGGGCGAGTTTGCTTTTGTAGCATTCCAATCAAGTTTCTAGCTAAAAATCTTGTTGATTTATGTGTAGAAATTGGATCTTTGTGATCAAAACATCATTTGTATGCATTTCAATTGAAGTAGGGCGAATTCCCTCTGTACTTATCAGAATAAGGAGACAAAAATTGTTTTGGAAAGAGGGAGATGCAAGATCCAACAAGATCCTATTAGTTTTCCATTCTAGCATATAGTTTTTTGATTCAATTTCTTGCTTCTTCATGTCAAAAACTTCAAAATTGATGTAACCCTCTGATTTTCAGTTTGCTGAATGATTCAAGAGTGTATTTCAATCTTAGGAGTGAGGGAAAAGCAAGTATATTGAGGTTTGGTCTTGGTTTGATCAAGAAATCATAAAACTAGTGGCTAAAATTAAGGAAAAAGTGAGGAAAAGAGAGAAAAAGTAAGGTTTTAGGTTCCAAATCTTTGTGATTTCTTCTTGTGTTTCATTTGTTGATTCAAGAGAGTGCTTAGTGCATTGGAACAGGTCAAAGATCAGAGATCAATCATTGCAACATGGCTACAAATGGAGGCTACATGTTGGAAAGCAATGATAGGCTTACCTCCCTCAACTATTCTACTTGGAAAGTAAGGATGGAGTCTTTGCTTGAGATGAATGAGTTGATGGATATTGTTGTAGGTGTGGAGGAGAGACCTTTGGCACCTCAAGAACAATTGAGGTATGACAAGAGGGCAAAGAAAGCCCTTCACATGATCAAGATGAATGTGACAAATGAGCTTATCAAAGAGGTTGGTAAGTGCACATCATCTAGTGAAGCTTGGGAAGCCTTGAAGAAGGTTTATGAATCCAAGTCTACTTCTAGAGTGTTGACTTTAAGAAGGCAAATCTTTTCTTGTATGCAAAAGAAGAGTGAGAATGGACATGCTTTTGTTTTGAGAGTTAAAGCATTGAATGATGAGTTAGCATGCATTAATGATGGCATAAATAATGAGGAGCTTGTTCAAGTGATTCTCAATGGCTTGTTGGATGATCATGCTAATCTTGTTCAAAGTTATGCTATCCAAAAATGTTTACCAAGTGTTGGAGACTTGCAAGAGGTCTTGTTGGCTGAAGAATTCAGGTTGCAAGCAAGAGTGGGAGCATCTTCTACATCTCAAGGAGGAGAAGAGGAGGCAATGTTCTCTAAAGGCAAGTTCAAGGGCAAAGGTAAAAGCAATTGGTCTAAAGGGCAAGACCAAGGTGAGCACTCTACTTTTGGCAAAAAGAAGGATAGATCTAAGCTAAAATGTTTCTATTGTGGAGTCAAAGGGCATTTTGCTAGTGATTGTTTTAAGAAAAAGAGGGATCAAGGGGAAAAGCAAACCAATCTAACTATTGATGAGGGTGGGGATGAGCTTCTTTCAAATGATGCTTTTGTTATGTCATCTTGCTTGTTGGCTAATCATGGAGACATTGATCCTTGGTGGATTGATAGTGGAGCCACTTCTCATATGACATATCATAAAGAGTATTTTTCATCTTTAATGGCATTTGATGGTGATAGGAAGGTAATCTATACCGCAAATGATGGTGAGTGTGCAATCAAGGGGATTGGCACAATTCCTATTTCACTTTCTACAAATAGGAATATAGAATTGAAAGATGTTTTGCTCATTCCATCCATTACCAAGAACTTACTTAGTGTAAGCCAAATGCTTGACAAAGGATTCAAAGTTGAGTTTGATGGTGATGCTTGCTTGATCAAAAAGGGGTGTAGTATCATTGCAAAAGGGAAAAGGCAAGGGAAATTGTTCAAGCTTGATGCATGTGTTGTTGCTAACCAAGTTGGATGCATGGCAAATGAACAAATGTCAATTCAAGAGGTATGGCATAAAAGGATGGGACATCTCAACTACAAGGCCTTGGAGGTAATAGCCAAAAAGGAGGTAGTAAGGGGACTTCCCAAGTCTCTTACTTGCTTGAATCATGTTTGTGAAGAATGTGCTTTGTCTAAATCACATAGATTGCCATATACTAGATCTATATCTAGATCTAAGATGCCTTTTTCTCTCTTGCATTCGGATATTCATGGTGTTACTACAATTAGCAATGGAGGTGCTAAGATGTATGTAACTTTCATTGATGATTTTAGTAGATTTTGTTGGGTTTATCTACTAAAGAGCAAGGATGAGGTGTTTGATGTGTTTGTCAAGTTCAAAGTTGCTATTGAGACTCAATTTACAACCAAAATCAAATGCTTGAGGAGCGACAATGGTGGTGAATACATTTCTAACAAATTCAAAGCCTTTTGCGATGAGCATGGGATCAAGAGGGAGTACACATGTCCAAGAACACCACAACAAAATGGAGTGGCCGAGAGGAAGAATAGAACCTTGTGTGAGAGTGCAAAGGCAATGAGATTGAATGCTAATCTTCCTAAACCTTTTTGGAGTGATGCTTTGTTGTGTGCAAATTTCCTATGCAATAGATGGCCAAGTGTTGTATTGGAAGGAAAAACCCCTTTTGAAGCTTTGTTTGGTACGAAGCCTAATGTCAAGTTTCTAAGAACTTTTGGATGCATTTGCTACTTCAACATTACTCTTGATGATAGAACTAAGGAGGATCCATCTTCAAGAAAGGGCATTTTTGTTGGTTATAGTGAAGTAAGCAAAGCATATAGGATTTATGTTCCTTCAATCAAGAAAGTGTTCACAAGTAGGGATGTCATTTTTGATGAAGGTAACATTCCAAAAGTTGTTTCAAGTGATGATGGTGTTGTTGCAACTAATGTGCTTGATGACAATGGAGTTGATGACACATTGGATGTGGATGTTGAAGAAGCCTCTTCAAGTCAAATTCCAAGGAGAACTCCAAGGCATAAAGTGAAACCCTCAAGGCTCACTTATGATGGCAAAGGTAAGCAAGTGGTGGATGGATCCAACTATGCTTTCCTAACTTCTTTTGATGTACCTTCATGTGTAGATGAAGCAAGGCAAGAAGAGGAATGGATCCAAGCAATGGATCTTGAGTTTGAAGCACTTATGAAGAACAACACATGGAGATTGGTGGAGCTTCCAAAGGGCAAAAGTGCAATTGGATGCAAATGGATCTTCAAGGTAAAGACAAATCAAGATGGATCTATCAACAAGTTGAAGGCAAGGTTGGTGGCTAAAGGTTATGCTCAAGAGCATGGCATTGACTATGAGGAAACCTTTGCACCCGTGGCAAAGATGGTGAGCATAAGAGTAATCATTTCCCTTGCAACTCTTTATGGATGGGATCTTTGGCAATTAGACATTTCTAATGCTTTCTTGAATGGTGATCTTGAAGAGGAAGTCTACATGGAGCAACCCGAGAGCTATGTTTCTCATAGCAAGCCTAATCATGTGTGTTTTCTACAAAAAAGTTTGTATGGTCTTAAGCAAGCACCAAGGAGTTGGTATGCTAGGCTTAACTCTTTTCTACTTTCTCAAAACTTCACTATGAGTGAGTATGATCATTCACTTTACTTTAGAATTAGTGCTAATGATGTTACAATCCTTCTAATTTATGTGGATGACATTATTTTAAGTGGAGGGAACAAGGAAGATATAGAAGATATCAAGAAAGCACTAAAAAAGGAATTTGAAGTGCATGATCTTGGTCTTTTGAGCTATATCTTAGGAATAGAAGTAATTAGAACTTCTCAAATCACTTTTATTTCACAAGAGAAGTATGCTATTTCTATTCTCAATAGATTTCATATGGTAGATGCAAATCCTATTGATACACCTATGGAATCACATGTAAAGCTAACTATAAGAGGTAATGAAAGATCCTTCGAGGACATTACTCTCTATAGGAAGCTAATAGGTTCTCTTATATATCTAACCATCACAAGACCTGATTTATCTTATTGTGTTGGTAGATTAAGCCAATTCATGCAAGATCCTAGCATAGAACATTGGAAACTAGGAAAGAGGATCTTGAGATACATCTCGGGAACAAAAGATTTTGGCATTGTTTATAGAGGCTCATCACCTAACTTATTTGGTTTTTCAGATTCAGATTTTGCAGGAGACCTTATGGATAGAAAATCCATAAATGCACATGCTATTTTCATAGGTGATGGAGCTATCTCATGGATGTCGAAGAAACAAGCAACTATATCACTTTCTTCTAGTGAGGCCGAGTACAAAGCTTTGACATCATGCACAAAGGAGATGGTGTGGATCAAGAGGATGATTATGGAGCTTCATTTGCTGGATTTTTCAGAGAGTCCAATCATCTTTTGTGACAACCTTTCAGCCCAAAGTCTAGCAAGCAATCCGGTTTTCCATGCAAGGAGCAAACATATCGAGGTGGCTTACCATTTTGTGAGAGAACAAGTGTTGGCAAAAGAGATCAAGCTTGAACATGTCCCATCAAAGGAATGTGTGGCTGATATCTTTACCAAAGCATTGGGAAAGGACTTATTTTTCAAGCATAGAACAAGTCTTGGTGTACTTTCTAAATCTATGCTAAAACTAGTTGAAGAGGGAGTGTGAAAAATTGTCAACTAGTAGTATTTTCCTAACTTGAGATTTTGTAGGCCTATGGCCAAATAAAAGTTAGAGATAGGTTCATACATGTATGTAGAGGCCCAAAGTATGTGTACACTACTTTTGAGGTCACATTAATTAGAGGAGGTCGAGTGTGGAGCTCTTCTATTGGCTCATAATTTGGTGCATTCCTATTTGACCAAATTTCTAGGTATATGGGTGAATCCTATTGGACCCCAATTTTAGCCTATCATAAGACAAGTGGCCAAGAGGCACTATGGCTGCTATAAATAGCCATCTCCACGAGTATGTACACATCTCATTTTCATTCTATTGAATGAATGTTATGCTCTTTGAAGGTCCATCTTCTTCTCTCTCACTTTTTTGTTCATATCTTGCATTCTAGCCACTAGAATTGTGATTTCTTTGTTGCTATGGCTTCACACGTGTGAAATGCAGGTTGTAGGCTCTGAAGTACGGACAGGGACAGCAAGTTTCTGTTTGTGGAAGCTTATGATCAGATTTTGATGTTTAGTTGATGTTTAGTATGCTTAACATCACAATTTCTATCATTTTTTCAATCTAGATGTGCATAACTTCCATGGCCAAGATCTTTATGAAACTTTAGCATCTTTTGGATCTGAGTTTTTCACACAGTTCGAATATGTCGCCCCGCACCCCACAATGTACAGACCGTGCTTTCACCTACCTAGGCAGCATTTTGTCTCATCCGTCCTACGTGCAGACAGCACCAGGCCCGAACCGCGAGAACTGACCGTGCTTACACCTCGAGGGCCGCACTTTGACTCATCAAGTCCCCCGTTCTGCCGACCACCCCGACCGTGGACGCACCCGTGCTTACACTGTGAGCAGCACCTTGCGCAACGGTTGTCCTGACAAATCCCAAAACGTGGCCATCCCTGTGAGACTTGCGTAGCTGACCGGCTAGTCGGCTCTGATACCACATGTTGCGCCGGCGCCTCAAAGGGCGCTGGGACTTGAGTGGTTTCCCCAACACGCGCTTAAGTCTAACATTCATCCATCATGCACATACGTAAAAGCCAACTCAGAAACGTAACAAGCTTAACCATTCAGACTTAAGAAAACTGGAATCCCAACCAACCCAAAAGCCAACTTAGAATCCGTCCCCAAAAGGTAACCAAAGGCAAAGACAAGCCACACATGAAACCCAAGGCATAGTGGTCGCCAAACTGACCAATTGGCATAGCGGCAAGCCCCATGTCGATGACAGGGACCCTTAGGCGCCAGCGACGCAAAAAGGTTGTAGTAAGGGTCCTTCCACTTGGACCAGTCTCGGAGGCGAAACCGAAATGGTAATCATCCCCAAGGATCAACTTTATTAGATTTGGAAGAGGTTACATTCATACATAGACTGACCGGTCTCGGGGCCACCAACACGTGCTGGGCATTGTGCCTGGCTCGTGCTGGTAGAGGGAGCTGAGATCTGGCGACTGGATTCCTGGCGCTGGTTGAGCTGCCCAAGTTTCTGTCTGCCGGACTCCCCCTATAGTTCTGCTGTGATTCGACGCACCCCCTCTGTTCTGAAACATAGTGCTTTCTGGTAAAGCACGCTTTTTGGGACTTAGTTTTTATTTGGCTGATTAAGCCTGGCAAGCCTGGCAGAATCACTCTGGCTCCCGGACATGGGTCCCGGGAGCCGTTCCGGTGGCAGAATCAACTTGCTTCCTGACTAGGCCATGACTCGAGCTCCAGAGCTAGCTCATGACTTGTGACTACTTGACTGGCTCACCACAGGTCGGAGGCTCAGTCCTTGACGTTCTAACTTGCTCTGGGACCTTAGGGAGTGTCACCCCTTAGAGTCTTACAGGGCACGTTGGGTGCACCTGAGTCAGCTTTACAACACTAGCCTTCTTGCGGCCCTTCTCCATCTGTTGTGGCCCGCTCCTCATACTCCTTGTTGTCTGTCCATTGGCCACGCCTTTTACCTGGCCACGCTGCTCCATTCATCATCTGCGCCCTATTTTGACCTCTGTGGGTCGTGCCCTCTGCCTCGTGGACTACCTCTCTGCCTGTGTGGAAAAGGAAGAATGTAATCTACAGCACATTGAAAAGTTTGTGCCTTTTCCTTGCCAGCAACCTTGCTATCAAGTGTCCATCTCTACCAGTAGGGTTTCAATTAGCAAATCCCTGCCTATATCGTATCTCTATCCAAACTTAAAATGGTCTAGAAGGAATTGGTAAACGTTCAGTTTAGCATCTTGGGAAGTGGCTTGAAAGTTGTTTGGTAAGCTGAATGCTCGACATTTGCACGGCCACTATAGGCGAATGCATGGAAGCACTAAACTCACATTTATCTTATTATTGGCTTGATAGCCACTGCTTACTGCATTTCGATTGTAAACAAATGATAATGCAAGGCCTCTGTTTGTGGTTTATGAAATAATGCTCCTTTAATTGAACAACTATAACCGTGGTTCTTACCACTTAACCCTTAGCCTAAGCCCTTGGCCCACAGCCCTTAGCTTTTTTGTATGTTATGCTTTTTTCTTGTCATTATAATTATTTAATTTTGTATGTATTTAAGGTTGTTTACTTGTTTACAATTCATTTTTTAATTGTTTTAAGAGCTTTTTGTTGTTGTTGTTTTTCTTATAGTTTTTACATTTTTTAGATGAAATAATTTTTATGATTTTTATACACTATTTTGATTTTTTTACATTTTTTCATTTTTTAAAGTTTATTTTTTGGTTTTTTTTAAATGTTTTACATAAAAGTATTGTTTTGGTTTTTTTTTTTATTTTGTACACAATTTTGATTTTTTTATATTTTTTTAATTTTTTAAAGCATATTTTGATTTTTTTTGGGATTTTTTGCACAAAATTATTGTATTGAGGTTTTTTAGGATTTTTTACACTATGTTGTTTACTTTTTTAATGTTTTTATTTTGCTAGTTTATTTTTTTGGTTTTTTTCGGATTTTTTTTACATAAATTTATTGTTTTGAATTTTTTGAATTTTCTACAATATTTTGTTTTTTTTAAGATTTTTTTAATTTTTTTAGCTTATTTTTTATTTCTTTTTTGAGATTTTTACATAAAATTATTGTTTAGAGTTTTGTACATTATTTTGTGTTTCTTTTAGATAAATTTCATTTTTTTTTTAATTTTCTTACATAATTTTTTTTTTTTGGGTTCTTTATAGTATTTTGGCTTTTTTTTAGTTTTTTTTTTTCATTTTTTTAAGCTTATTTTTAGGATTTTTTACATAAAATTATTGTTTTGGTTTTTTTTTTTGGATTTTTTTACATTTTTTTGTTTTTCTTTTAGATAAATTTCATTTATTTTTTGCTTATTTTTGTTTTTTTGGGATTTCTTACATAAAATTATTGTTTTGTTTTTTTTTAGGATTTTTGACACTATTTTGATTTTTATACGTTTTTTACATTATTTTGATTTTTATAGGTTCTTTATAGTTTTTTTATTTGTTTTTTTTTTTTTAATTTCAATTTTTTTTCTTACTTTTGTATTATCAAGTTCATGCAAAGGATGAGGAGAAAGGAGAGCACAGTTGAAGCACCAAATAATCCCATAAGCATTTGGTGCAACATCAACAATTTCCAAGCTATATATAAACTCTTTAACTAGTTGATTTTGCAACAATTGGGGCCATGAAATTCCATTCTACTAAAATGGACCCAAAGAAATACTTTTCATTCTCTTATGTAGTTCTTAAGTCTTCTTGACACGTGGCATAGAATTTGTCCCATAAGCATTTATGGAATTTGATTATGCAAAAAAAGCATAAATAAATACACACCCCCCCCCTCCCCCCCCTATACACACACACACATACACACACACACACACACACACACACACAAAAAGTAGTCACATTGTTATCAAATTTTTTCAAGTTTTTAATAATAGTTTTTTCAAGTTTCAAATCACACACACACACACACACACACACACACACACACACACACACACACACATATATATATATATATATATATATATATATATATATATATATATATTTTTTAATTTTTGAAAGAGGAGGGGAGGAGGTCCCTTCTCCCTCTCTCTTTGTTTCTATAAACTGAAAAAAAATATATAAATCTCAAAATAACATATATATATATATATATATATATATATATATATATATATATATAATTTCTTTCAAAGAGAGAGGGAGGCGGCGGGAGCCCACCCTCCCTCTCTCTTTTTGTTTGTCCCATAAGCATTTCTGGATTTTGACAATCCAAAAAACACATAAGTAGACCTCTCCCAACAAAGCTTATTCACATTGTACTATGAAATTTTTGGCTAGATTGTCTTGCTCTTAAGAAATGGTAAATTTTTTAGGCTTTTAATTACAGTCTTCACAAGTTTCAAATCATATATATATATATATATATATATATCATTTATAAATATATAAAGTATATACTTTCCTCTGAAGAGAGAGGAAAAGGGAGCCCACCCACCGCGGCTGGTGGGCTCTCTCCTCCTCTCTCTTCAGAATTTTCTTTTTAGAAATTTATAAATCATATATGTATATATATATATATATATATAATTTTTTAAAGAGGGAGGGGGGGGGGGGGAGGGAGCCCACCCACCCCGTCCCGCTCCCTCTTTTCAAAAAAACGGTATGTGAATCAAATTTTTCGATGAATTAAATTTTCGGAAGACTCGAAGACTCGATTTTATATATACGCATATATATATTTATATATATGCATTTGTTTTAAAAAGAGAGAGAGGACCCGCCGCGGGTGTGCTCCCTCCTCCTCTCTCTTTGAGAGAAAAAAATATTTATATATGTATATATATATATACATATATATTTTCTTTCTTTGAGAGGAGGGGAGGAGGGATATTTATATATATATATTTATATATATATATATATATATATATATATATATATATATCACTTAGGAGGTTAAAAAATATGTATACAGATTAAAAACATACTAACAAGTGTACTGAATGACTTACCTTTGAGCTCTCACTTGCATAAATTTTATAAAATGCCTTGCATCAGCTTCCCGAGCTTCTAGAGGGTGGTTCTAAAACTTTATTCTAAGAAACTAAACTCGAGGCATGAGCTTATTACTGAGCTTCTTGAGCCTTCAGAGGGTGGTTCTAATATTTTATTCTAAGAACTAAACTCTTGTTGAACCTCCTTTATAGAGTTTCGATGGCCTTTGTCCAGGTCATCAATCCATGTGAAAACATTTTGTTTAGACTCCTTGGTGATACAACTCAGCAATCCGTTTTTATACCTCGTGATACAGCTCATCAATCCTAGTGACAAAGATCTCTTTTGTATTTTGTCTTTTCCATGTCATCAATCTGTTTTCAAACTTCTATTCATTTTATGCATCTATTATGGGTTGATGACATGGCAAGTCTCTATATAAACACTGCTTATTTTGCTCTATTTACGTCTTTGAATCTTAACATACTGTGGGTTTTTATCGCAGCCACCTGTATATGATAACTCTCTCACCTTAAAAACAAATTCATATTTCATATATGTAGCAAACTCATTTATTTTCATGTTTTCTTCAAATGATAAATGTTTTTAAACTATTTTAGCTCATTTCTTGATAAGAAGAAGAGAGAGAGAGAGAGAGAGAGAGAGAGAGAGAGAGAGAGAGAGAGAGAGAGAGAGAGAGAGAGAGAGAGAGAGATTTATATATATATGATATATATATATGACTTGGTTATGTATATATGGATTTATATATATGAGTTATATATAACTATAAATTCATAGAAATAAATTTATATATTTTAAGAAAAAAAAAAGAAGCCCACCCGCCGCGGACATTATTGTCAAATTGTATCTATCGAATTCTAAAATGACTCGAATTTTTTGGATGACTCTCGGATTTTTTTGATGACTCGGATTTTTTCGAAAGACGAGGATTTTTTCGAAACCTAAACCGTCGTCCTCCCTCTCTCATTGTTTCTATAAACTGAAAAAAAAACATATAAATCTAAAAATTACATATAAATAAATAAATAAATAAATAAATAAATATAGATATATATATTATTTCCTTTAAAAAGAGAGGGAGGAGGAAACCCACCCTCCCTCTCTTTTTCTTTGTCCCATACTCATTTTTGGATTTTGACAATCCAAAAAACACATAAGTAGACCACCCACCACAAAGCTTATTCAAATTGTACTCTGAGATTTTTGGCTTTCTAAACTCAAACTGAACTGCAACTTGATTTTCAGATTGTCTCAAATTTTCTTGCTCTTAAGAAATGGTAAATTTTTTTAGGCTTTTAATTACAGTCTTCTCAAGTTTCAAATCATATATATATGATTAATAAATTTATAAAGTATATACTTTCCTCTGAAGATAGAGGAAGAGGGAGACCATCCGCCGCGGCGGGTGGGCTCCCTCCTCCCCTCTCTTCAAAGAAAAAAAAAAATCAAAGGAAAAGAGGAGCCCACCCACCGCGGCGGGTGGGCTCCTCAATTTCATCTTTATATATATATATATATATATATATATATAAGACTTACATATAAGTTATATATATAATATTTATATATAACTTGCCCGCATGATTTATTACCTTGGTTAAATGGAGCTGACATTATTGTCAAATTGTATCTATCTTATAAATAACACATTGATCAGG
This sequence comes from Diphasiastrum complanatum, assembly GCA_029204225.1. NCBI lineage: Eukaryota > Viridiplantae > Streptophyta > Lycopodiopsida > Lycopodiales > Lycopodiaceae > Diphasiastrum > Diphasiastrum complanatum. Next base: position 40,396,522 of record CM055107.1, on the reverse strand, counting down.
GATTTCAGAACATGTGCAATCCCTTTTATCCTAGGTTAGAGAGAGAGAGAGAGAGAGAGAGAGAGAGAGAGAGAGAGAGAGAGAGAGAGAGAGAGAACAAATAATAGTTTTCGAAAGAATCGATTTTTTCGAAAGACTCGGATATTTCGAAAGACTCGAATTTTCCGGAATTTCGATTTTTCCTATGATTCAAATTTTTCGAAAGACTCGAAATTTTTTGAAGACTCGACATTTTTCAAAGCTCGTAATTTTACGAAGACTCAGATTTTTCCTATGTATCGAATTTTCCGAATAATCGAATTTTTCGAAGACTCGAAATTTTCCGAAGACTCGAATTTTTCGAAGACTGGGAATTCTCGAATGACTCGAATTTTTTGGATGATTCGAAATTTCAAAGACTCAAAATTTTTCAAAGACTCGGATTTTTTCAATGACTCGCATTTTTCAAAAGTCAAGGATTTTTTTGAAATCCTAAACCATTTTTTAAAAAAAGAGAGGGGAGGAGGTAGCCCACCCGCCGTGGCGGTGGGCTCCTCAATTTCATCTTTAGATATATATATATATATATATATATATATATATATATATATATATATATATATCATAAGTTATATATAAAATATCTATATATAACTTATCCGCATGATTTATTACCTTGGTTAAGAATCAAATGAAGCTGACATTATTGTCAAATTGTATCTATCTTATAAATAACATGTTGATCAGGGATTTCAGAACATGTGCAATCCCTTTTATCCTAGGGTGCACAGAGAGAGAGAGAGAGAGAGAGAGAGAGAGAGAGAGAGAGAGAGAGAGAGAGAGAGAGAGAGAGAGAGAGAGCGAGAGAGAGAGAGAGAGAGAGAGAGAGAGAGAGAGAGAGAGAGAGAGAGAACAAATAATAGTTTTTGAAAGAATCGATTTTTTCAAAAGACTCAGATATTTCGAAAGACTCGAATATTTTGATGACTCAAATTTTTCGGAATTTCGATTTTTTCGATGACTCAAATTTTTCAAAAGACTTGAAATTTTTTGAAGACTCAAATTTTCCGAAGACTCGAAATTTTTTTCGAAGACTCGAATTTTTCAAAGACTGGGAATTCTCGAATGACTCGAATTTTTTGGATGACTCGAAATTTCAAAGACTCAAAATTTTTTGAAGACTCGAATTTTTTCGATGACTCGGATTTTTTCGAAAGTCAAGGATTTTTTTGAAACCCTAAACTTTTTTTTTCTAAAAGAGAGGGGGAGGAGGTAGCCCACCAGCTGCGGCAGGTGGCCTCCCTCCTCTCTCTCTCATTGAGAAGTCCACCCGCTGCGGCGGGTGGGCTGGTCAATTTGATTTTCAGATATATATATATATATATATATATATATATATATATATATATATATATATATATATTTCATAGGTCCCGCGGTACTGGGTACCGCGGATCCCGGTACCGCGGGACCAGTACTACAATATAATAATATTTTTTTAAATTTTTTTTTGCCTAAACCTACCGGCCCCCCTCGCATTTCCTCTGAAATTTTTTTGCGTCCTCTCCACCCTGCCATCGCTGCTGGTTTTTCTTGCCTGCCTTTGATTCCTTGCGTCGCCCATCGCCCACGCAACGCCCTGCCTTGCATCTGATTTCCTTTGTCCTGCATTCGCCTATTTTCAGCGTCTCTCCAACAGTGAACCCTGCTGTTTTTTTTTCAGCAATCCATCCCTCATTTCATCTGCAATGGTGCAATCCGACCTTTCCGGTCTGTGGGACGAGGTAGACATTGTCAGGCGGGTTGCCGACAAGGCCAACAAGACCGGTCAGAAGATCGTGCGCTGCCGATATTGTCTCGTCGAGTTTGCTGCATCCCTCACTCGCCTTAAAGGCCATCTGCTCGGTGCACGCGCCAAAAATGGTGCCACCTTGAATGCTGCCCCTTGTGGCAGCATGACCGTCCCCGACAGGCAGCGACTACTAGACACCTACAGGCCGCGGCTCGTGGCAGGAGAGAACACCATTTCGGAGGGCGTTGTCCGATTTTGCACCGCTCCTTATGTGACTAACCCAGAGTTGCTGCCTGCTTGGCTGGCACGCACGAGGAGAGGGAGTGCATCCTCCTCCGGTCCCTTTGCCCCTCAGACAGTTCTGCCTCACGCACCCCCATCTGCTCAGATTCCGGTGGATCCCGTGCCATCGCGAACGACAGTTGCCATTGCGGTTCCACCACCACCCACTGTTGCTCGCACTCCACCAGTCTACGACTTTCTCATGGACTCTCTGCCACCCGAGCAGGCCCAAGATGGTACTGGGCGGCCTAAATGCGGTCCCTATGCAGGATGAAGGGAGGGGCAGCAAACACCTCCACAACCGTAGGCAGAGAGAGAGAGAGAGAGAGAGAGAGAGAGAGAGAGAGAGAGAGAGAGAGAGAGAGAGAGAGAGAGAGAGAGAGAGAGAGAGACGGCTTCGTGTGATGGCCTAAATGCGGTCCTTAGCGGTGTAAGAGAGAGAGAGAGAGAGAGAGAGAGAGAGAGAGAGAGAGAGAGAGAGAGAGAGAGAGAGAGAGAGAGAGAGAGAGAGAGAGAGAGAGAGAGAGAGAGAGAGAGAGAGAGAGAGAGAGAGAGAGAGAGAGATGTTGGATTTACTCCTCCTACTCTCCTAAATCCCATTTTTAATTTGCCTCCATTCTTGCTGCATATTTACTAACGTTGTCACGCAGCCTGCATATTTACATGCAAATTTGCACAAACAAATAAAAGGTGAAAGAATCGCGACACTGTGTTTTTACACAGGTTATGTGACAGGTGAAAAGAGGACACTATCCTACAGAATGCGCGAAGGTGTCCTAAAAGCTAAGACACCCTGTAAATCTTATCCTAAGGCCATTCGTAAGAGTGACGCACTTTTCGCATCATCACCAACGTTCACTTCAGCACTGGCTGACGTCGCACCCTTTTCACGTTCACCCCATGCAGTTGCGCTAACAGATTGGACAACGATTGCAGCCACCCACGATCTCCTACAGAAAGCACATCCACTCTGTACTTTCACATCTGCACACCTGTAATATTATGTATATATACATATACTGGACACCATTCATGAAAGAGATGAGATGAGATGATGAAGAGATAAACGAAGTAGATGCCCTGAGCATTGATTCTTCATGTTGTCAGAATTAAGGTTTAAAATTCCTTTTTACAGATTTGAAATAAGCTTTGTAGGTTTCGTCCGCTACTATATTGTGCTCTACCGCATTATTGACATGTATACATGATATACTTAATCTGATACAGGAAACCATTTAAGTCAAGCCATCAGCATATTGCTAGAGGATTACTAGACGTTGTACATTCAGATATTTGTGGCCCAATGAAAAATACTTCGCTGAAGGATGCCAAGTATTTTATAACCTTTATTGACAAATTCTCCACAAGAACGATGGTGTATTTCATAAAGAAGAAATCAGAAGCCTTCAACTGCTTCAGAATCTTCAAGGAGTGTGCAGAAAAGGAGACTGGGAAACCATCAAGGCCCTAAGGTTAGAAACGGTGGAGAATATATCTTTGTCGAGTTTAAGGAGTACTGCCAAAGCCAAGGCATTGAGCAACAATTCATCACTCCTTACAGTCCTCAGCCTAATGGCTTAGCTGGTCGAATCTGCTAAGTGTATGCTATCGCATGCATCGTTGCCCAAGAGATTTTGGGCTGAAGCTGTCTCCACTGCAACTTACCTCCAGAACAGATGTTCGACCAAGGCCCTCTCAGACAAGACACCCCACGAGGTGTGGACAGGCTCTAAGCCTTCTTTGAAGAACCTAAGAGTGTTCGGGTGCATTGCCTATGCTCAGATCCCAAAAGACACAAGGAAGAAATTGGACTTCCAAGTCTCAAACCATCCTGATCGGATATACTTCATCTGATAACACCTACAAGCTGTACGATCCTGATACCCAGCAAATCTTGTATAGCCGGGATACAGTCTTTATCGAGGATCAATTCTTCAAATGGTATTTCTAATGAACTTTGCCTATGTTAAGGGTTAATTTGAAAAGTTATGGTGAGCAATATTCAATAAAGGGCATTGTCAAGCGAAACTCCTATGACATCATGAGAGAGAGAGAGAGAGAGAGAGAGAGAGAGAGAGAGAGAGAGAGAGAGAGAGAGAGAGAGACAGATTTTATTAAGAGACATTGTAAATTGTTCGGATATAGCTTTTCAACCAGTTTCAAAACATCGTATAAATGTCATCACTTAAATCTAATACCATTACCTGGCTATACACCAGGGTATCTAAAGCAGACGCACTAATCATGCTGCCATTCCTATAAACATATCTTAAAGAAGCAAATCTACATCTAAAAGCAAACTAAAACTCTATGGATATATGCCAATCATGCTCTCTTCACTGATCAAATAACTAATATACAGCTCTCCAAATGGCTGTGCTGCAAAAGACATGATCTCCGTCGCCAAGCAGCTCCTTAAACTCCATGAAAAATCAACGATGATTCACCATCTGCACAAACACACATGTGGCTAGCTGTAATAGCCCCTGACACTCGAAATGTATATGCACCACCTATGGAACTGGCAGTGGATCTATCTAGATTCACGCCAAGGATGAGTTATTATAACTCCGCACATTTTTTCTAGAATGAACTTCGACATCATCAGAAGATGTGTACAACTCGTGGAGCTCAAGAGGGGGCGAAGGCATCAATGGCAAACGCACCTTGCCTTTCATGCAACAAAAAGATGAACTTTTTTTCGGTTTCCACTGTAGGGCTGAACAACGACTACACACAAACTCCATTCCTCTCAAATCATGACACACTGGTGTTTGAGACAATCTACCTACCTAAAACAAACTTCCTCGAGCATGCGTAGACATAATTCTATCCAAATGTCTCTTTTTTGCATAATATCTACGTCGCAACCTTAGAATCCCGCTTCGTTCTGGACTCTACCTCAGGGGTCGTATAAGAGGGGTTGCGACGCACTTCCTCTGGAGTAACGATAGTGATCTTGGACCACTCCTATCAAAATATCTCTTCCTTGTGTAATATCTACGTCACAGCCTTTTAACCCTCTTCGTTCTAGACTCTACCTCAAAAGTCCTATATGACGGGTGATTACACATAGTCTCAGGTGTAACAAATGCTACTAAAGTCGATTCTACTCCCTCTAATTCTTCTCTATCTCTCACTAATGGACAAACCCTCTCTATACTATCAACATTGGACATCAAATCCAATGTAACAGGTGGAATCATATGGACACCTACAGACCCTACTTCAGTTGTACTCGGCACAACATCATATGGCAACTCAAGCCCGCCTATAGACAAACCAATATCTACTCCACTATCATCAACAACACCAGAAACAGTGCAAAAATCAGATCCATCCCTACTAATCAACTCCTGCACCTACTCCAGCTGGTATGGAATTCGTCTCCTCCTCGCTCTTTTCCCTCTCTCTACTCTATCTCTCCTCTCCGATGCAGACTCTAACTCTAACGTACTACAGGTGGGATCACAACGAACATGATCTAGCGTCCCACCAGTACTACCTACAACACCAATAGTAACGGCCGACACACCTCAACACTACGCGAGTCTAGCCCCAAACTTGTACTATAAGTCTCTTTAAATTCAATGATATTTTGATATTATCTATAAAAGTACTTGCTATTGTGGGAAGTTAGTTATAACATTGGGTAAAATTTTGCATGCATAAATTAAAATTAGGCCAGAGAGAGAGTGCTGGTCTGGCCAGCTACAGAGAGAGAGAGAGAGAGAGCGAGAGAGAGAGAGAGAGAGAGAGAGAGAGAGAGAGAGAGAGAGAGAGAGAGAGAGAGAGAGAGAGAGAGAGAGAGAGAGAGAGAGAGAGAGAGAGAGAGAGAGAGAGAGAGTATTTTTTATAGATGGGTTCTGTCTCTAAAGTCTATAAAGACATGAAAGTCGATGTACAGCTGAATCTCGCATTCCAGAAATGTTACAGGATTCAAAACTCTTGAAAGTCATTGATTTTTAAAACTTAATTCTTTTAGAACGCAAGGATTTTAAGATAACACTTTTTTAAGGGCATAGATTTTTAGTAAATGAGATGGAGCCTTGCTTTATCAGGACTTCACAGATTTCATGGAGTAGGAACAACCATCCATGTGCATCGATTGAATGCGAGCAAGAGCAGGAGCAAGAGCATCGATGAGTTGCATACATGTATTGACTACTCGCTTCTAAGAAAGAAACGTTTGCATTCTGGAGATTGCATCACGCTTCTAAGAAAGAAACAATGTTGGCTGCTTTGGAGATTACATTAAGCAGACTAATATTAGATTACATTAAGTAGACTTTTTCTACTCTTGGTGAACTGGTGCGTGGATTATGATCTGCTTTGAAGGAACTAACTCTTAATATATACTCACATTTTTTGCTTTGTTAATTACACAGAGGAAGAGAGAGACTCACGTTCTGCCTAACAGAGGTAATATGAGCTGAGAGAGAGAGAGAGAGAGAGAGAGAGAGAGAGAGAGAGAGAGAGAGAGCTTTTGTGATTAAAAGAAGATGGCAGTGATAAAGGAGCAAGAGAGAAGACCATTGATGGCTGAAATCAGTTCTTCATCAGAACGTCATGAACCTATCTAACTCAAACGGAGCCAGTGAATGCTCTCTATGATGTTTACATCTGATCCCAGAATGACTGGTATGAAAGGCATTAGCGCATTTAATGCGGCAAGCGTGATCAAAAGATAATATACCAACTCGTTTTGTATTGTGAACTGATGCTGCTGTGTCCACAGAGAGAGGCTGTCGTAGCCAGTGCGCTAGAAGGAGCGAGAGAGAGAACCATTGATGGCTGAAATTAGTTCTTCATCAGAACATCATGAACCTATCTAACTCAAACGAAGCCAGTGAATGCTCTCTATGGATGTTTACATCTGATCCCAGAACGACTGGTATCAAAGACATTAGCGCATTGAATGCAGCAAGCGTGATCAAAAGATAATATACCAACTCGTTTTGTATTGTGAACTGATGCTGCTGTGTCCAGAGAGAGAGGCTGTTGTGGCCAATGCGCTAGAGAGAGAGAAAGGGGGGGGCAAAGTGCAATGAATACACAGAGGGAGAGAGGTGTGGAGTCCTTCTGCTTGCTTAGATTAGAGTCAGATGTTATACCACTGAAGCAGTTCGGACATACAGTCGTGCGTTTCTTGTGTGTTAGAAAGAAGCTTTGTTGGAATGTGAGTTTATCCTTTTTTGTAACACTATCTTATAAAGCCCTATTCAAACTTCCTCTCTTGAACCGTGGTATATTTGCATAGAAAATCAAAGTCTCAACAATTCATCAGCTTGCAAACAGTTGCTATGCCAGCCAATCGAGATCCACAGCCAGGTTCTGCAAATAATAGCTATCCACATGGGATGCACAGAGAGCGGTTTGTAAATCCGCAAGACAGCGGCCTGCAAATAGTCCCTATTGAGAGAGAGAGAGAGAGAGAGAGAGAGAGAGAGAGAGAGAGAGAGAGAGAGAGAGAGAGAGAGAGAGAGAGAGAGAGAGAGAGAGAGAGAGAGAGAGAGAGAGAGAGAGAGAGAGAGAGAGAGAGAGAGAGAGAGAGAGTGGTAAGGTGGCCGTCACTCATTAATGGAAAGGCGGCTAGGAAGCATGCTTGGATGGGTTGCATGGGGAGGAGGTCCATGCATGCCTTTTTCCATGCATGCATGCATCCTCCTCCTCACTTTTTAGTTAAAAAAAGTGTATGCATGGGTGAGGGGAGGAGGATGCCTGGCCCCCCATACATATGTGCACGACATGCGCACAAATAGTTTTATATATATATATATGACATAGATAGATAGATAGATAGATAGATAAAAAAATGAAAAGTTAAGAGCCCACCCGCCGCGATGAGTGTGCTCTTCAGAATTGTTTTTTGAGTGAATATATACTATTAAATATTTAAAATTTGATGTCCATCTTCTCATACTAATACTATTTATTTAAGATCATGTGCAAGCATTCTACGCAGTAGAAGAAACTGTCCTCATGCCCGTTGGTGATGCGAATCCAATTTTTTTTACAGAGGCATGGAAAGTTGTTCAGAAGCCTAGTTCCAATGGGCGTTACATGAAAGTCTTCGTTGTTGTCTCTAGAGTATCTGTTGGTGAGCCTGACTTCTCGATGGAAGATGTTGAAACCATAGGTGTGGTCCGTGCAATCATAATGCCAGAAACGATGATGATTGAAAGGATTGAATTTATGACCTGGGGTTCTAATGGTGAGGAACGCCATTTTGTTCTATCTTGCGCGGATACATTTCATTACACTCAGGCACCCGAAATTCACGACTCAAATGGTGCATTACATAGTTACCATGGAAATTTACTCGACGGAATGATTGCACTACGTAACGTGCATGAAATGATGTGGGAACATGAGAAAACAATGATGGAGATAGCTAAAATTGCCACGGCTGTAGTTAGCGAGCTGGCAAGAACAGAATTGGTATTATATTTTGAAATACAACCGGAACCATCCTCAGCTCCAACTCCATCTGCAGGTAGAAAACACAAGCACGACAAAAAGTTACATCAAAACAAAGCCACCCTGAAGACGACATTTTTGTTGGTCGAAGGAGGCTGGTTGGATAGGCTGAAAAATGTTCACTGGAGCCAAGGGTTGATCTAACTAGAACGATATCTGGAGGCCTCCATGACATTATATCATCATTTGATAATGATGATGCGTTGGGTGAGTTTGAGGAGGAAACAAATGTCAATCTAGATGTGTATTCCTCTGATGATGTTGGTTACGTGTGGGGCAAACATATGTATCGAATTGAGTCAAAGAATATTCCTCAAACTTTTCTTTATACAAACCAATGTGCCCTTGATTTCTCCTTTGCAGAGCAGTTCTATGAATCTGTTTGCACAATAAACGGGCCTGCACCTACTTCCATCAATGTCACAGTGAGGCCGATTTATTTGAACCCGAGGTTTTGTTCTACAGTCTAGAGAAATTTTTAAAGATGTACGGTGATTTCAAACGGGTGGATATGGTGGAAGCAGTGCAATTGTATTTAGAGCTGTATCCAAAAGAGAAGGACACCAATGAAGGTTCCAGATTGGATGGGCTATGTAAAAATAGGTTCTTATCTCATTGTACTTTTGAACCTATTGATGGTCAGCATTTCTGCTGTGCCTATAACGAAATAGCGCTGACCGTAGTGAGAACAGGTAATCTTCATAGCCAACTCTACGATAGGCTGTTTGCATATGTGCATGTGTATATTTGTATATATAAAAGCATGTCCCGCTACATATTGGAGTCCAACAGGTTGAATTATGAACCTAAGAGCAAACGTAACATTAGGAAAAATATGGGCTCAAAATGGGCCCTTTAAAAAATTTGACTATAGAGAAAGATTAACAAGAGAGAGAAAATTTCCGGCAACATCTATGCTCGTTTTTTATGATTCCGGAACTGTTTGCCGCCCAACTTATTTTTCCATAAGCAAATGTGATAATATTGCACATTTTTCCCTTTGAAAAGCGCTCCGAGGGGTTCCACGCCCTTGGAAAAATGTGCAACTGACGTCTAGAACTGGCGGGCGTAATTGCGCCCGTGTGTGCTCATTCACTTCTCCTTTGTATTTCCAGGTGATGGTGCAAGAGCTTTCCAAACCCTAATATCGGTTCAACGCACAGATGTGCTATTTGATTGGTTAAACATGCCATCCATGCGTTGAATCTATATCATGTTTCTTTTTAAAATAGTCTAACTTCTTAATTGTAGCTCCAATTGAGACGAACATGGTGCCATTACAAAGAGCTCAACGAGAGCTTTGCAACGGCACCCCATCTGACCTAGTTCCGAGTTACGATTAAAAAGTTATAGGCAGTCAAAGTTTGCAGAAAATCTCTCATCTAAAAATATATATATTTCAAAAAAATAACTCTAATATCGGTTCAGCGTGCGCCCTTAGGGTTTGAGGGCACACCCTTGGGGTTTTGAAAATGTTTTTTTCTTTTGGAAATAGCTCGACGAGAGCTTTGCAACAGCACCAGAATGACTTCAGTCAAAGTTTTGAAGTGAAGCCCTCCGATTCCAAGCGCCAGTTGCACATATTTTCAAGGGCGTGGGTCCCCTCGGAGCGCTTTTCAAAGGGGAAAATATGTACGTTTAGAAAAACTAAAGCTAGTTAAACTATTCGGACAGATATTTAACATACGGGCACTCCAAAACTAACCCTAAATGCAGATCTAACACTATTCATGCAACGACAAGATGCCTAATGCAAGCTAACCATCCATCAAACATGCTGCAAACTGAAAAATTGGCGTAGCTCCACGGCAACGACACCAAAATTGTAGTGGGTTTATTTCCTTGCCTAACCTCAATCCAAGATCTAATCAATCTAGCATCAAAGAGATGAAGTTAGTTGTCACGCATAGATTCGTTCCCACGAGAGCGATAGTATAGTTCAGATTTCAGCATGAATGGAAGATCCACATCTAACTCTAACATCCATTAACCCTAAGCTTTAACACTACATCCATTAACACTAGATCCACAATGAAGACAATATAAGGTAGTCTATGTGACTTAGACAAAGCACAAGACTCACAAACATGATTGAAGCCACTTAAGGAACTTGGAAAACCTATCACAACCTTCTTTTTAGACATTACCTCCAATGACTTGAAGTTGAGGTGTCCCATCCTTTTATGCCAAACCTCTTGAATAGGTATTTGCTCCCTTGCAACACATCCACCTTGGTTAGCGATAACACAAACATCTAGTTTGAGCAACTTTCCTTGCTTTTTACCTTTTCCAATCAAGACATCCTTTCTTTTGATCATACAAGCATCTCCATCAAACTCCACCTTGAGGCCTTTATTTAGCATTTGACTCACACTAAGCAAATTCTTGATAATAGATGGAATAAACAAGACATCCTCCAAATGAACATTCCTCTTTGTAGAGAAAAAAAAAATTGTGCCAATCCCTTTGATTGCACACTCACCATCATTGGCCGTGTAGATCACCCTCTTGTCATCTCAGTATGCCAACAAAGAAGTGAAGTACTCTTTGTGAAAGTTCATGTGTGAACTTGCTCCACTATCAATCCACCAAGGATCTAGATCTCCATCATTAGCAAGCATATATGAAGACATCACAAAAGCATCATCATTTGCATCTTGAACATCCAAACCATCCTCATCAAGAGTAAGATTACTCTTGTAGCACTCACTTGCAAAGTGTTCTTTGATGCCACAATAGAAGCACTTGAGCTTTGATCTATCATTCTTTTTGCCACTTGAAGAAGAATCCACTTGATCTTGTCCTTTAGACCACTTACTTTTGGTTTTGCCCTTGAATATGCCCTTTGAGAACACAGCATCCTCTTGAAGTGTCGATGTAGATCCACCTCTTACTTGAAACCTATATTCCTCATTGATCAAGATCTCTTGAAGAATTATCAAACTTGGCAAAGTCTTTTGAATAGCAATACTTTGAACAATGTTAGCATGAGCATCCAACAAGCCATTAAGAATCACTTGAACAAGCTCTTCTTCCTTAATGCTTTCATCAATGCAAGCCAACTCATCATTCAATGCTTTTATCCTCAAAACAAAAGTACTTGGACTTTCTTCATTCTTTTGCAAACAAGAAAAGATTTGCCTTCTTAGAGTCAACACTCTAGAAGTAGACTTGGATTCATAAAGCTTCTTCAATGAATTCCAAGCATCCTTAGATGAAGTACACTTACCAACTTCCTTGAGAAGCTCATTAGTAACATTCATTTTGATAATGTGTAAAATCTCTTGGCAACCTGATCCATTGCCAATTGAGGATGCCATGTAGCAATGACTTGATCAGGTTGCCAATTGAGGTTGCCATGTAGCAATGACCTGATCTTCTTTTTCAACCTGTTTCAATGCACAAAGCACTCCTTTGAACAACAACAAACGCTTTAAAAAAAAATCACAAAAATTTGAAACTATCTCAACAATTCTCCTCTAGCACTTATACCAAGCAAATCAACACATAAAATCATGGAATCTTGATCAACCTATGATCTATCCTCAATCTAATGACTTTTCCACTTCCTAAGATTGAAACACACTCAAATGAAGTCCAGCAACCTCACTATCTAGAGATCCATTCAAAATTAGGGTTTTGTCAAAATCACAAAAGATTGACTAATCCAAATCTACATGCAAATGCTAAAATTTTGATTATGCAATCTCTTAGCCACCACTAAGGCTGATCCAATGATCCAAAAATCGGCCAAATCCAGTATGTGAAATCAAAAATCAAAATTGATCAAGTTTGTAACCTAATTAGGGTTTTGATCTACAAAAGATCCAATCTACAAAAGCAAAAAACTCGATTTTGGTGTAGAATCCCCTCTAGCATGCTCTAGCCTTGATATATTCACCAAATCATTGATAGATATGATTTTTGCCTTCATAACCTGAAACACAAGCTCTGATTCCATGTGAAGAATTTCAGATCATTATGATCCAATCCACTTGAATGATCTTTGGTTACAAAGAGAAATACAGTACTAATCTCACCAATGTAGAAAAATCAGCATCTACACACAAAATGAGATGCAAACACTAATAGAACTTGATCAAACTTGAATGAAATAATAAAGTACTGTTGTTGTCCATACAAGCAAGCTATTGTATTTCACACGTGTGGATCCAAAAATAACAATTATAGATCATTCTAAACATAAAATTACATGCAATCACAAGTATAGTGCACCAATGGATAGTAGAATCCAAGAGAACCATGTATAAGCATGAAATGAGATAGAGAAGAGAGAAAATGTGTCTCTCCACGAGTTTTCTCCTTTAATCTCATCTGGACCATTAAGAGGAATATTCTCATAGCATTTTGCGATGTTAGTAGACCACATCGAAGTGATTTTGTTTGGCACATTAAGATAAAATTCAGTGGATGAATCGCACTGCCAAAATAGGTTGGTATCCACATTTAGGATACTCTGGTATGAGGTTGCCTTAAGGCCTGCCATCTCCATAAGAAGAGGAGTCAGTACACCAAGAGCTCCAGAAATAAAAACGTGGCCAACTTAGAAAAATAGCAGTCATGTGCGTTTGTAATCAGGAGTTCGTAAAACAACTTAGCTCTCTCGGCGCCATGTACAACCTTGTTGAAAATCCCATACCTGGTCCACCCGCCAAGCTCATGTCGTCCTCACTAGATCATAACCAACCTGACCTCTCTGAAACTAACACTAACGCTAGAGAGTTTGACGATCCCCAAGCTGATCAACCAGACTCTCGAAGATTTTCACCGCGACCTGCAGATTTCAACGCGGGTGAAGTTGAACCCTCAACGAGTGAAAAAGACAAGAAAAGAAGATAAGGGTGCCAAAGCGCTTGATGAATATCTGGCAAAGCCTCAGCAACAATCAAAGGTGACCCAACCGATCGAGCCAAAATCCCAGATGGTTGATACATGAGAATCAGAGAAGTTTGAAAGAAAATACCCTCGAAGCATGAGGGGCGAAAAGGACGATCTAGACCAGAGCCAATATTCCACGAGGGTCAAAATTATTGTTGCCTTGCAGCCACAGCCAGAGTGGCGAAACAAGGTCTCGAAGGATAGCATGGGGTTACATGAATATTTAAGGGCACCATCCTGGCAGAGAGTAGATACCTTTAAAAGGCCAATCAAGAGAAGAAATCCATGGCCGACGGAATGACCACGAAAGGAAGATGTCAATTGGCCAGTATTTCCAAAGGTTTCAAAGAGCTCAACGATCGATGATTTGAGGCTGCAACTGCTAGACTTCGGCCACAAATATAAGTCCAATGCTGACTTATGCATACGAGGAAGCATTGAATACTACCGATCTATAGCCTTTCTTATGATTCAAGAATATTTTTGGGATCGAGGTCTAGATCATATAAAGATCAACCCCAACATAGCCCTCCAATCATTAGAAGACCGCCAAATGCCGACTCTACTATAGAGCGGCATTCATGTCTTCTCGTTATGTCATGATGGTGGAAGACTGGCAGGAGTTTAGATTCATCCAAAGGGTGCGAGACTACCTGGAGATGCTACCATTCGGAAATAAATTACTCAAGTATTTGAACCCCTGAAAAAACAAATGAGCACAAGAAAACAGTCCATGAAGCGCCAAGGTGAGCAGGACACGTAGGAGGTTCTCAAGCGAGCTGGAATGTAAAGGGCCGTTAAGAGATCTCAATTTTGCAAAACAGTTTTGTGGAAATAAACACTTGGTTTTATGCAAGCGAGTGAATATCTATGCTTTTCCAAGTGCCAATTCGGAAGCGGAAGTCACGTCATTCCATATGTGTTGCAGTGGGTCCTGCAACAGATCAGGGGAGGAGGATGTTGGCTGATTCTGAGGAATACCCAAGATGCTGGGCTAAAGCTATTCTAAGAGCACCTCTCACCCTAGACCGAGCAGGTCTCTGAGAGAAAGATGAAAGATGAGAGCGCCGACAACAGTTGAAAATCATGTAAGTCTCATGGTGAATCCCAAGTGATGGAATGACCATGTAAGAGGTAGTATGTGTAGGCATTTGTAATAAATGTTGTAGACCCCTCTTAAATAAATTAGAGTGAGCTACCTTTTGATGGTGACCTCTAGTGGAGGAACTAATTCCACTTGTAATTTGCTAAATTGTGGATTTGCCACTTAGGCTCCACCTAGGCAGCTCATTGGCTTATTGAAGAGTGTCCCTCTCTTGTGAGAGAGCTTTACTTGTAATGTCATTCTCTTGTATTGAATAAAGAAGATCTTCCACGAGTTTTGACATTCTTGGAGCTCCTTGTTCATGATGGCTTTCTTGAGTGATTCCATTATGAGCATGCCCTTCCATCCCTTTGAGTGTGGTTGTGGAATTAGATTAATTTCTTGCTTTTTTTCATCATGCATTATGGAGTAGAGTGAATTACTCCTGTTTCTTGTTTCTAGAATAGGATCAAGCTTCAAGTAAACTATAGAGGCTGAAGTAGTGGCATAGATCTTGCATATTCATTTACTCTTCAATTTTTGATGTTCTTGAGAAGTTCAAGAATGAAGAGATGGGTATTTCTTGATTTTTGTACTTGTATGCTTGTTAATTAGTTTCTTATTTTCTTGTTTTCATTTATGTTTGATGCTTTAGATTAATCTAAGTTTCAAGAACTGTTCCCAATCGTTTGACAGTAGGTAGAAGTAGAATCTGAATTGTGTTCAATTGAGTTGTATTTTACCATTATTGACTTGCATGTTTTTTGAATGTGAGTGCTTCAGCAGGAGTGAACAAGACCTAAGAATCCATTGACAGGCTGGATTTAAAACATATACTACAACGCAAATCAGACCTCTCTGCCTGATCTGGGCAATGTACTAAGAAGATAACAATCAGAACGCCCAACAGCCTGGTAACAGGTAGAACAATCTGTAACCAGAGAAAAGAAACATATAAACACGTTGACAGAATCTATGAAACTCACACTTTTGTTTTGAGAGTTAAAGCATTAATGATGAAATAGTATGTATTGATAAAAGCATTAAGGATATAGAACTCGTTCAAGTAGTTCTTAATGGCTTGTTGGATAATCATGCTCTAGTGCAAATTTTTGCTATTCAAAAGACATTACCAAGTATGGAGCTTGCAAGAGGTTTTGGTGGCTGAAGAATTTAGGCTACAAGCAAGAGGATGATCTACTTGTACATCTCAAGTTGGAGAGGAGGAAGATATGTTCTCAAGAGGCAAGTTTAAATTCAAGGGCATGGACAATGGCACGTGGTCAAAAGGACAAGACCAAGGTGAGACATCTACTTTTGTTGATAAGAGGAAAGATAGGTCAAAGCAAAAATGTTTCTATTGTGGTACTCTAGAGGAAGAGCTACATGAAGATGATAAAAAATTAATGTTTCCTTCTCTTGAGATACTCTTGAACTATCATCCATATGTGAGATGCCTCAAAGCAAGGAATGCCCTATGTCTCGAATTTTGTTAAGCAGGGAGTCCCTATGTCTCTGTGGCTCATCTAATTTTCAAAAATGGACATTCATCTTTTTCATACTGCTCCTCTTGCCACTATGCAACACATGAGATGGGATTCGTATTTGTCACATAGCAAGTCATGTCCATAATTTGGCCTTTACAAGTTGATGTATTTAAATAATCGAATTGGCCAATCATAAAGGGTAATTCTATTAGAGCTCACCAAACATCAATTCGAATAGAAGGTGGTAATGAACTCTAGTTGAGGGTATGAGAAGAGGGTAAAGACAACAAGCTTGTGTGCAGTCTACATCCACTTTTAGATCTTTTCTTCCACACACATTCATCAAGTTTATTTTGAATTGGCCCTTTCCTTTTACCTCTCATTTTGAGTGCCATAGCAACACAAATATCATGTGAACTCACATGTTTATTTCAAATGAATGGTTGGTAGGTAAAAATAGAATTGCCCTTTGCGATTGGGCCATGGAGTTTGCTTACACATCATTGGCACAATCATAGTAAGCTACTAGAGGCAACTCAACTTGTTGAGGTAAGGCTATTAGGCCCTAAAGTGGAATTTGGGTTGCCGGTATCTAGCAAAGAAGAACGTCACCTAGTTTGTCATATAGAGGTAACTAAAGTGTACTTTAAAGTAGGCTGACCAAATTTCAATACATAGCTCATCTTTCACAAATGATAAACTTAATGTGCAATTCAATATGAAACTAACCTTAGTTTTGAATCTGCTATCATATGAATATATGGACTTGGGTACAATAGGCAAGACTATCTTCAGTTTTAGCTTTTCTACCCATGTCCAAGCTCTAGTAGTAGTGTCCTTATGAGGGCACTAAAGGCTTCAGTCAACATCGTTGGGCTCTATACTTGGCTTGGTGAGTAAGCAAATCAACTAAGCTGGTTATGGATTATGCATGGTCTTGAACCACTTTGCACGTGTGCTTCAACCTTATTTTTGCTTTGAACAATGACAATGCTTTGCTAGTGACTCTCCACCTGATCATAGGCTTGAGATCATTCACTTCTCCCTGAACTAAAAAGTATTGAGCCATGAAAGTTGGAAACATTTATTGAGAGTGTCAACATTATTTCAAATGCAAATGCCAATCCAAATACGTCAAATCATGTTAAAAATAATCTCTCCTGGGTCTTGTGCAAACCGTGAGGTACATCAAACTTCTGATATGTCGGGCAATCCTGCTTCGTTAACAGTGAAAAATAATCCAAATTTCACTATTACTAATCTTCCAACCAAAAAAATCTTATATATTCAAGTCTCAACTCTAATGAAACCGTCCAAGATAGTGATGTAAACATAGCACGAAGTGCATGACAAATTGCATACTATGTGAAGTACAAAACAATCGTATCTATCTAGCATTTACCTACAACGCATAACCGTGAACATTGATCCATGCTTGGGAAAAAAAACTACGAGACGTGTTAAAAACAACACTTAGTCCATCAATAGAAAATATCGTTGTTTGTGTGTGTGTGTGTGTGTGTGTGTGTGTGTGTGTGTCTCTTTTAAACCTACCAAATGTTGTTGAGCCCACATAAAAGATTTGGAAATCAAACTTTGAGTATAATTTTCAAATCAAATACGCACTTCAAGGGTGTGTCTGTGTCTGTGTGGATCGCATCTTAGAAGCACGTAGGTGTTTGGTCCCAGTGCGCTGACAGCCACACGTTTTTTCCCAATGCCAGCAGGAAATTAATGCATGTCTCACTGGTGCCCACTGAAAAATGGCACTACCAGCGCTCGTGGGTCAGCAATGACAAAGGGACAGATTTTTCCCGTGCACCTATCAACGCTAGAGCAAAGTGGCACCACATTTTTCGCTGGGCCGGAGCCAAAGCCCAAGCACGTGCCATGGTGTGTGTGTGTGTGTGTGTGTGTGTGTGTGTGTGTGTGTGTGTGAGAGAGAGAGAGAGAGAGAGAGAGAGAGAGAGAGAGAGAGAGAGAGAGAGAGAGATGCATTAGATGTCATTGAGCACACATTAGAGATTTGAAAATGAAGCTAAATAATCTATGACTCACACTTTGAAAACAAGGTATACTATTTCCCAAACAAAGGCTAAAAATTAATTGTTGAGAGCGTAATTTGACAAAGTAAACCAAGAATCAATGAAAATTAGTCTTACAATAAAGTTAGTCCACTGCAACATCAACAAAAAACCTCAAAAGCAAAAATGGACAGAAAATGGGGGTCAAAGACTTGCATTGTCTTCAAAACACCAATAAGAATACACTCACGAGTCATCGACCTTGACCTTCCATCATTGTGAAGTAGAAGTGTGACAACCTAGGCTGCCAAAAAACTCCCAAATTAAGCCTTCTGCCTGCTGTCCAAATAAGCTAGTTGCAGTTGCTTTTTTAAAATTATCATCACCAATAATCTCCACAGGAACAAAAGCCATCGTTAAAATGGTGGTATCTGTTTGCATCCATCACACTCATGTCACGCCCGACAATTTTTGAGATGATCTTTGTGGCATTGTGACAGTCACCGCAGACCCGAAGATTCTTTTTTATGTGAATAGGTGTCCCAGAAGGCATGTTGATGAGCCCAAATGCAATGGCCAGCTTCTCACTATGTCGACACAACGCATTCTCCTTCCCCTCTTCCTCCACATCATCCAGCACAAAGCTTAAATTAGGTTTATGCCCTGCTTTCTTAATCAAACACCAATCTATCCAGTTCAGCCTGAATCTCCTTGCTTTGTGGATGAGTTGCATCACCTACAGGAAAGGCATGCAGTTGGTTATCAACTTCGATCCAGCTGCACCCAGGCATTTTTTCACACCTGCCTCCTCCATTTCATTTCTGATCTTAGCTAACTCATCCTTCCTACCAGCACCTGCATAGATGTTTGCTAGCAGCACATAAGGTGCAGCATTTTTTGGTTCCAACTTCACGACACGATCAAAGGCACGTCTTCCTATCTCTGCATGGCCATGGTTTCTAGCAGCACCAAGCAAAGTCATCCAAACCACACTATTAGGCTGAATTGGCATTTTATTGATAAAGAGCTCAGCATCGGCCAAGAACCCTGCACGCCCTAGAAGATCGACCATACATGCATAGTGTTCCTTGGTTGGTGTGACACCATGATTTTTACACATGGAATCAAAGACATAACGACCTTGATCTACTAGACCAGAATGGGCACATGCAGAGAGAACACTAATATATGTGACCTCGTTAGGTTTCGTGCCTTCCCCCTGCATTTGCTCAAACAGAGCAAGGGCCTCCTGGGCAAGCCCATTCTGTGCATATCCCGCAATCATCGCATTCCATGAAACCACATTCCGTTCACTCATGTTGTCGAACAGCTCCCGGGCGTCCTCTGTGCAGCCACATTTTGCATACATGTCAACAAGGGTGTTCCCCACAACCACATCCGACTGTAAGCCTCTTCTAATGATCTCGGAGTGGAGCTGTTTGCCCTGTTCCAGGGCAGCTAGGCTGGCACACGCATTTAGGAAAAGAACAAACGTGACATCATTTGGCTGCATGCCTTCCTGTTTCATTTGCTCATACAGAGCAAGGGCGTCCATGCCAAGCCCATTCTGTGCATATCCTGCAATCATCGCATTCCATGAAACCACATCTCGTTCACTCATGTTGTCGAACAGCTCCCGGGCGTCCTCTGTGCAGCCGCATTTTGCATACATGTCAACAAGGGTGCTGCCTACAACCACATCCGACTGAAGGCCTCTTTTTATGATGTCGCAGTGGAGCTGTCTGCCCTGTTCCAGGGCTGTTAGGCTTGCACATGCTTTTAGAAGAAGGACGAACGTGACATTGTCTGGCTGCAAGCCTTCCTGTATCATTTGCTCATACAGAGCAAGGGCATCCTTGCCAAGCCCATTATGTGCATATCCCGCAATCATCGCATTCCATGAAACCACATTCCGTTCACTCATGTTGTCGAACAGTTCCCGGGCGTCCTCTGTGCAGCCGCATTTTGCATACATGTCAACAAGGGTGCTGCCTACGACCACATTCGACTGAAAGCCACATTTTATGATCTCGGAGTGGAGCTGTTTGCCCTGTTCCAAGGCTGCAAGGCTGGCACATGCTTTTAGGAGAAGAACGAAAGTGACATTGTCTGGCTGTACGCCTTCCTGTTTCATTTGCTCATACAGAACAAGGGCCTCCTTGCCAAACCCATTCTGTGCATATCCCGCAATCATCGCAGTCCATGAAACCACATTCCGTTCACGCATGTTGTCGAACAATTCACGGGCGTCCTCTGTGCACCCGCATTTTGCATACATGTTAACAAGGGTGTTTCCCACAATCACATCCGACTGAAAGCCTCTTTTTATGATGTCGGAGTGGAGCTGTCTGCCCTGTTCCAGGCCTGCTAGAGTGGCACATGCTTTTAGGACAACAACGAACAGAACCTTGTCTGGTGCTAAGCCTGTCTCTTGCATTTGGTAAAATAAATTAATAGCCTCCTCAACTTCTCCTCTATCAGCATATGCTGAGATGATAGCAGTCCACGAATACAAATCGTGCTGAGGCATGTTGCTGAATACTTTGTGTGCATGCAGCACACTACCGCATTTGGAGTACATGCGAACAAGGTTGTTTGCTAAGAAAATATTTGAATCAAGTACACTTTGGACTATAAGGGCATGCACTTGCTTGCCCTCCGCCAGGGCCTTCCTTCTGGAACACCCCTTCAACAGGCAAACATAGGCGTGAATTGGAGGTTTAGTAGTTTGCTGGACCATAAGCTCCAACATATGTAGGGCCTCTTTCAAACGTCCCTCCTCACAGAGTTTGCTCAGCTTATCACCATTGCAAAAGGAGTCCGGCACCCTGCATGATTCATATATTCATGATAAAGAAATATGAACAAGTGTCAATTTTGAAAGAGCAAGAAAAAGGAGGACATGTGGTAGTCTCACACCCGGACCTAGAGCTGCAAATTTCACACTGAGATTAAATACCGTGATCTCAATCCATCACCAGATTGTATATGACCCAATGTCATAGAAGCCATCTTTTCTTTTACCCAGGAGGGATTCAGCGAACCATCAACCCATAGGCCCTCAAGCGTCCTCTTATGTTTAAAGTCCGGGTGCTTTGGAGTTTTCTGCATTATACAGATCACAGTCAAAGCTTTAACCTAAGGAATACGAATACACTAAGCGATTGGCCTCATCCCATAATATCATAGCAACAAAAAAATTCAAGTGAGAGGTGATTAGCCAAAGCAAGTGCAGCCTGAAATGAGGCGCACCTTAGTCAATCTATTGTCCCACCACTGCGATGGATCTGAGAAAAACTCCTGCCAGAGCTGCTCCATTCTAACTAGTCTGCCTGCATGCCCTAAGGGTAAGCCAGAATGCATCAGAAACATGATTAAGGATTGTCGATGTGGCTTTAAGCATCACTGCAAATTCATCTACCCCCTCAGCCACGGAGTACTGGCGGGTTAAAAAAAGCATGACAGAAATAATAAGTATACCCGAGCCCCGAGGTGTTGAAAAAGCGGATGGCTTCCGTTGTTGAAATTGTAACCTGGCACGAACCCAATGAGGATTGAACCGATTGTTGATCCACAGTGCCTCCTTTCTGGTGACGTCCATCCGAGGACGACCTCTAGGAGGAATAAGAGCAGTGGCACAAGTGAGAGAAGCAGAAGAAGATGAGAGGGCGTAGTCATATGTGGGTCTTCTGAGGATGATGATGAGGCGAGGGGGGCACAAAAGGAGTAGAGATCGATGAGGAAGAGAAGAAGGATCAGCAGAGAGGAACAAGAAGAAGAGGCTGCCATGACGAGGATCATCGTTGGGGTTGAAACAAAGGCCCACTTCTCCTCCTCCGCCTCGACCTATTAACGTTGTTGTTGTTGTGCTCATTGCCATGGCGTGCGTGCTGCTGCTGCTCTCCTTAAGCTTTCTCGCATGTTTGGGATGCAGTGTTGCTCAGAGTTCGGGAAACCTCCTTGAGGTTCCCACAATTTTATGCATTTTTTTTTTTAAGTTATCGATTTTAAATTTTTTTAAATATTTACACTAAAATTTTATTGACTTAATAAACCTATGTAACCCACCTTTTATAAAATTCTACCTAGTTTACTAACAAAAATTTACTTCATGTGAAAATGATAAACCTAAATTTCCTGCATTTAAAAAAGTTGTCGATTTTTTAAAATCAGCTTCCTATGGATTTTTAATAAAATCGATTTTCAACGAAAGAGCCGGACACTTGTAGTGTTTCTCCCATCCCATCTCTCCTCCCTCCCTCCCTTCCATGCCATCCCATCCCATCCCATTATCCTTTTAGTCTTATCCTCCCTCTCTCCCATCCATTAATCACTTACCTATTATGCCTCCCTCCCCTCTCCCATTTCACATATATTATATATAAATAAATAAATATATATATATGTATATACATGCCCGGCAAAAATGAGTTGTTTGTCGTTGAAAATGTCATCATTTGCCGTAAAAAATGTCACACACATAGCTATGTATTTTTCATAACTATATGCATATATTAAATATATTTATATTTAAACATCTCAATAAAATTTGAAACTCTCTCTCTCTCTCTCTCTCTCTCTCTCTCTCTCTCTCTCCTAGATCTCTCTCTCACGTGCTATCCTCCCTATTTCTCTCTCTTTATCCTCCATCTCTCTCTCGCAGAGGATCTTCCTCCATCTCCATGCCTTTCTCCACACCCCACACACACACACAAGCAGGTGAAAAAGAAGAGAAGGCGACAAGAAAAAAATGAAGGAAAAAAAGAACGAGAAGAAGGAGAAAAAGAGAAAAGAACAACACGAAGAAGAAGAAGGTAAATGTTCTTTCCTTCTCTTATTGTTCTTGTGGTTTACAAGCCGCATTTGCTTGGGCGTGGACGCCTGGGGTGCAAATGGCCTACCTACTTGCACAGGTTGAACATAGTAATAAAGACCATTCAAATGGTTGGAATGTTTTAAACACTTCTTTTTCTCTTAATCGATCTATGCTTTAAACACTTCCTTTTCTCTTAATCCAAGCTTGTAAGTTTCATGCATTATGTTTCGCATCTAGCTGCCCAACACGGCCAGTTATCTAGGTAGAGGGGACTGTCGGCCCCACTTTGGAAAATGTCTCTTCTTTCACACTCTTCGTCTTGATCATTTCTTTCAACGCACCCCCAAAAAAAGGTCAATTCGTGGCTACTCTTGAAGCCATCGAAGGAAGGAATATTGTGCCTTCCTATGAGTGATTAGGTGATGACAATCGGAAAATGTTTCTGTGGTGCTATGAACAATGGCGAGTTTCGTTGGAACATTGAATGGTGTTTGCAAAATCAAGACGTGTAGTTCTTCTATAGTTTAATCCACCGGACTGGTAAATGCTGGTTTGATTAAGAAATATGGTCGTTGCATCGTGATTTAATGTTGCAACCTTCTCTTTCGCCTACAAACTCACTTACATGAGAGCATTGTTGCTAATGAGGCTGTGAAAACTTAATCTTAGCAGTCGTGGCCTTCTTACATGTTTTCTTTCCTATTAATGCTTTCCAGACTGGTCTATCTTATCATTATTGCAAGGGATGTGAGCATTTTTCGAAGAATAGGTTCACTATCTTCGGTGGATGATAGATCGACACTAGGACTAACTGAAAGAAAAACACAAAAAACTAAGCTTCTTCTTTCCAATTCTCATTACACAACTGTTGTGTCAGTGGGAGACAACATCCACTTGAAGCTACAATCGCGCATTTGAAAATGGTAAGAGCTGCTACAAGGATTGACTCTACAAACTAGAGGGGTCCATAGAAAAAGAGGGAGTAAAGAATGATGACCCTATAGGCATGTGCATACCTGATCCATTTATGAACCCCCAACACATCAACCCCTCTAGGATCAAACTAGTGGAGGTTACTAGAAACATCATTTCCCTACTTAGAAATTGAGTTTGTTGTAAAAACTCTTCAACCATCATTGTTATCAATAAAAACGATTCACTCATTCGATTGGTTAAACCTTTGCCAATACTAAAACAGCATCCTTACGAGCCATAATAGTTATGTAAATTTTTTAATAAGTATTAAAGAACCTTTTAGTTTACTACATAGGCACATTGGATGGATTGAACCTTTTCACCTTGGAATGAATTTATATTTTGATTCAATTGTTTTTTTCAGGGTTAGGGTATTGTTCTACTATAGTGAAGTGATTTCAATAATTGAAACTTATAAGGTTGCATTGTATCCTACTCCGAATTTTTGCTTTCATAACTTGCATAGTAAGAACCGACAAATATTAGTTCATTGGCATTTTGGAGGGAAAGCCAAGTGGCCAAATAGGGTTTGGACCTGTTATAAAAGGAGGAAACTCATGGAGAGACATATCTTCTCTCTTCTCTATCTCATTTCATGCCTATACATGGTTCTCTTGGGTTCTACCATCCATTGGTGCACTATACTTGTGATTGCAATTTTATGTGTAGAATGATCTATAATTGTTATTTTTGGATCCACATATGTGAAATACAAGAGCTTGCTGGTTTTGTACGGACAACAACAGTACTTTATCATTTCATTCAAGTTTGATCAAGTTCTATTAGTGTTTGCATCTCATTGTGTGTGTTGATGCTAATTTTTCTACATTGGTGAGATTGGTAGTGTATTTCTCTTTGTAACCAAAGATCATTTAAGTGGATTGGATCATAATGATCTGAAATCCTTCACACAGCTTACCTATCTAAGATGGAATGGCATGGATCTCACAACCTTCATCAGAAAGATGAAAAATATGCTCCTCTCCTTACACAATGCTGGAATAGAACATGTTGTTTCACAAGAAAAGCAGCTCACATACCTCCTACGTGCTCTACCAAGATCGTTCCAGACCACTCGAATGTTACTGGCCAAAGATCCTCAAATGACTCTTGAAAAGGCTATAAATGAGATCAAAGAAGAAGTAGAGACTCATGAGCACTATGATGACAAGAATGAGTAAGATCAAGCTCTCTACAACAACAAAAAATGACAGAAGCAGAAGTTTCAGCCTAAGAGCGAGTCAGCTCAAAGACAAGAACAGAGTCAACAAGTTTTCTGAAGATATTGTAGTACTCTCTTTGCTAACTTCCAATGCAACGATCCTAGGTTCTTATTATATTGGCTCAGCCTGTATATTGCAAATACTATATCAGGTTTGGTGTTGTCTGCTAGATATAACAATGATCCAATCAGCCTACGATAGGGTGTATTGGCCATTCCTTCTCTTCCTCGAGAGTTTGCGGACAATCTGCCTTGCTCAGTATTGTTCAAGGTATCATAGGAGTATGCACACCTTTGCATTCGAGCATGTTGAAGTCTTCAATGATTTTTCGAGTGTACTTTTTTGGTGTACAACTTACCACCTTCAAAGTCTCTTTGGATCTGCAAGCCTAGATAGATTTTAGCTTCTCCTAGGTCAGCGATCTCAAATATTTTAGAAATGTCTGTTTTGACATCTGAAATTAACTTATTTCTCCTTGAGAAAATAAGCGTGTTATCAACATAGACAGCTAGAATGATTATTTTATTTTGGACATGCTGGATATAGACATTTGATTCAGCAAATAGAGGTTTGAAGCCTAAGGAACGTAGTGCTTTGTCCTTCTTTCTATACCATTGTCTTGCTGTTTATTTCAGACCATAAATGCTTTTATTCATGTGACATCCGTATTCTTGATATTCTTGGCTTACAAAACCAAGTGGTTGGTCTATGAATAAGTCTTCTTCCAATTTTGTGTGCAAGAAAGCAGTCTTCTCATTGACAATATGGATTTTCAGATCATGAGCCACTGCATACGCGAATAACAAGTGAATTGAGTATGTTTGACTACTGGTGAGAAAATATCAGTGTAGTCAATTTCATACTTATGTGAAAATCCTTTAGCAACCAACCTTGCTTTGTATCTGATGTTCTCTCCATCAGGACCTGTTTTGATCTTGTAGATCCACTTGCATTTGACTGGTTTTCTACCATCAAGAATAGGTGCAAGTGTCCATATATTGTTCTTATACATGGATGACATTTCATCCTCCATTGCTTGAATCCAACGATCTTTATTTGGTCCATCAACAGCTTTCTTGAATGTTTGAGGTTCGTCAGAGAAACCACAAAATTTGATGGCTATATCAAAAACATCCTAACCATACCTTTCTGGTGGTTTTCGTTGTCTGTCAGATCTTCTCACAGGTGCTTTCGAGTTCAATTCTGATTCGACCTTTTCTGTTGAAATTCGAGCTGGTAATTCGAGTCTGTCAGGTACTAGATCTTGACCTCCCTCTGAATCTAGTAATTCTCTTTTTCTGCTTGTTTTACTTTTGTCGTCATTGGTAGCTCATAATAGTTTTTGAGAATTTCATAGCCGACTAGATCATTGTCCGCTATGAATTTCGACTCCGAATTTAACATCTCGAACAATTTTTATCTTGCCAGTTTTGGGTACATAGACACGATAATATGACGAATGTAACTCGAATCCTACCAGAAAACCTTGTTCTGTCTTTTCATCAACTTTCTTTCTCAACTTGTCTAATATGTGCATATACACTACGCATCCGAATGTCCGAACATGTGCTAGATTTGGCTTCGACTTCCACCATATCTTATGAGGAGTTTTATCCGATATTCAAGATTTCAGAATACGATTCTGAAGATAATTCGATATAGCCACTACTTCTGTCCACAACTGTTTTGGTGCTTTCGCATGAGCCATCATACACCTGGCAGCTTCCATAAGTGTACGATTTCTTTGTTCAGCTATTCCATTGTGTTGAGGTGTGTATGATGCAGTCTTTGTATGCATAATACCTCGATCAGTACAGTAAGCTTTGAATTCGTTGGAAATGTACTCACCTCCACAATCTATGCGAATCTGCTTCAACTTATTGCTTGTCTGCTTCTCAGCCCAATTTGTATACTCGACGAATTTCTCGAAAGCTTCATATTTTGTACGTATAAAGTATACTACATCGAACTTGTTGAAGTCATCAATAAACATTATGAAGTACTTTGCATCACCCAATGACAATACTCCGAATGGTCCACAAATATCTGAATGCACAATTTCAAGTACCTTAGTTGCTTTATAAACATCCTTACTAAAAGGTGTTCTAGTCATCTTGCCTTTAAGACAAGATTCGCAGGTAGTTGGAATATCTCTACTTTTGATTTCGACTCCTTCGATTCTCTGACTTTTGTTGGCTTGGTACAAGGCTTCCATGTTCATGTGACATAGCCTCTTGTGCCACAATATATCTATCGATCATTAGTTTGATTGCTTGTTCGATTCTTGTTCGAATGTTCAAGTGATACAAATTTCCTTCTCTGTTGCCTTTAGCAACTAGGTTATCAAAATCTTCCTCGAATAGTTTACAAGAGTTCTTTGTGAAGGTTACTGACATGGCTGTATCAACTATCTTTACTATGGATAGAAGATCTTTGTCAAGAGTAGGGACATAGAGAGCTTCCTCTAGTTTCTTGCCTCCCTGATTCATGTCCAGCCATAGTACACCAGTAAATAGAGCATTTTCGGAATCACCATTGTCGTCATAGCGTTCACGAGCTTCTACTTCCTCTTTAACTCCGTCTATCACCTTTTGAAGTGTCATCGTCGCATCTTTCGCCAATAAGGTTCGAGTTGTGTGGAATGACCTAGGTAGGGCTGGAAGAAAATAAAGATCAAGTCTCATTCTGGGTTTGCAATTCTTCCCATGATGTAAGATCTAGCATTATATTGTCATGCATTGAAGGCGCAATAATTGCTATAGCTTTGTCATTTCTCAAACTCCATTCTCGAAGTTCTTTGCCAGGAGTAGTTATTGGCTTCTCCTCTATTGGTTCTACCCATTGTCATAGACCTTGGCCCTTCAATATGAGTCTTAAATTTCCAAATCAAGTAGTTTGAACCTTCTAGATCCAAGATCGTAGTGATCTTAGTCTTAATATTATTGATCGACGACATCTTCTATTTTCTGAATAACTCCAGATGTGGCTTGCTGATGGATGTATGAAGAATGTTGAGAGGGGTGCGAAGATACCACTGTATCGACTCTGACTCACTCTGATATTATTGTAGCAGCTTTAATTCCGTAAGCTCTGATACCACTGTAGGAAAAACAATAACAATTCTTCCTCAAAGAACACGATGAAAGTTTGAATAAATCAAACTAATATCAGTGTCTTCAATCGGGTCTGTTTATGATCTATGTACTGATAGAACAGTTTTTGCCTTGATTGAATAAACGTGCGGAATTAAGAGACAATTTTAGACAACAAGAAACTATTGATCAAAAACAAATTTTTATAACTCTGAATCTGAATCATCAATATACATCTCTTGTTGTCTTTTCTCATTGTTGTGTCTGTGATTGAGTTTGTCTTAGAACCTTTTCAGTTTCAGTGTCTGAGAGTTGGTTACAACGAGTAGTGCACAGAGCACAGGTCTTTTGGCCTTTTAATTCTATAACAATAGATCTAACCGTTTATGACGGTTGATATTCAAATAGACGCTCTGTTTCCAGGGTTGAATAATTTATGTTCGCGAATATTTCGCGACAGACTGTCTCTTCGTTACAGCTTCGTGTTTCACGAATTATTCGCGACACTTGTCTCTTCACGATATTTTCGTGTTTCGCGAATTGTTCGCGACATATGACAATTTTGAGCTTGAAGAAGAATCAGAACATTTCACGAATTGTTCGCGACAATTTCGGGACATCTGAGGTTTGAACAAGAAACAAGATATTTCGCGACACGATTCTGTTCGCGAATCTTTTGAGCTTCAACAAAAAAACCACGAGCTTCTACAAGAAACTGTTTCAGGAATCTTTCGAGTTGGCTGAAAGATAAATTTCGTGAATCTTTCAAGAATCTTTCACAAATCTTTAGAGTTTTAAGCAAGATAAATTTTGCGAATCCTCTGAGAATCTTTCACGAATCTTTCGAGTTTTTGTTCATTTCTTTCTCATCCTTTGTCAAGTAAACTGCGCACTTTGTTATTAGAATCAAGATTTGTGTGATCAGGTGTTCTATAGAAGTAGTTAGAACTAACATAAGACGTTCTTTATATTATTGCAGATTAGATTAATTATCTCTCCATTATTTATATATGTGATCAACGTGAGAGAGAGAGAG
The DNA here is from genome assembly GCA_029204225.1 of Diphasiastrum complanatum. Lineage (NCBI taxonomy): Eukaryota > Viridiplantae > Streptophyta > Lycopodiopsida > Lycopodiales > Lycopodiaceae > Diphasiastrum > Diphasiastrum complanatum. The sequence goes on along the minus strand of CM055107.1, from coordinate 40,367,353 downwards.
AGAGAGAGAGAGAGAGAGAGAGAGAGAGAGAGAGAGAGAGAGAGAGAGAGAGAGAGAGAGAGAGAGAGAGAGAGAGAGAGCAATGTGTGTATGATAGTGTGCTAGCATATGATACTAGCTACTCATGAGAGAGAGTAACTCTCTTGCGGTGATGCACTGTTTGGGATCCAGACAACGCTCAAGTTTTTTATATAAAAGTTAATTCTAATAATATATATGCAATAGATGATTTTTCGCCCCTTGTCCAACCTGTGCGATCGTGAGTTCTTTGATGTATTGCTTACAGTAGTTACAAGTTCAGCTGATTTCATGAATAGTGAAGGCTCAGTTGTTGTATGTTGTTAATATCAGAACTAGTGTCAGTTTGTAGCTTGGAAGAGGTTAGATTGTATGTTGTAGCAATAGCTTCAACTCATAGATCGACTCTATCTAAGTGTATACAACAGGAATCAGGCGCAGCAAAAGCACTAAGGTTCTATCAAGAATCTCCTATTGGCTTGCCATCTATGCCTTTATTGTAAAAAGTAATAGAAAAAGTAGAGAGAGAGAGAGAGAGAGAGACCCCCCCCCACACACACACACACAGAGACTTGTAAATGTTGATAGTGTTGTACATGTATGTTGTCAGCATTATAGGTGGATCTCACTGTCTCTCTTAAGAGGTGCAGGTAGATTCATCAAGTGCGGCCCTTCACTTATTTCATGTTGAAAAAAAAGAAAGCAGATTGCAATATCTATGTGTATACTCACAATCTTCTTATAAAAACAAACACAATTTCTATTAGGGCTTCAAAACAAATATGACTTCTAATAAGGTTTACAAACAAAGTAAGCAATCTTCATAGAGTTAAAATAGTCTTGCACATATAAAATAGATAAATGCTTCTCAAATGCATATTTCAAAAAGACATGCAGTGGGCATTCAGCCATTCAACGGTGTGGGCATGTGGCAGCTGGCTGGTGGGCAATCACCGATTAGACGTGTGTGGTTAGTTACAGTTAGATCTTGAACCCTCTATTAGAGTTTGTCTTAGTGTATTATCTGATTATGTGACTTGGTTTCAAACCTTGCTTGCAGTGCACCCCACATATCTCTTGCATTAGAGATAGATGAGAGGTCAAGAGTGATGCTATCTTCTATTGAAGATGATATGACAACTATTGCTTTCTCATTTTTTTCCTTCCATTCATGAAGTTCTTTGCCTAATAGGCATTTCTTCTCATCTACCCAAGGCCATAAAACTTCTCCTCTCAAGATGAGGGAAGTTCACTTTCCAGGCCAAATAATTTGACTCATCTGTCTCCAGAACTATGCAAATCTTTGATTGGATGCTGCTTATTGAAGCCATAGTTTTAAAGTCTGCAGTTTTGGAACGATCTTTATATCCTATAACTTTAGTGCTAATCAAAACGAGACTCTTAGCATAGCTTACAACATGTCCGCTTTCAAACGAGACTCTCTGGTTCTAAATAACCAGGTTCTGATACCACTGATGGAACCTTAGAGCTTTTGCTACGCTTGATTCCTGTTGTATATACTTAGATAGAGTCGATCTATGAGTTGAAGCTACTGCTACAACATACAATCTAACGTCTTACAAGCTACAGATTGACACTACAGTTTTGATATTAACAGCATACAAAAATAGAGCCTTCACTATTCATGCATGAAATCAGCTAAACTTGTAGCTATTGTAAGCAATACATCAAGGAATTCACAGATTGCACAGGTTGGACAAGAGGCAAAAAATCATCTATTGCATATATATTATCGGAATTAAGTTTTACATCAAAAACTTGAGCGCTGTTTGGATCCCAAACAATGCATCACCGCAAAAGAGTTACTCTCTCTCACGAGTAGCTAATATCATATGCTAGCACACTATCATACACACACTGCTCTCTCTCTCTCTCTCTCTCTCTCTCTCTCTCTCTCTCTCTCTCTCTCTCTCTCTCTCTCTCTCTCTCTCTCTCTCTCTCTCTCTCTCTCTCTCTCTCTCTCTCTCTCTCTCTCTCTCACACACACACACACACACACACACACACACACACACACACGTTGATCACATACATAAAGAACGGAGAGATAATTAATCTAATCTACAGTAATAAAAGAACATCTTATATTGATTCTAACTACTTCCGGTTGCATGTCGTTGTCCTCTGTGCTTTTCTTATATTCGGTTGCTTGCACTGCCCACTCACGCATAGGTTCAATTTCTCAAAAATTGCGAAGAATGCGAAATGCGAAAAATGCAAACTCTGCAAAACGTGACTGGAAACATGTGCACTGTCATATTTGACTTCTGCGAAAAATCTGAGAAAGCCAAGGAAAGGTTTACCGAAAGATTTCCGAGCAAGTGGAACACAAAATATGGATGCTTTGACATTAGAAACCTTCATTTTCTTCAATTCTTGCATAGGGTTTCATCTCCGCATTCAGGAGGCAAGTTATTCGAAGTAGCTAGATCGTCTCATACACTAGTGTGTCATGATCTTGGATGGATGGAGTTTGTATGTAGTTATTGTTTAGCCCTGCGATGGAAACCAAAAAGAAATAGCTCTTCTACTGTATGGAAGGTAAGGTTCGTTTGCCTTTGTTTCCACCACTGCCTCCTGAGCTCCTTCGTTTGTACACGTCTGTTGATGACACAGAGCTCATTTAAAAAACAATGTTTGAAGTTATAATAACTCCCTAGCATTTGCGTCCCTTGGGGTGAATCTTGATAGGTCCACCATCAACGCCGTTGGTGGTGCGTACAACTTTCGAGTGTCTGGTCGGCTATACCATCATATAGGTGGGCTGTTGCCCTCCAATAACCCTTCGTTTTTGCAAATCTACATCATGGATGGTGATGATCTGCAAGTAGATCATAAAATGTCTCTTAATTACGATATTAGGCATGATATTCTCTCCCTTTTGCAAAGCATGATGATGGATTTGAATCCATTTGCACAACGATTTAAGAACATTGCTCAAATCATGCGAGAAAACTTCACAAAGGATATTCGTCATTGTATAGTGTCTGAATGTTCGCAAAGTAGAATGAACAGGCAATTCAATGCTCCTATAAGCAATGAAATTGCAATACTGATGGCTTTATATGAGACCCTGAGTGATGGACATTGTGACATCATACTACACTCCATTCAGGACAGTTTACAACGGATTACACAACACCATTTATTGTATGATGTCTTGCATTTTTTTTTTGCTATTGTACGGATGGTTGGTATCACAAGATCCCACATGTTCATGTGACATTCGTCCTAGAGGCACGTAGACTTTCGCAAATTATTTGATCTTCACAAATCGTTTGACCTTCAAGTCAAGGCTCGATGATTTTCGTGTTGCGGCAAAGTTGCAGGAGTTCACCATTTCTGACACTCCCTCTTGAATCTTGCAGCTTTGCATGTTTAATCCAATTGCTTTTCTTTGCTTGGCAAAGAGTGGCTTATCGAGTGGCTTCGTGAGTATATCTGCAATCATGTCTTCAGATTTTATGTACTGGACCTAGAGCTCTCCTTTCGAGATTTTGTCTCGAAAGGAGAGCTCTAGGTCTCGGAGGTATGTGGACTCTCACAGGTATGTATTTTGTCTTTGAATGGAAGGCAGGATCCTAGGACAGATAAATGGCACTTTGAGAGTCCATCATCCTCGTGCATGGTCCTCCTTGTGGCATCCCGATTGCCTCCAGCATCATCCATAACCACACTACCTCGTTTGCCACCTTTGAAGCTATGACATATTCAGCTTCGCAAGATGATTGAGCTACCAAGGTTTGCTCTATCATTGGTGTGGCCTTTTCTTTGTAGTCCATCATGTGATACTACTCGAGCACCTTTCTGGCATATTCAGACTGACTCAAGTGTATTTCGCCCTTTGTTCGATCTCTTCTGATCTCCAACCCGAGGCATTTCGTTGCTTCTCCTAGATCTGTGATTTCATAATTTTCAGAAATCTGACTCTTCGTGTCCTCGATTAGTATCAAGGAGTTACCTATCATAAGAAAATCATCCACGAAGATGGTCAGTATCACAAAATCTTTTTCTACTCTTTTTATGTAGACATTACAGTCTAGTTGTGTAGGATTGAAGTCTAGAGACTTCAGAAGACCGTCGAGCTTCTTGTACCAAGCTCGTGATGTCTGCTTTAGACCATAGATGCATCTCTGTAACCGACAGACATATTGTCGATTGTCGGGGTCTTCAAATCCTTTAGGCTATTTCATGAAGATTTCTTCCTCTAGATCTTTGTGGAGAAAGGCTGTCTTCACATCAATCTGGTGAATTTCCAGATTGTGTTGTGTGGCGTATGCAAGGAGTAGTTTTATGCTTGTCATCTTGACCAATGTGTCAAAATAATCAACACCATATCTTTGTGTGTAGCCCTTCGCGACAAGCCTTGCTTTGTAACGGCCAACAGTGCCATCTGATTTTATTTTCTTTTTGTTCACCCACTTGTAGTCGACGATCTTCTTGTTTTTTGGTAGTGGCTCTAGTGTCCATGCCTCGTTTCACCTCATCGACTCGATTTCCTCTAACATTGCCTGCTTCTAGAGTTCTCCCTCTGGACTTTGGACAGTTTATTGATATGTTGTTGGCTCTTCACTGAAGCTGCAGTACTCGAATTGCGTGTCTTCGCTCCACTAAAGATTGTCAACGTAACGGTTTGGAGGTCTTCTTTGTCTTGTTGACCTTCTAGGTTTGTTTCGTCACTGTACGAACGTTTCTTGTTCGTGGGGTTGATCCTCTGCTTCCTGTTGCTTTGGAGTCTGTGGCTCAACATTCTGATTTGACGTCTGTCCTTGATCTCCCTCTTGAATTGCAGCAATGTAAGATCTCATGGCCTCTTTCATCTTTTAGTCCAGGGAATGTGGACTCATCGAACTTCACATCTCTGCTCGAAACAACCTTTTTCGTGGTTGGGCTGTAGAGCCTGTACACTTGTGTCCCGTTCGAGTACCCGACCATGATCGTTTGTTCTGATTTATCATCTAGCTTGCTTCTCTTTTCTTTTGGAATGTGCTTGTATTCTGCACATCCGAACACACGTACGTATGATAGATCAGGCTTTCTATCTATCCCATTTCATACAGTGTCTTGTCTTCCATCACCGTCATCGTTGATCTGTTCTGCAGGTGTACTGCTATAGCTATTGCCTCAGTCCAGAATTGACTTGGCAATTGAACCTGTGCCATCATGCATCTAGCTCCTTCGACTAGCGTTTTGTTTCTTCTTTCCGCGACACCATTATATTCTGGTGTGTATGCAGGTGTGAACTGATGTTCGATCCCTTGTTCTTGGCAGAATTTTAGAAATTCCTTACTCTTGTACTCACCTCCATTGTTAGATCTGATGATCTAAATCTTCTTTGAGGTGTGTCTCTCTGCAAATGCCATGAACTTCTTGAAGGAATCAAATACTTCAGATTTCTTCTTTAGGTAGTAGATCATAGTCATTCGATTGTAGTCATCTATGAACGTCATGAAGTACCTTGATCTTGAGAGCAAATCCATTTTCATCGGTCCATAGACATCAGAGTGGACAAGCTCAAGAACTTCCTTGGCTCTTCTTCCCTCATGTGTGAATGGATTCTGATGTTGTTTGCCTTTCTGACAGGCTTTGAAAAAGTCAGTATTGGGTCTTGATATCTTTAGACCTGTGACTATGTCTTTCTTATACATGTCATACAGGCTCCTCATGTTCAGATGATACATTTTTTTGTGCCAGAGCTGATCTTCATTCTCTGATGCATTTAGTATGCTATCAGAATTGCTAATTATCTTGGCCTAGTAGAGGTTTCCTTCTCTGCATCCGACCGTCAGCAGTTTGTTTGTCGTTTTCTCGATTATGCGACATGTATTGCCATCGAATAAAACTCAAATTCCAAGATCTGCCATCTTGGAGACTAATAGGAGATCTTTTCTGAGTGTAGGCACGTAGAGTTCTTCTGGCAACTCTGCTTGACCTGACAGTATTTGCAGTTGTAGAGTCCCGATGCCCTTGACATCGTGTCTGCTCCCATCACCTAGAATCACTACTCTGTTATTTTCGAATTCTCTAAAGTCGATCAAGATTTTCTTGTTGCAAGTGATGTGTGATGTTGCTCCTGAATCAATGACTACATCATAGTCATGTTCAGTGTAGCTCGTTGAAGCTTCATCAACTATTGTGAAGGCTTCATCACCTCTATTTGCATCCTTGGATGACTCTGCAACATTTGCCTTCTCAGCCTTGTTCTTTCTTTTGGGGTTGGATCTGCGATCATTTGCAGAGTGCCCATTCTTCTTGCAGTGCATGCAAGGTATTGCTGGATTGAACCAGCATTTGTTGGCCGTATGGCCTGGTTTGTGGTAGTGATCATAGGAAGAAGATTGTTGATTCGAGAACTTTGTCTTCTCGAATCTGGGTTTGTTCTTGTTTTTCTCTTTTCCTTTCATGAAGAGGGCCTTCTCTTGATCACTGCTTTCTTCTCCTTCGTCTCTCATTAGTCTCTCATCAGTGACAAGATTGATTGTTTTGTCGAATGTCATATCTGGTAGACTCAGTATGAGCATTCTAAATGGCTGATAGGACATCGATAGAGACTTCATGAAGTACATCAGCTGTTGTGGTGCTGGGACCTGGTGTTCCTGTTCTGATGCAGTGAGTTGAACGAAGATCGTTGTGATCTTCTCAACATGCTGGTCCAACTGGTTGCCATCCCATCGTATGGATTGCAGCTAATTGTGAAGATGCATCACTGAAGCTGCAGTCCACTTCGTACTCCTGTTTTAATCTTTCCCATGCTGCATGGCTGCTTTTTGTGGAGTGAAGACACACAATTCGAGTACTGCAGCTTCACTGAAGAGCCAACAACATATCAAGAAGCTGTCCAGAGTTTAAAGGGAGAATTCTGAACAATGTTAGAGGAGATCGAGTCGATGAGACAAAACGAGGCATGGACACTAGAGCCACTACCAGAAAATAGAAAGATCGTCGACTGCAAGTGGGTGTACAAAAAGAAAATGAAATCAGATGGCACTGTTGGCCATTACAAAGCAAGGCTTGTCATGAAGGGCTACACAGAAAGATATGGTGTTGATTATTTCGACATATATTCGTCAATGGTCAAGATGACAAGCATACGACTATTCCTTGCATACGCTACACAACACAATCTGGAAATTTACCAGATTGATGTGAAGACAGCCTTTTTCCACGGAGATCTAGAGGAAGAAATCTTCATGAAGCAGCCTGAAGGATTTGAAGACCTCGACAATCGACAATATGTCTGTCGGTTGCAGAGATGCATTTATGGTCTAAAGTAGGCATCACGAGCTTGGTATAAGAAGCTCGACGGTCTCCTGAAGTCTCTAGACTTCAATCCTACACAACCAAACTGTAATGTCTACATAAAAAGAGTAGGAAAAGATTTTGTGATACTGACTATTTTCTGGATGATTCTCTTATGATAGGTAACTCCTTGATGCTAATCAAGGACATGAACAGTCAGATTTTTGAGAGTTATGAAATCACAAATCTAGGAGAAGCAACAAAATGCCTTGGACTGGAGATCAGAAGAGATCGAATAAAAGGTGAAATGCACTTGAGTCAGTCTGAATATGCCATAAAAGTGCTAAAACAGTATCACATGATGGACTGCAAAGAAAAGGCCACACCAATGATAGTTGGAGCCAAGCTGACAAAGCAAGATTGTCCGAAAACAAAAGAAAGTAGAGTGAGCCAACTTTTGATGGTGACCTCTAGTGGAAAGCATTATTTCACTTGTAATTTGTGAAATGGGGAAATTCCACTAGGATGCCACCTAAGGAGCTCTCTTGCTTATTTAAGAGACTCCCTCTTTGTGAAGAGGAGCTTTTTGTGAACTGTATCAACTCCATGCTAAAATGAGAAGAGCCTTCACGAGTTTGGTGCATCCATTGAGCTCCTTGATCATTCTTGTTGTCTGAGTGATGCATTTATGATCTTGCCCTTCTCTCCTTTTGGTTGTGGATTGTAGAGTGGATTAGATTTGCTGCTTTCCTAGAGTGGATTAGCTTCTTTTCTTGTTTGTGGATTAATGTAGGAACCAGCATCCAGGTAAACTAAATAGGCTGGATCTGTGGTTTAGTTCTTGCATATCTCTTTACAATCCAGTTCTTGATGTTCTTGGGATGTCCAAGAATCAATAGACTGGTTGGTTTCTTGATTCTTGGACTTCTAACATGCTGTAGATTAGTTTCTTGTTTCTTGGTTTGTCAAAAAACCCAATCTTGAGCCATAGCTACTAGGGACATGGGAAACAACATCAACATTCGATGGTAAAATCCAAAGTTATTGAATCCTCCTGGTACAGTTGGATACAATCTGGATCTTAAGGATTTGACCAATCTGATTGGCCAAAAGTGAAAAATCAGGCCCCTTACGATGGGTTTTCCTTGATCTCCAAGATCTCTATGAGTTTCTGATTGATGAGGAAGATAAACCTCTAGGTGCATAGGAGTTAGCTAAATACAAAAGAAGACCTAGGCTTGCACTTCACTGTGTGAAGATGAATGCAAGCAATGATTTAATGAGAGAAGTATCAGCTTGTAGCAGTGCTAAATAGGCTTGGGAATCTCTAAGATCAATCTATGAGTCTAGTAACACTTCAAGGGTTCTCATGCTTAGGAATCAGATTCTGCAAAGCATGAAGAGAAGTGATGAGAGTGCACAGGTTTATGTGCTAAGAATCAAGTCTCTCAATAGGGAGTTAGCTTCCATTGGAGAGAAGATTCAAGATAGTGAGCTTGTTCAAATTGTCCTCAATGGTCTAGGGAGTGACGTGTCCGTGGTGCTTGTGAAAACGAAGAACTCCATGTCGTACATACGTGGTTTCAATATTGGAGTGTTATCCAAAGCTACTTTTAATTCCTGAAAAGTCTTCTCACATGCCTCGTCCCAGGTCCACTCCACGTTGGTTTTCAATAAGCCAGTCATCTGGTAAGTACGCGTGGCATAGGCCATGACATCTCTTTTGCTCGAGACTAAGAAGGTCTGAAGTTGGGACACCGTAGTTGGTGCCATCATGGCTAGGAGCATAGCTATTTTTTCTAGATCAATTGTCATGCCGTACTTGCTAATGACATGTTCTAACAGTACCCCGTAAGGAACTCTGAATAGGCACTTGTTAGCATTCAAGGCTATACAGGTTATTGTGCACTTCTGAAAACACTTCTCTAGGATGGTGAGATGTTCTATGACAGTGGTTGCCCTACAGAGGTCATCTATAAAAATTTTGAGGTTTTCGTCTAAGATATCCTCGAAGTGCTTGTTCATAAACCTCTGATAGGTTCCAGGGGCATTAGTCAACCCAAAGGGCATGACGTGGTAAGCGAAAATCCCAAACGTCGTTGTGAAGGTGGTCTTCAATCTATCCTTTTCTGCTATGGCTATCTGATTATAGCCTGCAAAACAATCCATGAAAGAGTACTGGTCTCTTCCTGCCATTTCTTCTAGGACTTGGTCTATGAATGACAATGGGTAGTAGTCCTTCTTAGTTTTTTTGTTTAGCCTCTTATAATCCACACACACTCAAATGTGTGTGGAGTTCTTCTTGGTGCGAGGTACTATTGGGGAGCACCACTCGGTGTTCTCTACCAAAAATATCAGACCAGCATTTCGAAGTCTCTCGAGTTCAGTGTATACTCCTTCCTTTAGGTGGTAGGGTAGCCGACGTTGTTTTTGTCATATAGGTTTGGCTCCCTCCTTCAGTGGTATTGTATGAGTCACTAGATCAGGTGAATCCCCTTCAAATCTGAGTAGTCCCAAGCAAAAATATGTTGGTACTCTCTACATAGCCATCCATATTCTTCTTTTTCTCCAATGCCTAGGGAAGCACCTATTTTGATGTTCTTGGGCTCTTCTAGGGTTCCTAGGTTTATCAAGCAAATATCAGCGTCTCAAACTTTGGGAGGCCGCTCGTCTGGAGTGTTCCACTCTATGACTAGTACTGATCTCAGGTCTGGTTCATCTTCACTTGTAGTGGACTCATCATCGTCCTCACTACTCGTGACCTCCTCCCACTCAGACGAAGGTATGGGTGCTCTCTCTGACTGAGGCGCCTCAGGATAGCCGTCGACTATGGTACATTCTCTACCCCTTCCAAAAATCAGTACTCCTGCAGGGATGTCAACTGTGCAGTTGCTAAGCCTGAGCCATGGCCGTCCTAGTAGTATAGAGTACCCCCGGTTCCCGGCGTACATCCTCATGACGTAAAAATCCACTTGAATGGTCTTGTTAGCCATGGTACTGGGTACATTCTTAAGCTCGCCCTCTAGTTTGATCACTGAGTTGTTGGCTAGCTTTAGGGCTGTCAAGGTAGCAGGTTTTAGAGTAAAACCAAGGCGGTCTAAAAGTTCTAGACTAATGATGTTAACTACCGACCTGCATCAACTATGGCCCCTGAAATGACTAGGCCATCTATGAGTACATCTACCTTAGGGCAGTAGCGATCTAACAAATCTGCATCTACTTTCCCTATTGTAGGTGACTCCAGTGTTCTGGTCATGGGTGGTCTCATCAATCGTTTGATCGTGTGTTTAATAGTGGTGACAACTGTACTAGTTGCCAGAGCCCTATTTCCAATTTTAGATTCTCTAGGGCTTGACCTAGTCAATATGCCCTCTCTTCAGATTTAGGTCTATATCCTTCCTAAACCTGCGGATCCTGGTCATAGTCTTCTTAGTTTCTAGGCCGATTTTCTCTTTTCTCGGTCCTAGGAATCTGGGGTGTCTACGCCCTTCCAAGACGCTAACCTCACCTTGCTCTTTGGGCAGTGAATCCTCGTAGATGGGTGTAGGTTCGAATACTGGCTTCTCAATGACCACTGAATTATCTACCTCCGGTGGTGGTTTTGGTGTAGGCTTGGGTTTCCTGGGAGGTAGCTCTGTCTGGAGGTTACTCTGGGTCACTACTAAAACCTCTTTCCTACTCATGGGTTCCTCTAGTGTCTCCACGGCGATGAAGTTCACGGGTGGCCGATCATCTTCTATGCATGCCTTCTCTTTATCCACCTGGCTAATCCTGGGTCCGCGTTGTATGTATTGAGGTGGCCTTGATGGCCCCGTCGTTCTGTCCTCCTGGGGTCTATGGTTCACTGGCCCAGGCATCCTATTTCCAGTGTTTAATGCATCTCTACGTACCCAACATCTATCCTCCAAGTGTCTAGGCCTCTTGCAGTACCCGCACACTTGATTGGGACAGTTTCGATTTAAATGATTCCCTCTACAGTGTCTACACACTAAGGGATTCGGTCCTTTTATGGGGTGTCTCTGACCCAACAAATTTTTGTGTCGTTTGAGAAAATTTACATCTGCTGCTAAGGTCTACATATTCTAACTCATCACGTCCATGTATCCCTTTAGCATGGCTCGCATATCGCCTAGTTTTGCGTTAGAGCCTGTGCTCTCATAGCCTCTCTCGGACATCTGTGCTTGGAGCCTTCGTGCATCTTGTGTTTGCATGTTCCTATCTTGTTGAGGTTCAATAGCTTGTATGGAGTGGGGTTCCACTATGGGGTGTGCACCTATAGCTACGCTTGGGCCTCCTCTCCACGTTTCTGGGCTTAGGTTCAAGCTGTTCACTGCTTGCGATAGGTGGGATGCGTGGTTAACCATAATCTGTGCGTCTTCTACCACGATTGCCTTCTCTACTGCCTCAACCAATGTCTAGGGGTTACTCTGACGTACAATCATTTGTATGTCATTCTTGAGCCCTCACAGAAAGAAGGTCAGTAGTAATAGGGGTGGTAGTAACACAGTGGGTTCCACTTGGCGTGACAACTCTGTCAAGTGACGCCAATATTGTCGGATGATTTTGTTACTTCCTTGTTGTAGGGAAGTCAGTGTGAACAGTAGGCCATCAGCCGTTTGGTGGGGAGCATACTCAATTAGAAACAGTCTATGGAACTCCTCAATGGTGTGAATTGGGCCTCTTTGCAGACTATGATACCAGTGCCTAGCCGTTCCAGATAAAGTGGTGGCAAAAAACATCATTTCATGATGTGGGTTTGTGATGGCCACCCTAAACCGTGAGGGCCAAAAAGCATCAATATGCTCTTCGACACTTTCATACGGTGCTCCATGAAACTCAGGAGTGGATCCACTAAGCTTCGGTAGTCCTCCTGTCTCCGGGGGTACTACAATTGGTTCAGTCAAACGTCGTGCCATTCTGTTGGCAACAGGTTCTGTGACAGCAGGTGTTACGTTCACTAACGGTGGTTCTATAGCATCGATTGGCTCAAGTTCTAGTAGTTCTTCTATAGGTTCCAATGTATCATCCAAGTCCATTATAGGTGGGTGAGACTCATCATCTAAGGCTGGTGGAATAAGAAACCCACGATTGCTTCTTCTAAGCCCTAAACGCTCTCTCTGGGGATTTGAAGTCTCTCCGTGTGGTGCTCCTTTAGACCTAGGTTTATTTGGTATATCTATGATGTCTCGTCTAGGGTGACACTAATGAATGCTGCATAATATGCTTCTCGCTTACGGATAGCAATCAACTGTCATCGCACATGTGTTTTGTGATTTTCCCACGTTATCCCATAGGCCATCCACTCTTCGTCCACTAATACTGCATATGACCTAACTAACTCTACTTGGTCGTTTTTCTGCTCAATCCTAATCCAACCATACCCATGTACAGTTTTTCTTGGTTCTTTGTACTAGGGGCCGTCTCTACGGGATGCTAGGGTTGGTGGGTCGTAGGGTAATGACTTTCGAATCAGGGCTCTGGTTTTCACTTTCACCCTAGGTTTCATACAAAATCCCTTTCTCTGACCTGCCCGTCACTCTATGAAAGATTTCTAGTAGTACTTGGCATCACAGCCTAGAACTCCCTGCTGGTGAAAATTGTATGTAGTCTCCAGTCCAAACTGTATTCCAAACTGTTGGAAGTAGAATGGCATTGGCGAACCCGGATCATATGCAGCTAGGGTTGGATTGTGAACTCAAAACGTATGTTCTAGGTGTGGGATCAGCACACATCATTATGTGATGCTAACCACTTCGTTCTTGTGATCAACGTGTGGTACTAGCCACTCGTACGGTCATGCTAGCTTGCGGCTGACGGTTTAGATAGTGGAATTGTTTTCAACACACGCAATATAGGACCTACGAAACTTGTAGACTATTGGTAGTATGACAACTAGTTCTTTGTAGACCAATGATATGGATAACTACTCTTTCAAACAACATCTCCTGAAAATATTTCGACTCCCGACAGACACACCAATGCTAGGGCCATTTTTGGCAGGGGGTTGGTCTAGCCAAAACGTCCTAAAAGGTTCAAGGGGCCCCACCTCTAATGGCCGTTCGGCCCTACATGAGCAACAAAGGGTTTGCCACTTCCAACCCTGATGGCCTTCTCTATTGCCCCGTGCTCCCCAGCTGATGAGAGTTTTCCAGGCTCTCAGAGATACGGTTGCAAGGAGGGGGTGCTAGTACTTTTGGCCGCAATGATTCACTAGCTTTCTAGGGTCACAGTTCCGTAAAACTTCTGATCACTAATTCGCGTTAGGATCTTGCTAATATCTCTTTCCCCATTGAATTCGGTTTACAGTTAGTAAAAATCTTACATGGGCTAGAAACCGATTTATTGTCTATGATGTGCTCGTGGGGTGCAAGTTATATGCACCGCTTTGTTTGCTAAGCGGCGGTATTTTCGTCGACCGTTGGGTCTAGGTATTTTGCTAGACAGTACCGACGGCGGGTGTGACTAGTGTGATGCTTAACCAAGGCGGTGTATTTCAACCGCAGATGGTGGACGACCCGCTCTGGTGTTTCACAGAGGTCGGGTCCAATTATTACGCTTCATAATGGAAAAAACGTAAGAAACCCTTCAAAAACTTGACGATTCCATATAGCCGTTTAATAAATCTAACTCAGCAAGATGTTAACTACCCATCCTACGGTTCTCTCCATACAACACATTCTAAATCAGTACAAAACAAAGTTATTTACTTAACACTTTCACTAAACGAGTTGGAAATAGGCACTCATTGTTCTAATTAGCCATGCCGCATTTGTTTAACGCTTCAAGACTGAATTTGAATTTGTGCTAAAAACGATTCACTATAATGCACAATCGACCCATACTCTACGACAATCCATTCACTAGTTAGGTAATTGCAATTACTGAACTCAAGCAAACAACATTCCCATTGCAAGCGAGTGATTCTGAGTTCATACTACTGGTAAACCCACAAATACGCATGGACCTAATACTTCAATGTCTACTTGTTCAAGAAAAAGATCACAATCATTTAGGTCCCAAGAGGGACATGGCAAATGCAGAATTATTGAAGTGATTAGGTCCTCATACAGTTCACAATGAATTCTTAGTATCCTATCATTCATTCAATGAGCAAAAGCAAGTACGGACGTCAAACACCCACATTCCAATTGAAAGCAAGTAAACACGAGAATAAAATCGGCGTGAGGTAAACCCATACCTCAGTGTGAGAGAGAAGCCGAAAATCGTAGAGGCACTAGTCATGAATACCGCTTTTGGTTTGAGGTAGCCTTGCCTTCATCCTTCAAAGAGCTGCTTGAGAACTTGCCATTCAAACCAACATGCGAATTAGATCAGAGAACATGTAATCAACGAAACTTTGTCGCAGATTGTCAGAAGAATCGGCAACTCAGTGAACAAAGGCAGCTTGCAAACAGGCCTAAGAGGGCTCCAGCGAGGGCTGGCTAAGCCTGGCAGGGTCGCAGCAGATAGGCATGCCCAAATAGCCGCAGACAGGAGGTAGTGCAGGGCCGCAGGCAACCTGTAGGCCACAGATAGGTCTGGCATACTAGGAGGCTGCACCCATGTCTGAAAAATGCAGACAAACTTGATAGAGGGCCGCAGACGGAGGTCTACAGGTCACATACAGAGATTCAGGGCCGCAGGTAGGGCAACTGACTGCAGACATGCCTGGAACAAGCCGTAGATAGGTTATAGGTTAAGCAGGCTGCACAAAGGCCAAAAAGTGTAGGAAAATGGCTACAGGTGCCTTGACAGGCTGTGGAGGTCGTAGTTAGGATTTGGAGGTCGTTGGCTGACTGATAGATCGTTGGCAGCTCTGATACATTGCTAGTTGCTCTATCATAACTTGCAGAAATTGTGTAGGGAGGTCGCAACAGGTCTGTTCGATCCAAAATCAACACTTTCAAACCATCGTGGCCCTGATTTTTGGATGTGGACAGCGACGGACAGTAGAAGGGAAACCTTGCTCAATGCATTGTGTGTCAACATCAAATCGCAGAATCAAAATTGGCTTCAATCACTTCTTGGAAGTGATGGAAAATAGAGCAGAATTTGTAATCATTCATCCTCCTGTCAACACCGTTTTGACATAAACTAAAAGCATGTGTGCGAATGATATTAATGATAGAGCACAACCTTACCACAACATCCAAGAATACCTTTCATGAAAGTGAAGTGATGAATAGAAGAAGACATTTTGAAAACTCAATGATGGAACTCAATCAAGATACTCTAAGCTCTCCTCTAAATGTGATCTCCCACATGCTCTCAACACACAATGTAGTGATACTAAACAACTTAACAACAACACCTTGCATTCAACCAATTACCCATGACCTACGTCCTCACAATAAGACCCCATATTTCACTAACACTTAAATATCAAACAACAACACTCACAACTCTCCAACAATCAAATGATATACTCTTCCAAGGCAATATTACCATCAAATATCACAATTGCTCCTAATGCTAACCCTCACACACTATTCATCACAAGATGGAACTAACCTCAAAAACAACCTCAATCAACCAACCATTCCAACCACCACAATGCCTCCAAGTCATGTCCAATATCCAACACACGCCCAAGAATCAAAACTACAAGAGGCATACGAAATGGAACTACCTCTCACCCAAGAACTACAATCCAACCAACACCATGCTTGATTAATCATACATCAACAAAACTTCAACTACCTTCAATCACCATCAAACAAGCATGACACTTTCGAACTGAGCATCCAAACACAATAAGAAGTGAATATCCTCACTCCACTCTCAATCAAGCATTCCACCTTTGAAGCAAACTAGCATGGGAGCACTACAAGACAAACATTCTCACAAAGCTCTCCACTCATATGAGGCAAGACAACAAGGATCCAAAAGTACTAACTCACAAAAGCACTAACATCCAAATACACTAACATTTTAAATACAAAGAGTTGGCTCCTTCTTATAGGAAAATCCAATGCATCCCCTTCACAATGCCACCTTGCCATTCTTCATGCCCTTCAAGCCCTCTTTGCCATTTGTCCCCAACCCATTTGATAGTACACCTAGTGGCCTCCATAAGAGAGTGGGGGGGGTGGTGCATTCAAGGCTCTCTTCCAAAACTAGCCAAGATGCCATTTTTGTCAAAGGCTAGGGAGGCCATTCAAGTTTTCGCTTTTGTACACCCTAGAAGCCCAAAATGTCAATGGCTAGTGGGTGTACCTCCCAATTGTTATAGCCTCCAAGGTGTTTTGGCATTTATTATCCAAATTTTGGGTGAGGCCCTTTTTCAACCCCTATTTTAGTAGGTGGCCTTCGTTTTTCTTTGGGTACCTATGTTTTCGGCCTTTCTTCGATTTTTCAAGGATCGTGTTTGTCTGGTCTTTTGGCCTATTGGGTAACCACTTGGCCCGCACATTTCGTTAATTGCCCGTAAATTGCCCAAACTTTGTTGTTAGGGTTTTTGTGACTCCTTGACAATGAATCCATATTTCCCGGTCCCGTTTTTACCCGAAACTATTCTTTCTAGGTTTTTTCTTCTGTGGTTGACTTTTTCGGCATTCATGACTAGGGCTCCCGCGACAACACGGTTTCCCTGAAAAATACACTGAGTGATCATATATTAGTGAAAATGGACTAAGTACATGGTGGGATTTTAGCACGGTCATACCGGCTATTTTTTTACAACTGGCCATTTTTTTGAGAAGCCGTAAAATATTTATCGGCCATTTCTAAGGCCGCAAAATTTGCTCTAGTCTCATTTAGGGCGGGCTGGGACCCAATTCTAGGTGGACCGGCACTCTTGCTCGGTCTTTACAAAAATTGACCACAAAATATTTTTGATGGTTTTTTTGAAAGTCTATTTCTTATTTTTAAACTGTGTCTAGCCACTTTAGGGTGGGCTGGGACCCAGACCTAGGGCAAATTTGTGCCAATTTTTCTCTAATAACCGAATTTTACATGCCGATTTTTTTAATTATTGCGAACTTAAACTTCAATACTAGTCCGATTTTCCGTGCGAAAATATCGGCTAACATTGATGGCATCAAACATAACTAATTTGAGGCTCATATATTCGTCATTTGATTTAAGCTCACGTCTAATCCATCTTGGAAGGCCGACTAAAAACCAGATGATGAGCATCTGTTCAGAGGGTTGTTCCTGTACTTGACTTTTGAGGCGTTTGAAATGCTCGATATAGTCTCGTACACGTTCATCCTTTGCCATCTTGATGTTACTCAATTTGACAAAAGGACTCTTGATCAAGCGAAAGGGCTTAAAACGCTTGATAAAGGACTCTTTCAAGATTGACCAGTCTATCTTATCTTTACGATCAAGGTTGAAAAACCAATCACATGCTTTAGCGATCATGGTCATCGAAAACAATTGGACCATAGCATCGGGAGATGTTTCGCCATACACATCATATGCATTCCCAAAGATTTGCAAAAATCTTTGAGGGTCCGAACTACCGTCAAACTTTGGTAGATCTAGCTTGGGTGTACGTCTCTCATGATGAGCATTGTGGGTAGCAGAGACTCCATTAAGGTTGGTTCTTGCCTGTGAGGGTTCAGCACCATAAAATTGGGTTCGTGTGCTTGAGGACTCAGCTCTATCAGGTTCTTGTCCCTCGAATGGGTTTGTGGATGGCTCGTGTATTTGGGCCCGCATTCGGTAGAACCTATGACATTTGATTTGTTCAACTATAGGGGACCTGATCTCTATGGATAATCTTCAGAGATTTCAGGGTCTTTTTGTTGGTCCATTGAATACTGGTATGAGTTTTTTATTGTTTTGGATTTCCCAGGTGTTGGTGTTTTTGGATTTCTTTTTTTTTTGTGGTCCCTACGGTTTGCGGTCTACGGTCTGGTGTGGTTTACAGTTACGGTGGGTGTGGATGCTACAGATCATTGTAGGTGATTGTGATCTGATGTGGTTCAGGATGGAGGGATGCGGACTGGTGCGGTCAGTGGCTATTTCAGCGGTCGATTATGGTTGTAGCGGACGAGTGCAGTTGCAACGGACAATTGCAGCTACAGCGTGTCTACGATTGCGGTGTGGCGGTCAATTGCGATGTCAGCGGTCGATGGCGGTTGATGGCTGAGTGAGGGTTGTTGTGTTCTTCACAGTTGCAGGGTGGAGGCAGGGATGTTTGCGAAGATGTTGTGGGGGTGCTTGAATGTCGATGGTATGTGGTCTGTTGCGGTCAATTGCGATTGGCGGTCCAGGAGAACGGTCTATTGCGATGTCAGCGGTCGATGGCGGTTGTAATGTGGATGAATGCGGTCGGAAAGCAAGGGGACTGCGGTTGAGGGTGGGTAGGATGGTGGACGGAAATGGCAAGTGAATATGGTGTCTGTTTGGGGGCTACGGTGCAAAGAGTGAAGCAATGGGGATTTTGTTGAATGTATTCCCTACGGCTCAATGCAGTTCTCATGGTGTAGAGCGGTCACTACGGTGCAATGCGATTGTTACGGCTGGAAGGTGGTTGCAATGACTGTAGTGTGCTTGATTATGGTCTCAATGGTTCAAGGGTCGGTTGAGATTTGAGATCATCCGTTGGTTGAGAACTGACACTAGGGCATCGGTCGAGATCTGACGCAAGGTCATTGGTTGAGATCTGACGTGAGGGTGTCAGTTGAGATGTCACAGAGTGCTGTCAATTGAGATTTGAGAGATGGACGTCGGTTGAGATCTAACGTAGGGCCATCGGTCGAGATGGTCGTCAGTTGAGATGTAATAGTGGTCGTCGGTTGAGATTTTACTGAGGTCGTCGGTTGAGATCTAACTGAGTGCGTAGGTCGAGATTCAGGCAACTCGTCGTCGAGATCTAACTGATGGCGTCGGTCGAGATCTAACTGATGGCGTCGGTCGAGATTTGACTTATAGTGTTGGTCGAGATCTGCTGATGACGTAAGTTGAGATTTGACTGATGGACATCGATTGAGATCTGACTAGTAGCGTCGGTTGAGATCTGACTCATGGACGTCGGTTAAGATCTGACTCATGGATGTCGGTTGAGATCTGACTGATAGCGTCGGTCGAGATCTGACTGATGACATCGGTTGAAATTTGATTGATGGACGTCGGTTGAGATCTGACTAATAGCGTCGGTCGAGATTCAGGCAACTCGTCGATCGAGATCTGAACGATTGGCTTTGGTTGAGATTTCACGGGACACCTTCGGTTGAGATGTGATTGAGGGCCATCGGTCGAGATTTCAGAAAAAAGTTTCGGTTGAGATCTAACCCATGGTCGTCGGTCGAGATTGGAATGAGGTCGTCGGTTGAAATTTGATGGAGTACCGTCGGTTGAGATCTGAGTGGAAATCGTCGGTCGAGATTTCAATAGATTACCATCAGTCCAGATGTAACGGATGACCATCGGTTGAGATTTGAGAGAATCTGTGTCGGTTGAGATTCAATAGAATGTGTCAGTTGAGATTGGACACGAGCTCTACGGTTGAGATGTGATCGTGAGGGAACGGGCGGAGTGTGGGCAAGGTTGCGGGTTTCTGATGTAGAAGGTCTTAGAGTTCAATGGACAACGGTGCCAAATGTTGACATCTTCAGTGCCTATAGAATTTGTTAACTAGTTTTTCTTTGTTTCAGGGAAGAAAAATCCACCTGAGAAGCAGTTAAAGCGGCTCTCAACACGCACATCAAACCAAGGAAGTTCCTAGAAGACTCCTTTCTCCTGCTCAGCAAGGTCAAGATGGGAAAAAGAGAAAGGGTCAAGGACTATATTGAGTGGGTCAAACATCTACGATCCGAGTGCAGTGCAGCCCTAACTCTCGATCATGCGGTGATCATGTGGTTCCTTGCGAGGTTACCACATAGCATCAGGAGAGAACTAAAATGATGAGAGCAATATGCTACTTTGCAAGAAGCTATGGAGGATGCCATCAGAGAATAGGATGAGGGATCTATTCAAAATTCTAGCTTGACTAGTTTTGGTCATATGACTTGTGAATAGTTAGATGGTCATGATGTGGCTTGTCACACG
The DNA here is from genome assembly GCA_029204225.1 of Diphasiastrum complanatum. Classification (NCBI taxonomy): domain Eukaryota; kingdom Viridiplantae; phylum Streptophyta; class Lycopodiopsida; order Lycopodiales; family Lycopodiaceae; genus Diphasiastrum; species Diphasiastrum complanatum. The sequence continues at coordinate 40,347,076 of CM055107.1, read as the reverse complement.
TGCCAAATAGAATAGGATTCCATTCATAAGGATGTTCTCAAGTAGACCTAAGTGATAAAACCTTTGGAATGAGTCCAAATCATGCTTAGATACAAGAGAGAAAAAGTAGGAGCTATTTTTGGTAGCTTTTGCATTGTTGAGGGATCTCCAAGATTCCAACCCTAACTTGGTAGGGATGAAAGATCCACCAAAATTAGCATTAGGAATAGGTTTAGGGCTACTCATACCTGCCCAAAACCATGATGGATCATGTATATATAGGTGATGATATCTCACCAAAATCAATCAAGTAATTTCATGATTTTTCTCTCATATTGGTGCAATTGCTCTCTATGTTCATAATTGTTTGAGTTCTTGTGATTCCTAATGATTATAGGATTGAATGTAGGTCTGGTGTACAGTACTCAGACTATGGGAGGCCGTTCTTTCACACGTGTGAAGACTTCTTCAAGGATTTGGGCCATTTAGTGAGGTTCAAGCATAGATTCTTGACGGATTTTGATGGTTCAAGTTGTGCTAATCTTATGAGATCATAATCTATTATTTCCCTCATCATTATTTGCTGTAATTTTAACATGGCATCAGTGCCTAAAGGCTGAAATGAGCTAAATCCTTGGTTTTCATTCAATTTGATCACAATTTTTTATCTAAATCTTGTGTAGATTGGATCTTAGCATCTAGCATTGATTCTAGAACTCAAAGTGAGTCAATTCCATTGGAGATTGGTGCTGTGTGACTTCATTTGCAGGTGTTTAGGTGTCTAAAACCAGAGGCAAAGTTGAATTCAATCCACATTACCAAGATAGCAAGTTTTGCTTGCCCCAAGCATTGATTTCTAAGCAAGTTTTGGAGGTGATTTCATAGAGGAGGCTTTCTAGCATTCAAGGAGAGGGAAGATCAAAGATTTGGGGACTCTTCAAGGCTATTCTAAGGTGTAGAGGACACCTCCTAAAGTGATTAAGGTTCAGTCCAAGCATTGCTTGACTTATGCATCAAATTAGATCAATTTTTCATCAATTTTGATCAACTTTTGCTTGTGATTGGATAGTAGATTGTGTTGCATCCTGATTAAGTTCCATCTAAATCTTTTACAAGTGATTTTAGAAGTATATTAGGTTGCTAAAATTCAATCTTGATTAGATCATTTTGAAGCTTTTATGTTCTTTATAGAAAGAGGGGCAATTCTACTAGTATTATCTACTTCAATCAAGCAAGTGCATTGTTTCTAGTATTCTATGATTTGATTTTGTTAAAGATCATTCTTAGATATTTTTAGGAAGTCTATTATTGATCTTTTCATGGGGCCTAAGAAGTGGGATAAGGTAGATCTTTAATCAAATCAATAGAAGTAACCTTTATTTGTGTCAAGTCCTTGATTAGGAGACTAGATGGCATCTTTAAATGTAGATCTTTTGGATACTAATGAAAGGCTCAATAAAGCTAACTATTCCATATGGAAAGTTAGAATGGAATCCATCATGATCATGCAAGATCTGATGGAGATTGTAATTGGTAAGGAGGGTGAACCTATTCATCCTCAAGAAAAAGCCAAATACATCAAGAGGTGAAATGTTGCACTACATTGCATAAAAATGAATGTTGCAAATGAACTCTTAAGAGAGGTAGGAGATTGCACTTCGGCTCAAGATGCTTGGAAGACTTTGCAAAAGGTCTATGAATCCAAGAACCAAACTAGGATGTTAGCTTTGAAGAATAAAATCTATAGAAGCTATCAAAAGAAAGGAGAGAGTGCACATACTTTTGTCTTAAGAGTGAAGGAATTGAGCAAAGAGCTAGCCTTCATAGGTGATCCTATCAAGGATGAAGAGCTTGTTCAACTCATATTGAATGGACTAATATTTGAATTTGACAATTTGGTTCAGGGATATGCATATATGGGTAAACTACCCATACTTGGGAAACTCCAAGGCACACTCATGGCCGAGGAATCAAGAAGGAGCCAAATGCAAGAGATGATGGATAGACTTTCCATCCAAGGTGGAGATGACCAAGCTCTCTTCACCAAAGGCAAAGAATCAATATTCAAGAAGTCTTCAAAGCTTGAGGATCAAGAAGGACCCTCAAAGGCATCTCCATCAATCACCAAAGTCAAGAAGGACAAATCAAAGGTGAAGTGCTACTATTGTAGCAAAATGGGACATTATGCCTCGGAATGCTTCAAGAGGAAGCAAGATCAAAGCCAAGCCAACATGAGAAAAGAGGAATAAAGTTCACATGAGGACTGTCTCATGATGTCCATATTTTCTTCAACAAGCTTCAAAGGAGAAGATCCTTGGGTGCTAGTTCACACATGACTAGCAAAAGGGAGTTTTTCTCTTCTCTCTTATCTTATGATGGACCTATAAAGTCTATCTATACATCAAATGATGAAGCTTGTAAGATTGAAGGAGTTGGTAGCATTCCCCTTTGTTCAGGATCTTCAAAAAAGATCAACATAGAAGGTGTTTTGTACATTCCTACAATAACAAAGAATCTACTAAGTGTTGGCCAAATGGTAGACAATGGTTTCAATATTGACTTTGCTTCAAATGAATGTTTCATCAAGAAGAAGGGTAAGATAGTGGCTAAGGGCACTAGACTTGGCAAACTTTATAATTTGGATGCATTTGTGGATACTAATATTGTCATGTTGGCCGAGAAGAGCAAGATATCTACCTTCACTTTATGGCACAAAAGACTTGGACATGTCAACTGGGGTTCCATGGAGGTTATAATCAAGGAGGAGTATGCTTTAGGCCTAGCAAGGTCTATTGGGAAGGAAGACAAGGTTTGTGAAGCTTGTGCTTTATCCAAGGCACATAAGAAGGTGTTTCCTAAGTCCATCACAAAGTCATCTCATCCTCTTGTACACTCGGATGTGCATATTGCTAGCACCAAATCTAATGGAGGTTCATCCATGTTTTAAACCTTCATTGATGATCAAGATATTGTTGGGTGTTATTACTTTCCTTCAAATCTCAAGTATTTGATACTTTTGTAAAGTTCAAGTTGTTTATGAAAAAGCATCATAATCATAGCATCAAGATTCTTAGAAGTGACAATGGTGGAGAATTCATCTCCAATGAGTTCAAAACCTTTTGTGAGGAGGAAGGGATCAAGAAAGAGACTTATTGTTCTTACACTCCTCAACAAAATGGAGTTGAAGGAATAGAACATTATGTGAATGTTCTAAGGCTTTAAGATTTGATGCTTGTTTGCCCAAATCCTTTTGGGGTGAATCTCTTGTATGTGCAAACTACTTGATGAATAGGGTGTCTTGCAAAGCAATTGAAGGCAAAACTCCTTATGAGATGTTGTATGGAAAGAAACCCAACCTTAATCACTTGAAAGTATTGGATGTATATGTTATGTGCATGTGCCATGGGAAACAAGAACCAAGGTTGAGAAAGGCTTTGGGGGCTCAAGCGCCTACCCAAAGCTATTCTATCCCAACGTAGGGAGAGAGAGAGAGAGAGAGAGAGAGAGAGAGAGAGAGAGAGAGAGAGAGAGAGAGAGAGAGAGAGAGAGAGATGGAGAAACCAAGATAGTTTTATTAGAATGAGAATGGAAGATGATGCAATACAAAGGAAATGACTCCCTCTTATAGATTTTAGATGTGAGCCTCCTTTACTCTCATTGGCCACTTCATTGGGGCAAAGATTCTAATCCAAGCCTTTCAAAGAAACACAACTTAAATCTAATGGTGCTAAGAAAGCACAAGGGAACTCACATGATTCATGTGAGTTTTAAGTTGGGCCCTTTTAGCTTTTTTATTTGCAACTTGACTTAGGGCCTCTAATGTCATTTCAGAGTTTTAAGCCCCTAGTCTCTTATTCCTAGGAATTACAACTTGCTACTTGTACTCATTGGTGGCTGGGCTTATACACACAGGATGCCAGTGCCTTGCACTTATTATTCTACTATACTGTGGCGGGGCCCACTAGGCAAGGCTTGGCCAACAGTATTTTAAGTGGTGGGACCCACTTATTTATTTGTATACATGAAATACCCACAACAGGGTCCATGGCCCAAAGTAGTGCCGGTCCCTCGGCACTAGGCTGGAACTGTCGTGAAGGGGCGCTGTTGTCGGTTCGTTTATTGCTGGGACATGGGTGCTTCAGGAAAAGCGTGGATAGAATTCGCTTACATAAAATATGAGGCTTTATTTATTGTTGATCAGCAAGAACTAGACTTGCCAGATTTTCAATAATACACATAAGGGTCTGGTGGCCATATCAGATAACCTTGTTCATTGACAATTGGGTAGTTGAGGCATTTTATCGGAGAATCCCAAGATAAATCTTGCTGATATAGTGGATCTTCATAGATCGGCACAACTGGTCCCAATGTCATAGACTCCTCCAAATCATAATGTGGATATGATGTGTTTGCTTGATGCTCTTATCTGTCTAGGTATTCGAAGTATGCATCAGCCTGACAATGTTCCTCAATAGTCAATATCATAAATTTAGGACAAGGCTTTATCATTGTAGGTTCTGGTTCTTGCTGTACAATTGGCCTTTTTGGGCTTGGATTCCCTGGATTTGGCCTTTGAAGAATGGATATACTCCGAATTGGCGTTGATTTGGGGGTCTGTTGAATTGTAGAACAATTAAACTTTGGTTGAATCTTGCTCATTGAGGGGCAATCATCAACTTTAGTCTTCTCTTGGTCATTGCCTTTCCCGTTGAAGACTGCGTGATGTTCCTTTTTCTTGGATCTTGTGCTGAATTGCCTTCAAGTTGCCTTGCTGACGCTAGTCCCCTTTGTAATTCTTCACTAAGAATTCTTCGCATTGAGTGCAAAAAAAGCCTTGACAGAATTTGCTGGAGTTCCTTGGTTGCCCGTGTCTTGATTTTCTCGACAGTCGTTGGCTTGATGAATTCTACCGGTAATCTTTGTCTTCTGTGATGGTTCTACTTGTTTGCCCGAGGGTATCTTTGCGTACCTTGGGACTTTTGTCAGATTTTCTTCTTCGTCACTTGCTTTAGCTTTTTTATTTGCAACTTGACTTAGGGCCTTTAATGTCATTTCAGAGTTTTAAGCCCCTAGTCTCTTATTCCTAGGAATTACAACTTGCTACTTGTGCTCATTGGCGGCTGGGCTTATACACACAGGATGCCAGTGCCTTGCACTTATTATTCTACTGTACTATGGCGGGGCCCACTAGGCAAGGCTTGGACAACAATATTTTAAGTGGTGTGACCCACTTATTTATTTGTATACATGAAATACCCACAAGGCCAAACAAGCCCTCAAGGCTTGTCAGAAGTTCATGGAGTAGAAGGCTCAACCAACCCCATGTGGAAAAAGTACAAAAAGGACCAAGAGTGGATCCTAATCTGATCCTCAAGAGGGATTGGTTGCAGATTACTTGATCTATCAATCTACTTCAGATTAAGATCAATCTAGATCAATTCTAGACACAAAATCCTAACAAGAACAATCATTAATTGAAGGTAAGTGTACTTTATGGTTTCACACGTGTGAAACACTGTATGAGTACGGACTCCAACCTGAAAATCAAGTCACATTGATAGAACCTCAAAACAATCAAAACAAATGTAGACAAATGGAGAGAATCACTCAAAATTGCTTCCAAAACCAAGATTGGTGTCTCACAATGATTATGGCCAAATGTGGCTCTATATATACAATAAGTGGGAGCTTGTGGTACTAATCATCCCTTTGATCCCACATGTGTGAATGTGCTTTGTCATATGATGATTCATCATGCAAAACTAACACTTGGACAAAATCTTCTATTTTGAGCACTTTTGGTCCATTTTCCTTCTATATGGAGATCTACTTGAAAATCTTCTAGAAGTCAAAATTCGTCTACTTCAGTTTATTTTGCACATGTGAGCTGTCCTCTACACATGGGATGTGACACCTAACCAAAGGATGTGGCTCATGCAATCAATGGATTGATGCCATTGGTCATATGTCTAGAAAACTAGTTTTGGCCCTTTTTAGCCACTAGAACTTGAATTAAATCATATGTACAACCTATATGATTATGGTACATGACAAGTACACTAGTTTCACACATGGGAACAGGCTCCACACATGTGTAATCATCCTATATACAAGATTTTTGGCCTCTACCAAGCTTATTTTTGCATTTTTCACACTCCTCAAAAATCTAGCTTGGTAAATCTAGCATAGATCTATCTATAACTCCAAGAGCCAATCTTAATTTTATAAATGGATCTTTAGACAATGCCTTGGTGAGTATATTAGCAATGCAATCTGATGATGAAACATGAATAAGCTTGATCTCCTTTACTTGCACTTTCTCCCTCACGAAATGATGTGCAATCTCGATGTGCTTTGTTCGAGCATGGAAGACTGGATTGTTTGCAAGTTGTTGAGCTGCTTGATTATCACAATATATGCATGGAATGTCTTCATCCTTGATCACATGTAGCTCCTCCAAAAGCCTTTTAAGCCAAAGAACCTCGTTTGTTGTTGTTGTCATAGCTTTATATTCGGATTCTGTTGATGAAAGAGAGATGGTATCTTGCTTTTTGGAAAGCCAAGATATATGTCCTCCACATAAGAATGTAGCAAATGCACTTATGGATCTTCTATCCATCTTGTCACCTACAAAACTTGAGTCCGAATATGCTCTCAAACAAATATTAGTCCTTTCATAAACTATGACAAAGTCTTTTATAGCCGAGATGTACCTTAACACCCTTTTTGCTCCTTTCCAATGACATATTAATGGACTTTGCATGTATTGACTCAACTTGCCAACACAAAAACTAAGATCTGGTCTAGTGATAGTTAAGTATATCAAGGAACCAATAATCATTCTATAGGTCGTGATGTCCTCAAAGGATGCTTCATCACCCACTTTCCTTAGAAACTTTTACACTTAGTTCCATAGGAGTTTCAACTTCTTTACAATCAATCATGCCAAATCTTGCTAAGATTGATCTAGCATACTTAGATTGGCATATGAAGGTAAAATCATTACTTCTAGTGACTTCTATTCCAAGTATAACTTTAAGAAGTCCTAGATCTTCCATCTTAAACTCACTAGACAAGGAAACTTTTACATTCTTAATGCCATCTAGATCATTTCCTGTGAGTATAATGTCATCAACATATAAAACTAAGATAATGATCTTTCCATCATTACATTTGTAGTACAATGATGGTTCATAAGAACTTACAACAAATTCAATGGAAATAAGATAGGAATGCAACCTAGAGTACCATGCTCTTGGTGCTTGCTTGAGTCCATAAAGACTCTTCTTCAAGAGACACACCTTGTCTTCTTCTCCATCTATGATGAAGCCCTCGGGTTGGCACATGTAGATTTTCTCTTCCAAGAATCCATTCAAGAAAGCATTTGTACATCAAGTTGGAAGAGCTCCCATTTGAAAGAAGTTGCAAGACATATGATTAATCTAATGGTCACAAGCTTTGCAATCTATGCCTTTGACTTGCAAAAAACCTTTTGCTACAAGTCTAGCCTCTCCTTTTTCTCTTTCTAGAAAATCCTAGCACATAGAATTTTGATTTCTTGATCACACACTAGTCTAGCACTGACAGTGGGTTATTTGAATTGCACTTCAAACCTACGATCCATCATTTCAGAAGGCAAAGCAAGATGGTAAAAGCAATACGGCTAAGAACTTGAAGTATTCATGACTAGTCAGCTCTTGCGACAAATCGGCTACCTAATGGCACATTGAGGACTCACACTTTTCATAATCAATTGATCTTCATGACACCGTATTTCCGCATGTTTTCTTCTTTCAATTGCAATAGAATGTGGTATGTAGCCATAAATAGTTTTGGTTTGAAGAAGAGTTTTTCAAGTATTTTGTTGATATTGAGTTTTAAGAATTGATCGTACCTTCTTGAAACTATAAAACCGTCATTGTTGGGTGTGCATTTTGTTTGAGTCCATCGTTCTTAGGGTGATTGAATCGTACATTTGATGAGCTTTGATATCAATACTAAAGCGGTTGACACTATCACAAGTACGAAAATTGGGTTGAGGTTATAGCTAGACTGTGGGTGTAGACTAGTGAATCACCTATTTGTTGTTTTTTCGATGTATGACACTAGAAAAAAATGTGGGCCATGTGTTGTTAACATCACAGTGGAGTACATGCATTAGGGAAGAGTAAGAGAAGGGTTTTTCGGCAATTTGATGTTTTATTAAGTCATCTAGCATGTTCTTCGATTAGTTAAAACGACTATACGGAATCGTCAAGTTGTAAAGCGTTTTCCGGATTTTGTCAATTATGAAATGTATCAACTAGACCCAACCTCTGTGAAACACCAGAGTGGGCCATCCACTAGGTTGAAAAACACCACCTTGATTAAAGTGTCACTAGTCACACCCGCCATTGATACTGACTAGCGAGATACCTAGACTCGACGATCGGCAAAAATACTACCGCTTATCAAACAAAGCGGTGCGTATAACTTGCACCCCACAAGCACATCATAGGCAATAAATTGATTTCAAACCCATGTAAGATTTTTACTAGCTGTAAGCCGAATTCAAAGGGGAAAGAGACATTAGCAAGATCCTAACGCGAATTAGTGCTCAGAAGTTTTACGGAACCGTGATCCTAAAAAGCTAGTGAATCATTGCATCAGAAGTACTAGCGCCTCTTCCTTACAGTCATACTTCTGAGAGCCTGGAAAACTCTCATTGGCTCAAGAGCACGGGGTAACAGAGAAAGCCCCCAGGATTGGATGTGGCAAGACCTCTGTTACTCACGTAGGGCATAACCACCATCAGTAGTGGTGCCCCTTGACTTTTTTAGGACTTTTTGGTGGGACCAAACCCCTGCCGAAAATTTCCCTAACTTGGAGGCAGATTAAAATGGGATTTAGGGAGAGTAGAAGTAATAAATCCAATACCCCCCCTTAATCTGGATCCGTGAATGCCTTGATCTTCAGACTGAGCAATGCACAAAATTTGTTGTGTGCATTAACACTGAGTGCTTTCGTGAAGATGTCTGCAACCATGTTCTGCGTTCTGCAGTACGTTAAGCTTACCTCTCTGTCGAGAACCTTGCCCCTGATGTAGTGATATCTGATCTCAATGTGCTTACTCCTAGAATGAAATCTAGGGTTGGCCGATAAGGCAATAGCACTTTGGTTGTCACAAAATAAAATTGTAGGGCTGTACTGATATAGATTGATGTTTGACAACAAATTTCCCAATCAAAACGCTTCATTAATAGATTGAGAAGCAAAAATGTATTCTGCTTCAATAGAAGAAAGTGTGATAGAGGTTTGCTTACGACTGTTCCACGAAATAGGACCGTCGTTGAAGAAGAATGTAAATCCAAATGTGGACTTACAATTGTCTGCATCTCCTCCCCAACTTGCATCAGAATAACCACTGAGCTAATGAAGATTGTTGTTGCTAACATCTCCATAGCAGATGCACTAGTTCATGGTAGCCCGAATATACCTCATGACTCGAATAAGAGCCTTCCAATGGGTAATGCCAAGATTAGCCATGTATTGGCTGAGTGAGCTAACAACAAAAGATATATCTGGTCTTGTACAGACCATTGCGTACATGAGAGATCCTAGTATCGATCGATACAGATACTCTCTCATTTGCTACTCTTTATTTTTGGTCTGGGGAATTTGGTCCTTTGACAAATGCAGGCCTGGATCCATTGGTGAGTGAGATAATTCACAATTCATCAAATTGTATCTGTTAAGAACATTATGAAGATACCTTTGTTGAGTGATATAAATTAGTCGATTTGTTCTGTCTCTGTGGATTTGAATTCTTAGGCAAAAGTAAGCTTCGTCCAGATTAGTCATGTCGAATTCTGAGAACAACATCTATTTTGAATCTTTAACCATATTGGTATAGTTGTTGAAGAGCAACGTATCATCCACATACAAGGTGATGATAATGAAGGATTGCTGCACTAACTTTGAATAAATGTTGCAATCAGCAGTGCTTGGTTTAAATCCTTGTTCAATGAGGAATGTATTGATCCTATGAAACCAAGCCCTAGTAGACTATTTCAAGCTGTACAATGCTTTGTGGAGTTTACAGACATGATTTTTCATGCCTTCTAGAATGTATCCTTTGGGCTGGATCATGTAGATATCTTCTTGTATAACTCCATTCAGATATACATCAAGTTGATGTACTTTGAGGTCGGCAGCTGCAGCATAAGACAGGAGCATTCGGATCGACGAATGTCTGATGACTGGACTAAAAGTCTCACTGTAGTCGACATTCGGGATCTGGGTGAATCCTCGTGCTTCCAGTCTAGCCTTCCTTCGATCAATTGCTCCATTGGCGTTATATTTGATCTTAAAGACCCATTTGCAATCAATGATATTGTAGCCAATAGGAGCTTCGACTAATGACCATATCTGATTCTTGATCAGAGAGGAATACTCTTTGTCCGTGGCTTCTCTCCAGAGATCAGAGTCTGGTTGGCTAAGTGCCTCTTCGACTGTCATCGGTTCCTGCATCAAGAGACAGGCAAACTCAGGAGTATACCTTGTGGGCTGTGTGTGCACTCGGCTTGATCTTCTGCAAAGATTCGACTGATAAACCCCTCCTTGGACTTGTTGCTGGGTAGCAGCAACATCTTCGTCTGATTCGTTGTCTCGAAGTGGGTCGACAATAGAGACGCCTGAGCCAGAAGCTCGGACTATCGTGTCAATGGCAAGAGATGTAGGTTCTTCTTGAGCAATATCCTTGCCTTTGAGGTCGACGATTTGATCCTCGATAAAGACTGTATCCCAGCTATACAAGATTTGCTGGGTATCAGGATCGTACAGCTTGTAGGTGTTACCAAGCGAAGTATATCAGTCTGATTTTTTCCTTGTGTCCTTTGGGATCTACGCGTAGGCAATGCACCCAAATACTCTTAGGTTCTTCAAAGAAGGCTTAGAGCTTATCCATACCTCGTGGGGTGTCTTGTCTGAGAGGGCCTTGGTCGAACATCTGTTCTGGAGGTAAGTTGCAGTGGAGACAGCTTCAGCCCAGAATCTCTTGGGCAATGCATGCGATAGCATACACTTAACAGATTCGACCAAAATATAGTTCTTCCTCTCAGCTAAGCCATTAGACTGAGGACTATAAAGAGTGATGAATTGCTGCTCAATGCCTTGGCTTTGGCAGTACTCCTTAAATTTGACAGAGATATATTCTCCACCGTTGTCTGACCTTAGGGCCTTGATCGTCCTTCCAATCTCCTTTTCTGCATGCTCCTTGAATATTCTGAGGTAGTTGAAGGCTTCTGATTTCTTCTTTATGAAATACGCCATCGTCCTCTGGAGAATTCATCAATAAAGGCTATAAAATACTTGGCATCCTTCAGCGAAGGATTTTTCATCGAGCCACAAATATCTGAATGTACAACATCTAGCAATCCTCTAGCAACATGCTGATGGCTTGACTTAAATGGTTTCCTAGTCTGTTTACCAACTAGACAGTCTTGACAGGCAGGTAACTCGACTTTTTTGCGAGGATAGTCAAGATCAAGAACAATAGATTGTCTAGACATTCATTGTATAGCAACATGATTTAAATGACCAAGTCTATAATGCCAGAGTTCACTTTTATTTGAATGAATTGAAGTACTGAGAGCCTGACTAGAGGCAAAAAAACAATGACTCAATTTATACAAGTATCCATGCTGCTTTCCGAGGTCTAGGTTCTTGCTTGTCCTATGAACTACTTTACGATGATCACATTAGAATTCTACTCTGTGTCCTAGATCTGTGATTCTGCTTACAGAGAGCAGATTCGTAGATAACTTTGGTACATACAGGACTTTAGAGAGTAGATTAAATTGATCATTTGCAAAGCATAATCTTATAATGCCTTCACCTTTAATAGCTTGTGTGCTATTGTCGCCAAGGTGAACAAGTTTCTGAGTACTGTAAGATGTACAGGACTCGAAACAGCCAATGAGGCTAGTCATGCGTTGAGTGGCTCCGAAATCCATGAACCAAGAACTGTCGCCAGATGCTCCTTGATGGTTGGTCATGAAGGCATCATGATCCGCTTCTTGAATAGACTATGAAGCTTCTGCAGCTGCATTCGCCGCTTGATTCGACCGCCCTTTGTTGTTGTTCTTCGCTTGAAGTATGTGACAGTCTTGTATTTTGTGGTTGTTTTGTTTGCAGTATCTGCAGAAGAACTTCTTCTTTGTCTGCGGATTCGACTGTTCCTTGTGATGAGCTGGTTTCTGGTCTGGCTTTGATTGCTTCAGGTCTTTTTTCTTCTTCTACTTTGTCATGCTCTTGTTGGCATACAAGGCGTGAGAATCAGTTGAGGAACTCGAGGCTTCATTCCTTCGCGTGTCTTCTTGCAACAACATAGTAATGACTCTCGAAAGAGTCAATTTTGGATGAGTTGTGATGATCATCACCCAGCTGTCGTAAGAACTTGGCAACTTTGTAAGCAGTTGCATCACTGCGTCTTGATCGTCTATGACAGATCCGACATCGACCATTTGTCTTAGCAGTTTCTTGAATTGATTAATGTGATTCTGTAGAGAATCACCATTCGTCATCTTGAGGGAGTAGAATTTCTTTCTAAGATATAGCTTCGACCTTCGTATAGTGTGCTCAAGATGTCCCAGACTTCTTTCGATGTCTGAGCCTCAGATACATGCCGATCTGGGTATCCGTGATGTTGAGGATGATCACCGTGAAAGCTTTTCCGTGAATGACGAACACGAACGAGACACGAACTTGAATGACGAATACGAATGAGACACAAACTCGAATAGGAAATGTTCATGCACAGTGGAACGAGCTATACGACTCTCTCCATAAGCATGACTACGTCTATCAGAATGAATAGAACTTCAATGATGGAAATCATGGTCATTCTAGATTACGCAACCAAGCATTAATAGATGAAGCGCCAGAAGAATAATTTGTCACAAATAGCAAGACAAATTATATGTCGTGAATGATTCGCAAAGAGGTAGACTATGCTCAACTGATAATTAGTCGCGAATGATTCACAAAAGCCAAGACTAAATGTTAGTCAGCTATTACCAGAAGGAACAACTAGAAAGATCAGACAAAATGAAGAATAGGCATAACAATATTAACATGGAACTGAAGCGGACGAAACCGCGCGCCCTATGAAACTTATTTCAAATTGTAAAAAGGGATCAAACCTTAATTCTGACAAGAATGAAGAATCAATGCTCAAGGCATCTACTTCGTCTACTTCTGTATCTGTCTCTTCACTCATCAACTTATTCATCCATTAACCTGAATACGCAAATGGTATCCAGTATATACATTATATTACAGGTGTGCAGATATGGAAAGTACAGTGGATGTGCTGTCTGTAAGATATCGTGGGTGGCCGCAGTCGTTGTCCAGTCTATTAGCACAGCTACATGGGAGAAGCGTGAAAAGAGTGCGACGTCAGTCAGTGCTGAGGTGACCGTTGGTGATGACGATGCAAAAAGTTCGTCACTGGACTCTGTGCCAGGTCGGATTTTCTAGGCCCAATCCGCCCAAAGAAGGCATTCGAAAAAAGCGGCACGCTTGGTGATGATCGACAACTTCGCACAAATCATTGCCTTAAAAAAGAGGAGGCCATGGGCGAGAAAGGTATGACGGTGTTAAGGGAAAATATGTCATGGGGATGCTGTAAAGTAGAGGTTGGTTTTTCTTCACTCCAAACTCTTGTATTGGTTTCCATTTTTATTGCTTGGTACATGTCATCATAATTCCTTTTTGTGACATTTTAAGCATACAAATTATATTTTACAAAAAAACTCGCAAAACTCGCAAAATATTTGGACTCGTTAGCCAGTAGCATAGATTAGCTTAGATTAGCCTAGGGTAGAAGGTTTAGATGCTTTAGATGAGTTAGGTTTGATTAATGGAAGATCAACCCGATTAAATTAGGAAGTTGTCTGGCCCCTTAACATAGGTAGGTGATAATTTTTGGAATAGGTAGGAACTTGCTAGGTAGATTAAGAAGTACCGACGGGACTCTGTATATAAGAAATCTTGCCTTGTATAAACTACCGTACCCTTGTACAAAACCAGTGTGAAAGTCCCAGCCCTACTCACCTTCTCCCATTTTTCTTACTCGCCCTCAAACCCTATCCATCATTGTACTAGTTTCCACCAATGGCACCAAAACGTCATCTTTCAGGCACTACTACCTCACCTGGTCAACGAGTCCGAGTCACTCAAAGCGCCACCACACCTACCGGACCCAGCCATTCCTCCAGCCCATCTACATCCTCGCATATCTCAACCTCACCATACGCATCCCAGCAGATCGGATCCACCTCTTCACCCTCCTTAAGACCAAAACCAATGACTGGTACCTAATCTCACGGCTCAGGAATCCAAATCTCTGTGACGCGATAGATGTTTAATCTGCCACCATCATTGTTTATTCCCACCGTCCCCTCCGTGTGTCCAAGCAGATCATCATTATGGAGACCATGATGGGAGGACCATACACAGTCTATGATTGGGTCTTGTTTCTTGTGAAGGAGTTATAGGCTGCTTTCAAGTGCCCCTCACGGATCACCTATGGTGGTCTCATAACTGTCATCGCCTATACGCATCTAGACATCTACGTGTAAAAATGCCCTCACTCTCCTCGTAGGATGCTCTCGCGCTACCGCCTCTCCTATGCCATGCACTCAAACATGCACTATGCTAGTCCCAAAGTTCATATTGTGTCCCCTGCACATAGCCTCATCTGCTCTTCTCCCATAGATCAGATCGTGTCCCTTGTGCATAGCCCTATTCGCCCCGTAATTACTTCCCCTATCTTGGCCGCTGTCAGATCTTTCAAGAAAAGATAGCACGACAAACTTATCATTCCGACCGCCAGCACCTCCTCATAAGACAAAACAGCGCTGGAACAAGAACACGAATCTCTCCAAGCCTCAGAGAGATCCCTCAAAGATTACATCTGCCAATTGGAGTGTAATGTCTCAGAGGAGCGAACAAAGAATCAGCGGGCCCAGATCAACTTCAAGACTCAGCATGCGGCCCTGAAAATGAAAGTCCAACAAGCAGATCGGCAAGTGCAGGCCATCCAGACTGTCCTAGATCAGATGGTAGCCGTGGCAGAAGATGAATCACCGGCCACTCAAAAGTTGTAGAGGAAGCACATCAAATATTACAAGGACCACTATGGCCGTGTGCTGCAAACTTACCAGGATCAGAGGAAGCTTCATGACACTAAACTCCGCCGCACCAAGGATACCGAGCTGGTCACCCTACATGCCACACTCCAAGAAGATGAGCAAGGCCAATTAAGAGTCCTCAAAAAGCAGTTCAACATCGTTCTAGAGTTTTCCACTGCTCTAATAGATGGTAATTTACCCTTTATTTTCCAATGCTTGATTAGACTAGCTTTTTATTATTTCTCTTTGTCTTTCCCGGCTTCTCCCCTCTCTAATTCGGATGTCATTCATATTTATCAGATTGCATCGAAGGTCAATAAAAATATTGTTGTTTTTGTCGTCCTTACTAGCTTTATCCAGGTTAAGGATTTTGACTATTTTTGCAATATTTTTAGGAGTCCTCCGCTCCGCATCGATGCTTCTAATTGGAGCTAGATCATATACATCAACCCCTCCTCTTTGTTCCACCTTCGTTTATCCCTTCATCTTCACAACACTAAGGTACGCGCCAGAGTACCAGCCAACAGGATCAGAGAAGCCTTTTGATATCCTTGCAGAGCATATTAAGCACTGCCAAACCAACGTCGTCGCACTTCTCGACACCCTCTGCCTTGCTTATAATGAGCTCAAAACCCTGTATTACGACTGCCACCAATATCATCCAACCACGCTCATTGTTTGTTATAACGCGGCCTTGGCTCATTATAATGCCATTGTCCAAGATCCATCCATCAAGCATCCTTGCCATATTACTTTTTATTCATCAAATCCGCCTCCACCTTCGACTACCACCAACTTCCAGCTAACTTTTCCTCACTTCAACCTCAAAACTGGCAGAGATCGCACCTTCGACCATGATCTTCTATATGACTCTCAAGTAGATGCCACTACCACCTCTCAAATCGATCCTAACATGAGATTGCATCTCCTCCTTGTGACCTTTCACCATCTCATGCCATCTCACCACCTCGCGCCAGTTCTCCTCCTCGTGCTTCTTCCCCACCTCTCACCTCCTCCTCACTCCCCAAATCTGATCGTTCCTCCTCACCCAATGGATAACCTCCCTGATCCTATGGTGGTGCACAAATACTGGTATCATAATATTTTTACGGTACCTAACTCAGAACAACTGGCCCTCTTCGAAAAGAAATATCTAGACATCACCACAAGAGGTGGCTATACACTACCAGGAAAGCTCGAGGAGCTACTAAAAAAAAAGCCGACCGATATCCTTTCGCTCCTACATCCTCAACCAGAGTGGAAGAAAGTGACACTTTCAAACAACCCAGAGCTTATCAAAGGATATCTTATGACTCCTTCGGTTCTATGGGCTGATCCAGCGTACCACTCAGTGCCCAGAAGGTGATCTTGGTCAGCCTTGCAAACTCCTAGCGTCAGGGCCTACAATTGGCCAATCCTAAAGTCAACAAAGGGTTCGAGCACAACCATCGATTTTCAGTGAGCGCTCAACCGCTTTCTGACTGACGTAGCTAATTCTCCAGATCCCATTGTACTGAAAGCCTATTACAATGTGGAGACCTTACTGACTGCTGTCAAAGTGGATACTAGGTGAGATATGTGTTTTGGACAGTACTTTTTTGACCCAAATAAAGCCTTCAAAATGACAGCCATCGTGGATCAGATTCCCTTGTATCGGACCTACCATCACTTGTCTTCAACATCCTTCATTAATATTGCGAGGTTGAAAACATGGTACACGACAGGCTTCCTTGGAAATATGCACCCGACGTTTGGCCCAATCCGCTCGCAATCCACAACGCACAACCAATTGTGGTCCTATTTTGTCCGTACAGTTCTGAAAACCCATCAAAAGAACTGCGATGCCAAAAACGCATATGGCCAACAACTGGAAAAGGTCTGGACCATATCTCACACCTTGTATTTAAAAAAAAAATTGCATACATGGACTCAACTTTAATTTTATTGTTTTTCACCATTATCTCATTTTCTCCTCCTTATTTTCTTTTTATTTTTTTCCCCTATACATATTTCGCAATTTCATTTTCCTTATTCCCATGTACATATACCTCCTCCGTTTTTCTCCTTGCAGCTTAACTTTATTGCCAAAATTTTCCTAACTTATTGCCACACTTTTTTTCCCCTTCCTGTCTGTATGCCTTTGCCCCCCTCTTTCGCCACAGTTTCACATCCATGCACGCCAACACCAATGACATACGCAAGTGCCAAGGGACTGTCACCAAAATTGCAGTGGGGGCATGTTAGAAGATTTTGGTGAAGATTCTTCTAACAAATGATTTTGGTAAAGATTCTTCTAACGAATTACAGGATGTTCATGTAAGCTATGAGGGGATTGTATCATTCAATTTGAATATGGAGGAATCAAAACTCAGAAAGAGGACTTTCCCATTGCTCCACTTAAAACACATTCAGAAGTTAAAGAGAGTGTAGAAATTCTGTCAAATGAGCAAGCAAGGAAAGTTGGCTTCTCCTCACCGAGTTGGTATGAAGAAACTTCAACCTTTGATCTTATAACAAATGCTGAAAGTGCCCAATAAATATTGAATGTTATCATGCTACCAAACTACACTAAGGAACATTGACGAACAACCAAAAAGGAGTTTCAGAATCCAAATTCATCGGAAAAGCCAATATCAAAAGGTCAACAAGATTGCAGACCCCGGCCGATGAGCGAAGACAAAGCCCAGCGTCTCCCCAACAGATTTTACGACAACGGGAATAAAAACATTGGCAAGTCAGCATACGAGTTAGATCTATCAGTATTATAATGTCAATAGACACCCTTAAATGGTGCACTGTACCCGTAAGCCAAAGGTGCGAGAAGTAGAGATAGATCTAAAATACCAATGGGCCAAAATAAGAAAGGACCCAAGTAGTTCTGAAATGAAATATGGATTTTAAACTTTTTATGGTAGTCAAGTTATTATGGCACATGGTTTTTGGGTGTACCAGAAACCCTAACCCTAACTTTGTTTATAAGTAGGGATGTGACACCATTTTGTGATCACTTTTCATTTGCAAGAAGAGAGAGAGAGAGAGAGAGAGAGAGAGAGAGAGAGAGAGAGAGAGAGAGAGAGAGAGAGAGAGAGAGAGAGAGAGAGAGAGAGAGAGAGAGAGAGAGAGAGAGAGAGAGAGAGAGAGAGAGAGAGAGAGAGAAGTAAAGCCTCTTCCTCCTACCTTTTCTTTTTACGTAAAGTCCTCCTTTTTTGTCATTGTATGTTTACTTGTGGATTGATGAATGCTTGAATGTGTTTCCTAATTATGCTATCACAATAAAGGAGATCATTAGCACAAGCTTTCATCCTCCTAATCCACAAAAACACACAATGGTAAAATAGGAGTTAGACATCATTCTTGAGAGATCACTATGATCTATGAGGTAGCTTACTTCCATTGTCCCCCCCCCCCCCTTGAGAAGATAACCTCAAGAGAAGAAGGTTTAGAGCTCAAAGAATCTAAATAATCCAAGAAAAGCAAAGATCCAAGAAAAGGATCTTCACATATCAAAATCCCAAAAGAGTCAAGAAGAGTGTCAAGCACCACATCTCCAAACTGAGCCATTCCATCTTTAGATCTCAAGCCAATATTGACACCCTTTGTAGGCTTAGTTTCTATTTAGATCCATAGTTTAACCCCCCCTCCGCATTGGATCGAAGCCCATACTACATGATGACTCACTGGAGATCCAAACCCTGACCTTGCCCTCATGATCACGACGATTGGGGAGGCACAGAAACGGACCAACATTTTTTTGGCGCCGTTGCCGGGGAGATGGTGCTAAGCTACTGTTTAGATGGATTTTAGTTTGCATTTTGCTTGAATTTTTTCTTGTATTTTCATAGAATTATTACTCGCCGACATGCTTTTCTCTATTTTTTTCTTTACTATTTTTACTCGTTGCTTTTCCAGAGAGCTAGGCAGGCTCTAGACATTGTTTTGTGAGCTCGACGAGTTATAATTATAACTCGCCATCAGAGACTTTACTCGCCCTACAGCCTATTACTCGTCAAACTCATTTTTTACACTTTTTGCTTTGCTACATTACTCGCTATCAGAGCAGAGTGATCAGCAAGCTCAAGGGCATCTTCTTGGTGACCGGCGAGTTATAACTTATTACTCGTGCTTAGAGCCAGTACTCGTCATTTCGAATTTTTTTTCCAATTTTTTTGGTTCCCGCCCTTTTATTTACTCGCTAGTTATTACTCGCCATCAAGGACTTATAACTCGCCATTTGAGTTTTTTTCATTTTCTGTTCATCAACTTTACTCGCCATCAGAGCTGAGGTGTGTACTCATACTAATCTATCTTCTGACAGACAAGCACCATCAGAGCCATTACTCACCAGTTATTACTCGCCATCAGTTCCTCATTAACCCCCCCTCCCCCTCGAGAAGATAAGCCTCAAGAGGAGAAGGTTTAGAGCTCAAAGAGCCTAAATAACCCAAGAAAAGCCAATATCCAAGAAGAGGATCTTCACATATCAAAATCCCAAAAGCGTCAAGAAGAGTGTCAAGCACCACATCTCCAAACTGAGCCATTCCATCTTTAGATCTCAAGCCAGGATTGACATCCTTGGTAAGCTTAGTTTCCATTTAGATCTGTAGTTTAACCTCCTCCTCATTGGATCGAAGCTCGTACTACACAACAACTCACCCGGTTGGAGATCCAAACCTTGATGATGAAACTGTGTTTGCTTGTTGATCAGCTTGCTTGGCTGCATTTTTCACTTGAAGAATTCGGCAATCCTTGATCTCATGGTTATTGCGCTTGCAATACCTGCAAAACATCTTTTTCTTCGAATGTGGATCTAATGATTGTGCTTGACTTTGAGTCTACTTCTGATTCGTTGCAGCCTTCTTGGAGCTTTTTTGTTTCTGTCGCTTAGAGCCTTTGTTGACATATAGATCCTGAGAGGAGGAAGTAGCAAAATGTCCTGACTTCTTCCATTATCTTCTTGTAGCAACATAGTGCTTTCGCTCTGATATTGAAATAGTATTATGCCTTGATAGAGATCACAGATCTGATAATGTGGTGGTTCAGATAAAGGAATAGTGATCTAGCACTGATACTATGATATAAACTCTGATATAAGAATGATATGCCCTGATACCATGCTCTGATACCATGTCGGAAATAGGATGGATAAATTGTAGCGAAAACTCCTACTTCCAATGCATGACTACGTCTATCAAAAATTGAACAAAGCAGTAGTGATGAAAATTACGTTCAATCTTTAGCAACTAACTTTGAAATCGCGATACTAAGTGATTACGTAGCCAAACATGAAGTATTGAATTCTCAAACAATTTCTATCAGTTACAAAAGCAATACAGAGATGCATGCATTCTTACATATACTGAATGCAATAAGAAGATAGTATCGATTCAAAAAAAAATTAGATGCTAATGAGCGCAAGACAATAGCAGATAGAAACCGCGCACTCTAAGCTATCTCTGAGTAACTGAGAATAAGTCTAATAATAAGCACTTTTGCTGATAAGCAGTAGCGCAATAGCAACTCTAAAATAAATCTCTAAAAGACTGAGCTAGAATGCTCAAGAAAGTTCAAGCTTGAAAGCTTGATAGAGAGCTAACAACAATACTTCTGATCGTCTTCAGAACTTGGTAACTTGATGATTGAAAAATTGAGATGTATGAACAATTGATTTATACTAAGTAATTAGGTCGTCAAATGCGATTGCCAGTTGGCTTCTCATAAATTGATTGTTGATAAAGCGATGAAATTGGTCGTAAACAGTCTGTCTACATAAATGAACTAAACTGTCACTCTGTAGAAACGAACTAAAACTGCCACATACGACAGTGTCGCAAAAAGATGACAGTGTCAGCTTTTTGTGAAAAACCCGACAGTCTCCTTAAATCTCATTCAGGATAGCCCCCACACTTTGGTAGAGTCATTTCCTTAACATTTGAGGCATTTTAAAAAATGCAAAAAATGCGACTCTGCATAATTACTCGTAAATCCTAACAGACGACAATGTCGCTAAAATGTGAAAAATGCGACATTCTAATTTTAGTCGTAATTCTTGACAGGCGAAAAATGCGACAGTGTTGTCAAACTCCGTGTATTTCTGCAAACTGTGTAAAAACACTTAATTCTGCAGACTGTGTAAAGACACGGAAAAATCCACAGAACTGGATAAACAATGGATGAAGATTAAAACCGATTAGTCAATTAGTAAGAAGGAGAATAATCCAACAATTGTATGCTCCTACAATAGATGTCCTACAAACTATGACTTTGTGTGGAGTTGGCCTTTTCTTAATTTTGATGTGCGGTATGGAAATTTATTTGTAATTGTTGCGCACTATACAAACACACCATGAAGCTACTATTTATTTCTTCACAATTTAGGATTTCAACTTTGGCCTCTTTCTCATTAGGTGCCAAAATATCTAGGGTCATCATGGTTTAATATAAGATTGCATGGTCCATAATATTGGATTTTTTCCCAACACTTGTCATGTACAAGTCGAGACACAAACTGGAAACACATACTCAACATAATTAGGGTATAGGATTGGCAAAATGCATCCTCTGATTGTGGTCATCAAGAAGTAATTACATTGTCACTCGTACACTTGTCTCTTAATGGATGATTATGAGAGGCCTCTAGTTTATTAGGGGGGTGGTTATTTATTCCGGGGCTAGCTAATTAAAATGAAAGATGGCTAGTTGTTTGGAATGATAGACGGCTAGTTAGGGTTGAGTAACATGCCAGATGATTAGATCATCACGGGACAATTAGTTAATT
The DNA here is from genome assembly GCA_029204225.1 of Diphasiastrum complanatum. Lineage (NCBI taxonomy): Eukaryota > Viridiplantae > Streptophyta > Lycopodiopsida > Lycopodiales > Lycopodiaceae > Diphasiastrum > Diphasiastrum complanatum. Next base: position 40,325,149 of record CM055107.1, on the reverse strand, counting down.
AGGGAACCTCTCGAGTTAATTGGATGCCTAGTTTATTGGGGGACGTCTACTTAATTGGCTAGCTAACGACTTGTGTCGGAGAGAGCTAGTTAATTAAAATGAAAGATGACTAGTTAATTAGTGGACGATGAGGGGACTGCTCGAGTTAATTAAATGTCCTCTCAGTACATCAATCAACCAATTACTTATAAATTATCTGGTCCTATCTATTTGTTGGCCATCCATGGCTTAAATTGTGAAAAAAGTGGATCTTGAATGGATCCAAACTCCCAAAATACTTGGCTAAGATCTTTGCACAACAAGCTAAAAAAGCTAGAAATGGCAAAGCATCCTAATGCTACCTTTGATACACATGAACTTGACAAAGCATTCAAGAGACAAAAGAAGCTAATAAAAGGTACTGATGGCAGCCAAAAACAAGAGCATACCAGCCCTACAATAGCAGTCTGCCACTTTTGAAAACCTCTTAAGATCATACACAAAAGCCTGAAGACAATACACAAAGCAATGCTCTCAATGGAGGAAGAAACTGTGACAATGATCTATTGATCTCTCTCAACAATACAATAAGTTGCTCCAACCTATTCTCCACAAATTTTAGCCTAATATAGGTGAGAGAGATGACTCTCTCTCCTCTCTCTAGAACTTAGGACCCAATTTTAGGGCACCAGTAGCCTAAAATAGCCAATTTTGGCCTATATTTCCAAATAACATGATTTTGGTGTCATTTCGAAGTTTGAGACTTCTTCAACATGAAATATATACTAAAGTAAAAGTCTCTAGCCCTCTTTCACATGTGTGAAAGGTTAGATCCAAAACTATGTACAAAAATTGCCAATTTAGGCCTCAAACTAGCTAGGAAATGTTGACAATTTTCACACTTCCTCTTCAACTTAACTTGCTAGTTTTACAACACTACTTTGCTCCAACCTAAGAATGATCTCCATCATGACAATAGATCTCTTCTCAAGTGTTCTAATATGTACAATATCAAGTACAACATAATTGATATAGATAATAGTGTCCAAATAGGATGCTTCACTATTTCTTACATCAATTTTACATAGAATGGTGTACATGTAAAAGAACATAGAATCATAATGAAAGGATTCCTCCATGTATCCAACTTTGAATTATTTGTGAAACAGCAACAAACAAGTTGTAAGTGAAAGTAACCAACAAGTGTTTGCATGCCTCCTCCACATTCCACGATGCCCATAGTGAATGCACCATGTATCTCCATGAATGAACCTCCATCACCACCTTGCCTTTGTAGATCTCCAATCCATGAAAGCCCTTGAGTGAATGAATGCCAAAATGATGTGTTATATGCTCCATTTGAATGAGCAAAACATGAACTTGAAATACTTGAAGTATCTCCAAAAGATTTGCATACAACCCTTGATCCTACATTGTCAACAATTTGCCAATTTGCCAACACTAGGATGCTAGATCTTGAACTTTGCTCAAAAGTAAACATATTGACAACTTCAATATCTTTCAAGATTTAAATGAATGCATGTAATTGATCATAAAAACTAGCAATGATAGCTATTCCATCTCCAAGATCCAAAGGATGCAAAACTATGGAACTAGTTTCATTGAATTTTGACAATTCCAACACATTGACATGACAATGCTCATACATGAGATTAAACAAGTAAGGTAGAGTAAAAGGACACTTCCTTGCTGCTCCAAGAACCTTACTTGAACCTTCAAGAATCTGTAAAAACAGATCCAAAATGCTTTGCCCATGTGGCTCCCCTTTGATGCTTTTAACTAGCTTCCAATTGCTACTTGCCTCTTGGTGTTGATGAACCAATTCAAGATCAACATCTTGATCTTCCAATAAAGCATCAAGGACTTTGAATTTATAAACATCTTCAGATCTGAATCTCTGAAGATACTCTCTCTCAGACACATGACTAACATCCCACAAGATCTCATCATTGCTTGATTTCAACCTTTCACTATAGTCAGTGAAAACAATGTCACCATCATAAACCAAAAGATAGATTTCTACAATTCTATCCAACATGAAGTAGAGTAGATGAAGTTGAGTATCAAACCTAATCAAACCAGCCCATTTGAGTTCAAACCAAACCTCAATGATCTCACCAATGAGATCTTCCTTGCCTTGAAGAAATTGCCACTTGAGTTGCTCCATGTAGTCTTCTTCATCCAACCTTTTGCCATCTTGATCGTGCATGAACACTCCACCACAATCATAGCATCCTTTGAGTTCATGAAGAGATGTAAGATCCATGCCTTTGAACTTCCCAAGAGTCACTCTTCCTTTGCCCTTTTCCTTCACAAGACTCCCTCTTAATGATCACACCACAAAAGTTAGCAATCTCCCTCTTGATAGTTGCATCATAAAAAATGGAAGAATCTCGAACATTAGAAGCCATGAAAAGAATACATAATACCTTCAACATAAGAATTATTGTACTTTTTCTTGTCAAACTTGGACTTATAATCAATGATATAGGTAATGATAATGAACCCTCACTATCATTCACAAAAGCATCATTCAAAGCACATCCTACTTTGAACACTTCACATTCATCTCTCCCTTTTGACTTGAGATCTTCCTCACCAAGTCTCATGATAGAACCTTTTGATCTACTTTCTTTATGAATACATGTGACACCACTTGTTGCACAAATGACTATCTTGGACTCATCACATAAAGATGCAAAAGAAACTTTTTCTTCAAACATGCTCAAAGCACCATCTTTTTCCAAATGGGTAAATGAGTCATTAGCAACAACCATTTCCAAAGAAGAGTTTTCACCACCTCCATTGATGAAGTTAGATCTCTTCTTACCTTTTCCATTTTTGCACTTGCCATGTAGTTTCATTGAAGAGCCACTAAGACTTGGAAATCTATGAGTAGAAGAGTTCAAACATGATACTAATTTAGCACCACATGAATCCATTTGACTAGTAGGTAGCACTATTCCATCTTCAAGATCCAATGGATCCAAAACATTGATCATAGATTCACCAAAAGTTGCCAAGTTAGCACAACAATAACTATCTCCAAGAAGCTCATTAGATCTCAACCTAGATCTAGCATGAGGAAGCTCTTTAGACTTTGCATAAGATCTACCAATCTTATTGATGCTAGGAATTGACTTTTGAAAGTTGAGAGAACCACCAACATCCATTTCATTCCTCTTGTTAGACATAACAAATGCATCAAGCTTGTAAAGTCTACCTTGTCTATTGCCCCTAGCAATCAAGACATATCCCTTAGTAATGAAGCAAACATCCCCAACAGACTTTGTCTTGTACCCTTTCTTTAACATTTGACCAACACTTAGCAAATTCCTTGAAAGTGAAGGAATGTAAAAAACACCATCAAGCCTTGCATTCCTATTAGTAGAAAGGCAAATAGGAATTGAGCCAATACCTTTGATCATATACTCACCACCATTTGGCATGTGAACCACTTTCTTGGCTCCAACATAAGAGATCAAAGAAGTTTGGAACTCCTTGTGACTATCATGTGTGAACTAGATCCACTATCTATCCACCATGAATCCTTGTCACTTCTACTTCACATTAGACTTGAAGAACACATCATGAGAGAATCACAAGAATCTAGATCCTCATTAGAAGTACAAAAGTTGTTTTGCTTGCCACCTTCATTACTTTGCTTCTTATGACATTCATTTGCAAAATGACCTTTTATCCCACAATAAAAGCACTTGAACTTTGACTTATCTTTCTTTCTAAAAGAAGTAGAAGAGGAGGAGGAACAATGATCATCATGATCCGGGTTACCATCTTTGGACCATTTCCCTTTGCCTTTGACTTTGCCTTCTGTGAAGAAAGCCTCTTCATCTCCACCTTGCAAGGATGCACCATCAAGCTTTGATTGCAACCTATGTTTTTCAGCCAATAGGATTTCTTGCAAGTCAACCACACTTGGCAAGACTCTTTGAATGGCAAAACTTTGCACAAGGTTAGCATGTTCATCTAGCAAACTATTCAACATAACCTGGACTATTTCACCATTTTTTATGCTTTCATCAATGCATGCTAGATCATCACTTAAGGACTTAACCCTCAAGACAAATGCATGAGCACTTTCTCCCTCTCTTTGTCTACTATAAAATATTTGCCTCATGGTCAATACCCTAGATGTGGACTTTGATTCAAAGAGCTTCTTCAAGGCATTCCATGTCTCACTTGCACTTTGACTTTTACCAACTTCCTTGAGAAGTTCATTGGTAACATTCATTTTCATGAGCCCTTTTAGCCTTCTTATCACATGTAAACCACACTTCTAAAAGTTTATAAACTCCATCAAGTGATAAGTACTAGCTTTAGAGGTGAAAGAAGAGCACACTTAGTGATTCACAAGACTAGCTTCACTAGCTTGTCAAATCTTGGTGTTTAGATGTAGGTCTAAGATCACTTCACATAAGAATATTCCTCAACCTGTTAAGAACTTGAAAACACATTTGTATAATGGTTAAAACCTTCCAACAAATGCTCCAATCAAATTACATAAGGAGAGTTACTTACATGCTCAACAAAGTATACCAAAATTTTTGCAAAAGATTGTTGACACTTTGTTCACCCAAAAGGGGATCTTTCATCCAAGTGGGAGCTTTGCTCAACCTTTTGGATAAATACAAAATCACTCAAAGTGTATTTTTCATCCACTTAAGAAGAGTGTTCATCCACAGAAGTGGAGATTGTCAACAATACATTGAACAGAACATTGTTAGTGTTGAATATGCACAAGCCTCACAATCAACAAATGATTAGGTGTTATGATCTGATCCAAAATAGCTTCTTCTCAGTCTTTGATCTTCAATAGACCTGAAATATGCTTTTGATCCACAAGTTCAACTCACAAAACAAAGGTTAGTAAGATTTGATCAACAGTGCAATGCATAATCATGCTAGAACTTGATCAAACATCCAAATATCCCCATAAATGGACACCTTACTAAAAATAGCCGCCAACTAGCTCTGATACCATGTGAAAAAAGTGGATCTTGAATGGATCCAAACTCCCAAAATACTTGGCTAAGATCTTTGCACAACAAGCTACAAAAGCTAGAAATGGCAAAGCATCCTAATGCTACCTTTGATACACATGAACTTGACAAAGCATTCAAGAGACAAAAGAAGCTAATAAAAGGTACTGATGTCAGCCAAAAACAAGAGCATACCAGCCCTAAAATAGCAACCTACCACTTTTGGAAACCTCTTAAGATCATACACAAAAGCTTGAAGACAATACACAAAGCAATGCTCTCAATGGAGGAAGAAATTGTGACAATGATCTATTGATCTCTCTCAACAATACAATAAGTTTCTCCAACCTGTTCTCCACGAATTTCAGCCTAATATAGTTGAGAGAGATGACTCTCTCTCCTCTCTCTAAAACTTAGAACCCAATTTTAGGGCACCAGTAGCCTAAAATAGCCAATTTTGGCCTATATGTCCAAATAACATGATTTTGGTGTCATTTTGAAGGTCCTGAAGTTTGAGACTTCTTCAACATGAAATATATACTAAAATAAAAGTATCTAGCTCTCTTTTAGACGTGTAAAAGGTTAGATCCAAAAATATGTACAAAAACTGCCAATTTAGGCCTCAAACTAGCTAGGAAACAATTTTCACATAAATTTTGTTCTTCCCAACATACACAACCACACATGCAGGCCACTATACAATGCACACTTTACACAAATATCCACATCTCTTGACCATTCACAAATTAGGCAATTCCTCTCTATACTCCTCACCTCACAACTGTTCGTAATTTTCTAAAGTGAATGGTATTATGGCTCAGAATGTGGATTTTACCGTAATAAGCTCAAGCGACAGTGACAACACATTTGGTGATGTGTGAACAAAGAACTTGTCCAATGTTGAAAAGGATACCGAAATTTTTTTTATTATGCTTCTATTCAGGGCCTTGCCTATAGCAAGTAAACTTAGAAAGTTGGTCGAAGGTTGTGGAGAACTAGTTCATGAAGAAATGCCAGACGTATACAATGGTGACATGATGTTTGAGCTTCCATCAAGTAGTTAGCAATATCTCGATTATTGATCCATTATTAGCAGGGATGGGTATCTGACTTGACAAGGCCCTAGTATGCAAGCCAGTTTGGGTACAAGACCCTAGCAACTGCAAGATATCAATCTACAATGACAATGTATGCAAAATAAGTCTGTAAGAAATTTAAACATGAATGACTTATTAGAGTATTCAGAATTTTTGATACCCAGATTGTTTTGGAAATATTTGGATACCCAAAATTTTGCGAAAACTAATCAATATCCAGAGTTTGAAATTTTTTGATACCCGAAATTAAAAATACCTAGAATTTTCGATACCCAGAATTCGAAATTTTCGATTACCAAAAATTTTTAAAACCCTAAGCCCAGAATTTTTGATATCCAAAATTTGAAATTTTTGATAACCAGAATTTTTCGATACCCAAAAATTTTTATACTCTAAGTCCGTAATATTTTATACCCTAAAACCAGATTTTTTTTTAAACTTTTACGATTCCCAAAAAAATTTGAGAATTTTTCAATATCCAGAGTTCGGAATTTTTCGACACACGAAATCAAAAAAATTTGATACCTAGATCTGAATTTTTCGATACCATCAGAAGTTTTCAATACGAGATCGACTCGAAGAATTTCTCGGAATTTTCGATACCCTAAGCCCAGATTTTTTGATATCCAGAATTCAAAATTTTTGATAACCAGAATTTTTCGATATTCAAAATTTGTGATACCTAGATCTGAATTTTTCGATACCAAAAACAAAAGTTTTCAATATGGGGTCGTCTCGGAGAATTTTTGATACCCTAAGTCCAGAATTTTTGATACCCAATATTCGGAAGTTTTGATACTCAGAAATTTTCAATACCCTAAGCCCAAAATTTTTGATATCCAGAATTTGAAAGTTTCAATAATCATAATTTTTGATACCCTAAGTCCGGAATTTTTGATACCCTAAACCTAAATTTTTTTTGGAACCTTTTTTAATCCCAGAAATTTTTTGAAAATTCACCCACAATTATGAAATTTACTCTAAACCAAGAATTTTTCAGTACCAAAAATTCGAAATTTGTTGTTCAAGGATCCCGACCACAAGAAAATACTTGGCTTCAATTTTGTTTGGCCAAATTACAAAGAATTGTTCTCCCCAACATAGGATCATTTGAAAACAAAAACAAAAAAAACTCGCACATCCGTTACTCCAACTTGTCAAGCCCCCTGGCTAACCTAGCATTCTATCTGGTCTATCTAATTATCTAGACCTATGGGTCATGGTCGACTATTTTTCTAATTTAAGGGTTAGATATGGGACTTAGATATTCAACCAAATTTACATCTACCCTAGGGGTCGGTCTATTCTAAAATCTTCTTGACTAACTATCTATTTTGACCTAATCTAAATGTTATCTAGATTAACTAAGCTAACTACTTCTGAATGATAGACTGAACTTAGATTAACTAACTAAGAAAATCGAACCTGATCTAATTTACATGTCCAGATCTATTTAAGAGTCTTGGTTGGTAACTACCCTAATCTACAAGACTTGATCTGTTACTTGAAAACTAACTAATCTAAAACCTACGCTAACAGGTAGGATTTTCTAGATCTGATCGGACTTCCTAGAGATATCCTAGCTATCTGATTGGGGTCATCTAATTGAAACACTACCTTCATAGGACAATTCAACATATTTAACCAGACAGAGACTATCTAAGCGAGCTAGTCTACCTACTCGGTCTTTCTAAACTAAAACCACCTAGTAAATGACCGATCTAATTGGCTAAGTAATATTAATCTATTCTAACTTTCTGATCTACCTATCTGATTTACCTAACTAATCTAAACTTAAACAGAATACTAAGGATCTAACTTCTATCTTCTATGGATCCAGATCTAAACTACTACTAAGATTTAACTAAAAAATTCTACCACCTATCTAATAGACAAATATCCAATCCTACAAGCTACTGCTACCTAAAATATCTAACGAGGTGTTGACTGTTCATCTTGAGCTGAAGAAGATGACGTGGATGGTGGTTCTGGTACATTTCTGAGCTCAACATCAGTGAAATAGTAGCGACGCAACCTACTGCCATTAATGGTCGTGTCTAGCAAATTGCCTTGCAAGTCGGCGAGCATCACTATGCCATTAGGTCGGACCTCTACTATTCTATATGATCCTTCTCCCTGGAACTTAAGCTTGCCTTTATGTGTTGTTTTTCCACAGCTAGGGCATGAAGCACTAGGAAGCGCATTTCATGAAGTTGAAGAAGATTTTCCAATCTCTTCTTGATTGATTCCTTTGTACTAAGTTGTTCACCAATGGCAACTCTCAAACTTGGAACAACAAACTCAGCAGGCATTACAGCTTCTTGTCTATACACCATCTGAAATGGAGTTTGTCCATTACTCACTTTGAATGTGGTTCTGAAAGCCCATAAAGCTACATGAAGCTTGTGTTCCCAATCAAATCGTGAAGCTTCAACAATCTTCGTGATAATTTCGTAGAGGATTTTGTTTGATGATTCTGCTTGTCCATTACAATATGGGTAATAGGGGATACTCTTCCTATGGACAACCAGATAAGAGGATAACAGGTGAGTGATAGTCTCATTTGGGAAATGTGTTCCGCTATCACTCATGAGTTCTAGTCGACACCCAAAATGGACTAAGACGTTCTCATATAGGAACTTGGCAGTGGAGTTGGCATCAGCCTTCCTCACCACCTTGGCTTTCACCCATTTGGTCAAGTAGTCAGTGGCTAAAATTATATATCGAGCTTGCAAGCCATGGGCAGCTGGATGAACAGGGCCGACATAGTCGATGCCCCATTTCTCAAACGACATTTCAGCCAAAACAGGTCGTAACAGCATTCTATCCTACCCCTGGGCTCGGTTGAACCGTTGGCACATGTCACACCTTTTGACCTGAAAGTGAATGTCTTTGAACATCGTGGGCCACCACAGGCTGTGTTGACGTACTTTCCTATTGGTAGCTTTGGCAGCGAAATGCCCTCCTCCTATTCCTTCATGGATGATGCTCACCATTTGGGACACTTTGTGCAGTAGGACACAACGAAGTATAATTTCATCGTTACAAATGCGATATAGTTGTCCTGCTATTAATGTGAAAGGAGCAACCTACGTCATTCTACTTTGCTCATCTCAGGGGGAGGACGTCCCGACATAAGATATCCTACTATGTCAGCAGCCCACTCAGGAACGATGTCGACATGGAATAGTATGGCGTCAGGGAATTCGTCATCAATCCCTCTGCTCTCGAGAACATTTTGGATCCTTGAGAGGTGATCAGCCAAATAGTGTCGTTTCCCTTTGCGAGCGGCGATTTTAAAGTCGAACTCTTGAAGGAGCAACGGCCATCTAGTGATCCGTCCAGTTGTGTAGGGTCCATTTACCAGATACATTAGGGCTTGGTGATCTACAAAGAAGATAAAGGGGTTGGCTAGCAGGTAATGGCAGAATTTCTTCACAAAGTGTACCATGGCTAGCGCTTCACGCTCGATGGTGGTATGGTTCATCTCTATAGGAATCAATTGCCTATTGGCGAAGTAGATCGGGTGATCCTTCTTGTACTCCCGTGGTTGCATCAGAATACTCCCTATGGCATAGTTAGAGGCGTTAGTGTGGACATGAAATTCTATGGTCCAGATAGGAGGTCGAAGGATTGGTGCGGTAACTGAGGCCTTCTTGAGTTTGTGGAAAGCCTCAGTAGCTTCAGCTGTCCATTCTAGTTGGATAGTCATCTAATAGATTAAATGAGCTAGAATGTACAGCTGAAGCTACTGAGGCTTCATCATAAAGATGCCCCATAAAGATGTACACTTCACGTACAGTTCCCAGTACAGGCAATGCAAGTATTATGCATATCTTGTCGACGTAAGTTTCGACACCATGCCTCAAAACTGCATGGCCTAGCACTATGTCGTGCGTGCCAGAAATTGGCATTTGGCCGGGTTTAGGGATATGCCGAATAATCGACACTGGCTGAACACTTTCTCTAAGCAAGCTAAATGTTGGGCTCTAGAGGAATGGACACACAAGTCGTCTATGAATATTTCAAGAAACTTCCAAAGAAAATCCTTGAAAGCATAACTCATCACTCGTTGAAAAGTGCTGGGAGCGTTGCACAATCCAAATGGCATCACTTTGTAGGCACATGTTCCCCACTCAGTGGAGAAGACAATTTTGTGCTGATATTCTGGAGCACCTGGTTATAGCCACTAAACCCATCCAAAAAACTATAGGCTTCTGCTCCAGCTATTCTCTCCAACACATTTTCCGTGAATGGTAAGGGAAAATGGTCCTTGTTGGTTAGGACATTCAGCTTCTTGTAGTCCACATAGATTCTAAGTTTTCCATTTTTCTTAGGTACAACCACGATAGGTGATACCCAATCAGTGTGTTCCATCTCATAGATGAATCCTACATGAGACGAGTTCTCAATCCAAAAAAGACCCTTTGTGAAGATTCTTTTTATATTTTTTCTCAATTTTTTCTTACACATGGACCAAGCAAAACACTCAAATTTGAAATCTACGTAACGTAACTTTTTGAGTTCACATTTTGATTCCACACTAAAAAAAGCATAACTTTTTAGTGGTAGGTTTGAATTTAGCGGAGTTTGGTGCATTGGAAAGCTTCGACAAAGGCTTTCCAATGATATGTTACATGACATACTTTTGAACTAGAATTAAAAAGTTATGGCAAGTCAAAAGTATTAGTGTTATAAAATTTTAATAATATAAACTACATTTTGCACGAATTCTTAAAAGGTCTTTTTGGAGCTCAAAACTCCTCTAATGCATCTAGAAGTTGTTGAATTCTTTTTGGATCAGTTGGGCATAGTGCGTATTGGACCTATAAGGCCTACTAACTGAGGGTTTTGCACCATCAGCCAGTGGAATGGTGTGACACTACGTCTGGTGATATGTCCTTCAGCTTAGTGTAACTCCAAGCAAGACAGTCGCGTTATTTGCGGAGAAGTGCCTTGAGATCCTCGACTTCCTCTCCCTCTACATCTTCCCCTACTGATATCATACAACTTTCTTCTCCCTTCTCAACCAGATTTATCTCTTTCGTATGGGCGGGACCTTCATAAACATTGGCTCCTTGGTAGGTTTCTTCTCAGGGTTCTCTCTTTGCTCTGGACATAACCACCACTATTTCATCCATCTCATAATCCTTGAAGTATGTTAGCCGATATTTCCGCACAAAAAATCGGGCTAATTTTGAAGTTTAAGTTTGCAATAATTGAAAAAATTGGCATGTAAAACCCGGTTATTAGAGAAAAATCGGCACAAATTTGCCTTAGAATTGGGTCCCAGCCCGTCCTAAAGTGGCTAGACACAGTTTAAAAGTAAGAAACTGACTTTCGAAAAAACCGTCAAATATATTTTGTGGTCAAGTTTTGTAAGACCGAGCCAAAAGTGCCAATCCACCTAGAATTGGGTCCCAGCGCACCCTAAATGAGGCTAGAGCAAATTTTGCGGCCTTAGAAATGGCCGGTAAATATTTTACGGCTTTTCAAAAAAAAGAATGGCCAGTTGTAAAAAAATAGCCGGTATGACCGTGCTAAAATCTCACCATGTACTGAGTCCATTTTTACTAATATATGATCACTCCATGTATTTTTCAGGGAAACCGTGTTGTCGTGTTAAGTAGTTTTGGGAGTAATGTTATGCTTGAGGGAGAGGGTGAGTGGGTGTTTCATTGGTTAGTGTTTTTGGTGTTAAGGTAGTTACTTCTTGCTATCTTACTTTTGTTTTAGGTTGTGGTGGTAGTCTCTCACACATCAGAAGGATAGTGGATGTTTGCTTCTTGCTCATTGATGGATGGTAGAATGTGTTGAGAGTTGGAGGGTTTCAATGCTTAAGAGGGTTTAGTGTTTGCATTTGTTTGTGAGGTGACTATCATTGTTCATCATATGTTTGAAAGATTTTGGTCCATTGAAGGATTAATGCCATTGTCGAATGCAAATGTGTGTTACTTCTATTTTTGGTTTACTTCGTATTAGGATGTGTGATTGAAAAGCAATCACCTTGTGTTGTAGGGTTGAAAGAATGGCATGGTTGTTTGGAGATGAGTGAATGTCAACTGATGTTTAGTAACCGTTGAGAGGTTGATTGGTGAATGTGCGTCGTATACTTGTTATCCTCAAAGCAAGAAGTTGTGGAGAAGGCTTATACCAGTGTGTGCAATCGTTGTCACATCTCGCTGGAGGCTGCCTCATCAACTGCTCACAGCCTTTTCCCTCTATGGCCCTCACTGTCTGTTCCTCTGCTCGCTACCTTGCTGCGGATCTCTGGAAGGTGCTGGCTGCCTGCTTGCCCTGCGATCTACCCGCTAGTCTTGTACCACCTGTCTGTGGCCCTGCTCTGTTTGTCTGCGGCTGTTTTTGCCTGTCTTGATCTGCCCATCTGTCCTCGCTGCCTCACCTACTGTCCGCTAGCCCCATTTTCTGCCTGTGTGGCCCTGTCTACCTCTGTGTGCGGCTTCCTAAGACCTGTACCTACTGTCTGCGGCCAATAGGTTGCTGCCATGTGGCCTCCAACTGTCAAACCAGGCCCCTGTCTAACTACGACCTACAAAGCCTGCCTACCCACTGATTTTTCTGGTGCCCTGTGGATCCTTCCAATGACTTGTGGTAAAGTTTTTGTTCTCTGATTTCGCTACATGTTCAAGTATCGGCAGAAAACGACAAGTGCAAACGACTCTCTGAAGAACAAAGGCAAAGCTACCTCAGACCAAAAGCAGCATTCATGACTAGTACTTCAACGATTTCCGGTCACCTATATTCACACTGAGGTATGGGTTTACCTCACATCGATTTTATTCTCGTGTTTAGTTGCTTTCAATTGGAATGTGGGTGCTTGACGTCCGTACTTGCTTTCGCTCATTGAATGAATGATAGGATACTGAGAATGCATTGTGTAACTGTATGAGGACCTAATCATTTCAATAATTCCGCATTTGCCATGTCCCTATCAGGACCTAAATGATTGTGATCCTTTTCTTGAACAAGTAGACATTGAAGTATCAAGTCTATGCGTATTTGTGGGTTTACCGGTAGTATGAACTCAGAATCACTTGCGTCGATTGTGTATTATAGTGAATCGTTTTTAGCACAAATTCAAATTCAGTCCGGAATCGTAATATTTTATAAACAGATGCGACATGGCTAATTAGAACAATGATTGCCTATTTTCAAGGGAAAGTGTTAAGTAAATAACTTTGTTTCGTATTGATTTAGAATGTGTTGTACGGAGAGAACCGTAGGTTGGGTAGTTAACATCTTGCTGAGTTAGATTTATTAAACGGCTATATGGAATCGTCAAGTTTTTGTAGTGTTTCTTACGGTTTTTCCATTATGAAGCATATTAATTGGACCCGACCTCTGTGAAACACCAGAGCGGGTCGTCCACCATCCGCGGTTGAAATACACTGCCTTGGTTAAGCGTCACACTAGTCACACCCGCCGTCGGTACTGTCTAGCGAAATACCTAGACCCGACAGTCGGCAAAAATCTTTTTTTTTTTCCAAATCCATTACTTGGTTTTATAGAAGGATAACATCCATCCACTTGCATAGCTCCATGTACATAAGAAGGTCCTCCAAAAGTGTTTCACTCTTCGTAAGAGCTTGATACTCAAGATCCATTGCTTGGATCCACTCCTCTTCTTTCCTTGCTTCATCTACACTTGTAGGTTCATCAAAAGAGGTTAGGAAAGCAACATAATTTCCATAAACTACTTGCTTACCCATTTGATCATATGTGAGCCTTGAAGGTACTTGTTGATGTTCACCTTGGCTTTTGATTTGATGAAGGTCCATCATCATCAACATCCAAAGTAGGATCCTTTTTTATCAACATCAAGAATGTTAGATCCATCGGCAAAAATCTTTTTTTTTTCCAAATCCATTACTTGGTTTTATAGCAGGATAACATCCATCCACTTGCATAGCTCCATGTACATAAGAAGATCCTCCAAAAGATGTTTCACTCTTCGTAAGAGCTTGATACTCAAGATCCGTTGCTTGGATCCACTCCTCTTCTTTCCTTGCTTCATCTACACTTGTAGGTTCATCAAAAGAGGTTAGGAAAGCAACATAATTTCCATAAACTACTTGCTTACCCATTTGATCATATGTGAGCCTTGAAGGTACTTGTTGATGTTCACCTTGGCTTTTGATTTGATGAAGGTCCATCATCATCAACATCCAAAGTAGGATCCTTTTTTATCAACATCAAGAATGTTAGATCCATCGGCAAAAATCTTTTTTTTTTCCAAATCCATTACTTGGTTTTATAGCAGGATAACATCCATCCACTTGCATAGCTCCATGTACATAAGAAGATCCTCCAAAAGATGTTTCACTCTTCGTAAGAGCTTGATACTCAAGATCCATTGCTTGGATCCACTCCTCTTCTTTCCTTGCTTGATCTACACTTGTAGGCTCATCCGAAGAGGTTAGGAAAGCAACCTAATTTTCAAAAACTACTTGCTTACCCTTTTGATCATATGTGAGCCTTGAAGGTACTTGTCTCTCTCTTGATGTTCTCCTTGGCTTTTCACTTGATGAAGGTCCATCATCATTACCATCCAAAAAGATCCTTTTCATTTACATCAAGAATGTTAGATCCATCCACACTACCATCAATAATGCTTGAAGACACTTTTGGAATGTTTCCCTCATCAAAGATGACATCTCTACCAACAATCACTTTGTTAGTAGAAGGAATGTAAACCTTGTAGGCTTTACTCACCTCACTATATCCAACAAAAATACCTCTTCTTGAAGATGGACCTCCTTGGTCCTATCATCAAGAGTAATGTTGACATAGAATGTGCATACAAAGTTTCTTAGAAAGTTGATACTCAGCCTCCTCTTGAATAGCATCTCAAAAGGTGTCCTTCCATCCAAAATAGCACTCGGCCACCTATTGCACAAGAAATTGGCACACAACAAAGCTTGATCCCAAAATGGTTTGTCAAGATTAGCACTTAATCTCATGGATTTAGCACTTTCACATAAAGTCCTATTCTTCCTTTCAGCCACTCCATTTTGTTGTGGGGTCCTTGATGTTGTATACTCCCTCTTGATCCCATGCTCATCACAAAAGGCCTTGAACTTGGTAGATATGTACTCATCACTATTGTCACTCCTTAAGCACTTGATCCTTGTGGAAAATTGGTTCCCCCTTGCATTCCTGAACTTGATAAAGACATCATACACTTCATCCTTGCTCTTTAGTAGATAGATCCAACAAAATCTACTAAAATCATCAATGAATGTTACATACATCTTAGCTCCACTGGTAGTCTATGTGACTTAGACAAAGCACAAGACTCACAAACATGTTTGATGTCACTTAAGGAACTTGGAAGACCTATCACAATCTTCTTCCTAGCCATCACCTCCAATGACTTAAAGTTGAGGTGTCCCATCCTTTTATGACAAACCTCTTGACTAGGTATTTGCTCCCTTGCAACACATCCAACTTGGTTAGCAATAACAAAGCATCTAGTTTGAACAACTTCCCTTGTCTTTTACCTTTTCCAATCAAAAAATCCTTCCTTTTGATCATACAAGCATATTTATCAGACTCCACCTTGAGGCCTTTACTTAGCATTTGACTCACACTAAGCAAATTCTTGGTAATAGACGGAATAAAAAAGACATCCTCCAAATGAACATTCCTATTTGTAGAGAGAGAAATAGGAATTGTGCTAATCCCTTTGATTGCACACTCACCATCATTGAAGAGGGAGATCACCCTCTTGTCATCTCCATATGCCAACAAAGAAGTGAAGTACTCTTTGTGAAAGGTCATGTGTGAAATTGCTCAACTATTAATCAACCAAGGATCTAGATCTCCATCATTAGCAAGCATACATGAAGACATCACAAAAGTATCATCATTTGCATCTTGAACTCCAAACCATCCTTATCAAGAGTAAGATTACCTTGCTTGTCTCCTTGATCTCTCTTCTTCTTGTAGCACTCACTTGCAAAGTGTCCTTTGATGCCACAATAGAAGCACTTGAGCTTTGATCTATCCTTATTTTTGCCACTTGAAGAAGCATCCACTTGATCTTGCCCTTTAGACCACTTACTTTTTGGTTTTGCCCTTGAACGTTCCCTTTGTGAACATAGCATCCTCTTGAAGTGTCGATGTAGATCCACCTCTTGCTTGAAGCCTATATTCCTCATTGATCAAGATCTCTTGAAGATCCATTAAACTTGGCAAAGTCTTTTGAATACCAATACTTTGAATGATGTAAGCATGATTAGCCAACAAGCCATCAAGAATCACTTGAACAAGCTCTCCTTCCTTAATGCTTTCATCAATGCAAGCCAACTCATCATTCAATGCTTTTGTTCTCAAAACAAAAGTACTTGGACTTTCTTCATTCTTTTGCAAACAAGAAAAGATTTGCCTTCTTAGAATCAACACTCTAGAAGTAGACTTGGATTCATAAATCTTCTTCAATGAATCCCAGGCTTCCAAAGATGATGTGCACTTACCAACTTCCTTGAGAAGCTCATTGGTAACATTCATCTTTATCATGTGCAGAGCCTTCTTAGCCCTCTTGTCATACCTCACTTGATCTTGTTGTGTTGCTGGTCTCTCCTCCAAACCTACAACAATATCTAAAACATCATTCATCTCAAAAAGTGATTCTGTCCTCACTTTCCACAATGAATAGCTACTTGAGGTAATCATTGGCTTCCAACATGACTCCAATTGAGGTTGCCCACATGTAGCAATGACCTGATCTTCTTTTTTAACATGTTTCAATACACAAAGCACTCCTTTGAACAACAACAAATGCTTTCAAAAGAAATCGCCAAGATTTGAAACTATCTCACAAATTTTCTTCTAGCACTTATACCAAGCAAATCAGCACATAGAATCATGGAATCTTGATCAACCTATGATTATTCTCAATCTAATGACTTTTCCCATTTCCTAAGATTGAAACACACTCAAATGAAGTCCAACAACCGTTAGAGATCCAATCAAATTTAGGGTTTTGTCAAAATCACAAAACAAAGACGAAGGTACAATAAGATTAAGCTTTGCCAATGATTAATGTAAGCTAGTTTCAAATGTCCTCGTTGGCTGATTCTGACGAATCCCCAAGATACTCGGATAGAGCAACTCAAGAGCACCTCTCACCTTAGACCGAAGAGGTCTCTGAGAAGACGAGACAAACGAAGATTGAGAGCCGAGTATGAGAGCCAAGAAATGCTAGTTAGAAATGGCAAGCAAGAACTGTGTAAGCCTCGTGGTGAATCCCGGAAGATGGAATGACCATGTAGGAACTAGTATTTCTAGGCAAATGTAATAAATGCAAGTACACCCTCTTAAAGAAAGTAGAGTGAGCCACCTTTTGATGGTGACCAATAGTGGAGAGCATTATTCCACTTGTAATTTGTGAAATGTGAAAATTCCACTAGGATGCCACCTAAGAAGCTCTCTTACTTATTTAAGAGACTCCCTCTTTGTGTAGAGGAGCTTTTTGAATTGTATCTACTCCATGATTAATAAGAAGATTTTTCATGAGTTTGATGCTACACTAAGCTCCTTGATCATGATGGTTTTCTTGAGTGATGCCCCTATGATCATGCCATTCCATTCATATTGTGTGTGGGTGTGGATTAGTTTTGTTGCTTTCCTAGTTGTGGATTAGATTTCATGTTTTCTTGTGGATTAATGTAGGAGTCAGCATTCAAGTAAACTAAATAGGCTAGAAATGTGGCATAAATCTTGCATATTCTCTAACATTCTAGTTCTTGATGTCCTTGGGATGTCCAAGAATCAAAAGACTAGTTGGTTTCTTGATTCTTGGACTTCTAACATGTTGCAGATTAGTTTTTGTTTCTTGTTTTGTCAATTTATGCAAGTAAAGTAGTGTAGGATCTGATTTTAGTTCATTTTGCAACAAAGTAGAAGTAGGAATCCATCGTTGTTCAATTGAGCAGTAATGTAGATCATTTGTTAAGCGCATTGGCTTGCATTTTGGTTGATTATGCATGTGCATTCAGTTCAAGAGTGACCCATCCAGATGTCCTCTGACAGGCAAGACATAATACTACAACAAGAGCCCGTCCCTTCTGCCTGATTTTGGGCTTGAAACAAGAAAGAACATTAAGCAAGAGCCCACCGTCTCTGTTGATAGGCAGAAGAAGTAAGAAAAAGAACTTTTACAAAACCAACAGATCCTCTGGAGCAGGGGATCTGTCAACAGTCCTTCATGTACCAAATTTGTCGACAAATCTGCTCTTTATTAGCAGAGTTACAGATCTAGGACATAAAGTAGACTTTAAATCTAATCAATCTAAAGTAGTCGATAGGATAGACAAGATCCTAGCACTCGAAAAGAGACATGGATACTTGTATAGATTAAGTCATTGCTTTTCCGTCTCTAGTTAGGAACTCAGTACTTCTATTCAAGTAAACAAAAGTTTACTTTGGCATTATAGACTTGGCCATTTGAATCATACTTTTGTACAACAAATGTCTAAGCAATCCCTTGTTCTTGATCTCGACTATCCTGATAGAAAAGTTGAATTACATGTGTGTCAAGATTGTCTAGTCGGTAAACAGACCAGGAAACCATTTAGATCAAGCCATCAGTATACTGCTAGAGGATTACTAGATCTTGTATATACAGATATCTGTGGCCCAATGCAGAATCCTTCACTTGAGGATGCAAAGTATTTTATAACTTTTATTGATGATTTTTTCAAAATAGCTATGGTATATGTTATTAAGAAAAAATTAGAAGCTTTCAACTACTCTTCAAGAAGCATGCAGAGAAAGAGACTGGTGAGCCAATCAAAGCCCTGAGGTCCGAGAGTACATCTCTACCGAATTCCAGGAGTATTGCAAAAGCCAAGGCATTGAACAATAGTTTATCACTCCCACCTCATTTTAATGGCTTTGCCGAGAGGAAGAATCGTACCCTGGTCGAGTTAGCCAAATGTGTACTGGCACACACATCTTTACCAAAGAGGTTCTTGGTTGAAGCTGTTTCCATTGCAACTTACATCTACAATAGATGTTCGACCACGGCCCTCTCAAGAAGAACACCCCAGGAGATTTGGATAGGATCTAAGCCATCATTGAAGAACCTACGAGTATTCAGATGCCTCGCCTACACATAGATCCCAAAGGAGACAAGGAAGAAATTTAACTTCCAAGGTCTCAAGACAATCTTCATTAAATACACTTCATATGACAACACTTACAAGCTGTACGACCCCGAGACCTAGCAGATCTTATTCAGTCAGGATACAATCTTTATCGAGGATCAGTTCATTGACTTCAAAGACAAAGGCATTGTTCTAGATGAATCTTCAATGCCTACCATCGACATGACAATTCGAGCCACTGGCTCAAGCGTACCCATCGCTGATCCACTACACGACAATGTGTACGAAGATGCTGCTACTACTCAACATTAACAAATCCAAGGAATGGATCATCAGTTGATACCACTTCCTCCAAGAAAATCAAATCAAGTGCGCACACAGCCCAGAAGGTATATTCCTGAGTCTGTTTGTCTTTTAATGCAGGAACCGACATCTGTCAATGAGGCACGTAGCCAACCAGACTCCGATCTTTGTAGAGAAGTGATGGACAAAGAGTATTATTCTTTGATCAAGAACCAGACGTGGTCACTACTTGAAGCTCCTGCTGGCTGCAATCTTATCAATTGCAAATGGGTCTTTAAGATCAAATACAATGCCAATGAAACGATTGATCAAAGGAAGGCATGACTAGTTGTATACTCATCTGCACAAATGTAAATTGTATATAGATCATTGTAATCTATTATCACATATACACATATAGTAAATTGAATCCAATGAGACAGACATTGTAGATGCTTTCATGCATCAATTCTTTCTTCAGACGGATCATCAGTAATAAGCTCATAGCTTTTACAGTTTGTAGTTAGCTTTGTGAGCACGTGGTTTCTCCAGCTATTGTGTTGTGCTCACCTGCATTACTGCCTTGTATCTCATTACTTTCAATATGAATAAAGTGCTATCAAGTTCTGCATTCAGATGTTGTCAATATTGCAGTGCCTTTCACTTTCTGTTTGACCTTCTGATTGACTTGTCTGATTGTCTGCTCTTTGCTTTCGCAACCACCGCACAATCTAGCTCTAGTTCCATTCTTGTGTTCAGCTACTGTCCAATCTTGGACTACTCCTATCATTTGTAGCCAGGGCGTACTAAGAAGGAATTTGTATGTATGTACATCTTCAGGTAGGTCTAGGTGTAGAGACCACTAGGGAAAACCCCTAAGATGAGGATAGGAAAACACAAGAGAGATTGTGGAGTAAAACCACCCAACCAATCCTAGATCCCTCCTGGAGAATCCTCGTGGATCTAGCCCCCAAGCCATGCCATGTGATAACAAGGAAAGAAGAGCTCAACTGGCAACCTAGACCAAAGTCGTCGACGTAATAATCACTATCTCAATATATAGAGAGTAGGATCCTGTGCATGACCACATGCAATCCCCATGCAGGTCAACTATAAATAGGTTACAGCTCTTCATGCATACCTCTTGCCTATATCAGTCACATGTACATGCACTACTCCATATGTCTCAATTAGAATGTCTGGGTCTTCTCAAGGTCATTAGTCACCAACAGGCCTCGATGTGAAATAAAATCTAGGTGTGACCAATAATCTCGAATACTGGAGGGCCGGTCTACTATATTAGGACTATTCCAGGTCCTTAACCGAATATGGCCGTAACGTTTTTCCTCCCTTAAACAGGTTCTGTCATTAGAGGAGTTCTGAATTCAAAAAAGACCCTTTGTAAAGATTCTTTTTATATTTTTTTCTGATTTTTTCTTACACATGGACCAATCAAAACACTCAAATTTGAAATCTACGTAACGTAAATTTTTGAGTCCACATTTTGATTCCACACTAAAATGGTATAACTTTTTAGTGGTAAGTCCGAATTTAGCGGAGTTTGGTGCATTGGAAAGCGCTCAACAAGGGCTTTCCAATGATATTTAAATCACATACTTTTGAGCTACGATTAAAAAGTTATGGCAAGTCAAACCTATTAGTGTTATAATATTTTAATAATATAAACTACATCTTGCACGAATTCTTAAAGGGTCTTTTTGGAACTCAAAACTCCTCTAATGCCTTAAAACAGAACAAAGAATATTTGAAACTATTCCTTAAGCTTTCAAATCTTTCTCATGAATCATTATTCTTAGTTTGATTTTTCCATCTGAATAAGTACTCAGAGATGCAACAATTCTTCAATTGCTTGTCTCTACTCATGAATACTGACTCAAATCCCAAAGATACACTAAGATACAATTCCTCCAAATGGGTTAATCTTATCCAAAAAAATTCATCACCTTCATGTAATCCCAATTACATGAAACACTAGATGATTTACTTAATTTCAGATATCAAATCCAAAAACTAAAGAAATTCCATTTGAATATCTTGTAGAAAATAATGTTTCTTGGTACCAATCTTCTTAGAATATCCAAATATTCTAAAATACCACAATTCAGTCATCTAAAATCTCTAGGAGATCCATCAAATCTTAGACAAATATAACTCAATTCAGAGTACTGGAGTTACTCTAATGAGTTAACAGTCCCATTTATAGCATTACATGCAAGAAATCAGCAACTATCTGTATCTTGATAGATTTATCTGTCTCCTATAAATCTGGAGATATAGACTAAACTTTGCACACAAGCACTTATAGACTACACTCTGTAAGGTAAGCAAATTCCTCATAAGTAAGCAATTACTTAATGAAAATGCCTGTGAGATCCACATAATCTCAAGTATATACTGGAGTAAAATAATTTAGAGTTCAAATAACATATCTAAATTCTCGACTCACCTAATTGATCAAGAATTACTCATTATCTTAAGAATCCTCACATTTCCTTATAAGCTTCTAATGACCTCTAAGTATCAACTTATGATCCGTCAATAATAAACATTTAGAATCTTATGATTCGTTAATCATAATTTATAGGATTCCAAAACCATACTTAATCATTGAAAGATACTGGAGTATATGTACAACATACAACTCAGGAAATATAAGAATCATTCTGAAATCTTTTTCACAAGGAAAATCATTGGATTCCAAGAATATTCTTCCAATCCGATTCTTAACCAGACTATGAATTCCAAATTCTACAATCAACCATTCATCTCAATATAAACTTTATACAATCTCCTAAAACAACATCTAGAGATTACAAAGTTCTGCTGAATTCCAAAAATTCAGTTTATCATTCTTGGAACCATTAGGTTTCGGTATCCAATTGAGCTCACAAGTACCCTATCACTAACGCATCAAGTCTATTTCTCAAATGAGAAGAACTCACCCAAGAATTCAGTACCCTATGCACATAATTCCTTGATGAATCCGAATGACTCATAAATTATGTGTCTTACAAGCAATACACACAAAACAAACAGTTTCCGGTGAATTCTCTTCACACTGTCCATTTTTTACCAATTAACTTCTGTAGGAGTAAATCAACTACTCAAGTTAATTGCTCATGATTTAGAAATCTTAAATGTCTAGGTGCAGATCTTAATTATATTAGTATAACACCACATTTAGATCCTTCTTAATTATACTAGTATAACACCACATCTAGATCCTTATCCAAATCACTTTTAATTTAACCAATAGACTATCAAAACAGATCTGTTAACTCTACAAGTAATTGTTTCCACAATACTTGATCATATGTCTATGTCAACAACTAGGTTAAGTGCATTAGATAACCTTAGTAACCAGGAATACATAGTAGATCCAAGCAAGATTAATCGTGCACATATGAGAATCACTCTCTCCGTAAGCATGACTATGCCTATCAGAATGAAAGAACTTTAGTGATAGAAATCACGGTCATTCTAGATTACGTAGCCAAACATTAATAGATGAAGCGCCAGATGAATAATTTGTCACGAATAGCCAGACAAATTATATGTCGCGAATGATTCGCGAAGAGCTAGACTGTGCTCGACTGATATTTAGTCGCGAATGATTTGCGAAAGGCAAGACTAAATGTTAATCATCTATTACCAGAAAGAACAACTAGAAAGATCACAGAATGAATGATAAGCATAACAATGTTGACATAGATCTGAACGCAGAACAATGAACTGTATCAGATTAAGTATATCATGTATACATGTCAATAATGCGGTAGAGCACAATATATTAGCGGACAAAACTGCGTGCCTTACAAAACTTATTTCAATCTGTAAAATGGGATGAAACCTTAATTCTAACAAGAATGAAGAATCAATGCTCAGGGCATCTACTTCGTCTACTTCTTTATCTATCTCTTCACTCATCAACTTATTCACCCATTAAACTGAATACATGAATGGTATCTAGTATATATACATTATATTACAGGTGTGCAGATGTGGAAAGTACAGAGTGGATGTGCTGTCTGTAAGAGATCGTGGGTGCCTACAGTCGTTATCCAATCTGTTAGCGCAGCTGCATGGGATAAGCAAAAGGCTGCAATGTCAGTCAGTGCTGAGATGACCGTTGGTGATGATGATGCAAGAAGTGCGTCACTCTTACGCATAGCCTTAGGGTTAGATTTATAGAGAGCCTTTGCTTTTAGGACACCTTCGACATTCAGTAGGATAGTGTCCCCTTTTCTCCTGTCACCATAATCTGTGTAAAAACACAGTGTCACGATTCTTTCACCTTTTATTCGTTTGTGCGCAGCTGGTCCTCTTCTTGAAGCAATGGTTTTTACCCAGCACTTTTCAGTTCTGACATTAACATGGGCCTCGCCCTTCATGCTTACGCCACCTTGGATGCGCCGAAGTCGCGTTTCCACATCCTGTACCAAGGTACCACGTACAAGGTACAGATTAACGTAGATTCCATGGTCACCATAGGCATAGTATTCGATGATCGTCAACCCATCTCTCATCACCAAGCAAAGGCCTTGATAAGGCCATTTGTCACCCAGACTGCCCCAGAGATTCCGATCCAAACTAACAACGGGTACCTGGTAGAGGCTATCACGGACTCAATAATCTAGGCGGTCGCGCATCTGTTGAACAACTTTCTGGTTGTTTCAACATTTCGCAAGGACAAAATCCAGTCCAAGCTGCTTAGTCAGACTGTGGAGTCCTTCTTGGGATTCTCTAGCCCCACAGTAGTGTCATACGATTGGCATAATTTTCTTATCCACGAACTAACAATCTCCATCAAACCTAACTACATGTCGGGTTTTTTCAGTTTTGCAAATTTAAACTTTAATATTAGCTCAATTTTTTGTGCAAAAATATCGGCTAACATTGGCAACTACACTGGGTAGTATGGTCTCCATACGGCAGAACTAGAGTCTTTGGTTTCGCAGACCAGCTCTTGGTAGTGAATCAAGTATAGTGGGCTCAGCATGCTTGCTAGGTGATGCTAACTATAGTGAGTTGGTGCAATGTCTTCAACGACTTCTTATCCAAAGGCCATCGATTGAGCCCTTAGGATCTATCTGCAACCAGATTGGATTTAACCACCACAACTTTGAACAATTTGGTGTCTTCATACCTGCAAAAACCCACCTGTGACCTAAATGACAAATGCTCTTAATCCCATCAGACATAAGGTAATGCCCACTTTCAGACCCATGCATGGAGGGATATGCAAATGCAAATCTTAGGATTGGAGTTGGGATGATATGGATGCAAGTCATCACTATTGTGTCTAAAACCGTGTCATTGATGTGTGTGTGAATGTATATGCAATAAGGCTTTACTGTCCCAACTCTGAAACCGTTCCAGACTGGTGATTACCAACTTTTTTTTTGTGTTTAGACATTCAACTTATATTCTCAAAGAACTGATTCAACGAGGAATAACCATTTATCCTCTCTGTATTGAATCTTCTCTCAATCCCTATATTGGGATAGTAGTATATGTAGGACAGCTTACTATCCTAGGATTTAATACACCAGATAGTAGAAAGCACTAGTTTTCCGTTAATCTATAGAATCAATCAGGAAAAATCGTCCTCACCTTCTATGGATGTGTGAGATGTGACTCGTTCTCACAAATTGGTTCAAGATCTGATAGAAATGGTTGAAGTCCTTCTTCTTTTTTCTTTTTTCTTTTACTTTTCTCTCACTATTTCTTTCTCTTTCTTTTTTTGTTTTTTTTTCCTTCTTTTCACTTTCGTGCTTTATCCATGGGATGATGGAGTCACTCCCCACCCACTATATTGTTTCTATTCCCTCTTTTTCTTTATTACATCTATCCAGCACCCACCTTGTTGTCTGGGTATTCATGCGCTTTAACCCGAACTTGCACTTCAATGCTCCTTGCCCTTTCTGTCTTTGGCATATTCGTGTTGGATTATTCTCCTTCTTACTAATTGACTAATCGGTTTTAATCCTCATCCATTGTTTATCCAGTTCTGCAAATTTTCTCGTGTCTTTATACAGTCTGCATATTTACAAGTGTTTTTTACATTCTACAGAAATACACGGAGTTTGACAACAGTGTTGTATTTTCTCTCTCTACAATCCAGACAGTGTCGCTTGTCAAGAATTACGAGTAAAATTACAATGTCGCATTTTTGTGACACTGTCGTCGGTTAGGAATTACGTGTAAAAATGCAGTGTCATCTTTTTTGCATTTTTTGCCTGTCAGAAATTGCGAGTAAAACTACAAAGTCGCATTTTTCAAAGTGTTTCAAATGTTAAGGAAATGATTCTGGCAAAGTGTGGAGCTACCCCAAAATTAAGAAAATGAGATTTTATGACATTGTTGTTTTTTTTTGCAAAAAGCCGACACTGTCATTATTTTGCGACACTATCGCTTGTGGCAGTTTTAGTTTATTTATGCAAACAGACTGTTTACAACCAATTTTCACTGCTTATCAGTAATCAATTTTTGAGAAGGAATTGGATAAATGCCAGCGGACTCCAGCCAACTGGCAATCGCATTTGACGACCTAATTACTTAGTATAAATCAGCTGTTCATACATCTCTTTTCAAGTCCTGAATCAACATTGTGAATTGTGAAGAAGTTAAGTGTTATTACACGACGCTTCCTGCGCTCTCATCAAGCAAATCGTTCACAATCAGAAAGTATTGTTGTTAGCTCTCTATCAAGCTTTCAAGCTTGAACTCTCTTGAGCATTCTAGCTCAGTCTTGAGAGATTTATTTTAGAGTTGCTATTGTGCTACTGCTTATTAGCTACTAATGCATATCTGCAAAAAAAATAGATAGTTAACAAAATATCACCATAGCCGAAATTAAATCCAAATGTCATTTAAAAACTTACAAAATTTAGAATATGCTTACTTGAATGCACGGATCCTTCTATTTCGATAACCACCTTTTGAAAGCGTTTGAATATCCTTGTAACTTTGTCGCTTTCGCTTCTTACTTTCAGCCTTCTTCTTTACCAAATCCACATCCTTCAGTAATTGTAAGTTTTCAATACGAATAGATTGTAAGACTGATTGCATTTGCTCTAGTTCTGATTTGATATTGATTGCTATCTTCTGTAATGATTCATTTTTTTTTTTAAGTTGTTCATTTTTTTCTAATGTCTTTTGGAGATGACAATCTCTATTCTGACAATAAGAGGATATCTGAACTAACTCACCTTCTAAAAAGTGAACTTTATAGATATAAAATTGTTTTCCATGGTTTTGCAATCTTTCACAATATCCTAGTAATCCACTATGCCCATTGCATATCCATGTAACTAAATGAGTTATTGAAGAGGATGTGGGATGTGTCAAAGTGCTTGGATCTTGTGGATATAATGTTCCATCTGTCCACAAATCAACGTTTTTCTTTCCTTCTGCCCTGTAACGATAACGATCTTCAGCAGATATTTGAACTCTGTGCCTCCTCTTCTCTACAAAGGTGCCAAATCAACAGGGATATCCACATGTAGATGATATAATGTCATCATCAAAAAAATAATAGAGTAATCAGTTGCATCAAAGTACTATGACCAGATTCTATGAAGAAAAACAAAATACTCATCTTTGATTATATTATATACTATGTACGATCAATCCAATCTCCATGCTTGTATGCTTGATTTAAATTTGGAAATGCCACTCATTTTTTCATTCCAATAGGTAGTTGGCGCTCATATTTCCATTCTTGTGGAAGGAATGCATATGTAAACATTTTGCAATTTTTTCTAATTCGAATTTGGGGATGGCGGTCATATTCTAGATCCAGTGAAAATATTGCCCTTTTTGTAACCAATGGAGAGAATATTTTTGAATTTAGTCAAGTTATATTGCGCACTGTTAACAGTTCTTAACTGTGACTATAGAGACTATGGTTAGATCATTGGGAGTTGGGGAGGCCTTGGGAGTGATGTGGGCAAGCAAATAAACAATATTGTTTTATTTATTTTGATATTTTTGTATATCTTACATGGCATTCCTTAAAGGGTCTTTTTGATATTGAGAACTCCTCTAATGTGGAAGGAGCGAGAAGGGGAAGGGATCGAGGAGAGAGCGACAGGGAGAGCGGAGGAGCAGGGAGGAGCAAGGATGGGAGCGGGTGAGGAGAGAGCGAGGGAGGTGAGTGGAGGAGCAGGAAGGAAGCATAGGGGAGGGAAGAGAGTGGAGGAAGGAGCGAGAGAGGGGAGGGAGGGGCAGCGAGCAGGGAAGGGAGGGGGTGAGGTAGCGAGGAGGAAGGTAGCGAGGGGGTGAAGGGACAGGGAGCGAGAGACGAAGGGGGAGCGAGAGATGAATATAGATGAAGGGGGAGGCAGCAAGGAGAAAGGTAGGGCAGCGAGGGAAGAGAGGGAGCAGAACAACAGAGAGAGGGGAAGGGGGAGGGAGCAGAGCGAGCGAGAGGGGGTGGTGAAGGGAGGGGAAGCTAAGAGAGAGATTTGTTGTTTTTTTTTGAAAAAGAAGGTTGATGGATCGCAAAAATAATGAATTACGGAACCTTAATCAAAATTAACTACACCATACATAGCTTACTACTAAAAAAACAAAACTAATCCTTTGAGGGCTTGGGTTTTTTTGTAATGGAAATGGAAGATTCTGGAGAATGTGAAAAAAAGGAGGTGAGGGGGAGGAAGCAGAAAAGAGTAGAGAAGAGTGGAGAAAGAGAAGCAGCTATGCGGTGAGCAACGTTGGCGCTCCCCGGCAACGACGCCAATTGTAGTCGGTTGTAGTATAGGGGTCCGTTCACTGGGAGCCGCCCGTGCACACCTGCATAGTAAAAGAGAGAGAATGGAGATAGAGAGATAAAAGGAGTGATGAGAGAGAGAGAGAGTAGAGAGAGAGAGAGAGAGAGAGAGCTCACCAAGAATGGTTAGGGCTATGGGGGATCGAGCGCCTACCCATAGCTATGCACCAATCGCCCTTGAAGAGAGAGAGAGAGAGAGAGAGAGAGAGAGAGAGAGAGAGAGAGAGAGAGAGAGAGAGAGAGAGAGAGAGAGAGAGAGAGAGAGAGAGAGAGAGAGAGAGAGAGAGAGAGAGAAAGCTTTATTGAGAAAAATGAAGATGATTACAATGGAAAATGGCCTCCTTATATAGTTGAGGAGGGAGGGCCATCTTGGCTCTCATTGGCCTATTTACAATGGCATCCTAGCCCTTCAAACTAATTGAACTTCAATCTAGTGGTTCATTAGGAAAAGGGCCAAACTCACATGATTCATGTGAGTTTGAGAGATTCCCTTTTAACTTAGAACCTTATGAACTTGACTTTGGGGTTTTTAATTAATTTATTCTACTAAGGCCCAAAGTCCTTTTATTCAAGTTCTATTGCGTGGTCACTGGGTCGATCTTATACACGCAGGAAGCCGGTGCCCTCGCACTTATTATTCTAACTGTACACTGTACTATGGCGGGGCCCACTAGGTAAGGCTTGGCCAATAGTATTTCAAGTGGTGGGACCCACTTGTTCATTATTGTGCAGGAAATACCCACAACAGAAACGTATCAACTAAACCCGACCTCTGTGAAACACCAGAGTGGGCTGTCCACCATCCGCAATTGAAATACATTGCCTTGGTCAAGCGTCACACTAGTCACACCCACCATCGGTACTGTCTACAAAATACCTAGACCCGACGGTCGGCAAAAATACCACCACTTATCAAACAAAGCGGCGTGTATAACTTGCACCCCACGCGCACATCATAGGCAATAAATCGGTTTCAAGCCCATGTAAGATTTTTACTAACTGTAAGCTGAATTCAATGGGGAAAGAGACATTAGCAAGATCCTAATGCAAATTAGTGATCAAAAGTTTTACGAAAATATAACCCTAGAAAGCTAGTGAATCATTGCACCAAAATTGACAGCACCCCCTCCTTGCAACCGTATCTCTGAGAGCCTGGAAAACCCTCATCGTTGGGGAGCACGGGGCAATAGAGAAGGCCATCAGGGTTGGAAGTGGCAAATCCTCTATTGCTCACGTAGGGCTGAACCGCCATTAGAGGTGGGAGCCCTTGACCCTTTTAGGATGTTCTGGCTGGACTAACCCCCCATCAAAATAGGCCCTAACATTTCTCCATCTCCATCTCTCTCTCTCTCTCTCTCTCTCTCTCTCTCTCTCTCTCTCTCTCTCTCTCTCTCTCTCTCTCTCTCTCTCTCTCTCTCTCTCTCTCTCTCTCTCTCTCTCTCTCTCTCTCTCTCTCTCTCTCTCTCTCTCTCTCTCTCTCTCTCTCTCTCTCTCCCTACGTTGGGATAGAATAGCTTTGGGTAGGCGCTCGAGCCCCCAAAGCCTTTCTCAACCTAGGCATTCTCTCTCTCCCTCTCTCCACTCTCTTTCTCCTCTCTCTCCTCTCCCTCTCTCTTTTTGCTATGCAGGTGAAGGCGAGGTTGCCGCTACCAGCGACGAACCCCTAGGTTGCTGGGGAATAAGAGACTAGGGGCAATAAAAGAACTGACAACAGCGCCCCTTCATGACAGTTGCAACCTAGTGCCGAGGGACCGGCACTACTTTGGGCCATGGACCCTGTTGTGGGTATTTCATGTATACAGATAAATAAGTGGGTCCCACCACTTAAAATATTGTTGGCCAAGCCATGCCTAGTGGGCCCCACCACAGTACAGTAGAATAATAAGTGCAAGGCATTGGTGTCCTGTGTGTATAAGCCCAGCCACCAATGAGCACAAATAGCAAGTTGTAATTCCTAGGAATAAGAGACTGGGGGCTTAAAACTCTGAAATGACATTAAAGGCCCTAAGTCAAGTTGCAAATAAAAAAGCTAAAAGGGCCCAACTTAAAACTCACATGAATCATGTGAGTGCCCTTGTGCTTTCTTAGCACCAATAGATTTAAG
This sequence comes from Diphasiastrum complanatum, assembly GCA_029204225.1. Taxonomy (NCBI): domain Eukaryota; kingdom Viridiplantae; phylum Streptophyta; class Lycopodiopsida; order Lycopodiales; family Lycopodiaceae; genus Diphasiastrum; species Diphasiastrum complanatum. The sequence continues at coordinate 40,294,742 of CM055107.1, read as the reverse complement.
TTGTGTTTATTTTAAAGGCTTGGATTAGAATCTTTGCCCCAATGAAGTGGCCAATGAGAGTGAAGGAGGCTCACCTCTAAAATTGCAAATAAAAAAGCTAAAAGGGCCCAACTTAAAACTCACATGAATCATGTGAGTGCCCTTGTGCTTTCTTAGCACCAATAGATTTAAGTTGTGTTTATTTTAAAGGCTTGGATTAGAATCTTTGCCCCAATGAAGTGGCCAATGAGAGTGAAGGAGGCTCACCTCTAAAATCTATAAGAGGGAGCCATTTCCTTTGTATTGTATCATCTTCCATTCTCAATCTAATAAAACCCTCTTGGTTTTTCCATCTCTCTCTCTCTCTCTCTCTCTCTCTCTCTCTCTCTCTCTCTCTCTCTCTCTCTCTCTCTCTCTCTCTCTCTCTCTCTCTCTCTCTCTCTCTCTCTCTCTCTCTCTCTCTCTCTCTCTCTCTCTCTCTCTCTCTCTCTTTCTCCCTACGTTGGGATAGAATAGCTTTGGGTAGGCGCTCAAGCGCCCAAAGCCTTTCTCACCCTAGGCATTCTCTCTCCCTCTCTCTCCACTTTCTTTCTCCTCTCTCTCCTCTTCTTCTCTCTTTTTGATATGCAGGTGAAGGTGAGGTTGCCACTCCCAACAACGGACCCCTATGCTACATCGATGACACAACAATAGCCTCTATCGGGCATCTGTACTAGAGCCTTCATGCATCTTGCATTTGCGTGTTCTTGCCTTATCGGGTTTCAGTACCCAGTATGGGACGGGGTTCCACTATGGGGTGTGCTCCTATAGTTGTGATTGGGTCTCATCTCCTTTCTGGGCTAAGGTTCAAGCTGTTCACTGCTTGTGATAGTTGGGATGCATGGGCAACCGCAATCTGTGCGTCTTCTACCATGATCTTCTTTTCTACTACCTCAGCCAACGTCTGGGGGTTCAATGGGTTCCATGACAGCTCTGTCAAACGACACCAATATTGTCGGATGGTTTCATTATTTTCTTGTTGTGGGGAAGTCAGTGTGAATAGTAGGCCATTAGCCATTTGGTGGGGAGCATACTCAGTCAAAAACAACTTACGAACCTTCTTGATGATGTGAATTCAACCTCTTTGCAGACTATGATACCAGTGCCTAGCCGTTCTAGTCAAAGTGGTGGCCAAAACTATCATTTCATGATGTGGATTTGTGATGGCACTAGAAAAGCAGGTGGTCCAAAAAGCATCAATATGCTCTTCGGCACTTTTGTATGGTGCTCCATGAAACTCAGGGGTGGATCTACTAAGTTTGGGTAGTCCTCCTATCTCCGAGGGTACTACGATCGGTTCAGTCAAGCGTCTTGCCATTCTGTTGGCAATAGGTTCTGTAGCGACAGGTGTTACATTCTTCAACGGTGGTTCTACAGCGTCGGTTGGCTCAAGTTCTGGTAATTCTTCTATGATTTCCAATGCATCATCCATTACAGGTTGGTGAGACTCATCATCTATGGATAGTGGGAAAAGAAACCCAGGACTACTTTTTTTAAGCCCTAAACATTCTCTCTGAGGATTTGAAGTTTCTCTGTGTGGTGCTCCCTTAGACCTAGGTCTCCTTGGTATACCTATGATGTCTCATCTAGGGTGACACTATGATTTCTGCATAGTATTCTTCTCACTTACGGATCACAATCTGTTGTTGCACATGCGTTATATGATTTTTTCAAGTTATCCCATAGATCATCCACCCTTCTTCCACTAATACTGCATATGATCAAACTAACTCTACTTGCTTATTTTTCTGTGCGATCCTAATCCAACCGTACCCATGTATAATTTTTCCTGGTTCTTTGTACCAGGTGTCGTCTCTATGGGATGCTAGAGTTGGTGGGTCGTAGGGTAATAATTTTTTACTCAGGGCTTTGGTTTTCACCTTTACCCTAGGTTTCATATAGAAGCCCATTCTATAACATGTCCCATCACTCTATGAAAGATTTCTAGTAGTACTTGGTAACACTACCTAACCTCCCTGCTTGTGAAAACTATATGAAATCTCTAGTCCAGACTATATCCTTCTTAGGTGTTGGAAGTAGAATGTTCTTGGTACAATTGGATCATGTGCAGCTAGGGTTGGATTGTTAACTCATGTTTGACAAGGCCCTAAAGCGTTATGTTCTAGGTGTGGGATCAACACACATCATTGTGTGATGCTAACCACTCCGGCCTGTAATACTTGATATCAACGTGTGGTACTAACCACTTGTATAGTCATGCTAGTTTGTCGTTGACGATTTAAATAGGAAAATCATCCTTAACACACATAATCTAGGACCTACAAAACTTGGGGGGATGATTTTTGGCGAGCATTTCTCAGTGAGCAGCTTCATGGCAAAGGCGAGCATCTTTAGCACATGCTCGTCCTTCATCTCAGTCTTTCGCTGGCCCTTCATCCCAGTCTTGTCACTTTTTATCTATTCAAGTACCGTTTTCTATCTATCAATCAATTACCAATTTCTTTATAATCCAATCCTCAATCTGACCACAATATTTGGCAACGAGCCTGGTCTTACAACATGTCCATTTGTTCCATACCTGACCTTATACACCCATCTACATCCAATAGCTTTCCTTTCTTCTAGCAGCCTAAACAAGTCCAATGCATTTCAACAACCTGAACAACTATTGATGATTCAATTATCTAGGATTTTCCATTTGATGATTCTTTGGCCCCAATCCACCGTTTTTGTCAAGATAAATACTTCTACCAAGGCGACATCCTTACAAAGTTGTGTAAATGAGGCATAGGATGTGAATTGCCAAGTAGTAAATTCTTTTGGTGTATTGTTGAATTGTTTCATTTGAAAACATGTATACTTGAGTCAATTGCTCCTCTATAGTAGCTAGAGCTGTGACAATAGAGTGGTGATGAGATGTATAGTCAATCTTCAAGAAATGTATTGTAACAATTGATGATTTTTTCCTTTTTTTTCTTCACAAATTTAATAATAAAAACGCATAAAAGACTTTAAGGCACTCACCCATGATGAATAAGATTTGCTTTCATGGTAAATACCTGGTTTTTATTGTCTTGAATGACATTCTACCATAGACTGCAAAGACATCTCAAGGAGGCCCAAGAGCATATGACGACATTACCCGACCAATTGATGGAAATGCTTGCCATACTTACGAAAAGTATATTAGATTAGGGTTTAGGATAAAAAAATAGTGAAGAGAGAGAGAGAGAGAGAGAGAGAGAGAGAGAGAGAGAGAGAGAGAGAGAGAGAGAGAGAGAGAGAGAGAGAGAGAGAGAGAGAGAGAGAGAGAGAGAGAGAGAGAGAGAGAGAGAGATGTTGAAAAATTGGAAAAATCTGTCTAATGTTGTGAGTATGGGTAAAAATGCCAAAGATGAATTGAGCTCTTTTGGCTTAGTAAAGACCCATCTTAGAATAAAATATTTAAGGTAGGTAGAAGTAGAAACTTGAGCTACCATAGGCTTTGCCATTTGTACTGTGCATGCCACATTTAATGCATGAAAATACTAGGTGGCACTCAACCATGATGAATAAGATTTGCTTTCATGGTAAATACCTGGTTTTTATTGTCTTGAATGACATTCTACCATAGACTGCAAAGACATCTCAAGGAGGCCCAAGAGCATATGACGACATTACCCGACCAATTGATGGAAATGCTTGCCATACTTATGAAAAGTATATTAGATTAGGGTTTAGGATAAAAAAATAGTGAAGAGAGAGAGAGAGAGAGAGAGAGAGAGAGAGAGAGAGAGAGAGAGAGAGAGAGAGAGAGAGAGAGAGAGAGAGAGAGAGAGAGAGAGAGAGAGAGAGAGAGAGAGAGAGAGAGAGAGAGAGAGAGAGAGATGTTGAAAAATTGGAAAAACCTATCTAATGTTGTGAGTATGGGTAAAAATGCCAAAGATGAATTGAGCTCTTTTGGCTTGGTAAAGACCCATCTTAGAATAAAATATTTAAGGTAGGTAGAAGTAGAAACTCGAGCTACCATAGGCTTTGCCATTTGTACTGTGCATGCCACATTTAATGCATGAAAATACTAGGTGGCGCAATTAGACATATTGAGGTGGCTTGAATAAGTCTAGATAGCTTGAGAGGTGGATTCATAACTCCAATTCAACTCAAAGTAGGAGGAGAGTCCATGGATCTATATCTATGTGATGTACTCTCATTGAGAAGATGATGATTTTTGTGTGTAATGCAAATTTGGAGACTAAGCTCTTTGTGCCCTCTGTCTCTACTCGAGTTTGTACTTTCATATTCTCTCTCTAAGCCGAGTTGAGACATTTATTGTACTTAGTCTCATGTTTTGTTGACAGATCTTGCTTGTAACACAATAATATTTCTTGTATGATCAGCTTTCCTATTGTCAATCAATGCTAGTTTGATCTTTATGGTATTATTGGGCTTAGGAGATCAAAAGTACATGTGTAGGGCATCCCACACGTGTGAATTCAACATGGTATCAGAGCCTACCTAAGATTTACAAGCAAATCTAATAAAAAAGTTTGCAAATTTGATCAGATTTCAAGCTAGGAATTGTCTAAATTCTACTTTCTAGCTAGTTTGCAGTTTTCTGGTTATTTAGAGCTTCAAACCACTTTGAATGGTCCAGATCAGATACTGTACGGAATTTTAGGTGCAGGCACGTGTGAAATTTGCCCATTTTCAGTTTGGTGGTTCTCTCTCACCTTAGATCCAAATTTCATGCAAATTAGCCAACTAGAAAGCTAGAAATGGTAGAATCAGATGCAATTTGAATCATGACAATTGGATAAGCCAATCAAAAGTTATAAGCTTTTGAATAGTCGTAGGTAGGGTGCCTAGACCTGTGGCAAATCGTGAGTACATGTCATTTATTGCCTAAATGATCAAAAAAATCATCCAGAAGTTGACCAATCTCATCTATATGTGATTTAGGCAAATTTTAAAGGATCTAGGCAAATTCTTTCATTCAAATAGATTGTATTTGAGTCCATTTGACTTTTTTGGAATATTTCACATGTGCGAAATTCAGAGAACCATAACTTTTGCCATACTTCATCTTTTTTGATGATTTAAATCTTGTTTTAGAGAGATTGTCAAACTAGTGAGACCTATCTCACAATTTTTTGCTTTGCCTTACATAGGATTTGGTTTTTGCCCTTGATTGGTTCCTATAGTGAGAAGATAAGCAATTTCTTTCATCCATCTTTTTTGACTTCCATCATTCTTTATGACTTCAATGGGTGTCTTTCTATTAGAAGCAAGTGAAAGATTGTCAACCTCCAATTACTCAATTTAGAAGGTTAGAATGGAATCTGTCTTAATTCTACAAGATGTGATGGATATTGTACTTGAAATTGAAGAAGAACCACAAATTCCTCAAGAAATTTCAAAGTACAAAAAGAGAGCTAGGATGGCTCTGCATTATATTAAAATGAATGTCTCAAATGACATCTTAAGAGAAATTGGTGCTTGTACTAATGCCAAAGATGCTTGGGATATTGTCAAGTCCATCTATGAGGCAAAGAATACTTCTAGACTTCTAACACTAAGAAACCAAATTTTTCAAAGTGTACAGAGAAGTGATGAATGTGCTTCAGCTTATGTAATGAGAGTTAAAGACCTCCATAGAGAATTGTCATGCATAGGAGACTCCATCAACCAAAATGAACTTGTTCAAGTCATACTTAATGGGTTAAAGGAGGAATATGACAACCTTGTTCAGAGTTATGCCATTAAGGAGGAGCTACCAAGTTTGGAAGCACTCCAAAGTGTGCTCATTTCTGAAGAATTAAGACAAGAGTATAAACTCTTGAAAATGGAAAGACTGTCTCTCAACATTGATGGTAAAGCCCTCTTTACCAAAGACAAGCACAAGACAAGAAGTAAGAATCAACACCAACCCTCTTCAAGCAAGAACAATCTTATTTCCAAGGAGAAAGGAGAAGAAGATGAGTCCTCTCAAGCTTTCACATCCAAGAAGACAAAGAAAAACATCGAGTGTTTCTTTTGTGGCAAGAAGGGGCATTATGCCACCAATTGCTTCAAGAACATTTCCAAGCAAGCCAACATTTCCAATGAAGAAAAGGAAGATGCTCATGCAAGTGATGGAGAGGGATCTCTTATGGTCTTGAGATTTTCTTCATCACTTTATGGTTCATGGGTACGTTGATAGTGGAGCTTCCTCACATATGTGTAGCTCCAAGCATTCTTTTTCATCCATGACACCTTATGAAGGAGCCAAGAAGTCCATCTACATAGCAAATGATCATGAGTGTACTATTGAAGGCATAGGGACCATTCCCTTAAAGCTTTCATCATCAAAAGTTCTTTCTCTGTCTAAAGTACTTTTTGTTCCTAAGTTAACAAAAAATCTTATTAGTGTTGGGCAATTGTTTGATAGTGGACTAGATGTGAATTTCAATGTTGATACATGTACAATCAAAAAGCATGATGAGAAGAGGATGAGTCCTCTCAAGCTTTCACATCCAAGAAGACGAAGAAAAACATCGAGTGTTTCTTTTGTGGCAGGAAGGGGCATTATGCCACCAATTGCTTCAAGAAGAAGAGTCAATTCAAACAAGCCAACATTTCCAATGAAGAAAAGGAAGATGCTCATGCAAGTGATGGAGAGGGATCTCTTATGGTCTTGAGATTTTCTTCATCACTTTATGGTTCATGGTACATTGATAGTGGAGCTTCCTCACATATGTGTAGCTCCAAGCATTCTTTTTCATCCATGACACCTTATGAAGGAGCCAAGAAGTCCATCTACACAGCAAATGATCATGAGTGTGCTATTGAAGGCATAGGGACCATTCCCTTAAAGCTTTCATCATCAAAAGTTCTTTCTCTGTCTAAAGTACTTTTTGTTCCTAAGTTAACAAAAAATCTTATTAGTGTTGGGCAATTGTTTGATAGTGGACTAGATGTGAATTTCAATGTTGATACATGTACAATCAAGAAGCATGATGAGATCCTTGCATTTGGGTCTAGATATGGTGGAATCTATAAGCTTGATCCCAAAGAGTATGCTAACTCTTGTGATGGTGCTTTTGCTTCTCATATTTCTTTGGAGGAACTATGGCATAGAAGGTTGGGGCATCCTAACTATGGTTCTATGGTGTCCATGGTCAAGAAAGCCAAAGCTATTGGCTTGCCTAATCTTATCTCCAAGAATTTCAAGCCATGTGAGGCTTGTGCCATATCTAAGTCTCATAAGAAGCCTTTTTCAAAGTCATCTATCAAGACTACACATCCATTAGAGCTCATACACTCGGATGTGCACTTCTCATCTTCAAAGAGCAAGGGTGGTGCTACTTGCTTTGTAGCTTTTATTGATGATTTCACAAGATTTATTTGGTTATATCTTCTAGATTCAAAGTCTATGGTGTTTGACTATTTCCTAAAGTTCAAAGCTCTAGTTGAAAAGCAATTTCATACAAAATCAAGATTCTTAGAAGTGATAGAGGTGGTGAGTACACTTAAATTTCATGATTATTGTGAGCTTGAAGGCATTAAAAGGGAGTTTTCTTGTGCATATACACCATCTCAAAATGGGGTGGCTGAAAAAAAGAATAGAACATTGTGTGAATGTGCCAAAACCATTAGAATTGAGGCATCCTTGCCAAAAGACTTTTGGGGTGAGGCCATCAATTGTTCAAAACTATCTTTGCAATCGACTCCCTCATGTTGCACTTGGAGGAAAGTCACCATATGAAGCACTTTATTTGAAGAAACCTAAGGTTGATCACCTTAGAGTATTTGGATGCATATGCTTTGTCCATATTCCCTTGGAAACAAGAAAGAAGGATGATCCTTGTGCAAGCAAAGGAGTAATAGTGGGATATTCATCCAACAAGAAAGCCTATCGAATCTACATGCTCTCTACTTCTAAAGTAATTGAAAGTAGAGATGTAGTTTTTCATGAAGAAGAAAAGTACAATCTTGGAGGGGCCGAGATCAAGCAACCTCAAAATCTATCACCTTTTGTTATTAAAGACAATTAACATATGGAGGGGTCGAGATTTGAAGATGAAAGTCCTCATATTTTCACTCCTAGAAGATTCATGAGGGAGAGATCTGAGCCTAAGAGGCTCACTTATGATGACAAAGGAAAACAAGTGGATCTTGATTCCACTTATGCTTATTTTATTTCTCATGAGGAGCCCAAAGATGTCCAAGACGCCCTCAATACCAAGGAATGGTATGAGGCCATGAATATTGAATATGATGCCTTGATCACCAACCACACATGGGAGCTAGTGGATCCACCACCTAACATGCATATTATTGGATGCAAGTGAGTGTTCAAGATCAAGTACAATCATGATGGCTCCATCAACAAATACAAGGCAAGATTATGTGCTAAAGGCTTTGCACAAATATATGGCCTTGACTATGAAGAAACCTTTGCTCCTGTAGCAAAGATGGTGACAATAAGAATCATAATCTCTCTTGCCTTATTTTTTAATTGGAAATTGTATCAACTTGATGTCTCCAACGCTTTTTTGAATGGCTATCTTGAGGAGGAAATATACATGGAACAACCTCATCAAGGATAAATCTAAGGTGTGTTTGCTATTTAGAAGTCTTTATGGCTTGAAGCAAGCACCTAGATCATGGTATTCAAGACTCAACAACTTTCTACTTTCATTAGGATTTGTGCTTAGTGACTATGATCCTTCTATGTACTTAAAGTTTGATGGTAGTAATATTGTCATTCTTCTGATCTATGTAGATGACATTATTCTTAGTGGAAGTTATTTGATGCTAGTTCAAGAAACTAAAGATGCATTAGGAGGAGAATCTAAAATGCAAGATATAGGAGAGATCCATTACATTTTAGGCCTTGAGATTGATTTTCATGAAGAGTATGCTTTTATTTGTCAATCTAGATATGTCTTTCCTACATTGAGAAAATTCAATATGCAAAATTGTAAAGGCATAGATACTCCCATGGAGCAACATGTAAAAGACCCTATTAAAGGTGATGAAAGATCCTTCGAGGACATCACACTTTATAGGAGCCTTATAGGCTCCTTACTTTGGCTTACTATCACTAGACCCGATTTGAGTTATTGTGTGCACAAATTGAGTCAATTTATGCAAGATCCTAAAATCCAACATTGGAAGATGGCCAAAAGAGTTGTATCTTCTACTCAAGATTATGGTTTATTGTACAAGAATGAAGATCTAACCATTGTTGGCTATTCGGATTCCGATTTTGCAAGTGATAAAATGGATCGAAAGTCCATTAATGATATACTATCTTTCTTGGAGGCAATCTTGTGTCTTGGCTTTCAAAGAAGCAAGATACCATATCTCTATCTTCTTGTGAGGCCGAGTACAAAGCACTCACTACAACAACTAAAGAGGTGCTCAGGATCAAGAGGCTAATCATGGAGCTAAAGTGCATCAAAGAGGATGATCTTCCCTTGATCAAGTGTGACAACATATCGGCCCAAGCTCTTGCAAACAATCCTATTTTTCATGCAAGGAGCAAGCATATAGAAGTGCACACCATTTTGTAAGGGAAAAGCTCATTGGAGGTGAAATAAACTTGGAACATGTCGACACATCTTCATGTATTGCTGATCTTCTCACAAAGCCACTTTGCAAAAGTGCCTTCTCAAAGCATAGATCTAATCTTGGTCTTATCTCAAGATCGATGCTTGATCCACATTAGATACTTTTTTAGGAGGAGTGTTGAAATATTGGAAAAATCTATCTGATGTTGTAAGTAGGGGTCCTAAAAATGCCAAAGATGAATTGAGCTCTTTTGGCTTAGTAAAGACCCATCTTAGAATAAAATATTTAAGGTAGGTAGAAGTAGAAACTCGAACTACCATAGGAATTGCCATTTGTACTTTTCATGCCATATTTAATGCATGAAAATACTAGGTGGCACAATTAGACATATTGAGGTGGCTTGAATAAGTCTAGATAGCTTGAGAGGTGGATTCATAACTCCAATTCAACTCAAAGTAGGAGGAGAGTCCATGGATCTATATATATGTGATGTACTCTCATTGAGAAGATGATGATTTAGTTAGAATTAAAGTAGAATCACTATGTTACTGTATTGTGGGTCCTATCAGTGGATAAGGATCAGTTGGCCTCGCCACGAGGCAAGTCGACGGGACACGCGTCCCGCCAACGGCAACCTGGGTCATGCATGGGTTGCCTGAGTGAACAACTATATGTACAGTGTAATTTCATTTTGAGAAATACAGTTGCTATGTGAGCTTGTTGTGGAGAGTGTTTTCTATCTGTGTTACTATGTAGCATGATCTGTGTTCCTGTGCAAAGAAAATTCTAAGCTGGTATCAGAGCCATACAGGGAGTGTACACAGTACAACATCGTCGTTGAAGATAGCTTCGGGAGAACTGTCTTCTGAGAGTTCGGGGTTTACGGCGGGTTGAAGATGGAAAGAGAAGCACTGGTGCACGTTTCTAGTTCATAGAGGCTTGCTAAGCTCAGAAGAGAGATTATTAGCCTGTGCATAGCATCAGACAAGGAAAAATTTGGTGAAAAATTGACAATTTTGAAGCCAGCTGAAAATTGAAACCGGGTTTGGGGTTACGGTTTTTATACATAACTGGTGATTTCTTATGTGTTTATGCACTGTTTTTGAGGTCGTAAGGACAAGAAGGAAGCTAATTACATTGTCAACCAGCCATGGAGAGATTCTGAGGCTTATGCCAGAGATTTGTCTCCAGACAGTTAACCTAGCAGATTTGCGGTAAAAGGTGAAAAAAGCCACTTTGTCAAGTTGAGCTAAAATCATTGTTTCTCCACGGAATATCTTGAGTGAACACTCTACAGACTTGGAATCAGTAGGGTGACCCTGTTCTAGGCCTCAGATTGTGCTCAAATCGATCCATAGGCAAGTTAGATCAAACAAAAATGAGTGTGAGGAGGCACGGTCGCAGACAGGGAGGTCGCGGACTGTTCGCTCGTGGAACCAGGGTGAGAGCATAGCATTTTAGAGTGGGTACCGCTTACAAGACTCTCCATTAGTGCACAAGAGTGCTCAGATCCGTTGGATAGAGAAGCTACAAGATCGACGGCTCAGATTGTGCTACCCAGAAGGGATATCCACAGTTGGATCATATTCAACCATTGGATGGAGTCTGAAGGATTGTTGAAGAGGGCCCTGAAGCAGTGAAGTGCATTTTAGCCTTCAGCTTCATTAAAAATTTCATACTGAAATTGGAGTTGGGTCCCTTCACAAGTGAAGAGTGAAGTTTCTTCAAGGTGAAGAAACAGTTCAAAAACTAGAAAAGTCCCTATTTTTGGGACCTTTGCCCGTTTTGACCCAAACGAAAGGCTATAACCTCCAAACGAAGGGCACCTGGACTGTACCTTCAAGTACGGTATAGCAAAACAGAGTGATTGCAGTGGAGAAAGTGTTCGGAGTACGCCAGAAGTGATTTCACCATTCCATTGGGCACGTTGTTGGGAGTTAACGACTGAGTGCATTTCGGAAGGCGACATCGATTTGGCTTTCAAATTGGTGGAAAAGCGGCGAGTGGCCTGGTAAGGAAAAAAGTGAAGGTCATTATTATCAACTTCTGACACCACTGTTGGCCTCGGCATACTGTTTTTAGCCTACGGCAGAAGTTTCAAGCGGTTTTGCAATGGCAAATATGGGAGAGTCCATTTTGAGTGAAAGTAGCAAATTGGACGAGATTTCTAACTATGCAGTGTGGGAATTCAAAATGAAAAACATACTGATGGAGAAATACGGGTGATGAGAGAAGGCCACCAAATGAAACGGATATCAAAGTGTTCGACAAAAAGATGAGAAAAGCTTTGACCTTTATTAACTTGTCAGTGAAGGATCACATCATTACCCACGTTTGTGATGCTATTACACCCAGACAGGCATGGGATGTGCTAAAGGAGCAGTTCGAGACGTCAAATCCGTCAAGAATCATGTTTCTGAAGTCAAAGTTGAATAGTGCCCGCACATTTAGATGTACATGACCAGAATCAAGACAATGAGAGATGAATTGCATTCTATTGGTGAGCGCATACATGACGTGGAGCTGGTGCACAATGCATTGTGCAGCATTGCAAAACCCTATCAGATGTTTGTGAGTGAAATAACATCAAGAAAAAGATTGCCAACCTTTGACGAGCTCATAGGAATCTTGATGCAGAAAGAGCAACGGCGAGAAATGGTGAAAGCTAGACGTCAAAATACTGACGATCAGGCACTTGCGACACGCCAAAAACAAGTCAAGGGCAAGGGCAAGAAAAAGTCTAAGCAGCAATTTGACAAGTCTCAGGAGGATGAGGGATCTTCCAGTAAAACTAAGAAGAAAGGCAAGTGCTTCCATTGTGGTAAAAAGGGCCATTGGAAGAGTGAATGTCGCAAATTCCTGGTGGAACAAGACAAGGGGAAACCAAAACAAGCAGGTAACCTTGTCGATGAGGGTGAGATTGAAGACTCTAGCATCTTCATATCTGCATTGTTATCTAATCAAGATGATCAAGCATGGTATATTGACTTGGGAGCCACAAGACACATGATAGGTAACAAGAATTGGTTCAATAGCTTGAAAGTGTTGGATAATGTAGCATCTGTTTCACGAGCAAATGGTGAGGTGTGCAAGATCAAAGGGATAGGTACCGTTTCAATCCAACTACCTGATGGCAAAAGCAGGATGATCAGGGAGGTACTTTACGTACCAGGTTTGAAGAAAAATCTACTTTCTATTGGAGTCATTATTGATCAAAAGTTGAAAGTAGAATTCGCCCATGATCGTTGCTTTGTGAAGGATGTGAATCAAAAGTTCAAAGTTATTGCAGATGGAGTAAGAAAGCCCAATACAAAATTGTACAGGTTGAATGCTACAATTAAGGTGCAACATGGACTTGTATCATCCATTCCATTGCAAACTGAGTTGTGGCATAAGAGGCTTGGTCACTTGAACTTGGGAAGCCTCAGTTTGATGAGAAAACTGGAGATGGTAACAGGATTGCCTACCATAGAAGATCACTTGAAATCGATGTGCGAATCTTGTGTATATGGGAAGCAGCATCGAGAGAAGTTCAATAAAGGGGGTGTTGCAAGAGCAAAGAACATCTTGGATTTAATCCACAAAGATTTATGCGGGCCTATGAGGGCCATGTCCTTAGGTAAAGCCTTCTATTTTATGACCTTTATTGATGATATGTCACATAAGATGTGGATCTACTTCTTGAAGAAGAAATCAGATGCATTTGATAATTTCAAGAGCTTCAAAGCATTGGTCAAAAATCAGACATGTAGGAAGATCAAAGTCCTAAGATCATATAGTGGAGGTGAGTACAAGTCTAATGACTTCAATGATCTTTGTGATCAATGTGGGATGAAAAGACAATTTACGCAAGCTCATACTCCTGCTCTCAATGGTGTAGCTGAGCGCAAGAATTGTATGATTGTGGAAAGTGCAAGATCTATGCTAGCTGAGATGAAACTACCAAAAGATTTTTGGTCAGAAGCATGTAGCATGGCAGTCTATCTTAAAAATAGAAGTCCTACCATTGCCATACCAAAGATAACACTTGAGGAAGCATTCACGAAGAAGAAGCCAAAGGTGAACCACTTGCGAATCTTTGGATGTAAGGCCTTTGTACACATTCCTAAGGAAGAGAGACGTAAACTTGATGTAAAAGCTATCAAGTGCATATTCCTAGGATATGATGATCGTGTAAAGGGCTATAGATGTTTTGATCCAGTGGAAAACAAAATCCATATAAGCCATAATGTTATCTTTGATGAATCCAAGATATATGAAGACAAGGATGCTGAGAAGATAGACACATCCAGTGGAAAAGATGGTATAGTGAGGATACCACCTGATGATGATCCATTCATTGACCTTTCGAGAGATGAACATGAGGATACATCTCAAGATACTACTACTCAACCTCAAGAGACAGGTTGGAGAGGTAGGGACAAACCTTTTGGTGCAAGAAGGATTGAAGTTGCAGGTGACAAACGCAAGGAAAATGATGTACCATGGGATACATTTTCACCAGGAAGCCAATCACCTGACAGGAAGCTCCCTAAGTGGTTTGAGAGATTGTTGGAAAGCCGCGACATGGATGACTTTCCAGGATCAGAAGAAAAGCACAATTGCTCTTTCCACCACAGAAGCATAGTATAAGGCAATGTGTAGTGCAGCACAGGAAGCTATATGGTTGAGACAAATCTTGGAAGAAGTTGGCATGAAGCAGAAAAATCCCACGACTTTACATAGCAACAGTCAGAGTGGCATTCATCTAGCAAAGAATCTAGTGTTCCATGCGAGAACTAAACACATTGAAATTCAGTATCACTTTATACGTGAGAGGCTGCTGAGTCGTGAAATTCATGTTGTTTATTGTAGCACAGAAGAACAACTAGTTGATATTTTCACTAAGCCACTTACTAGAGAAAAGTTTGATAAGTTTAGATCAAAGCTTTCTGTACTTAAAGTTTGTTGACTTTAAAGCTATGTATATGACTGTTTAAAAAGTAGACCCTACTTTTAGGGAGAGAGTTAGAATTAAAGTAGAATCACTATGTTACTGTACTATGGGTCCTACCAGTGGATAAGGATCAGTTGGCCTCGCCACGAGGCAAGTCGACGGGACACGCGTCCCGCCAACGGCAACTTGGGTCATGCATGGGTTGCCTGAGTGAACAACTATATGTACAATGTAATTTCATTTTGAGAAATACAGTTGCTATGTGAGCTTGATGTGGAGAGTGTTTTCTGTCTGTGTTATTGTGTAGCATGATCTGTGTTCCTGTGCAAAGCAGATTCTAAGTGATTTTTGTGTGTAATGCAAATTTGGAGACTAAGCTCTTTGTGCCCTCTCTCTCTACTCAAGTTTGTACTTTCATATTCTCTCTCTAAGCCAAATTGAGACATTTATTGTACTTAGTTTCATGTTTTGTTGATAGATCTTGCTTGTAACACAATAATATTTCTTGTATGATCAGCTTTCCTATTGTCAATTAATGCTAGCTTGATCTTTATGGTATTATTGGGCTTAGGAAATCAAAAGTACATGTGTAGGGCGTCCCACATGTGTAAATTCAACAAGAGAGAGAGAGAGAGAGGGGGAGAGAGAGAGAGAGAGAGAGAGAGAGAGAGAGAGAGAGAGAGAGAGAGAGAGAGAGAGAGAGAGAGAGAGAGAGAGAGAGAGAGAGAGAGAGAGAGAGAGAGAGATGAGAGGAGCTGTGGCGTGTGATGTTGCTATGTCTACCATGCTTTTCAAGCCTGTGGTGCAGTGTTACATTAATGCGACTTTTTCTAACATTGTCAGATCTCCAGATGGAGCAAGAACGGTAAGAAACGTACTTCAAGCTACGTCACAGAGGTACAATGATTAGATCATTCCAATCAAGCCACCAAAAACTTCTTCTCACTATCCACAGAAACACATGCATCATCAACTAATGAAGCAAAAGAGTTGTAATAAAAGGGAAAAAATATTGTGTTGTATTCGGATCTTCTTATGGAACAACCACATTCTGAATGGATGAAAGCTGTTCAAAATTGGATATATGCAAAGAACAGCATTTTAGATGGTGGACATATTTTAATATGCAAATTTGAAGCAGAACAACAAACCTCATGCATTAAACCGTTTTGGAGATTAAGCCTTGTCATGTCAATTAAACAGATAATAGAACAAGCAAAGAAACTTGGAATTTTTGAAAGTGCTTCTATTATTAACCAATTTTCAACAAACTGAAAGAGCAAAAGCACGCCAGATAACACACTTACGAAAGCACTGCTTCTTCATGCTTCCCTCCTACTTGACGGACGTCGTTCGTCAAGCATGCATGAAGTAGACAAGGTAGTTGCACTAGCCCTCACCATGCTTCATCTCTAATTAAGCACATATATCCTTGACTGCTCAGGCTCAGTTTGTAGTAAACAGAATTATTTCTTGATTATAACAATTGAGAGCACATCCAAAATCTGGACTATGAAGAGGCTCAAAAGGACCTACACCTCGTTATTTTACAAGCTACAGACCTAAAGTCTAAAGAATTTCTAAGCAACACATGATCTTTCAAGGCGTTTAAGGCATATCTATCAAATTGAAAACACATCGAAATAGTGAAAAATTTGGAAAAATATGTAACCTTTCCACATTTGTTGCAACCAAAAAGCTCTTCCTAGTTTGGTGGCAAGTTTCCAAAGACGTTCAACATGAAATGTGAGAGATAAATCAAATCTGTGTTATTGGAAACCAGTTGGGAGTTCAAAAGATTATGCACATTTAATTTCACATGTGATACTTGAGGTCTTGTCAAGATAAAAATATGTCCCTGTATTATACAATATTGGTCATGAATTTGCGTTGTAAGAGAGCATGCACACTAACGATTTGAAGTAAGCTAAGATTGGACAAACGCAAATCGCTATCTGCTGAGAACACACAGGAGGACACTATCAGCCTCCTAGGCCTCAATTTGTTTCCAAACAACCACTCAATCAAGATCATCAGCGAAACAATCTACCGGTACAGATTCAAGAGCTACCCAGGCAAAACCCATCGCAATACCAGTCCTCCTCCAAAATTGATAATTCCTCTGATCATTCATACAATACCAACAACACATCCAACTTTGGAAGTTACGCACATTATCACGAAAGATCCCTCATGTTCCTGTCAAGGAGATGAGTATCCAAACACTCCAGAAAATCCAGAACTGCTAGCCATCCAAGATGGCTACACAATTGCCCAAGGACCTATGAGCAACAAATGTTTCATTTGTGGCGAAACAAGTCATTTCATGGTTGATTGTAAAGTCAAAAACCAATACCATGCAGAATGCCCAGAATATGTATGGATACACAATTCCCCAAGCAACCTCATAAGATTCTACCCGCAAGACACGTATGTCATGAACCAGTTAGGATCATGACACGAACACAACACAAAGCTCACCAGCAGCACATCCCGATTGATACACCTACTGAAATAGGGAAAGTTCCGACGAAACTTCCACAATTCCTAGAGATTATCTAGATCCACAAGTGGAACAAAGGTGATACCACAAAATCCGAAATGAGTGATTATAGGAAGAACAGAATATGAAACGTTCGTTATCTACTCCAATCCTCACACAAGAGCAACCCCTATGAGGACTAGAAGTTTTCTCTGAACTCCTACAAGTTCAGATCACCATGTCGTTCCATAGTGCCATCAAATCCTTCACAGGCCTTAAAGGCTATATTCCTATAAGTTTTCAGCTGTCCGATGTACAAGATGAACAGCGAGAACCTGAAGAGATTCCAGATATTTCTCAGATTCCTATAATCTGATGATCGTGGATCAAGCGTCAACATAATGGCTTTGTCACTAGCAAAGTCATGGGGTTTCACCCAGTTAAATCTACCACGGTACAAGTTACGCATGGCAGATCAAAGAGTCACTGACCCTATTGGGCATTTATCGAATATCCCCGTACATAAAGCATACATCAAATTCACTATTGACTGTGTTATCTTAGTGTTACGGCCATATTCGATTAAGGACCTGGCATAGTCCTAATATGGTAGAGCGGCCCTCCAGTCTTTGAGATTATTGGTCATGCCTAGATTTTATTCCACATCGAGGCCTGTTGGTGACTAATGACCTTGAGAGGACCCAGACACTCTAATTGAGACATATGGAGTAGTGCATGTACATGTGACTGATATAGGCAAGAGATATGCATGAAGAGCTGTAACCTATTTATAGTTGACCTGCATGGGGATTGCATGTGGTCATGCACAAGGATCCTTCTCTCTAAATATTGAGGTAGTGATTATTCCGTCAACGACTTTGGTCTAGGTTGCCAGTTGAGATCTTCTTCTCTTGTTATCACATGGCATGGCTTGGGGGCTAGATCCAGAAGGATTTTCCAGGAGGGATCTAGGATTGGTTGGGTGGTTTTACTCCACAATCTCTCTTGTGTTTTTCTATCCTCATCTTGGGGGTTTTCCCTAGTGGTCTTTACATTGGTATCAGAGTCCGACTAAGATCGGTTTTTGGATGAGATGGAGAGAAATTCTACTTCAAAACGGAATTGGAATGCACTTGGATTCACATCCCGGGTAGAGTGCTGTTTTTTCAAGGGAAATTGGGTCTGGATTCACTGATTCTTGGGTGAAACATGCATTTCAAACTTGGTAGTAGTTGGGAGAGAGAGAGGAAGAATAAATGACGAACACGAACGAGAAACAAACTTGAACGAGGAGCGAACTCTAACAGAAAATGTTCGTGCGCAGCGGAATGAGCTAAATGACTCTCTCCATAAGCATGACTACGCCTATTAGAATGAAAAGAACTTTAGTGATAGAAATCATAGTCATTCTAGATTACGTAGCCAAACATTCAAATGGATGAAGCACTAGATAATGTTCTGGCTTTACCAGACGTGGAAGCTTTGTCGGAGTGTTTGTTGTCTGTCCCCTCTGACAAGGGCTTGATTGGCTGTTTAAGCTTTGCACACATCTGTTTTTGTCACTCGATTAATTTTGTATCAATGATGTTATCTTTTTGTAACCGAGGTTTTTGTGGTTCTTGAATGGGTGGTGTTGTGGCCTCACTTATCATATCATTGTCGATTGTATCCCAGACTTCATCGGGATACACATCCCAAGTATATACTTTGGTTTTGGGCCTATATGCTTGTGTGTTTGGTACTTTGGATGTTAGTTGGACATGAGCCAATGGTCCTGGTGACTTGATCTCCTTAGGAATGACTTTGGACGGATAACGTTGAGCATCTAGATAGAGGAGTACATGATCATCCGTCATTTCGACATCATCCATGTAAAGAATACCTTCTTCCGAAACATGGGCAGTAGAGACACTAGGTTATCCTGGGCACCAAGCTATAGGAATGGGGTCTATCATCATAAGGGGGATGATTGGTGTGTCAATGTCCGTAGAAGATGGAAGAATATCCACATCTTCTGCAACCGTTTCGATACAAGATTGATTGGAATCCGCACTGTCCACGGTAGCTAGTGCATGACCCCAATTGATTATGTCCGTGGTTCGTGTATAGTGGCCTTTTGGTTGGATCGGGACACCATCTGATTCATCATATGTTGTAGATGACCAATCATCGTATACCTTGGCGGGCTTGACATGGCCATTTGAGTCAACCGTGACTCGTTTATCATGGTTGCCAAAGGTAATTTTGTTGTTCATCCAGTCTTGGACAACACCTGCCATCTAGAGCTAGGGTGTACCAAGAAGGAGTTTATATGTATTGGCATCTTCTAGTAGGTCTAAGATGACACAATCGATGATAAACTTGACACCTGCTATTTGAACTTTTATATTTGATAAATGACCAGCAGGGTCGGTAACTCGTTGATCAGCCATACGAAGTTTATATCGTGGTTGATCGAGGGTATTGAAGCCCCATGACTTTGCCAATGACAAAGCCATTATATACTGATCCACTATCGAAGATAGCAGATACTGCAGGATAATCTTTATAGGACAAGGGTAGTGTGATGTTATTCCCCTTAGCAACACCTATATTCATCAGATTTATAGAAATCTGATGAATTTCAGGAATCGCTTCTGGTTTTCACTGTTCATCAGGAATAGGAGGCAACTGAAAACTACGATGGATATAACGTTGAAGTCCGGTGAAGGATTTGATAGCACTATGGAACGGCATTGTGAGTTGAGCTTGCAGGAGGTCTGAAAATACTTCAAGTCCCTGGAGGGATTGCTCCTTTTCGGGGATATGAGCTGATAATGGACTGTCCGTATGTTCTTCCTCTCGCAAAAATTTATCTCAAAATTCGTTGTATTGCCTTTGTTCCACTTTTGGGTCTGGGCAAGCTTTTGGTAATGTGGAGGCCATCAAATGGCTTCCATGTGGGTCAGCTGATTGTCCATGGTTTTGCTACTGTTTTTTGTTGTTGGCGTTGTGCTCTAGTAAGAAATCTAACAGGTTCGGATGTGATATGTCATGCTGAAAGGATCCTGTTAGGTTGTTTAGGACAGTTTTTGAAGCTATGTTTGCGAACACAGTCGGGACATTCTGCATGGTATTGGTTTTTAACTTTACAGTCAGCCATGAAATGTCCTGTTTCGCCACAAATAAAGCAACGATTGCTCATGGGTCCGGTGGCGATTGCATAACCATCTTGGATGGCTAGCTGAGTTGGATTGTCTTGTGGTGTGGAATACTCAGCTTGTTTGCACGAGCATGAGTTGTCGGTTTGATACCTGTGATGGCTAGATGATGGAATTGATGTATCATGATGATATGATTGATCGTAGGAGTTTTCTACCAGGTGTGTGTGTGTGCAGACTCTCGAGGATGTCTATGTTTTTGTACTCCTAGGTCCTGTTGTCCTCGTAGTGGTGGTCCTAAGAGTGCCAGCTGTTGTTGAGGTACTTTTCTAGGTTGTCTGGGTAACTCTTATATATGGATCTGGTTGTTTCGTGGTGGATAGGACATGTGTTGTTGCTGTGAAACAAATGGTTGTCGACGAGGTTGATAATGTCCTCCTGACTGGTTGTGAGGCTGATTCCTCGGGTTATAATAGCAATAAAGGGAGGTATGCCCCATAAAGTCGAATTTCACATTTGATCAAGGAGGTATCTGGGATCGGTTGGTATGAAGGGCACTCATTGCTAGTGTGTGTACCTCGGCAGTGAGGGCACCACGTGTTCTCTCGTCTATGATGGATTTGGCCAGTGGGTAATTGACCTGGCATCAAACTTTGGATAGACTTAAGAGTATTTTGAAACTCTTTTGTGAGTTTCTCCATCTGTTGTTGGTGTTGCTGATTAAGGAACTCCATCTGTGGTTTTCATAACTGTTCTCGTGTGTCATCATTTGGTCGAGCTTCTTGGACAGCACGATGTGCTCTTCATTCTCGTGGTTCCTCAACATCTGAGCCCTCGTCTTCTTCTTGAATGGCAACACACATGGCTTGTTTCAATGATGTATATTCATCATTGGAATGTTCACGTCTGATCCATCGGGGATATCCAACGAGGAACCAAATGATGAGCATGGACTCGGTAGGTTGCTCTTGTACCTGACTTCTTAATCGTTTAAATTGTTCGATATAATCACGTATTTTTTTGTCTTTTGTCATTTTGATATTACTTAGTTTGACAAAAGGACTTTCTATCAAGCGAAAAGGCTTGAACCGTTTGATAAATGCCTCTTTCAAGAGTAACCAGTCACGTTTATCCTCACGATCAAGGTTAAAAAACCACTCTCATGCACGATCGATCATGGTCATCGAAAAGAGTTGTACCATGGCCTCTGGTGATGTCTCGCCGTAGACATCACAGGCGTTCTCAAAGACTTGGAGAAATCTATGAGGATCAGTGTTACCATTGTACTTAGGTAAGTCTAGCTTTGGGGTCCTTTTTTTAGTACGTGGAACATTATTTGCAAAAGCTCCGTTTAAGTGAGCTCTTGCATGGGATGTTTCGGCAGCATGGAATTGTGATCGTTCGTATGGAGCTTCATAACACGTAGGTTCCCATCTGTCGAATGGGTTTGTGGATGGCTCTTGGACTTGGGATTTCATCCTGAAATACCTATTAAATCGAGCTTGTTTGGTAGATGGGGAGACCATCTCTGGTGGATAGTCCTCTGAAGTATTCGGATAGTTAGGGTGATCCATGATAGCTCGTAGAGTGTCATAAGATTGTGGAAATAAACTCGTGCACTCTGTTTACGGTGGATACCGTTGTCGGAATGTGGTTGTTGTGGTCTGTTACAGGTTGATTTCGGTTTGGGATGGTCGGTGGAGGTCGTTGAAGACCGTAAACTGTAATATTGCAGTCTATTGTAATTTGTGATGGTCAAGGACTGATGTGCATCGGTCGGAACTTGAGTGAGGCTCCGGCTCCGGTTGAAATTTGACATAGGTCCGGCTCCGGTTGAGATTGGAAGTAGGCCGTCGGTTGAGAGGTGACTGTGGCCTCTGGTTGAGATTCAAGGGCAGTGTTCCAGTTGAGATTTGAGCAAAGTGCTCCGGTTGAGATTTGAGAAGAGTGCTCCAGTCGAGATCTGAACAGAGTGCTCCAGTCGAGATCTGAGAAGAGTTCTTTGGTTGAGATCTGAACAAAATGCTTTGGTCGAGATTTGACAGAAGTGCTTCGGTCGAGATCTGAACAGAGTGCTTCGATCAAGATTGGACTGAACACTCGGGTTGAGATGTGAGCGAAATGCTCCAGTTGAGATGTGATGGCAGTGCTCTAGGCGAGTTTTTACTGAGCACTTCGGTTGAGATGCGAGCGAAATGCTCCGGTTGAGAATTGATGGCAATGCTCCGGTCGAGTTTGGACTGAGCACTCCGGTTGAGATGCGAGCAAAATGCTCTGGTTGAGAATTGATGGCAGTGCTCCGGTCAAGTTTTGACTGAGCACTCCGGTTGAGATGCGAGCGAAATGCTCCAGTTCAGAATTGATGGCAGTGCTCTGATTGAGTTTTGACTGAACACTCCGGTTGAGGTGCAGAAGAAATGCTCCAGTTGAGAATTGATGGCAGTGCTCCGGTCGAGTTTGGACTGAGCACTCCGGTTGAAATTTGGACTAAAGGGTCTGGTTGAGATGTGACGGTTTCCTTCGATGGAGATGTCAAAGAGATGTTCATTCTAAATGTGGATTTGTGACTCCGTTCGAGTTTTGAACAATTAGTGGTGGTTGAGGTGTAACTCAGGACATGTTAGGTTCGTGAAGTTGGTGTTCGGTCCAGACTTGAGTCGTGGAGCTCGTCGTGGTGAGGATCGTGAGACTTCGGTTGAGAAACAAGCAGGACTTCAGTCAAGACCGCAGTGATGAGCTCAGCAATGAATGTGTAGGAGCTCTCAAATGATGGTGTCGCAGCACAGGAGATTGACATATGGCTTGGTTGAGCGTGTGTGTAGCTGTGGAATGGAGCCAAATGTTCACAGAGAATCTGTAACACGTTTTTTCTCTTTCTTTTGTTGCTTATCTCTCTTGGATTACTTCTGTTGTTATGGTTCTTTGTGATTACTCCTCTTATTAGAACGATTACAGAGCAGAAGCAATATTCAAGGATGCATTACGTATTTCCCAGCCTGTCAGTGGGTAACTCAAATCCGATACTCAGCTACATGCATACACTAGCCATGCAACCATCTATAGCTCAAGTAGATCAACGTTCAGCACAGAGAGCGATCCTACTACTAACTACTGAATCAAAGAACAATCAAGAACTAGATTAGCTACTGAAACTAAAACAAGATTCAAGAAACAAGAAACAGAAATAAGATTCCTAGCAGCATTTAACAATCTAAGAATCAAGAAACACACATTACTTGATGCCTAGATTATCCAAGAACATCAAGAACTAGAATGTCAAGTCTATGAAAGATTTACACCACATTTCTAGCCTCTACAGTGTACTTGAATGCTGATTTCTACAAGATTTCACAAGCAAGAACTGAAGCTAATCCACAACTAAGCAAAAACAAGAAACAAGAACCTAGTTAATCCACAAGCAAGGAATCAAGCATGCTCATAGAAATATCACTCAAGATCATTGCCATGAACAAGGAGCTTAGTGATCTTTAAGAACTCGTGGAGGATCCTCTTTATTAGCTCAAGAGAACTTGAAAATACAATCAAAGCTCCCTCACAAGAGAGGGGGGCCCTTAAATAAGCAAGAAGGCTGCCCATGTGGAGCCCATGTGGCAATTCCATTTAATTAAAAATTACATGTGGAATTTGCCCTTCCACTAGAGGTCACCATCAAACGGTGGCTCACTCTTACTATTTTAAGGGAGTTCTACATTTATTACAACTATTCAAGGAAATGTTACTAGCTCCTACATGGTCATTCCTTCTTTGGGATACACCATGTAGGCTCACATAGTTAATCACTATCTTCCTAGCTAGTATTTCCTCGGCTCTCAGCTTCTTCTACTCTCTTCCTTCTGAGACCTCCTCGTTCATGGGTGAGAGATAACTTATGTCTTCAGCTTGGCTCGGCACTAGAGAATCGGCTAACAGTTAAGAGAGAGTAGTGTTAGTGGTGAATAGAGTTAGGGAGGAAGTAGGAAACTAACTAAATTTAGCATCTATGCATAGTTAGGTTCCTATCCAGTGATCTAACCCTTGTTAACAGGCGGGAGGGCTATACTACGCAAGATCTTCGACCCTACAGTGGCACCGTTGCCAGGGATAGGTTTCCACTAACTAGTTTACTGCATTTTAGCTATTTTCTTGCTTTTTTGAGTAGTTTTAGGTAGATTTTTGGGTGTATAGAGTTAGTTTTCTATATTTTTTTGTGTTTGGACTGTGTTCACAGTTAGCGGAGGAGGTGTGAGAGGGTAGAGGAGGCCTTGAACAGTCTCTAAGGGCTTGAAACCCAAGCCAACCAGCCAAAAAACCCAAAAAACACACCAATTTGTAATTTTGGAGGGAAAAAGAGTCTAAAATCTCATCAGATTTTTATATCTCCAAAACCAGTGTGAATTAACTCTTGCATGACTGGCAGCAGCTCCAGGGTACTGTCCCAGACCTGCATAGAAGCCTGCGAGAGTTAGTTCCAAGCAGATTGTAAAAATTAGAGAAAAATCATAAAAATTCAAAAAACCCTTGAAAAAATCCCAAAAAACTCAAATCTTCATAAGAACTCTCGTAGAGCCCTCTAAAGTTCCATCTCAGTGAGACCATAACGCAGAGAAGCTTGCGAGAGTTAGTTTGATGTCTAAGTGCCTGTGCGAGAGTTCCCAATGAAAAAAAGACGAGAAAGTACTAGTGAACCCTCGCAGACAGCAAAATTTTCAGTTCCAGTGGTCAAGATCTCTCGTAGAGGATTTTAAAGTTCCATCTCAGTGAGACCAGCACACAGAAGAGCTTGCGAGAGTTAGTTTGATTTCAATGAGCAGAAAATTGGGTTTAACTAAAAAGTGAAGATCCAGCAAATACTTCTAGTAAGAACTCTCGCAGACCCTCTTAATTAATTCAGAATATCAATTTACATCAGTGATGAAGCCTGCGAGATCAAGCCAAAAAAGTGGTTTTGAACCATCGCAAACAGTGAAATTTTCACTTCTTGCAAGAGTTAACTCTTGTAGAGAATTCTATAGTGATATCTGACCCAGATCCAGCTACTTCGAGATTTAGGCCTTGCGAGAGTTATTTCCCAAAGATCAGAGAGATATCAGAACTTTTATCTGCAAAAACAACTAAAAAACCCTCGCACAGCCAACTCTCGCATAAGAGAACCCTCGCAGACCAAATCAGTGAAAGATCTACATTAGATCCAGCTACTGTCAAAATCTCAAGTCAATCAATGCAAGGAGTAAAAAGTTATCAAGGAAAAACCACTATAAAAGGCCTAACATTCACTTCCGGCCAATCAAATCGATCAGATCTTTGAATCTAGACTGCATCCCATTGTATAAGCAAGATTCAATCACTTTAGAACCCACCATCGGATGAATCTGAGATCAAGACGATCAATAGCATGAAGGATAGCAAATCAAGCACCACACCTTCCCAGATTAGCAACCGTGCAACAAGAGGCAGAATCGAAACCAGCACCAATGGATCCAATGGGCCAACCCATACCTGTCACTCCCTTGCAAGCAGTCCGGAGAGCACCACGGATGGAAATACAAAATACGATGGATCATCAGATCCCATCCGATTCCTTCAGATCTACGAGCAAGCTTGTGAAATCTACAACGAACGGACACTTGCGAAGAAGCTGATGTTGTTTCCCATGTCCTTATTGGCAGTGGCTTAGGATTGCGAAGAGGCAATAGCTACAGTGGATGTTGATTGTGATGCCACGAAAATATTAGATATTGAATATCAACATAAATATGGCATGATATACTCGAAAATGAAGATATGAGCTGGTTAAGTATAAATCATGAAGAGGCCTAAGTCATTTTTCGAAAATATATCTCCTAAGTACTTGCCTTGTAATTAAGAGCAAGACCTTTAAAAAGAAAAGACATTGTCTTGGACAACCTTTACTAGGTCGTCCATACGAAACGACTAGATACGAAAAGACATGATAAACTAGAGTAACTTTAACTCATAGTTAAGTATACCTCCTATGGTATAGTTGAACATATTTTCAGTCTGATTATTAACTAGACCCTTTCACGGGAGCGATGCACCTGTTGTTTTAGAGGTGTGTTTGTTCGTCCATAGAACATATATTGATCTCAAACTTCAGTCTCGATCATCGAGAAAGAAGAGTTTATGCTTATGTAAGAGATTGAAGAAGTGAATAGAGTTCTGTGAGTTATTCTCTCTTATCTCTGTTCTCCGCACTGTTGAGTGTGAGTGATCTTGAGTCTGCTAACAATCTCTAACGCATTTCATAAATTACTCTCTGATCAGGCAGACGCTCTAGTGCATTACAGTTGTTCGTTGTGTTTCTGTAAAGCATGCTCTACAGTATTGTCTTTAAAACCATCTTATTCGTCTGTCGCGAATACTTTCTTTTTGGCACTCGAATAACGACTATCGTTGGTACAGTCTAGCACGATCATTGAATAAAGATGTATGTATACACATGAGATGACAGTCCTTGTCTGAAGAATTGAGTCTCTGATATGTTTTCCTGATTGGCATTGACATAAGTTTCTAACGTATTCTAAAACTCTTCGTGTTCTTTAACCAAAAAAACAATGCATAATCATGCTAGAACTTGATCAAACATCCAAATATCACCATAAATGGAAACATTACTAAAAATAATAGCCAACTAGCTCTGATACCATGTGAAAAAAGTGGATTTTGTATGGATCCAAACTCCCAAAATACTTGGCTAAGATCTTTGCACAACAAGCTACAAAAGCTAGAAATGGCAAAGCATCCTAATGCTACCTTTGATGCACATGAACTTGACAAAGCATTCAAGTGACAAAAGAAACTAAAAAAAGGTACTGATGGCAGCCAAAAATAAAAACAAACAGGGCTTTTTACAGCAGCCTTCCACTTTTAGAAACCTCTTAAGATCATACACAAAAGCTTGAAGATAATACACAAAGCAATGCTCTCAATGGAGGAAGAAACTGTGACAATGATCTATTGATCTCTCTCAACAATACAAAAAGTTTCTCCAACGTGCTCTTCATGCATTTCAGCCTAATATAGGTGAGAGAGATGACTCTCTCTCCTCTCTCTAGAAGTTAGGACCCAATTTTAGGACACCAGTAACCTAAAATAGCCAATTTTGGCCTATATGTCCAAATAACATGATTTTGGTGTCATTTTGAAGGTCCTGAAGTTTGAGACTTTTTCAACATGAAATATATACTAAAATAAAAGTATCTAGGCCTCTTTCACACGTGTGAAAGGTTAGATCCAAAACTATGTACAAAAATTGCCAATTTAGGCCTCAAACTAGCTAGGAAATGTTGACAATTTTCACAATCCACACCAAACAACTAGCATTGAGCAACTAACATTCACAATAACAAAGGGGAACTAACCAAAAATCTCTCTCAAACAAACAAACTCTCAACATTATCAACTCCCAAATGTATCAACTCCTAAAAATACTAACTCACAAAAGTACTAACATTTAAAATACAAGGAGTTGGCTCCTTCTTATAGGAAAATCCAATGCATCCCCTTCACAATGCCATCTTGCCATTCTTCATGCCCTTCAAGCCCTCTTTGCCATTTGTCCCCAACTTAATTAATATCTTAGTGTGTTGATCATATGTTGATCAAGTTTGTTCAATTCTAGGTATTCTTGGCAGCCTAGTCTTGTGTATTTTCTAAGAATGCAAGTAACTCTTCACATCATAACTTGATTTGGTCACTTGCTAGAACGTTTGAGAGTTTAAGCAAGAGTGTGTTCAAGTTGGTTTGAGTTTGTAATCCATTCTTAGTGTGTGCAAAGTGTTGCATGTGTTTCAATCTTTCATTCTATGCTTGGAAACCAGCCAGGTTCAAGATAGAAGTGTTTTGGGGTCCTAGATCTTCTGAGATCTCCTTATCCATCATTTGTTGAGAGAAAAGTGAGTGCTAGGTGCATTAGGACAGAGCCTAAATGTTGAAGAACCATTATATTCATGGCTTCCAATGGTGGGATCATGCTAGAAACTAATGATAGGTTGAGTTCATCAAACTACTCTACTTGGAAAGTGAGGATGGAGTCCTTACTTGAGTTGAATGAACTCATGGACATAGTTGTAGGAACTGAAGAGAGACCACCCATAGTTCAAGAGCAACAAAGGTTTGATAAGAAGGCTAAAAGGGCTCTTCATATCATTAAAATGAATGTTACCAACTTCTCAAGGAAGCTGGTAAAAGTCAAAGTGCAAGTGAGGCATGGAATGCCTTGAAGAAGCTCTTTGAATCAAAGTCCACATCTAGGGTATTGACCCTAAGGAGGCAAATATTTTTTAGTAGACAAAGAGAGAGAGAAAGTGCTCATGCATTTGTCTTGAGGGTTAAGTCCTTAAGTGATGATCTAGCATGCATTGATGAAAGCATAAAAGATAGTGAAATAGTCCAGATTATGCTGAATGGTTTGCTAAATGAACATGCTAACCTTGTGCAAAGTTTTGCCATTCAAAGAGTCTTGCCAAGTGTGATTGACTTGCAAGAAATCTTATTGGCTGAAGAACATAGGTTGCAATCGAAGCTTGAGGTGCATCCTTGCAAGGTGGAGGTGAAGAGGCTTTCTTCACAAAAGGAAAAGGCAAAGGCAAAGGAAAATGGTCCAAAGGTGGTAACTCAGATCATGATGATCACTCTTCCTCCTCCTCTTCTACTTCTTTTAGAAAGAAATATAAGTCAAAGTTCAAGTGCCTTTGTTGTGGGATAAAAGGTCATTTTGCAAATGAATGTCATAAGAAGCAAAGTAATGAAGGTAGCAAGCAAAACAACTTTTGTACTTCTAATGAGGATCTAGATTCTTGTGATTCTCTCATGATGTGTTCTTCAAGTCTAATGTCAAGTGGAAGTGACAAGGATTCATGGTGGATAGATAGTGGATCTAGTTCACACATGACTAGTCACAAGGAGTTCTTTACTTCTTTGATCTCTTATGTTGGAACCAAGAAAGTGGTTCACATGCCAAATGGTGGTGATTGTATGATCAAAGGTATTGGCTCAATTCCTATTTGTCTTTCTACTAATAGGAATGCAAGGCTTGACGGTGTTCTTTACATTCCTTCACTTTCAAGGAATTTGCTAAGTGTTGGTCAAATGTTAAAGAAAGGGTACAAGACAAAGTCTGTTGGGGATGTTTGCTTCATTACTAAGAGAGATGTCTTGATTGCTAGGGGCAATAGACAAGGTATACTTTACAAGCTTGATGCATTTGTTATGTCTAACAAGAGGAATGAAATGGATGTTGGTGGTTCTCTCAAATTTCAAAAGTCAATTCCTAGCATCAATAACATTGGTATATCTTATGGAAAGTCTAAAGAGCTTCCTTATGCTAGATCTAGGTTGAGATCTAATGAGCTTCTTGGAGATAGTTATTGTTGTGCTAACTTGGCAACATTTGGTGAATCTATGATCAATGTTTTGGATCCATTGGATCTTGAAGATGGACTAGTGCTACCTACTAGTCAAATGGAGTCATGTGGTGCTAAATTAGTTTCATGTTTGAACTCTTCTACTCATAGATTTTCAAGTCTTGGTGGCTCTTCAATGGAACTACATGACAAGTGCAAAAATGGAAAAAGTAAGAAGAGAGCTAACTTCATCAATAAAGGTGATGAAAACTTGTCTTTGGAAATGGTTGTTGCTAATGACTTATTTACTCATTTGGAAAAAGCTGGTGCTTTGAGCATGATGGAAGAAAAAGTTTCTTTTGCATCTTTATGTGATGAGTCCAAGAAAGTCATTTGTGCAACAAGTGGTGTCACACATATTTATAAAGAAAGTAGATTAAAAGGTTCTATCATGAGACTTGGTGAGGAAGATCTCAAGTCAAAAGGAAGAGATGAATGTGAAGTGTTCAAAGTAGGATGTACTTTGAATGATGCTTTTGTGAATGATAGTGAGGGCTCATTATCATTACCTATATCATTGATTAGAAGTCCAGGTTTGGCAAGAAAAAGTACTTCAATCATTCTTATGTTGAAGGTACCATGTATTCTTTTCATGGCTTCTAATGTTCGAGATTCTTCCATTTCTTATGATGCAACTATCAAGAGAGAGATTGCTAACTTTTGTGGTGCGATCATTAAGAGAGAGTCTTGTAAAGGAAAGGGAAAAGAAAGAGTGACTCTTGGGAAGATCCAAGACATGGATCTTACATCTCTTCATCAACTCAAAGGATGCTATGATTGTGGTGGAGTGTTCATGATGATCAAGATGGCAAAAGGTTGGATGAAGAAGACTACATGGAGCAACTCAAGTGGCAATTTCTTCAAGGCAAGGAAGATCTCATTGGTGATCTCATTGAGGTTTGGTTTGAGCTCAAATGGGCTGGTTTGATTAGGTTTGATACTCAACTTCATCTACTCTACTTCATGTTGAATAGAATTGTAGAAATCTATCTTTTGGTTTATGAAATTGAAATAACATTGTTTTCACTAACTATAGTGAAAGGTTGAAATCAAGCAATGATGAGATCTTGTGTTTGAGAGGGAGTATCTTCAGAGGTTCATATCTGAAGATGTTTATAAATGCAAAGTCCTTGATGTTTTATTGGAAGATCAAGATGTTGATCTTGAATTGCTTCATCAATACCAAGAGGCAAGTAGCAATTGGAAGCTAGTCAAAAGCATCAAAGGGGAGCCACATGGGCAAAGCATTTTGGATCTGTTTTTAAGGTGCTTGAAGGTTCAAGTAAGGTTCTTGGAGCAGCAAGGAAGTGTCCTTTTAGTCTACCTTACTTGTTTAATCTCATGTATGAACATTGTCATGTCAATGTGTTGGAATTGTCAAAATTCAATGAAACTAGTTCCATAGTTTTGCATCCTTTGGATCTTGGAGATGGAATAGTTATCATTGCTAGTTTTTATGATCGAGTACATGCATTCATTAAAATCTGGAAAGATATTGAAGTGGTTAATATGTTTACCTCTGAGCAAAGTTCAAGATCTAGCATCCTAGTGTTGGCAAATTGGCAAATTGTTGACAATGTAGGTTCAAGCGTTGTATGCAAATCTTTTGGAGATACTTCAAGTATTTCAAGTTCAAGTTTTGCTCATTCAAATGGAGAAGAGAACACATCATTTTGGCATTCATTCACTCAAGGGCTTTCATGGATTGGAGATCTACAAAGGCAAGGTGGTGATGGAGGTTCATTCATGGAGATACATGGTGCATTCACTATGGGCATAGTGGAATGTGGAGGAGGCATGCAAACACTTGTTGGTTACTTTCACTTACAACTTGTTTGCTGCTGTTTACAGAGAATTCAAAGGTGGATACATGGAGGAATCCCTTCATTATGATTGTATGTTCTTTTACATGTATCTTGTTCACCATTCTATGTAAAATTGATGTAAGAAATAGTGAAGCATCCTATATGGGCACTATTATCTATATCAATTATGTTGTACTTCATATTGTACATATTAGAACACTTGAGAAGAGATCTATTATCATGATGGAGATCATTCTTAGGTTGGAGCAAAGTAGTGTTGTAAAACTAGCAAGTTAAGTTGAAGAGGGAGTGTGAAAATTGTCAACATTTCCTAGCTAGTTTGAGGCCTAAATTGGCAATTTTTGTACATAGTTTCGGAACTAACCTTTCACACGTGTGAAAGAGGCCTATATACTTTTATTTTAGTATATATTTCATGTTGAAGAAGTCTCAAACTTCAGGACCTTTGAAATGACACCAAAATCATGTTATTTGGACATATAGGCCAAAATTGGCTATTTTAAGTTATTGGTGCCCTAAAATTGGGTCCTAAGTTCTAGAGAGAGGAGAGAGAGTCATCTCTCTCACATATATTAGTCTGAAATTCGTGGACAATAGGTTGGAGAAACTTTTTGTATTGTTGAGAGAGATCAATAGATCATTGTCACAGTTTCTTCCTTCATTGAGAGCATTGCTTTGTGTATTGTCTTCAAGCTTTTGTGTATGATCTTAAGAGGTTTTCAAAAGTGGAAGGCTGTTGTTGGAAGCCCTGTTTGCTACTATTTTTGGCTGCCATCAGTACCTTTTATTAGTTTCTTTTGTCACTTGAATGCTTTGTCAAGTTCATGTGTATCAAAGGTAGCATTAGGATGCTTTGCCATTTCTAGCTTTTGTAGCTTGTTGTGCAAAGATCTTAGCCAAGTATTTTGGGAGGTTGGATCCATACAAAATCCACTTTTTTCACATGGATTGCTTGATGTTAGTAGCTCCATAGTTAGTAAGGTGTATTCTAGACTTTGGCTAGATTGGTTGCTTGAAGATGAGCTCAATGTGGGTTGCTTGGTTTTGGATTGTTGCTAAGGTGTTGGCGGTTTGATTGGTTATGCTAGGGTTTTGCAAGTGAGGGATGAGCTTCTTGGAATGTGTTGAAATGATTGTTAAGAGCATGAGCAAGTGAGTGTTGCTGGTTGAAACAAATTATGGTGATGAATTCGAATTGGAACTGATTGAAAGTTGTGTTTGATTGGTTGATTGTCGTTGATTGAGTGAACGGTTGGTTTAGAATTGAGGAAGAGTTTACTTGGGATGAGACACTGGTGGGCTGTGATTTCAATCATAGTGGTTTGCATTCGTTCGTGTACGTCTTTGATGTGCAACCAACCTGGCTGTTTCGCAATGCTTATGTTTGTTGTATTTGTTAGACTCTACAAGTGGTTCATAGTCGAAGCCTATTGTGATTTGGGTTGATCAATTGAAGGTAGGACTTTGTATCAATATGGTGGGTAATGTTCAGATGAGTGTATGCTTGCAGGTTATTATATCTCGGTGATTGATGTCAAGTGTTTGAATTTGTTAGTACCTGGTTATATGTGAATGTGTGTGATGGTGCCCTTAGTTCACTTCAAAATCTGAGGGTTACTTGAGGAGCAACAAACCTATTTTCTACCTGTCATATGTGCGACCTTCCATCACTGCCTACAATGGAAAAATCAACTTCTTGGACATACTACGCCCACCGATGCCCATCGTTGTCCATAGTCGAAAATGAGCTGCCTGTTGCCTACCTGCAGTCTTCGGCCTGATTGCTGCCTACCTGCGAATCATTGCCCTGCCCTCTGCCTACAGGGCCTGCTTGTTGCTTTTTAGGCCTGCCACTATTTTTTTGGGCCTGCCTGCTGTTTTTTAGGCCTATCTCTGCTGTTTTAGGCTTGCCTGCTGTTTTTGGGCCTGCTCTAGTTTTTTTGGGCTTGCCTACTGCTTTTTAGGCCTGCCTATTGTTTTCTTGGGTCTGTTTGCCTGTGGCGACCTGCCACGTGGCCTGAAAAGCCTGGCTGTGGCCTGTACAACCTGTTTGTGGCCTGCACAATTGTCTACAAATAATGGGCAACCTGTTTGCAAAGTGATGACCTATCTATGACCTATCTACAAGGCTAATTCTCTAATCTAATTGTCTAAGCAACCTATGAATGCAAAGCAAGTGGCAAACGACAAAGGAAATACGATTGGGAAGAAAGCGGCATTCATGACTAGTTAAACTCTCCCACACTCCAGTAACCTTACGAATATCTGAGGTAATGTGATTCGCACCCAATACCATTGTCTAAAAAGCAGTTTGTAAATGATGTTTCATATGTAGTACTGCATTCCATGCTTAGTGAATCAACATATCCATT
Source organism: Diphasiastrum complanatum (assembly GCA_029204225.1). Taxonomy (NCBI): domain Eukaryota; kingdom Viridiplantae; phylum Streptophyta; class Lycopodiopsida; order Lycopodiales; family Lycopodiaceae; genus Diphasiastrum; species Diphasiastrum complanatum. Next base: position 40,261,051 of record CM055107.1, on the reverse strand, counting down.
GCCCAATTGTGGTTTCTATTTGCATTGAATGATTCGTCTTTATATCCCATTAGGAAGTCGCACTTATATTGTGGTAGAGAAAGTAACTATTCCTAACACTTGTAATGAATACGAATCGGTTGTGGTGTAGATGTTTAGTTTGTGTAGGTTATCTAGTTAGCTGTATGAAATCGTCAAAGTTACAAATGACATCATTTTACGTGTTATGGGGGTTTTTACAAGTGTTCTAGGAAAGTAGGTCTTGGGGGACAAATTACGTCATTTTAAAGGACGAGGCCATACTGGTTTTTTTAAGTTCGAAAACGTATTGGTTAAAGCTTAACTTTCTTGCGGTTGTATCCATTTAAATCGAATGACTAAGTTGGAAATCGGTAGTGAATCATTTTTATCACAAATTCGGGAAGGTGTGTCATTTTTATGTATACGACTTTGTGCTTTGCTGAACTGTCTAACATATTACTTACTAGTTAAACTGCGATACGGAATCGTCAACTTATGAAGTGTTTTTTCGGTTTTGTCAATTATGAAGCATATCAACTGAACCCGACCTCTGTGAAACACCAGAGTGGGCCGTCCACCATCCGTGGTTGAAAAACACCGCCTTGGTTAAGTGTCACGCTAGTCACACCCGTCGTCGATACTATCTAGTGAAATACCTAGACCCGACGATTGGCGAAAATACCACCGCTTATCAAACAAAGTGGTGCATATAACTTGCACCCCACAAGCACATCATAGGCAATAAATCGATTTTAAGCCCATGTAAGATTTTTACTAACTATAAGCCGAATTCAATGGGGAAAGAGACATTAGCAAGATCCTAACGCGAATTAGTGATCAGAAGTTTTACGGAAACATAACCCTAAAAAGCTAGTGAATCATTGCACCAAAAGTGATAGCACCTCGTCCTTGCAACCGTATCTCTGAGAGCTTGGAAAACTCTCATCGGTTGGGGAGCACGGGGCAATAGAGAAGGCCATCAGGGTTGGAAGTGGCAAATCCTTTATTGCTCACGTAGGGCCAAACTACCATTAGAGGTGGGGCCCCTTGACCCTTTTAGGACATTTTGGCTGGACCAACCCCCCGTCAAAATAGGCCCTAACATTGGTGCGTCTATCGGGAGGAATTTGATAATGGGCTATTGTTTGAAGAGGATTATCTATACATAGGGTTGTATACTGTACGGATTAGCCATTTGCAAGTTGCTTATGTTATTTGACCCACCAGACACTTAACATTGGTGCGTCTGCCGGGAGCTACTTGATAAGAGATATTGCTTGAAGGGTAGTCATACTACCAATGGCCTACAAATTTCATACGTCTCAGATTGCATATGTTGTGAACAATTCTACTGTTTAGACCATCAGCCGCAAGATAGCATGCTTGTGCAAGCTACTAGTGCACACATTGTTTTCAAAAAACCGATATCAAGTATCACAGGTTGAAGTGGTTAGCATCACACAGTGATGTGTTCTGATCCCACACCTAGAACATACGTTTTAGGGCCTTGCCACACATGAGTGCACAATCCACTCCTAGCTGCACATGATCCAACTTCACCAAGGACGTCTTGCTTCCAATACCTGGAAAGAATCTAGGAACTGTATACAGTTTCACCAGTAGGAAGTTTAGACAGTAATGCCAAGTACTAGTAGAGATTGTTCATAGAGTGACGGGATAGGTTAGACAATGGGATTTCTAGTAAAACCTAGGGTAAAGGTGAAAACCAGAGCCCTGAGTCTAAAATCAATACCCTATGACCCACCAACCCTAGCCTCCCGATTAGGATTGAAAATGACCAAGTAGAGTTAGTTAGGTCATATGCAGTATTAGTGGACGAAGGGTGGAGGACCTATGGGATAATGTGGCAAAATCACAAAACACATGTGCAACGACAGTTGATTGCTATCCGTAAGTGTTAGTTTGTGTAGGTTATCTAGTTAGCTGTATGAAATCGTCAAAGTTACAAATGACATCATTTTACGTGTTATGGGGGTTTTTACAAGTGTTCTAGGAAAGTAGGTCTTGGGGGACAAATTACGTTATTTTAAAAAAACAAGGCCATACTGGTTTTTTTAAGTTCGGAAACGTATGGGTTAAAGCTTAACTTTCTTGTGGTTGTATCCATTTAAATCGAATGACTAAGTTGGGAATCGGTAGTGAATCATTTTTATCACAAATTCGAGAAGGTGTGTTATTTTTATGTATATGACTTTGTGCTTTGCTGAACCATCTAGCGTATTACTTACTAGTTAAACTACTATACGGAATCATCAACTTATGAAGTGTTTTTCCGATTTTGTCAATTATGAAGCATATCAACTGAACCCGACCTCTGTGAAACACCAGAGCGGGCCGTCCACCATCCGTGGTTTAAAAACACCACCTTGGTTAAGTGTCACAGTAGTCACACCCGTCGTCGGTACTGTCTAGTGAAATACCTAGACCCGACGATTGGCAAAAATACCACCGCTTATCAAACAAAGCGGTGCGTATAACTTGCACCTCACGAGCACATCATAGGCAGGCAATAAAGCAGTTTTAAGCCCATGTAAGATTTTTACTAGCTGTAAGCCGAATTCAATGGGGAAAGAGACATTAGCAAGATCCTAACACGAATTAGTGATCAGAAGTTTTACGGAACCATAACCCTAGAAAGCTAGTGAATCATTGCACCAAAAGTGACAACACCCCCTCCTTGCAACCGTATCTCTGAGAGCTTGGAAAACTCTCATCGGTTGGGGAGTACGGGGCAATAGAGAAGGCCATCAGGGTTGGAAGTGGCAAATCCTCTATTGCTCACGTAGGGCCGAACTGCCATTAGAGGTGGGGGCCCTTGTCCCTTTTAGGACATTTTGGCTGGACCAACCCCCCGTCAAAATAGGCCCTAACACTTTCCTTCACCCAAATCATGATGAATGTTAGTATAGAGGAGTAGAGTTAAGGGAGAGTAGTGTTAGTGGTGAATAGAGTTAGGGAGGAAGTAGAAAACTAACTAGATTTAACATCTATGCATAGTTAGGTTCCTATTCAGTGATCTAACCCTTGTTGACAGGCGGGAGGGCTATACTACGCAAGATCTTTGACCCTACAACAGCCTGATATACTGTCAAAATCTCTTATTTCTCACCCAAATCTTTGTCCTAGTATTCGCCGGCTTTACTAAGGCTAGATCTCATCAAGATCAGTCCTCCAGCAGCTCTGTGAATTCTATCTCAGAGATTTTGCTTGTTTTCCAGTCAAAAAGTCACATTTTTTCTCATATTCCCTATTTGCCAGTCAAACCTCTTTGTTAGAATTCGCCATCCAGTCTAAGAAATCGTTTTTAGAGAGTATGATTTTTCTGTCCTACCTGGAATTTTGACAGTACAATTTTTTTCAATAAAATCTAAAAAAATCACTATTCTGACATTCAAAATTCCTTGTCAGAATTTGCGAGTATTACATTTCGATTTATTTGCCTCTCCACAATTTCTTATCCTGTCCGCAAATTCTATCACGACCAAAAAGACCAGTTTTTTGTCCTACACTATCCATTCTACAAGCAAACTGTGTTTTTGCCAAAGACAGTATTGACCTGATAATCTGTATTCTGCATCTCGTCTCCTGACTGTGCTGAATCTTCTAATATGGTTCCTCCACGACTAGAACAAAGAATTTCACATATTGATGCACCAAAGTACGATGGAGAATCTGATCCAGTCCGATTTCTCCAAGACTTTGGTAATGCATGCCGTTTTTATGGAGATACCTCTGAAACTGAAAAGCTTCGCCTATTTCCCATGGTACTCTATGGAATCGCCAAGGAGCGGTATTTGAATCTTGAAGCTCCTGAAGTTGCTTCTTGGATCACCCTCAAGGACGCTCTCATCAAGCATTTCAAACCATCCAAACGGAATCAGAGCCCGTTCATTCAAATTACCCATATCAAGATGCGTCACAAAGAGTATGTTCAGAACTACATTGAGCGTTTTAAACATCTCAAAGTGGAATGTGTTGATGAAAAGATCATCGTAGTTGATCATAAAATTGTTCTTAGTTGGATTGCCTAAAAACATCCGTCGTGAACTCAAACCAGTTGACCTTTATGATCAACTTAAAGATGTGATGACCAATGTTATCCATGAGAAAGACGAAGGTTCCGACGATGACTTTGACCATCGTGAAAAGAAATCTAAGAATCTGAACCGTCCTAATCACCCGAAGTCTGACAATATTGCTCAATCTTATGAACTTCTACATCAAATGGGACCTAGCAAAAAGCTCAACAATCTCATATGGATAAACTCACTGCCGATTTTCAAACTGTTATGAAATAGATTGTTGAGAAATTCTTTCTAACAAGGGAAAATGTCAAGTGTCCAATCTGCTCACAGCATCACACTGCTAATGAATGCCCTCAACTGCAAAACCATTTTCCAGCAGCCACCAGACCCACCATCTATTGAGCATACTACCCTTACCCTCCACAATAGCCTGTGCCACGACCAGTGGTCTACCAACCACGAGTCATGGGACGTTGACTGTCGTGAATTGTTCTCGTTTGACCTTCGTTTCTTGTTCGTACTGCGACAAAGTTGCAGGAGTTAAGCGATTCTGACAAATTGTGGTATTGAACATCACGTGAAGGACTATTCATCCCGATCCAAGCCTACTGCTCTTGTCTGTTCAGTGCAAGTCAAAACTTTACCCATTGAAACTCATCCTACTTGGGTCTTGACTCGGGCACAAACCCAATGCCAAGCCCCTACACTCGCACCCAACAAAACTCAGCAGCAGGTTGTTCCTCCAAGTGAAGATTCAACCCCAATAGTTTACCCTCACCGATCTGAAGAAATTAGGTTGCATCATCAGTATCGTCAGCAAATCTGCAATGCCGACCAACAATCTTCCACTTCCCATAAAGTACCTCACAAGCCCTTTGAAAGCAAAATCCTTGAAGGTACTGAATTTTGGGGAGATTTACTACAAGCCAATGTCACTCTTCTTTTCCATGTTCTTTGGAAGCATGCTGGCCAGTGGAAACAATAGATTTAATCCAATAACACCACCACTACTGACGAGTTGCCTGAAATGCCCTTACATCTAACCAATCCACTCAACGAACGAGGCAACATCAAAATCCCAGCTACCCATCATCAATCCCGTGAAGTTTTAGCAGTACTCGATGGTGGCTCCAGTGTCAATATCATTTCCACATCCCTCATGATATAGTGGAATCTGAGAGACAAGCTAGCCAAACCCACTTGTCAGCTTTGGATGGCTGATCAAAGTGTGGTCCGACCTATCGGTTTCCTTCCACATGTGCTGATCAAACTAGGCGATCTTAGGTTTTCTATCGATTTCGTAGTACTTGATATTCCCAATAATGTCTATTCTTATGAATTACTACTTGGTCATCCGTGGCTCACCAATGCACGAGTTTTTCATGACTGGAGCAAAGGCCGAGTCACTTTTGGAAATCGTGACAGTTCTGTCACCATTGATTCAACGGGTAAACTTAAACCTGCACACATCCATGACAAAGGGTCCTCGATGACCAACTCAGTATTTGAACCATACCAGTCCAGCCACGAAAAAGGTCATTATGTTAAATCTACTGATATCATAAACTGGAGTCACAGTCTAGCTACCATTGATTGTGTGAATGTTGATTATTGTGCTCAGCATCAGGATAATTGTACCTCTCCACTCCCGATCGATCACGACCAATTACCTGATGTGGATACACCTATCATCAATATCACTTTTATTGATATTCCTTCCACACCATGATGAGTTACCAAATGTTTCATGGCTACCTACTAATGAATCAGACGATTTATTCATCGATGACGAGAATGTCTTATGAATTCAGAATTGTCTAGAAGATTTGGACATTTCTGATATTCAGATCCTCAATTACACGGAGGCACTTCCACTTAGGGCCTATTCGCAACATGCTTCCAAGGTGGAACCAGTTGCCAAGGTTGCAATTGAAAAGCCTGAGACAAAATTCTACCGTCCCAAACGCCCACACTATCCATGGGATCTCTGTGAGGAGGAGACCATCTTTCAAATTGATGACGAGATCCTCCATGACGTACCAATCGTCCCTCATCCACACACCCCTCCACCACCAAAGCCTCAACCATGTGGTCATACTATGAAAGAGAAAATGAAAAAACCGCTTCAAATTCAACTACCTGGTGACCTCAAAATTGTTAGGGGAGTTCCTGAGATTGCCTCTGTTCCTACACCAGCCCCCGAACATTCCCAATCACCATCCCGGCAGGAGAAAGGCAAGGCCCCCCTCGAATCTCTAGCCCATGATGTTCTTGCATCTTTAAGGACTATACGATCGAGGATGTCACAATCCAATTACCCCAAGCTCAACGTGAGCCAACTGGTAATTCACCCTACGAAGGCCCTGCACAAACTATAACCCTTTCTTTGAGTGAGCCAAATGAAACCAACGAATATCTTGTCCACGTCGGAGCTCATCTCAATTGCGAACAACGCAGACGGCTTGAAAAGCTCCTGCAAAAATATCGACATGTCTTTGCATGGACTTATAAAGACATGAAACGCGTCTCACCCCAAGTAGTTGTGCATCGTATCCCACTTAAACCGGGTGCGAGGCCCACTGCTAGTCGTCCATACAGATGCAATCCCATCTATAAGGCCAAGATCAATGAAGAATTACAATGTCTCTTAGATGCAGGATTTATCTATGAAATCGAGCATACTGAGTGGATCTCCCCAATTGTCATTGTTCCCAAGAAAAATGAAAAACTCCGAATCTGTGTCGAATTTAAGAAACTTAACGTCATCACCGAACGTGATCATTTTCCATTACCTTTCGGAGAATCCATCTTAGAAAATCTAGTAGGAGATGAGGCGTACTCCTTCTTAGATGGCTTTAGCAGATACAATATGATCCAAATCACTAAAGAAGATCAACCTAAAGCCACTTTTGCCACAGACCTTCTGTTGGAAAGTCATGCCCTTTGGTCTTTGCAATGCTCCTAGCACCTTCCAACGTGTTATGCAAGCGGCCTTTTCTCAGCAGATGGGTGATACCTTAGAGGTTTACTTGGACAACTTAGGAGCGCATTCAGAAGAAACACGCCATCAGTCTGTGTTGGAAAAAAAATTTATCCAATGTCAACGCTTCGGCATCTCTCTTAATCTTGAAAATTGCCAGATATGGGTAACAAATGGTATTGTGTTAGGACATATTATTTTCCGAAATGGCATTGTCACTGAGCCTAAAAAGATCCTTGTCATTCAAAATCTACCGGAACCACGTACGATATGTGAAATTTACTCTTTCCTTGGCCACGCCAACTACTATTGGTGCTTTATTCTCGATTTCGCTAACAAAGCACGCTTAATCTAGAAAGTAGTTGTAGTTCCCAAATGGACGGATGAACAACGTGTCGCATTTAATCAACTCAAAGAAGCCCTTACCAATGCACCCATCCTCCGGGCTCCTGATTATTCTGAAGAATTCCATGTGCATACCAATGCATCCAAGTATGCCATTGGAGCAGTGCTCACCCAACCGGGAGAATTTAAAAAGGACTACCCAATCCGTTTTCTTAGTCGACAATTGATACCTGCTGAAGTCAATTATACCACTACCGAACGTGAAGCCTTGGCAATGGTACATGCGATTCAGAAGGTTTGCCATTATCTTCTACGAAAAAATTTTGCGTTCTTCACTGATCATCAAGCACTGTTGTATCTCATCAACAAGACCTGCACCATAGGCCGTATTACTAGATGGATCTTATTACTAAGAGAATTTGAGTTTAGGATCTGGTTCGTAAGGGAGTTCAACATTTTCTAGCAGACCATCTATCCCGAATCCCTAGCCTTCCTACCCCTGATCAAGGCGTCAACGATGATTTACCAGATGCAATCCTTTTCCAAGTTGACTCTACACCCGTATGGGCTAAGGAAATTACAGAATATTTAACTTCAGGACAGATGGATCCTTCCTTCTCTAAACCTGAACAACGTGCATTGGTCCTCAAAACTAAACCTTATACGTTAATTGTAGGACAACTCTACAAGCAAGGGTTAGATGGAATCATCCGACGATGTCTTACTGAAGGTGAAATACCCTCTGTAATTTCTCTCACTCATGAAGGTATTGGTGCAGGCCATTTCTCTTCTGAAACTACTGCTAAGAAAATCTTCTTGGCCGGCTTTTGGTGGCCAACACTCTTCAAGGATACGCACAATTACACTAAGGCCTGTGATGTCTGCCAATGCACAAAACGCTTTCAAAAGACCGACTACATGCCTTTACATCCTGTAACCATTGATCAAGCTTTCCATAAATGGGGGATTGATTATGTCGGACCTATTAGTCCTGCTGCTTGGCACACACAATCTTGTTACATCATAGTAGCTACGGACTACTGCACTAAATGGGCTGAAGCAAGAGTTGTTCGCAATGCTGACGCTCGTTCTACCGCAAAATTTCTATTTGAATAGGTTATAGTTCGTTTTGGATGTCCTCTAGAGCTTATCAGTGATAGGGGTACACATTTCCTTAACTCTGTCATAGTAGATCTCCTTTCGAAACATGCCCATCCTGAACAAACTACGGTGGCAAATGATGGAGGGCATCGACACTACAATCTACCACTCCCAACAGCAACAGTCTCGTCTCCAAGAAGCACAGAAGATCCAAGACAAAAAGGCTTCGATTGTTGTGGGACCAGCAATCCAATAAGGAGGGGGATAATGTTAGCATCTGTGCTAACATAGCAAACATAAAATAAAAATAAAAATAAAACTTCGTGGCATGTGTTTTGTAAGACCATGAGCGAGTGTTTGTTAATAAACTTCCGTCATGCCATGTGTTTGTAAGCCCATGAGTAGAAGCTTTAAAAAATAATAAAATAGCTTAAACTTAGATTTAGAACTTCGACTTAGGAAACTTAAGATTAGAAATATTTTATCTTAAGTTTTCCTAAGTTAAAAAACTTTGAAGTTCTAAATCCTAAGTTAGAAGTTCTAGAAAGGCTAGAAGTAGATTAGTCCCATAAGTTAGTGGATACTTATGGAAGACCTTCCTTGCCATAAAAGGAGAGGTATTTGTCTTGTAAACAACACTTTTGAGATTATGCTAAATTGCTATCTCTTTTGAGATTATCTTGCGATTTCACTTGTGTTCCCATTGGAAGGTGCATAGCTTGAGGGAAGGTGCTCGGGCCTCCTATTGCCTCCTTTCATTGGATTATTGTGGCATGCTTTATTTGTTAATTATTTAGTTAGCCGCAATCTATTATTTCATTTCCCTTTGGGAGTTAGTGTTAGTTTTACGGTTTGCTAGTTGGGAAGCCTTAGCAAGCCTAGTTTATTGTTGATCCTTGCTAGTTGGGTACCGCCTTAGCCACACCTTAGTTAGTTTATATTCTGAGCACCAGTTGGAAAGCCTTGGTGCTTCCTTTTCATTTATGGTTTTATTTCACAGTTGTTAAGCTTTGTAGAACTTAGAAGGTGGATGACCAGTCTACCACTATACTACACAAAAACCTCTCATTAGACCTAGCCACCGTAGAAAGTAGAAATACTTCCAACAATGTGAGAGCGAAATGATTTGGGTGGCCTCATGAGGAAGAATACATTGTCGAAGGATCCCATCTGGTCCTCTTCGGTACATTTGGCCAGCAATCAACTGATAAGGTCTAGCTTTCAAGATCGACTTCCACTGTTCCGCCTTTGGTAGTGATTTGTCTGGTTGGCCCCGCATTAGATATTCAACTATGTCAGCGGCCCATTCTGGTACTGTGTCAACGTAAAATAAGACAGCATTGGGTAGCTCATTATCAGGTTGGGTTGCAGTTTCCTTCTCCTTGATTTGCGACACATGATATGCCATGCAGTGTTGCTTTCCCTTGCCAACCACTATCCAAAAATGAAACTCCAACAACAGAAGTAACCATTGAGTGATTCTCCCTGTGTTGCAGGTTTTGTTAACAAGATAGAGCAAGGGCTGATGGTCCGTATAAAAGACAAAGTGTGTGGCCATCAGATAGTGACTACATTTCTTAACCGCATATATCATTGCCAATGCTTCTCGCTCTGTGGTTGAATAATTCATTTTTGTATCACTGAGGCTGTCGGCTTGCAAAAAAGCTTATTAGGCTACAAAAATAGCTCTAATACCATGTTGGAAAAAGAGGGTGTGTGTGAGAGAGAACAAAAAATAGCTCAAAAAGACATGAACACAAAAAGAAGCGAACTGGAATCTCGAAAAAGAGAAACGAACTCAAACGAAAAGTGTCCGTGCGCAGCGGGATGACCTTTCTCATTCTTTTCCTAAAGCATGACTATGCCTATTAGATTTGAACAGAACATTAGTGATAGAAATCACGTTCGATCTGATTACGTAGCCAAACATTAAGCATGAAGACATCAGAATGATAATTTGTCACGAATAGATTGATTGTCAGTCGCAAAAGACAAGACTAAATATTAGTCACGAATAGCTAGACTAATAATAATTCGCTAAGAACAGACTATCAGATCAAGCAATAAGAGAGTCAGACAGAATGTAGAAAAGCATAGCAATATTGACACAAATCTGAACGTAGAACAAACAAAGCTATAATTAGATTAAGTATAGCGAAATATACAGGTCAATAATGCAGGTGAGCACAAGACAATAGTGGACGAAACCATGTGCTTCACAAAGCTAATCCAAATTGAAAAAAGAATAAACCTATTACTAACAATACAAAGAATTGATGCGCGAAAGCATCTACCTCATCTATCTCTGATAAGCTTCTGATGCTGTTATTTTTCACACACACACACACACACACACTGAATACACAGATGGTATCCAATATATACATAATGTTACAGGTGTGCGGATGAAGAAGGTACAAAGTAGATGTGTTGTCTGTGGGAAATCGTGAGTGGCTGTTGTCGTTGTCAAATCTGATTGCACAGTGCATGGGATGAGCGTGAGAAGGCAGCGACGTCAGCCTTCGTTGAAATGAACATTGGTGAAGATGCAAAAAATGTGACACTCTAACAAATGACTTAAGATCTGATTTATAGGGTACCTTCGCTTTTCCATTAGGGCACCTTCGGCATTTGCAAGACAGTGTCACCTTTTTTGTCTGTCACAAATCACATGTAAAAACACAGTGTCGCCTTTTTTGCATGTGAAAATTTACTTGTATTTATGCAAACAGTCGTGTTTTTCTCCTGTCTTATTTTACATGTAAATATGTAGATTGTGCGACAACATGAGTAAAAATGCAGCATGAATGGAGGTAGATTAAAATAGGATTTAGGAGAGTAGATGAGATAAATCCAACACAAATGACCAAAACAGGTCTTCACAGCAGCTGACTCCTCAAAGTTGGCGAGCGAGATAAAATATTCAGAGCGATAGCTATTGTTTTGTTTCTGTAAGTAAGATCACGCGCTTATCAGTGCAATTGTATTGTCATTTGATCATTGTTACTACAACTTTAATATACAAAATCACTATTGTTCCATCTCTTCACATTTTTGTTGAATGTTCATTAACTCTCACTCTTCCCTTGAAATAGTATCATAACAGAGAAATGTATGGTTGTCTTTGACGCCTAATTGTACTTACATTTCTTTGTATTAGAATATCAGTATTAGAGAATTGCATGGTCGTCACAGACGCTAATTGTTTCACAATTTCTCTTCATGGTAGTCTAAGACTCCTACACTGATAACCGTATTCAACACAAACTGAACAAATCTCTAATCTCCATTCTCTAAGTAATCCACGATCCTCCTTAACATAGTTATCACTGTTCTTCATAGTATTCATTGTCTTTCTCATGTTGGTTGGGACTTCATTTAAGAAGTTTTTCCACAGAGTGGTATCAAAGCTGATAATTCATCATAGCCATTCCCAACATTAGACTCCACTTGATGTAGCCATGTAGCTATGACCTAAAAAAAGTTCAAATCAAGGCTTGATAGAATGTACACAAAATTACATGAGGATTTCAAGTCTGTATATATCTACCAACTACAGAACAAAAAATGTAGATTCCTAGAATTCCAATCGGCTTTTGTTTTTCTTATCTTTTGTTGCTTATATTATTTATGATGATTCTTAGAAGGCCTCTTCCCATGATATATTTGAGAAGTCTAGGCTAGAAGATGTTGATTTACTTCAAGATACAAGTGTAGATAATGATGACCATAAATATTTTGATCCTACATGGAATAGAGTTTTGTTTATTGGTCCTCTGAAATTTGCAAAAATGAAGTCTATGATGTCTTTGTTAAGTTCAAGAATGCAAGGGAGAACCAATTTTCCACAAAGATCAGTGTTTGAGGAGTGAATGGTGGTGAGTATATCTCAACCAAGTTCAAGGCTTTTTTTGATGAGCATGGGATCAAGAGGGAGTACACAACTCCAAGGACACCACAACAAAATGGAGTGGCCGAGAGGAAGAATAGGACTTTATGTGAAAGTGCCAAATCCATGAGGTTAGGTGCTAATCTTCCAAACCATTTTGGGATCAAGCCTTGTTGTGTGCTAACTTTCTATGCAATAGGTGGTCGAGTGCTATATTAGATGGAAGAACAACTTCTGGGATGCTATTCAAGAGGAGGCCGAGTGTCAACTTTCTTAAAACTTTTGGATGTACTTGCTATGTCAATATAACTCTTGACAATAGTACAAAGGAGGATCCATCTTCAAGGAAAGGTATATTGTTGGATATAGTGAGGTGAATAAAGCCGACAAGGTTTACATTCCTACTACTAATAAGCTGATTATTGGTAGAGATGTCATTTTCGATGAGGGAAATATTCCAAAGTTGTCTTCAAGTGATGATGGTATAGATGGATCTAACATTCTTGATGTTGATGTGATGGATCCTACTTTAGATGGTGATGATGAAGGACCTTCATCAAGTCAAAATCCAAGGAGAACATCAAGGAAAAGACAAACACCTTCAAGGCTCACATATGATGAGAAGGGTAAGCAAGTGAAAGTGACTCATTTTGTATTTCTCACATATTTTGGTGGATCTTCTTGTGTAGGTGATGCTATACAAGTAGATGGATGTTTTCATGATTTTTTTAGAAAATAATGGATCTAGAAAAGAGGTCTTAGTCAACGGCTTTGATGGTCAAGTGGAAGATCAAGAGGTTGATCTTAAAGGGCTTCAACAAGACAAAAGAGAAGTTGGCGATTTGGAGCTAGCCAAGAGCATCGAAGGAGAGTCAATTGGAAAAGATGTTTTGAATATATTTTTGCAGGTTATTGAAGAGTCAAATAAAGTCAAAGGAGAAGCAAGGAAGTGTTCTTCAAGTTTACTTTACTTGTTCTATCTCATGTGTGAGCTATTTCATGTGCACGTGTGCAAATTGTCAAGATATGGTACATTGATTTGCATCATTTTGATGTTGGAGTTGTACTAGCATTATTGACTAGGTTTTGCTAATGGAAATGAAGCTATTGGAGGCTCATTATGTCACTCATTCATGGTCAAGTCATCACGTGATGATGGCATCTTGTGGCAAGATCGAGATGGAGGCTCATTCATGGAATTTTATGGTGGAGACATAGCAAGAATGGACAAAGAGGGAGGATACAAGAAAGCAAATGGTTATCACTCACATTTATTGTCTGGTTGCTATAAGTTTCCAAAGAGTTCAAAGTTTATAGCATGGAGGAATAATCTCATTTCAATGTATTTGATTCTTCATGTTCTATTCACATCTTGACATGTAAAATCGATGTAAGAAATAGTGAAGCATTCAATGTGGACACTTCTATATCAATTGTGAAAGATAATTAAAAACCTTGGAAAGGAGGTCTATACTTAGAATAGAGATCATTCTAAAGTTGGATCAAAGTTCTATGGTCAAAACTATGCTAGGAGGAATCATATTGAGTTGGCATATCATTTTGTGAGTGAGCAAGTCTTGATAGAGGTGGAGCTTCAACATGTTTCTTCAAAGGAATGTGTAGCTGATATCTTTACCAAAGCATTGGGAAAATACTTGTTTATGAAGCATAGGGCTTCACTTGGAGTGTTCTCAAAGTCTGTTAAAACTAGTTGAAGAGGGAGTGTGAGAAATTTCAACTAGTTTTGCTATTTTGATCATATTTGTATATTTGGCAATTAAGACCAATTTTCATATTAGACTTAGAGTTTGACTTTTCAAAGTTATATCAAAATCCTTTGAATAAACACTTTTTAAAAGTGTGAAAAAGTGTAGTACACGAGTGTTGGCTGATTCTGACGAATCCCCAAGATACTCGAACAGAGCAACTCAAGAGCACCTCTCACCTTAGACCGAGGAGGTCTCTGAGAAGACGAGATGAACGAAGACTAAGAGCCGAGTATGAGAGCCAAGAAATACTAGTAGTAATGAAAAGCAAGAACTGTGTAAGCCTCATGGTGAATCCCGAAAGATGGAATGACCATGTAGGAACTAGTATTTCTAAGCAAATGTAATAAATGCAAGTAGACCCCTCTTAAAGAAAGTAGAGTGAGCCACCTTTTGATGGTGACCTCTAGTGGAGAGCAATATTCCACTTGTAATTTGTGAAATGTGGAAATTTCACTAGGATGCCACCTAAGGAGCTCTCTTGCTTTTTTAAGAGACTCCCTCTTTGTGAAGATGAGCTTTTTGCATTGTATCTACTCCATGCTTAATAAGTAGATTTCCCATGAGTTTGATGCTACACTAAGCTCCTTAATCATGATGGTTTTCTTGAGTGATGCCCCTATGATCATGCCCTTCGAATAATGTGGTATAGATCTTGCAAATTCATTTACGTTTTGGTTTCTTGAGTTCCTTGGAAAATTCAAGAACCAAGAAGATGGAGCTTCTTGATTCTTGAATGCGTGTAGGAATTAATTTTCTGTTTTTTTATGAATGTGGCATGCTAGGCTAGTTTTTGATCTTGCAAGTAGTTTAGTTTCCATTTTGCAATGATCTGCTCTAGCATTATATTTTAAAGTGCCATAGTAATGCCCAACCATGTTTCAAGAAGAGCTGTTTTTGGGCATTCTTGGTGTGCTTGCATGGTAGAATGATTGCAAGTGATTTCAAGAGTTCAAGAGTGTTCAAGATCTAAGTATCCGTGACAGGTTGAACCATACTACAACCCCGAGAATTTGATGCCTGATCTGGGCATTGAACCAAATAGAAATGATCAAGAACATGCTCAACTAACAACCAAAATGGAGGTAGCACAAGCTGTAACAAGAAGCAAACAAGCAGAACTAGTAGACAGACAGAGGAATTTGCCAACAACGAATTTTAGAGATTCAAGTTTGAATGTTGGAGACATTGAATCTAGTCCACATTAATGCTAGGGTTTTTGTTATGGAGGGAAACCAAACTCACTAATTAGTCATGAATCTACTATATGTAGTTGTACACTCGTGGAAAGAGTTACATTCTCTCTCTCTTATCTCACTTCATGCTTATACATGAGTTTTCTTGGGTTCATCTATCCATTAGTGCACTATATTTGTGATATCTTGCAATCTTGTGTGTAGAATGCTTATTTTATGCTATTTTCGCCCAAACGTGTGAAATATAGTAGCTTAATATTTTTTGTATGGACATAAACTTCATCATATCATATGTTTGATGTTTGATCAGATTCTTATTGAGTTTGCATCTCTTTCATAGAGTAGATGTTAATTTTTCTACATTGGCAACATTGGTAGAGTTGATCTAATTCTAACCAAAGATCATGTTATGGACTTGAATCTTAAATTCTTCACACTTTCTTCTAAGACATTCAAGAGCAAGTAGATAAAAAAAACCACCATTCATACCAAATATGGAAGATATGATCAACTTTCATTCTTATGACTTTTCTTCCAAAGTCATATGCACATAGCAAAATTGAGATAGTGTGTTTCTCCTCAAACTTATTAATCTCATAAGCCAATGAAAAAGTGTGAGACTCAGATGAAAAACAATGTCCAAGATAAACCCAAGAGTAGAAATGCTCCAAATGCACTTGAGAGTGGATAAAGCACCATCATACCTTGCATACCCATCCTTGGCTGCTAGCTTCTAGTCCTTTCTTGCCATTGTTGATCAAATCCATCAATTCTTGGTTATCACCAAGATTCATAATGAGATTTTTTATTTTTTGATACACACCAAGATCCTTGCAATACCTTGTAAGTAAATGTCATGTGTCGCATGTAATTAGCCCATGAGCTTATTAATAAATTGCCAAATATAGCCATGGAGCTAAATTGGATTAGAACTAGTCAATAGGATAGTTAATAAAGTGGCTCGAACTGCCTCACTATAATTGTGAATAGCGACTTGTAATAATGGTTGTAAGGCATAAATTAGCCAAATAAGGCCCCAAAGTTGTAATAGAGGCACAAATGACCACTATAAATAGCTGAGGTCATGTAAATTTGGAGGCTATTGTTCCATTTTGTAATTTTAAGTTTTAAGAGATCTTGGAGCTTCTCTTTGAGAGCTTTCTTGATGGAGAAAGTGGTTCATGTGCCTAAAATCACATGAGAGCTATGATCATGCTCTAGAATCAGGCCCCTATCTTGTGAATGATCAATATTTTGGTGAAGTTTTGCTACTTTTAGCTATCTTCTTGATTTTTGGCTTACTTTCTTGATTTCTTGTATTTCCATTGTAATTTGATGTTAATGAATGGATTAGATGTTTGAATGTTAAGTTTGGCACTGAAAATTTTGGTATCAGAGCATTAGATCCTTTCCCCATCAGATTTGGTGGATTTTGCTAAGTTTGGTAGAGTTTCTTGTTCTAGGTTTCTTGATTTTTCAATTTCCAGCAAGTTTTTATTCAATTTTTGACCATTTAACCTTCATTCTTTTGTGAATTCATGTTGTATTCAATAGATCTTTTGTTTAGCTTCTTGGAGGTACTGAGATTTTCTGATTTGGAGCTATAATGACAAAGTTATGGCCATTTTAGTGTTTTCATTCAAATTTTAGCTAGTTAAGTTTCTGCAGTCTAACTTCTTTCCATTTTTGGCCAAACGTTTGGCCAAATTTTGTGACTATAATTTATAGAATTGTAGATCTCAGTCTTAGCTAGTGCATCCCAATCACTACATCAGTGATGATGGAGACTACAATGATGATAATGAAGCTAGTTCCGAACAATACGAAGTTGAAGAAGATAGTTCTGAATACCAATCTTCTCTTTATGCAATGGCATTCAATGGTACAACCATGCAAATAGAAGATGCTTCCTTTATGGCTCTCAAACCAATTGTTGAAAATATTGGATTACAGACAGGAGATAATGCTAGCCATGGGAGCATAGTGATCATTCCTAGTTCCTGTTACAATGGTGAGAGCAATTCGTCAGAGGTAAATCAACATCAACGGATCCATATTCAACAAAATCTAGACAATGCTCCTTTTGAGAACATACCAACCTTTGAGGGAGAAATGAGTTCATTATATATTGATGACTGGATATTTATTGTCGATGAGAATCTGCGACTATATTCTATCTCTGATCAAGGCAAAATACTATAGCAGTATCCTACTTTTGAGGAAAAGCGTATGATTGGTGGCAAGGAGTATTATGTCATCCAGAGTATGAATCGAAGTCATGGGATGATTTCAAAGAGTTTTGTGCAGAAATATAGATTATTATATGGACTCTTGGTATATGCTAGAACGAACTAGTTATGTAAAGGCGTATAATACGAGATTCTATTTGGTAGCATCTAAACAGAGGTGTCTTGATGAAGAGTTATCTATCCAACACTATCTACGTGTCTTCAAGATCACATTCGTCAACATTTGGATAAAGTACTTCAAGCGAACCCAACATTGACAGATGTAATGCAAAAGGCATTAATTCAAGATCTAAGGATAAGACAACAAAAGATACAACTACGGATCAAATTGGAGTCTCAGCAGGATGAAATTCCTACACCAATGTGTTCAACTCTCCATCAACAAAACTCCCCAGAACTATCAATGTGTCAATTCCAAGCTCATCAAGGTGCTGGTTTGAACGAAAGTATTTTAGAGAAAAATTCTTTAGTGGATTTTGGATCGAAAGGAGTCGGGAATTGCAGAATACATCTCTTGATCATCCAATCATGTCTCAACATCAACAACAGATGAATTGTGATTTATCTTCCACGATTATTGATCTAAGAGCGTTTGAGATCAAAAGTTACTATTGACTATTCTTGTATATATAAAAAATTTAATTTTGGGGATCGAACCGAAGATAATCACTGCCTACAACATTGTATATATGGCAAATTTATCTTTGGAGATCAAACTGAGGATCATCATTGTTTACAATAGATTAAATATGAGTTGTTTATATTCCAACATAATGACGCTCTCTTTGAACAGAATGATGCCTTGGAAATGACTGGAATTTGGCCAAATTTGGACAATGAATCATTCGATTTGGAGCATTACTATTTTGATCTAACAGGAGCTATAACTATCACTTCACTCATAGAGGAAATCAATGGATCCATGGTCGTCCATCTTCAGCGAGATAACGCTACCAATCTTGCTCATAATGATTTGACAAGACGAAACTCCAATGCTCAGTCAGATATCAATCAATGCTTTGGAGTTACAAAAGGATGTTGTGATCCTACATCAAGGAGCAATGCATAAGGCAACAAAACTAGATGCATGGACAAAGAAGGATGCATCTGGAATTGGATAGCCTATCCAATCAAGGAAAATATTGAGGAAGAAGACTTATCGAATGTCTCGTTGCTTGGAACCTGTCAACCCATGCATAACTAATGCAACTTGAGGCTTTCCCGTGTTTCATCAAACTCTTCTTCGGTGATCTTATCAATTATATGGGATCAGTTGTAGATCGAGGGTTCTTAATGAAGAAAACTCGTTGCAACCTTGTTCTACAACAATAAGCTGGAAGCTGAACCTGGGGTAGCAAAATTTGATAAATAGTAGATGGCTACTAACAAGAATAATACAAGAAAAGTTGTTTCTTATTCAAGGTGGCCAAATACTTTTCGACTACCACCAAAGGATTCACGAAACATGGCACTCAACAAAGAACTACATGGTCTTCATTTTTTAGGGCAAAAATACTTAAAGTAGGGGGAGTGTCATGTGCCGCATGTAATTAGCCCATGAGCTTATTAATGAATTGCCAAATATAGCCATGGAGCTAAATTAGATTAGAACTAATCAATAGGACAGTTAATAAAGTGGCTCGAACAACCTCGCTATAATTGTGAATAGCGGACTTATAATAATGGTTGTAAGGCCCCAAAATTATAATAGAGGCACAAATGACCACTATAAATAGTTGAGGTCATGCTAAATTTGGAGGCTATTGTTCATTTTATAATTTTGAGTTTTAAGAGATCTTGGAGCTTCTCTTTGAGAGCTTTCTTGATGGAGAAAGTGGTTCATGTGCCTAAAATCACATGAGAGCTATGATCATGCTCTAGAATCAGGCCCCTATCTTGTGAATAATCAATAATCATGAATAATGATACCTTACTTTGCCTATTTTGGTGAAGTTTTGCTACTTTTAGCTATCTTCTTGATTTTTGGCTTACTTTCTTGATTTCTTGTATTTCCATTGTAATTTGATGTTAATGAATGGATTAGATGTTTGAATGCTAAGTTTAGCACATGACAGTAAACACTCCAACAATAGAAGTCACCAAAACAAGATTGGTAGAAATACTCTCCCTAGGTGCACTCCTTTACATTAGGTGATGGATATGATTCAACATCATAAGCATATTGAATACCAACAAGACTCGGAGCTACAAAAGTACTACCTTCTCTCTCATATTCACTCCTCTCATTTTATCTCCACTCGTGGATAAGCCCCTCACCTTTTTCTCTACAAGCATGAACACTCTTCTTTTCTTGAACCACACCTATTTCCCCTCTTGCCATTACATCAAAAACAAATTTCATAGGTCTCACCTCATCTCTAAATAAAGCTTCTAGTGAAGTGTGTTCAAGACAATTTCTAGCAAAGTCATTGAAAAAATCTACACTTGATTTTCTTTCAAACAATGAAACATGTGATCGAATGTCATCTAAGGCCTCACTTGAAAACTTATTATCAACAATCTTAGCACAATCAAGCCTCCAATATAAGGCAATGTACAAACACGAAGCTTGTTCTACATTTTCTCTCATCTATCCCATCTAAAAGTAATATTGAAGTTGGGAGTTGGTTTCCATATGTGGTCACTTTCATATTCAGTTAGGGTTTATTGGATGTTAGGTGGGATCAAGGTTAAGTGGGTGCTTGAGGATTATGTATTAATGAGCCTAAAGAGAGGCATTCCTCATCATAATCTATGCAGCAAGCAACTGGGAGGAGACTTAGTAGTGCTCTTATATGTTTACGTTTGTAACTTGTCATGCACTTTAAGTAAAAGTCAATGAAGTGGATATTTGGTGGTTACTTTGGTGTGCTTTGAGTTGAATTCAAATAGCTTTGTGATATTTGATATCAGAGCAGTTCTTTTCCAAGGTTGTGGGGGGTTTGGCATGACTTTAATATTAGGGTTTATTGGATGCTAGGTGGGCCAACGCTCTTCTACAAGAGTGTTCCGGAGTATTTTGAGAGCCCTAAAGCTTACAGATTGGAGCCCTATGGTGGATTGTTGGTCCTTGGGCAGCCAGCATCTACTGTTGTCTAGCCTGTTTTTTCTCTTTGCTTTTGTAAAAATCAGCCTTCCTTAGATTTGTGAAAGTGTTTGTAACTTTTTCAATTCTCAATATTTTTGGAATCTAACAGTTGCTATAGTCTTCTAGTGGTAGGTTGCTGGTGGGGTAAAGCATATCAAAACCCTATTCAATGTTTTACTCTTGTTTTTTAAGACTGTTACCAATTTCATCAGAGATGAATATTTATACCATCCACTCTGGAGGATGTGGTCTTGCATGCAATTTTTCATGCCCAAAATAATCAAACAATTCCAAATTTATATATAATTTCCAAGAGCGTTTCTCTTTAACAAACCGTTAACTTCTCAATTGCACGATTCATATTTAAGATCATCAAATTAGCTACACTTTTTGTTTTTACTCCAATTTCATCATAGATGGATATTTACCCCATCCGCCAGCAAATGAGATCCTACAGGCAATTTCTCATGCCCAAAATAACTTAACAATTCCAAATCTACATAGAATTTCTAAGAGCTTTTCTCTTTAACAAACCATTAACTTCTCAATCACACTGTTCAAATCTAAGATCATCAAGTTACATTAATTTTTTGTTTTTATACCAATTTCATCGGAGATGATGTTTACCACATCTGTTGGTGGACTAGATCCTGCATGCAATTTTTCATTGCCCACAATATTTAAATAATTCCAAATTAATATAGAATTTCTTGGAGCTTTTCTCTTTAACAAACCGTTAACTTTGCAATCTCTGGCAGATGGGGTAAATATTCATCTCTAATGAAATTCATGTAAAAACAAAAAATGTAACTAACTTTATGATGCTGAATATGAACGATGTGATTGAGAAGTCAACGGTTTGTTACTAAGAAATTTTTCCAAAGTGATTGAGAAGTCAACGGTTTGTTATTGAGAAATTTTTCCAAAAGCTCTCTGTAAATTTGCAATTGTTCAATTAATATTCTGCGAGCAATAAAAAAAAATTTGTAAGATCCCATCTCAAGGAAAAAAAATCATAAACTCTTATTTATAATCAAATTTTCATATCTATTTTCAATGTTTTAAATTTTTATGTTTGTGTTATTATCTAGTATAAAAGTGAGAATTTGCCCTTGCCATTTGCATTGTTGTATGGACCAAATTATTCATATATACAAGATGAACTTTTCAAGTACTTGCTTTCACAATCTAAGTCACCAATTGCATTGTTGTATGGACCAAATTATTCATATATACAAGATGAACTTTTCAATTACTTGCTTCCACAATCATGTAAGAGAGTTTTAGGAAATAAACTTGGTTTACAATGATAGATGTTTTCTATGCATCAAATAAACCAATAGCCAGCTTTTCCAAATGCTTCTATATTTGTCCAAGACTTCTCAACAAAAGTTTATCTTAACATGTATCATGGAATTTCAATATCGTATAATCTATGCAATGAGACTTTTGATACAACAAGGTTTTGGTTTGCTCCATTTGAATGTAATGGACATACATAATCATAAGAAATATAGCAACTTGTTTTCATCAAATGTTAGAAGTGCATAGGTGTGTATTTCTTTCAGTCCATAGTATTTGAAATATTATAAATGAAATTCACATATGCCAATTCATTTTTTTTTAATTTCTATATTGATGCCTCTAGATATTCTCCATATAATTTTCTATGAAATAACACCACTGCAAATAATTTGGGGTCTCCATTCACGATATTTAGGCCATTTTGCCCATTTCAAAACCTACGAACCCAGGCATTTTTTTCACACCTACCTCCTCCATTTCATTTATGATCTTAGCTAACTCATCGTTCCTACCAGCAGCTGCATAGATGTTTGCTAGCAGTACATAAGGTGCAGCATTTTTTGGTTCCAACTTCACGACACGATCAAAGGCACGTCTTCCTATCTCCGCATGGCCTCGGTTTCTAGCAGCACCAAGCAAAGTCATCCAAACCACACTATTAGGCTGAATTGGCATTTTGTTGATAAAGAGCTCAGCATCGGCCAAGCACCCTGCACGCCCTAGAAGATCAACCATACATGCATAGTGTTCCTTGGTTGGTGTGACACCATGAGTTTTACACATGGAATCAAAGAAATAACGACCTTGATCTACTAGGCCAGAATGGGCACATGCAGAGAGAACACTAATATATGTGACCTCGTTAGGTTTCGTGCCTTCCCTCTGCATTTGCTCAAACAGAGCAAGGGCCTCCATGCCAAGCCCATTCTGTGCATATCCCGCAATCATCGCAGTCCATGAAACCACATCTCGTTCACTCATGTTGTCGAACAGCTCCCGGGCGTCCTCTGTACACCCGCATTTTGCATACATGTCAACAAGGGTGTTCCCCACAACCACATCTGATTGGAAGCCTCTTTTTATGATCTCGGAGTGGAGATGTTTGCCCTGTTCCAGGGCTGCTAGGCTGGCACATGCTTTTAGGAGAAGAACGACAGTGACATTGTCTGGCTGCACGCCTTCCTGTTTCATTTGCTCATACAGAGCAAGGGCCTCCTTGCCAAGCCCATTCTGTGCATATCCCGCAATCATTGCATTCCATGAAACCACATCTCGGTCACTCATGTTGTCGAACAGTTCACGGGCGTCCTCTGTGCACTCGCATTTTGCATACATGTTAACCAGGGTGTTTCCCACAATCACATCCGACTGAAAGCCCCTTTCTATGATGGCGGAGTGGAGCTGTCTACCCTGTTCCAGGGCTGCTAGCCTGGCACATGCTTTTAGGAGAGGTACGAACAGAACCTTGTCTGGTGCTAAGCCTGTCTCTTGCATTTGGTGAAATAGATTAATAGCCTCCTCAACTTCTCCTCTATCAGCATATGCTGAGATGATAGCAGTCCACGAATACACATCGTGTTGAGGCATGTTGCTGAATACTTTGTGTGCATGCAGCACACTTCCGCATTTGGAGTACATGCGAACAAGGGTGTTTGCTAAGAAAATATTTGAATCAAGTACACTTTGGACTATAAGGGCATGCACTTGTTTGCCCTCCGCCAGGGCCTTCCTTCTGGAACACCCCTTCAAAAGGCACACATAGGCGTGAATTGGAGGTTTAGCAGTTCGCTGGACCATAAGCGCCAACATATGCAGGGCCTCTTTCAAGCGTCCCTCCTCACAGAGTTTGCTCAGCTTATCACCATTGTAAAAGGGGTCGTGCACCCTGCATGTGCATGATTCATATAATGATGATAAATATGAACAAGTGTCAATTTGAAAGAGCAAGAAAAAGGAGGACATGTGGTAGTCTCACACCCGGACCTAGAGCTGCACATTCCACACTGAGATTAAAACCATACCGTGATCTCAATCCATCACCAGATTGTATACGACCCATTGTCATAGAAGCTATCTTTTCTTTTACCCAGGAGGGATTCAGCGAACCATCAACCCATAGGCCCTCAAGCGTCCTCTTATGTTTAAAGTCCGGTTGCTTTGGAGTTTTCTGCATAACATATACAAATCACAG
Organism: Diphasiastrum complanatum; assembly: GCA_029204225.1. Taxonomy (NCBI): domain Eukaryota; kingdom Viridiplantae; phylum Streptophyta; class Lycopodiopsida; order Lycopodiales; family Lycopodiaceae; genus Diphasiastrum; species Diphasiastrum complanatum. The sequence goes on along the minus strand of CM055107.1, from coordinate 40,236,895 downwards.
TCAAAGCTTCAACTTAAGGAAAACGACTACACTAAGCAATTGGAGGTGATTAGCCAAAGCAAGTGCAGCCTGAAATGAGGCGCACCTTAGTCAATCTATTGTCCCACCACTGCGATGGATCTGAGAAAAACTCTTGCCAGAGCTGCTCCATTCTAACTAGTCTGCCTTCATGCCCTAAGGGTAAACCAGAATGCATCAGAAACATGATTAAGGATTGTCGGTGCGGCTTTAAGGATCACTGCAAATTCATCTCCCCCCTCAGCCACGGAGTGCTGGCGAGTTAAAAAGAGTATGACAGAAATAATAAGCATACCCGAGCCCCGAGGTGTTGAAAAAGCGGATGACTTCCGTTGTTGAAATTGTAGTCTGCCACGAACCCAATGAGGACTGAACCGATTGTTGATCCACAGTGCCTCCTTTCTGGTGACGTCCATCCGAGGACGACCTCTAGAAGGAGGAAGAAGAGCAGTAGCACAAGTGAGCGAAGCAAAAGAAGATGAGAGGGCGTATTCATTTGTGGGTCTTCTGATGATGATGATGATGATGAGGCGAGGGGGGCACAAAAGGAGTAGAGATCGATGAGGATGAGGAGGAAGAGAAGAAGGATCAGCAGAGAGGAACAAGAAGAAGAGGCTGCCATGACGACGATCATCGTTGGGGTTTAAAGAAAGGCCTGGTTCTCCTCCTCCGCCTCGTCCTATTAACGTTGTTGTTGTTGTTGTTGCCGCCATTATTGCCATGGCGTGCGTGTGTGCGGCTGGCTGTGCTCTCTTTAGGCTCTCTCCTCCCCCTCCTCTCCCTCCGTTACATCCCATCCCATTAATCATTTCACATCATCGCATCCATCCCATCCCATCATTGTCGCTTATTGGCACGGGGCCAGCTTTGTCCCCGTGCCAATGTGCGATTGACATGTGGAGGCCCGGCAGGGGACAAGGAAATGCCGTCACCACGTGGGGCCGTCGCGTGTGAAGTGGCGCCGGAATCAGGGCGCGCCATAGGGCCAGGACCATTGGTGCTGGGACCCATTGACGCAGGCGCCGGCACCAGGGTGGGCGTCGGGACCAATGGCGCCACCTCGGGACCGGCTAGGCACCGGGACCACCGGCGCCGACGCGAGCCTTGAGCCCTGTGCAATCTCTCTCACACACATACAAGGGTTATTGGTTTTTGGGCATATATTCATGCATATTCACTTTTCTTAGAAACTTATGGGATAAAGCGTCTCTGCCAAGCGTCAGCGCCTAGGGAGGAGACAATGTCAGGGCCGGGCAGGACGGGCAGCATCACCGTAGCAAGGGGGCCCACACATCAGGCGTTGAAGGTGGTCGCGGCCAAAATAACCGTGCCAGTAAGATAAGAGGCCATCCCATCCCATCCCATTAATCCTTTTAGTCCTATCCTCCCTCCCTCCCATCTCATTAATCAGATACATATTATGCCTCCCTCCTCTCCCCTTTCACACATATAGGTGGTTTATATAATTCTAGGACTGGTTTATACAATTCTAGGACTCAAGAAACAAAATGTCCAAAACATAGGAGTTCCCACAGTGGTGGTGTTGTCTCACTTGATGCACTGCATGTTCTCTTGGCACTTAAAGGCTCCTGAAAACCTATTAATTTTGAGTTAGCTTATTATCTAGTGTGATTTAATTGTATTCTATTGATGTGGGCTTTAGCCAGATGCAAAAATGCTTTGCAATCTTTAAGATATCTAATTCGAATATGCTTCTAGTTACAAGCTAGTCTACTCCAAAGGTATCAACTAGGTTAGGTTGTTGCTTGCAAGATCTGGTAGTTTGTAAAGTGACTAGTGTTATCGGTGTATGAGCTTGTGTAGAGTTTTACATAGAGCACACGGTGCTCACTATAATGATTCCTAAATTGGGTGTTTTATTATTGTACAAATTGTCTGCTCTTATGATGCAACAGATCAAGTTTATGGTTGTATAAGCACTCAAAATATGTGTGAACTTGGTGTACACGTGCACAGTTTCCCAACTCAATCACTTGAGAGGAATTTGATCCAATAAATTCCCTTCTATAAGCACCATGATGCTAACCAAAATGCTGAAATAGTTGTGAATTTGAGACCTGAAAAAGCTATATTTGTAAACATCTACTTGTAGTCTTAGTTGGCATTCATTCAACATTAGGATCGACAGAGGACTTCTTCCTTTTGCCCCGTGTAGTCGTTCTCTTTGACTATACTTTGAATAGAAATTACAATGTCTTGTTCACTATGTAATGTTTTTTCTTGGATGACAGTTACAATGCGGCCTTGGCACATTATAATGCCATTGTCCAAGATCCATCCATCAGGCATAGATGCCAGACCTCCAACTTTCCATTCATCGAATCTGCATCCACCATTGACTACCAGCAGCTCCAACTCACTTGTTCCCATTTCGACCTCCAAACTGGCAAAGACCGCACCTTCAACCATGTTCTCTAGTACACCACTCAGGTCGAAGCCACCACCACCTTTCCAATCGATCCTAACATGCCTCCTCTCAAGTTCGCCAACTCACCACCTCGCGCCATATCGTCTCCCGCCACTTCTTCACCGCCGCCCTCCGTTTCTTCACCCCCCAAATCCGATCTTCCATCCACATCCACAGTTCCTCCACGCCCCGTCAACAACCTCGTTGATCCTGTGGCGGTACACAAGCACTTGTACCAAAAGGTATTTTCAGTACTTGATTCAAAGCAGCTGGCACTCTTCATCTAGAAATATATGCCTTACAGCACGAAGAAGTATGTTCATCTTGGTGACGATAGCACTCACACTATCGAAGGTGAAGGTACTGTAAGATTAAGGTTCCAGCATGATCAATTCAAACTACTATCGAAAGTCTTGTATGTTTCTAAACTATCTACAAATCTGTTATCAGTAAGTAAAATCACAGATTTAGGTCATAGGGTGGAGTTTGAATCTGACCAATGCAGAATTATTGATAGGAGTAATAAGATCCTTGCACTTGGCAAGAGGCATAGATACTTATATAGATTGGCACATTGTTATTCTGATTCTAGTCAAGTCTTGAAAACCTCTGTTCTTGTCAAAAAAGCATTATTATGACATCATCGCTTAGGACACTTGAATTATGCATCTCGCTGCGCGGATGACTTCATTTTTTTTTAAAAAAAAGAAAAACTGTATTGAAGCCATCCGCCACGATGGGAGCTTGGTCCTCCTCCATATGACACATGTCATCGTATTCTTAATCCCGTAAGTTATTTTGAAAAATGATCTATTGGGAAAATCATAAATGTAGGGAGTCCCGAAGGTAAATTTCCATTTGTTTTCAAGTTTGCCAAAAAAAAATTGCTATCAAGAAGTTTCTGATTTTCCAACTTTCAACAAATTCTCCTTTTCAAGAATGATAAGAACCTTCCGAATTTTTTTTTAAATTTCGAAAAAAAAAAGTATTCAGAACATTTTTTTTATTTTAGAAAAACACAAAAAAAAAACCATCCGCCGCGGTGGATGGAAATCTATTTTTTTTGTCAAAAAAACCAAAAAAAAAAAGTGCAACTTCCATCTGCCGCGACGGATGGAAGTTTGTTTTTTTTCAAAAATGTAAAAAAAAAAAAATTGCAACTTCCATCTGCCACGACGAATGAAAATCTATTTTTTTTTAAAGAAACAAAAAAAACTATAACTTCCATCCGCCGCGACGGATGGAATTCGACATTTTAAAAATAAAATAAAAAAATACCGGCTTCAATATAGTTTTGTTTTTTCAGGAAAAATAAAAAAGATGGTGAGCTTCGTTTTTTCAAGAAAAATAAAAAAGAAAAAAAAATGACTTTAGAAGTTTTGTTTTCAAAAAAATTAATGCGCACTAACTAAAGTTGTGATGACTGCAGTTTGGCCAAGCTTTCTATGTTGCTGACCAGCGACCTTCCGAGGAACCAAGCATTTTATTTTTTACGAGGGCTTGAGAGATTTCTACAAAACCGAGCTCTGCTGGTACTCATGTTAAAGCGTTTGTGGTGGTTTCAAAAAAGTCTGTAGGTGATCCCTAATTTGAAGGATCTACGTTCACGATGAGTTCGCTTTCGATCACGTAGAGTTTATGACACAAACTCGAGATGGGACTGAACATCATGTTGTTCTTTCATGTGAAGACACCATGCACTTCACTGTCCCGCCTACAACTGAAGACGAAAATAAGGTTTGTTTGATGTTTGAAGGCCAGCTGTCAAATGGCATGTTTGTTCTAGCTAGCAAATATGATAGCTTGAACAATGCAAATAAAGATATCTTTAAGGAGGCTAGCACAATGGTCTCTTCAATACTTTCAACTTTGGGTACATCGCCTGAATTACATGAAAGATTGGAGGATCTTTCATTGGAAGAAGACATCGAAGTCGAAGAACTCGGTGGCCTCGAAGTTGTTCTTTCTCAAGTGTCAGAACATAATCCATCATCATCAAGAAAAAAAAGTCAAGGGTGCAAAAAGAAAAGGTCTTCTGTACGTACTGAAAGACCAGAAATTTAACTTGGGCGAAAAGCAGCAAGGCCTATTGGAAGGGCAGAGAAGCAACCGTTGGAGCCCCATGTTACTGTGTTTTCAAGGACGGGTGTGAATAAATCAAACTAATATCAGTGTCTTCAATCGAGACTGTATCTGATCTATGTACTAATAGAACAGTGTTTATTTGGATTGAATATCCATGCGAAAATAATATGCAAAAGTAAGAGACAACTTAAGACAATTTAGTCAATAAGAAACTATTGATCAAAAACGAATTTTTATAACTTTGAATGTGATTCATTGTAAAAATTACAACAAATAAGGATCCTAAAACACTTGAAATGATGAGGGAAACAATAGATTATGATTTCATAAGATTAGCACAAGTTGAACCATCAAAATCCATCAAAAATCTATGCTTGAACCTCACTAAATGGCCCAAATCCTTGAAGAATGCTTCACACGTGTGAAAGTACGGCCTCCCACAGTCTGAGTACTGTACACCAGACCTACATTCAATCCTATAATCATTAGTAATCTCAAGTACTCCAACAATTATGAACATAGAGAGCAATTGCACCATTATGAGAGAAAAAACATGAAATTGCTTGATTGATTTTGGTGAGATATCATCACCTATATATACATGATCCATCACGATTTTGGGCAGGTATGAGTAGCCCTAAACCTATCCCTAATGCTAATTTTGGTGGATCTTTCATCCCTACCAAGTTAGGGTTGGAATCTTGGAGATCCCTCAACAATGCAAAAATTACCAAAAATAGCTCCTATTTTTTCTCCCTTGTATCTAAGCATAATTTGGACTCATTCCAAAGGTTCTAACACTTAGGTCTACTTGAGAACATCCTTATGAATGGAATCCTATGCTATTTGGCACGTGTGACAAGCCACATCATGACCATCTAACTATTTACAAGTCATATGACCAAAACTAGTCAAGCTAGAATTGTGAATTTTTAACACTCCTCCTCACTATCTAGCTTGGTTCAATCATTGCTTTACTAATAACTCCAAGTGATGATCTGAACTTCATAAAAGGTGTCTTTTGAAGTGGTTTAGTAAGTAGATCAGCTACACATTCATTGCTTGGAACATGCTCCAAAGCAATCTCCTTGGCTTGCACCATTTCTCTCACAAAGTGATGGAATATCTCAATGTGCTTAGATCTTGCATGGAAGATTGGGTTAGATGCAAGGTGTTGGGCTGATATATTGTCATTGTAGATGATTGGTGCCTCCTCTGAATCCATGATCTTTAGTTCCACCAATAATCTCTTGATCCAAAGTACCTCCTTTGTAGTGGTTGTCAAAGCTTTGTACTCGGCCTCGGTTGAAGATAGAGATATAGTTTCTTGCTTTTTTGAAAGCCATGAAACCACACCTTCTCCTATGAAAGTTGAATAGGCACTTGTTGATTTCCTATCCCTCTTGTCCCCTGCAAAATCTGAATCACTAAATGCATGAAGGTTAATCACATCTCCTCTATATAGAATCCCAAAGTCCAATGTACCTGAGATGTATCTTAGAATCCTCTTAGCCTTTTTCCAATGGATATTCAATGGCTTTTGCATGGATTGGCTCAACCTACATACACTAAAGCTAAGATCTGGTCTAGTTATAGTGATCCACATTAAGGAACCTATAAGTTTCCTAAACAAAGTGATGTCCATGAAGGATCTTTCATCATCTTCATTTGGCACTTTTTCATCTTGCTCCATTGGTGTGTCAACACTTTTGCATACTTCCATCTTAAACTTCTTCAAAAGACTTTGAGCATAGTTTACTTGACTTATAAAGATAAAATCAGACCCTCTAAGTACTTCTATGCCTAAGATGAAGTGAAGACACCCTAGATCTACCATCTTGAACTCTAAGGATAGATCTATCTTGATTTTTTCAATACCATCAACACTATTTCCACTAATGATGATGTGATCTACATAAATGAGTAAAAGTACAATACCAACATCATCAAACTTAATGTAAAGAGTGGGATCATATTCACTTTGAACAAAAGAAAGTGAAATAAGATAGCAATGTAGTCTTGAATTCCAAGATCTCGAGGCTTGCTTCAAGCCATAGATGCTTCTTTGGAGATGGCATACTTTGTTCTCCATTCCATGCTTGATGAACCCTTGTGGCTGCTCCATATAGATATCCTCTTCCAAAAAACCATTCAAGAAAGCATTAGAGACATCCATTTGACATAGAATCCATCCAAAATGTGATGCAAGTGCAATGACTAGCCTTATTGTGACCATCTTGGCCACGGGTGCAAAAGTTTCCTCATAGTCTATCCCTCTCTCTTGAGCATAACCTTTTGCAACTAATCTTGATTTATGTTTGTTAACACTCCCATTTGCATTCAACTAAAGCTTGAAGACCCACTTGCATCCTATTACATTCCTTTGAGGTCTCTCAACAAGCAACCAAGTTTCATTCTCAATCAAGGCATCATACTCATCCAACATAGCTTTATACCATTCTTTGGAGTTCAATGCATCTTCAACATTAGATGGTTCTTCAAAACTAGATAAAGCATAAGAAGTGGATGAGATACCCTCAACTTGCTGTCCTTTGCCTTGATATGTGAGCCTTGATGGCTCCACTTTTGCCCTTGAAGATCTCCTTGGTGTGATAGGTGGGTTTGGTGCTTGCTCCTCCATGAGCTCCTCCTCAAAACCAAGATCTTGCTCCTCGGCCATCTTCTTCTTGATTGTTGGAGCACTTGAGCCTTCTTCAAGCATATGCATATGATGTTCATCAAAGATGACATCCCTTGAAACAACAAATTTGTTCAAGGATGGGAGATAGACTTTGTAGCCCTTGCTTGAGCTTGCATATCCAAGCACGATCCCTCTTGTGGAAGATGGATCCTCCTTGGTTCTTGTTTCCAATGGCACATGCACATAACATATACACCCAAAAACTTTCAAGTGATTAATATTGGGTTTCTTTCCATACAACATCTCATAAGGAGTTTTTCCTTCAATTGCTTTGCAAGACACCCTATTCATCAAGTAGTTTGCACATACAAGAGACTCACCCCAAAAGGATTTGGGCAAACAAGCATCTAATCTTAAAGCCTTAGAACATTCACATAATGTTCTATTCCTTCTTTCAGCAACTCTATTTTGTTGAGGAGTGTAAGGACAAGAAGTCTCTTTCTTGATCCCTTCCTCCTCACAAAAGGCCTTGAACTCATTGGAGATGAATTCTCCACCATTGTCACTTCTAAGAATCTTGATGCTATGATTATGATGTTTTTCCACAAACAACTTGAACTTTACAAAAGTATCAAATACTTGAGACTTGAAGGAAAGTAAGAACACCCAACAATATCTTGAGTAGTCATCAATGAAGGTTAAAAACATGGATGAACCTCCATTAGATTTGGTGCTAGCAATGTGCACATCTGAGTGTATGAGTTCAAGAGGATGAGATGACTTTGCGATGGAGTTAGGAAACACCTTCTTATGTGCCTTGGATAAGGCACAAGCTTCACAAACCTTGTCTTCCTTCCCAATAGACCTTGGTAGGCCTAAAGCATACTCCTCCTTGATCATAGCCTCCATGGAACCCGAGTTGACATGTCCAAGTCTTTTGTGCCATAAAGTAAAGGTAGATATCTTGCTCTTGTCGGCCAACATGACAACATTAGTATCCACAAATGCATCCATCTTATAAAGTTTGCCAAGTCTAGTGCCCTTAGCCACTATCTTACCCTTCTTCTTGATGAAACATTCATTTGAATCAAAGTCAACATTGAAACCATTGTCTACCATTTGGCCAACACTTAGTAGATTCTTTGTTATTGTAGGAATGTACAAAACACCTTCTATGTTGATCTTTTTGGAAGATCCTAAGCACAGGGGAATGCTACCAACTCCTTCAATCTTACAAGCTTCATCATTTGCTGTATAGATATACTTTATAGGTCCATCATAAGATAAGAGAGAAGAGAAAAACTCCCTTTTACTAGTCATGTGTGAACTAGCACCCGAGTCAATCCACCAAGGATCTTCTCCTTTAAAGCTTGTTGAAGAAAATATGGACATCATGAGAGAGTCCTCATGTGAACTCTCCTCCTCCTCCTCTTTGCTCATGTTGGCTTGGCTTTGATCTTGCTTTCTCTTGAAGCATTCCGAGGCATAATGCCCCATCTTGTTACAATAGTAGCACTTCACCTTTGATTTGTCCTTCTTGACTTTGGTGGTTGATGGAGATGCCTTTGGGGGTCCTTCTTGATCCTCAAGCTTTGTAGACTTCTTGAATGTTGATCCTTTGCCTTTGGACTTGCCTTTGCCTTTGGTGAAGAGAGCTTGGTCATCTCCACCTTGGATGGAAAGCCTATCCATCCTCTCTTGCATTTGGCTCCTTCTTGATTCCTCGGCCATGAGTGTGCCTTGGAGTTCTTCAAGTATGGGTAGCTTACCCATAATTGCATATCCCTGAACCAAATTGTCAAATTCAAAGCTTAGTCCATTCAATATGAGTTGAACAAGCTCTTCATCCTTGATAGGGTCACCTATAAAGGCTAGCTCTTTGTTCAATTCCTTTACTCTTAGGACAAAAGTATGTGCACTCTCTCCTTTCTTTTGATAGCTTCTATAGATTTGATTCTTCAAAGCTAACATTCTAGTTTGGTTCTTGGATTCATAGACCTTTTGCAAAGTCTCCCAAGCATCTTGAGCTGAAGTGCAATCTCCTACCTCTCTTAAGAGTTCATTTGCAACATTCATTTTTATGCAATGTAGTGCAACATTGCACCTCTTGATGTATTTGGCTTTTTCTTGAGGATGAATAGGTTCACCCTCCTTACCATTTGCAATTTCCATCAGATCTTGCATGATCATGATAGATTCCATTCTAACTTTCCATATGGAATAGTTAGTTTTGTTGAGCCTTTCATTAGTATCCAAAAGATATGCATTTATAGATGCCATCTAGTCTCCTAATCAAGGACTTGACACAAATGAAGGTTACTTCTATTGATTTGATTGAAGGTCTACCTTATCCCACTTCTTAGGGACCTGAAAAGATCAGTAATATACTTCCTATAAAGATCTAAGAATGATCTCTAACAAAATCAAATCATAGAATACTAGAAACAATGCACTTGCTTGATTGAAGTAGACAATACTAGTAGAATTGCCCCTCTTTCTATAAAGAACATTAAAGCTTCCAAATGATCTGATCAAGAGTGAATTTCAGCAACCTAATATACTTCCAAAATCACTTGTAAAAGATCTAAATGGAACTTAATGAGGATGCAACACAATCTACTATCCAATCACAAGCAAAAAATGATCAAAATTGATGAAAAATTGATCTAATTTGGTGCATAAGTCAAGCAATGGACTGAACCTAAATCACTTTAGGAGGTGTCTACTACACCTTAGAACAGCCTTGAAGAGTCCCCAAAACTCTGATCTTCCCTCTCCTTGAATGCTAGAAAGCCTCCTCTATAAAATCACCTCCAAAACTTGCTTAGAAATCAATGCTTGGAGCAAGCAAAACTTGCTATCTTGGTAATGTGAATCGAATTCAACTTTGCCTCTGGTTTTAGACACCTAAACACCTTCAAATGAAGTCACACAACACCAATCTCCAATGTAATTGACTCACTTTGAGTTCTAGAATCAATACTAGATGCTAAGATCCAATCTACACAAGATTTAGATCAAAAATTGTGGTCAAATTGAATGAAAACCAAGAATTTAGCTCATTTCAGCCTTTAGGCTCTGATACCATGTAAAAATTACAGCAAATAAGGATCCTAAAACACTTGAAATGATGAGGGAAACAATAGATTATGATTTCATAAGATTAGCACAAGTTGAACCATCAAAATCCATCAAAAATCTATGCTTGAACCTCACTAAATGGCCCAAATCCTTGAAGAAGGCTTCACACGTGTGAAAGTACGGCCTCCCACAGTCTGAGTACTGTACACCAGACCTACATTCAATTCTATAATCATTAGTAATCACAAGTACTCAAACAATTATGAACATAGAGAGCAATTGCACCATTATGAGAGAAAAAACATGAAATTGCTTGATTGATTTTGGTGAGATATCATCACCTATATATACATGATCCATCACGATTTTGGGCAGGTATGAGTATCCCTAAACCTATCCCTAATGCTAATTTTGGTGGATCTTTCATCCCTACCAAGTTAGGGTTGGAATCTTGGAGATCCCTCAACAATGCAAAAATTACCAAAAATAGCTCCTATTTTTTCTCCCTTGTATCTAAGCATAATTTGGACTCATTCCAAAGGTTCTAACACTTAGGTCTACTTGAGAACATCCTTATGAATGGAATCCTATGCTATTTGGCACGTGTGACAAGCCACATCATGACCATCTAACTATTTACAAGTCATATGACCAAAACTAGTCAAGCTAGAATTGTGAATTTTTAACATTCATCAATATACATCTCTTGTTGTCTTATCTCGTTGTTGTGTCTCTGATTGAGTGAGTGTGTTACAACGAGTAGTGCACATGTATTTACATTGCTACAAGACAGGTATTTTGGCCTTTTGTTTACAGGTCTTTTGGCCTTTCAATGTTGTAACAATAGATATCTAATCGTTTACGACAATTGATATTCAAATAGACGCTTTGTTTCCAAGCTCGAATAAATCTTGTTCGCGAATTATTCGCAACACTTGTCTCTTCGTGACATTTTCATCTTTCGCGAATTGTTCGCGACAGATGACAATTCTTGAGCATGGAGAAGAAATCCAGAATATTTCGCGAACTGTTCGAGATAGTTTTGCGACAGGTGAGCTTGGAAAAACAGTCCAGAAGATTTCATGAATTGTTTGCGACATCTGAGGTTTGAACAAGAAACAGAATATTTCGCGACAAGATTCTGTTCGCGAATCTTTCGAGCTTCAACAAGAAAGCCACGAGCTTCTACAAGAAACAGTTTCACGAATCTTTCGAGTTGACTGCAAGACAAATTTCGCGAATCCTTCGCGAATCATCATGAATAACCATTAATAACAATCCAAAAAAGAAAAAATTTACAAAAAAATTTACTTGGTAGCCAAAGTGCAAGTATTCTAGCTGCTCAAGCTAGGGCATTATTCAGATCTCTCATCTTCTTGCATCACAACTTTTTGCACCTCAACTATTGCATCATAACTACTCGCATCCCATTTTCTCTCATCAGACCTTCTCACATTTGCTTGACTTGCATCGAAACGTTTCACCCTTCTACACTTGCCATATTATGCACTATAGAGCATATATTCATTGAATATTGCACCACTCTATGAGTTGAGCATTGGACTTTCTACCAAAACTCCCTTCTAGCCTAAGAAGTAAAATATCGAGAGTGACTAGCAGACTAACCTCCAAGGCTACCAATCCACAACTTCTCAACATGATGTGAGACAAACCAACTCCCAACAAGGACAAATTAAGCAAGGCCACAACCAAGGCCAAGAAGAACATGAAGAGCAATGTGGACATCTCTATACTACTTGCCAGTGACACTCTCAAAATTAGAGAGCCTACGGGTATCAAAAAGCTCGTCTTGGGACACCATTAGCTCTATACTACTTGTCACTTTACTCTCAAAATTACAGAGCCTACGAGTATAAATAAGGAGGTCTTGCAAAGCCATTAGCTATTTCATCATAGCAGACTAAAATGAATACTCCAAAAGCATCTTCGTAGATGATGATGAAATTCACAACTCATTCTAGATTCTAATGGGTAAATTTATCCTCAAATATCCTTACAAAAATATCAAGGGGCACATGCCCAACCCATGTGCTTATTGGCATTGCCTAGGGCATGTGGACTGGTCGCCATCGAATGGTTCAAAACTAAGTGTACAGGGCAGCATGGGCCACGAAGGCATGGAGACTTCCTGGCTATGCGGGCATCGTGGTCCTTGCCAACAAGGTCAGCGTAGGGCAGGCTTCCTGGGTAGGTGGGCAGGGGGTTGGGCCGCATGGACAAGTGTCCTGGTTAGAGGTGGCGTTGGGTCTCCGGCAAGTGGTCCTGGGTTGCACGCACACACACACACACACACCCACACAAACAAGTGATGTGTATTCTCAACTATATATTATGTACATGTAAGAGTGCATTGATATATAAACACCCAACTTGGAAAGAACTTTCTTCCTAATGAGTAGTCTTTTGATCCAAAGTGTCTCCTTGCATGTTGTAGTAAGCGCTTTGTATTCAGCTTCAATGGATGATAAAGAGACGGTATCTTACTTCTTTGATAGCCATGAAATTGCTCCATCTCCCATGAAAAAAGCATAACCATTTGTAGACTTTCTATCCATAGTATCACCTATGAATCTGAATGACCTTTAAGGTTGATATTAGAACCCTTGTATTCTATGCCATAGTCCTTGGTGCCTGAGATATACCTTAAAACTCTTTTTGCCATGCTCCAACAGTTTTTAACACTAGGACTTTGCATGTAACGACTTAGCTTTTCAACATTGAAACTAATATTTGGTCTTATAATGGTTAACCAGATTAGACGAGTGTAGTGTCCTTAAAGAATGTTTCACTACCTCCTAAATTTACAGCTTAAATCCATAGGTGTGGCTATGGATTTACAACACTCCACATTGAATTTATTAAGAATAGAGTGTGCAAAACGAAAAAGCATTTGAGATATATTCACCTCCATTGTCGCTCCTTAGTGTGTAGATTTTTTATTGGATTGATCTTCCACAAGGGCTTTGAATTGCTTGAAAGTCTCCAAAACTTGGTTTTTACTTTTAAGGAGATATACCCAAGTGTATCTAATAAAGTCATCGATAAATGTGACAAACATCTTGTGTCCTACTAGAGGAGATATATCCAGGTGTATCTAGTCATCGATAAATGTGACAAACATTTTGTGTCCTCCTTTCAACCTCGATCACCAATTAGTATTGGCATGAAAAACCTACGAGTGCAAGCTGTAGCCGATTTCCTTGTGGATATGCAAGAAATGTTACAGTTGGCTAAAGATAGCATAAGAAGTGCCCAAGGCAGGGCAAGGCACTATGCCGATCTATCTCGAAAGCACAAGGTCCTGATGCCACAATAGAAGCACTTGAGCTTTGATCTATCTTTCTTTTTGCCATTTGAAAAAGCCTCCCCTTGATCTTGCCCTTTAGACCACTTGCTTTTGCTTTTGCCCTTGAATTTCCCTTGATGAACATAGCCTCTTCTCCAACTTGAGATGTTGATGAAGATCCACCTCTTGCTTGCCATTCAAAGAACTTTGCCAAGTTTGATCAATCTTCAAGAGATCTTGATCAATGAAGAATATGCAAACTAGACCTTCCAACTAATGTTGGAATTCATCCTATTTTCCATGTTGGTAAGTTGAAGCCCTCGTTGGGGGTTGGGGAGACCCTGGTCCCTGTGGAAGATCTAGTGGAACTTCTTCGTGATGAGTCCGTGAGTGGACCACCTGAACCTGAGGCGAGTGTTAATAGCCGGTAGAGGACTCTACGAAGTAGAGTGCTTCGAGAATTTTTAGTTAGGTGGAGGGGCAAATTAGAAGAGGAGGATACCTGGGAAAAGGAGACTGATCTCCAGAAGAATTTTCCAAATTTTTTCCTACAAGGAAAAATTTAAGTTTAGGGGGAAGGAATGCTACATACCTATGTAACTAGCAGTATTTCAGACACCTATTGGTCCATTTAGTGTTGGGGGCTAAATGGCAAGTTACCCTTGGATAAGGGTTACCCTTAGCATTAAGGGTATGTGCCTTTGGATAAGGGTAGGCAATTGACTATACCTTGGTCGGAGGTATGGAGTCACGTGACCCTTGGATAAGGGATACCCTTAGGATTAAGGGTAGTTGTCTTAGATTAAGGTACTAGTGTCTCTGGTTAAGGATAGGTAGGTGTCTATGCCTTGGATAGAGGTGTGGAACCTAGAGAGGTGTTAGAAAGTTATTAGATGACTATTTTTTCTAAACCTTGGGCCTCAACCTTGAACCATATTACTTTAATGGTCTAGGACCAAAGTATACATGCACAACTTGGGCAATGGGACCTAGTAGGAGGGCGCCCTTCTAAAGTGTCCATTGAGTTTCCAACAAACATTCAAAGAGTCATAGGTTTTGGAAGGAGTCTCTTGACCTTCCATAAGCCTATGGAGGTTCTTGGAGATTCTTTAACTCCTCTAGGCTTCTCTCTCTCTCATTGGATGGGCATGGAACTCCATAGTGCACTGGAGGGGACCATGGGCCATCTATATGAGGGTAGTAGGGCGCCCATTGGGAGGAGGAGAGATCTCTCTTGTTTGCTTTGCTTATGCTCCAGTGTTGCTACTAGTGTGTAGAGTGCTTTCTTGTGGTAGTATGCTTAGGGTTTGGATCTTGCTTACGGTATGGGACATAAGTAGGGTTTGGATCTTGAGTATGCTATGGAGTATTGTGGTATGTTTGTGATTTGTTTGTGGTTAGCAAGGGGGTGCTAGATAGGTCTTGCTTGCAGATTGGATCTAGCTATGGTTGGGTGTTGAATACTTGAGGCCAGTTTGTTATCTATCTTTGTGTTTAAAGAGTAGGGATTCAGGTGGAGGAGAGATCCTTGGAGGCTTGCAGATCCTTACTTGCAGGTGGAGGCATCTTAGCTTGGAGTTGGGGAACATCTTGAAGCTTGCAGGTTGCTTGGAGGACATTTGGAGGCTCTACCTTGGATTTGGAGGACTTCTTCACCTCTACTTGTAAAATAGCTAATGTTCTTACAAAACCCTTAAGTAAGGACAAGTTTGAAATGTTGAGAAATAGACTTTATGTTTGTATCATGGAAAGTAAACTTAAGCTTTAGCGAGAGTATTGGAATTATTTGCGACAACATCATAAATAAGTCAGTACAGTGTTTTTTAGACAATGTACACATGTGTCTGTGTTGGGTCCAGTATGGCCATGCACTTGTTGCATAAAGACACATGTTTTAGAACTTGGTCTCGCTAGCGATAGCCTTGCCATGCAGGACTGCCCTTTAGAAGAATGTACTAAATATATATTCTAGTTGAAAGTAGATAAATGCAACATTGTTTCATCCGTTGTTTTGAGTGTACTTTTTTGTGCTTATTTGTGTGTGTGATTCAATATTTTGCTATTTCTCTAATGATCTGAACAAACGGGTGAGTAGAGAATCACATAGTAGTGTTTACTATCATTGATGGCACAAGGGACCTATCCCACCTACTAGATAGCAAGATTAAGTCAATGCTAGCTTGTGCTAACTAAGAGCAGTGATGTCCCATTTGTAGTTAGCAAGCGCACCTTAGCAAATGGATTTTGTTGTGCTAAATTGTGCTAGTGTACTTTTGGCTAACTTGTGCTAGTGTACTTTTGGCTTCTTCTTAGCTTAGACAAAAACATGCACTTAACCTAACTGGAATCAAATTTCAACAGTCAAATGGTTTGAGATGGTAATCCACTCTCTTTCCTATTCATGCATGCTTGGCCTTTCACAAAGCTTTCCCATGGGGCCACTCCTATGAATTGATGATGTGGAAGGTTTTCTTGTTGAGTATTCTTGCTTGTAGTATTGCCCATTCTACAACCATTTTTATGTTGCATTTTTTGCAAGAAGCCTCAAGACTTATAGTGATTTGCACGCAACCAACACACGACTACATTTGTGCTTCTTCCATTGTTATGTTTTTCAGCCTCCTTTCAAAGCAATGTTTTTGCAAACTTTTTCATTGTTTCAACAAGAAATAGATTCCATTCTTTGTACTATTTTGTAGGTAGGCAACTCCTCCATCATTGTGGTTTAGCATACATCATTCGCCGTTGTTGCGTTATTGCGAGCACCCTCCTCCACTACTCTTTGCCTGCCCCCATAACATGTCACAAAATTCTAGTTGTGTGCTTGTTGCCAACAAGAAAGGTGGTTGTTATACTTGCAATCATATCTGAATTCCACACGAACTATTTTTTTTTGTTCGCGATGGTTTTCGCTTCGCTTCGCGATCACTTGGCTATAAGCGTAAATCAATTTCAGAGCTCACTTAAGTTTCGTTTCATTTTGTCTCATTACAGAGCCCGATTGATCTTTTCGTAAATTCTTCTCTTTCGTCTAATTTCGTTTTGTTTTGTTGCAGAGCTTGACTGGAGCGCGAATTCTTCTCGAGCAGAAATTATTTGTGATCAAAACAATTTCACGAAATTGTTCGCGAATCATTCGAGAGATTTCTATCAGTTTGTTACCAGAATTTTACTGGAATTTTTGAATTTTCACAATTGACACATCTAGATTTTCCATCATTATATGCTCTCTCAATATACTCATGGCTTGGTACCATCCTATTAATGATTTTAGGGGTGACTCGTTTTTCGATGAATCCTGAGACAATGAGTTCTTCCACACAATCCTCTACTAATCCGCAGTTTGCCAATCTATTTGGATTGGTGACAACCCACCGAATGCAATATTTGGTTGAGGAAAATGCCCCATGAGAGTGGTTTGTTTCATGGATGTAGTTATCCAACGACAAGCTCCATCCCATGCATCCTTGTTCTTAATTTCTTGCAGTAGATTGTGTACATAAATGAAGAAGGGCTTGATGTCAACAAATTGGGAAAGATGTTTGACATTGTTCGAATTGCCATAAGGCACTGCCCCATGATGAGAAACAATAGTCCTTGTCCGTGTCGGCTCAACATGATGTTGGGATACAAAAATGTGAGGAAGGAATGAATAGGGGATACGTGAGAGAATTTGGAAGAGGAGGAGGAGGCAAAAATGGAGCAGCAATGTGGAAGAGCATGGGATATAAGTAAATGGGCAACATGGATGAGAGGCAGATGAAGAGCATATGGTTTGGAACAACTTGAAGGAGGAAGCAGGTGGGGCAATGTGGAGGAGAAAATAGAAGAAGAAGCTTGGGCACAAGACTATTATAGAAGTCTTGAAGTTTACCTTTGTCACATGCGTCGTCCAATGTTGCATATCATTCATGTAGTCCACTCCAGTAGCAAATTATGATGCGTGTGACCTAGGGCATGTAGTTGTTGGGAACCAAACTATAGCTGATATAAGTGTTGGGGCAGCCAGCATCTATTTTATATATTAAAAATATTTTAGAGAGAGATTGTATTCATGCCTATAGCCTACCAATCACGCCTACTGTCCCGCCTACCACGCCTACTTCTCCCCTCTCATGGCAACAGCCTACCATTCACACCTAATGTCATGCCTAGGTCCCACTAGATCATTGGCCCCCACTAGATCGGACGTCATCGCCCTCAACGACATACTGAAGTTCCAAATCATCGGCCGTCACCTACATTGGCCACCATTGCCCATCAACGACGGGCACTCTTTACTAGTTAGAATTAAAATAATAGTGTTCCCGGGCCGCTCACGCTGTGACGAGCAGCATGAGTGCTGCTCGGGACCCTTTTTTTTTGAAATTTTTTTTCATGTTTTTTTTGGGCAGCGGTCGCGTTGCCCCGCGGGCAGCCTGACCCTGCCCAAAAAAAAAAAACTCCCCATTTTTCAAATTTTTAACCCTCCCCTTTGCCCACCGGCCCAAAACCCTACCCTGCCTGCGCAAAGGCTTGCGGGCTCACATCGCTAGTCACAATTAACAAACTTGTGTCTATTAATGCTAACATAAGTTGTTTTTTGACAACCATGCCAAGTGGCATAAATCGAGTGGTCGAGCACATTAGGCCTATAAAATAGCATGTCAAGGCCACGTGGCTTTAAACTAACGGGGCGTATAAAAACGCCTTCCGCGTCCCCTCTTCTTCATTAGCAAGCTTCCCGTCTTAGCGAAAGGAGGAGGAGGAGGAAGAGAAAGGAGGAGGCGGAGAGGAGGAGAAAGAGAAAGCCATATTTTATATAACAAAAAATCAATACAAAGCAGCAGCGAAGATCAGCGAGCTCGTCTCAGCAGTTAGCAAACGCGTAAAGGAGGCTGCAGCTGCATCCGCAGTTCACGATCCAAAGCAAAATTCTATCATAATGTAGTCAAATGGATACAATTTTTCCTTTTGTTTCATTCTCGCTTGGGTTAAAAAACTTTGCTTCTTTGTTGCTACCATTGTTTCAAAGCTCTTAGCTCTCTTGGCATATCTTTCAGTATTGAGAATCACTAGCCCTTGAAATATTATCCCCTGGTGGAGATGGCTTCGACCTCAGCTTATCCCCCTCCACCCCCCTACTACAAGCTCTACAAAGACTTCTTGGAAAATCCAGATTCTGCTCCGGCTCCACCACCCGTCATCGAGGGTATGTACACAATGTTCGGAAGCACATATACGGTAAGTTTTTCTTTGGCAATGGCCTCACTCCCTACATTTCTTTCTTTATTTTACCAAGCAAGCTACGCTTAAACCTAACCCTGAGTTTTCCATGGAAACATTCTCGCGTCAACTATCAGATAAACTTCCACCATAGCTTGTCAAAGTGTGATAATTATACTCTTCTGGCATCCTTCTTGTTACCTATGTAAATCAATTATTTTACTAAGTAAGCAATGACCATGAGAAGTTTTTCAGGATTCTCTTCATTTAATCTGCAAGGATAGGGATATTCCAATAGTAGTGATAGATTGTGGTCTTTGCTTTTACAGACAGATGATTTGCTTCCCAGTCTAGAGGATCAGGGTTTACGTCAGCTCTATCCAAAAGGCCCCAACATTGGTAGGTTACTTGCCTGTGAATTCCATGCTATTCTAGATTTTATATAAGGCACTCATAGTCTTCATGAGTTCCATAGTCGTCCAACGTTTGAATGAATGAGTTCTAACATCAATCGCCTTTATGATAGACAATTGAAGGAGCTAGTCTCTGATCACTAGCCTTATTAATGGATCCTTGACACGAAGGAAATTTTCAAGGACAATGTTCACAAGGCCTAGACAATCCTTGAGCACTATATTTGTGGAAATTGGCTGCAATGAGTAAACTTGATGTAAGGATACTCCAACATAAGCAACACTCTTGCCTGATTGCAGCAGCACAATTAGTTCCATTATCCATCTTCACTTGCACAATTTTTTTCCAAGACAACCTCTTGAGTAACCTATCCTGATTGGTTGTGAATGTAATCACCCTCTTTTACATTGCCACTTGTATCAATAGATCTGATGAATACTTTATCAACAACAAAAGTTGCCAAAAGGTTAATAATTGCTCCGTTTTTGCTGTCTGACCAACAATTGCAAAATAGAGCAATCATACTTGGGTTTGATGGATGTATCCTGAGCATGCAAGTTCCTAGCCCTTAAAATCTGTTGTGATGGCAAGGCGAACGTTGGACGACACCTCACTTGCTTCAAAATGTCAACAATGCTAAATGGAAGTGCCTTTTCGAAGACAAGCTGCTTAAACGCGACTTGTGCGTCTTCATTGTGTTGTTTCTCCCACATTGCCCTTGCCCTTGCTCTTTCTTCACCCGCATAGATTTTACTTGTTTAAGTGAAGGCAATGTCTTCATCCTCCTCTAGTTCCTCGCTTTGAGATGCTATCTTCAAAATACCCTAAGGTATGTAAAACTAATGAGTATATTTCAAGAGTGTATGGAGCAACATGAGTGTAAACATCTGCTAAAAGATGAGAGAGATGAGTTTGGATAATAGTGGGCTAGCCTATTTGAGGCTTAAGTTTCAACTTTGGAGTTGTCTACACTTTTTTCCTCTTAGCCATGTGTCATGGTCCACGAAAATCCAAAAAACGTCCCCTAAGGCGAATACATTATAATGCTAATTGTCGATTCGAGCTGAGTCAAAATAGTTGGAGGTTGACAAAGGCTTGAATGTTCGATCCGATAGTTGTTCGAATCAAACGTGGTATAAAGTTTGAAATTGGTAAATTGTAGGCTATGTGTTAACTTTTTGAACAAGGCTTTGCCAACCTTTCTTCTCATATTCCTTGAGAAGATTGGAACGATGAAAATTATCATGCTACATCTTTGTGGTGATATTAGATTACTTCTTGTCAAATGTGTCAACATGATTCATGAAAGTTATGTAGGTGAGAAATTTCAAAATAGCATTTTTGAAATTTTCATAAAGTGATTTTATGTTTTGTGTTTTGGCTCCATTGTAGAGGTTAAAAAGTGTATTTGCTCTATCTATTACACTTATGATGATAGTTGTCCTTTATTATTCAACATTATTGATATTGTTTTGGAATGCGTTTGGTCTATTGTGTATGCAGACTACAAAAAAGAACTAAAAGCGTTAAATAGAGAGTTGCTGCTTCAAGTTTTGGAACTAATAGATGTGCTTGTGGAAAGACCGTCTCAATATGCTCGTAGAGTGGAAGATGTGGCCCTTATTTTCCGTAATCTGCATCACTTATTGAACTCCTTGCGGCCACATCAGGTATTCTTTTGCCATGCCCACATGTTTTGTATAAATTTTCAAATCTTTATATATATGCACATTCCTATGCGCATAGAAAGAATATAATAGTCATGCTAATGTCCATTGGACTATGGGATGACTTAACAAATAAAGCAAAATTGTGACTATTACATTGTATTCAAAATAAAAGACACATTTTTCTACTGAACAACAAAAAAAGGATATCATAAAAGTGAGGTCTACTCTCTCAAGTAGCTCTACAGTGTCTATGAGCACGAGTGTCAACATTGGACCCAAGAAATCAGTTGCTCTGCCCCCTTGATGGCTCTATTTTAGGACTTTGTTGGCTCTTCATGTGCATAGGTCAGTTCTCTTGGTTTCCAATGGTATAATCCTCGTTTAAGGCCTCAAGAGGACCCTCAAGGATTTGATTGCTATTTTCTTTCTCATGGTTTTCTAGCACTAAGGGAACTAGCCCAGGGTCTGTCAAGATCAAGACCATGAAATTACGTACCGCTACCTTCTTTTGTGATGTTCAAACTCAAGGTCTCAACTGTTCTATGCCTTTTGGGACTGCTTAACCCTTTTTTGGGTTGTCAAGTCTTGGCTCATCAAGATGGAAACCAAGATTTTGGCTGTCTGTGCTTGATCTTGACCCATATTGTGGCCCTTTGGAGGTTCTTTGAGGCAAGGAACTAAGGTTCTTCTCCATGAGGTTGGTTTCAAGATTTCATTTCCTAGACAATTTGGGGATAGGCCAAGATGGTTCAAGGTCTGACTCAAAGGTTTGATTGTTGTAGTCTATGTTCATGCATGCTATATCAAGATGTTGGAACTTTAGCTTGCACACTAAGGCTCTTATCATGCTTGGGCCATTTAGTTTTCGAGTATCATGATAAGATAAAGATGTGGGTTGCCCCTGTCGTCGTGTGGCCCAAAATTTGGGTAATTGCTGGTTTTAAAGGGTTCTATGGGGCTTAACTGCATGTTGGCTACTTTCACGACCTGCTTGGGTTCTCGGGATCTAGGTGCTCAAGATGCCGGTCAAGAGATCAGTTGCTGTGGCAAATCTTGTGTTAGATTAAGCAACGGTTCCATGACTATTTCCTGTTTTAGCAGTGTTTTTTTTGAGTTTTTCAGTTTATGTGATAGTATGCATGAGTGCCAATTTGACGGCACGTACTGAGTAGAGTTGGGACACACGTCTTGTAACGGGGACCGTATTACCATGCAGCGGTGTTGTATATATGTACTTTTCAGTTCTTTTCTGAATATAGTTCATACAACATTCTCTTGGGTTGTGGAGTGATCTCTCTTTCAGCTTCTGTGTGTGTCTGATGAATTGCTTGCTAGACAGCTAACTATACTGCCAATAAGATTCTTGACATGGTATCAGGGCCTAGGAGTGGAGCAGTTTGATGTTAGCTTGGAGCCGTACTCTTGGAGAGTTTGAAGAACCGTTATTTGGTTGATTGACTAGGCAAGCAATTCAGAGGAATAGTAAAGCGTAAAGCTTTACTTCTTCTCCTATTAGAGAATTAGTGTGTGTATGGGCATAGCTTTGGAAAGTCTGATATATCGGTCCTTCCAAGCAAAATACGGGTATCTTGAAGGAAACGGTTTGTTTGTGAGTGTTCCTGCCTCGATTCTCATGCCGTAGAACCTGCAGGTAATCAACACCAGGGCGACCTACTAGGAGGTGAAATTAGCCATTAAAAATCTCAGACAACGTGCGAATAGCTCAGGCAAGCTAGGAATTTAGGAAACTTGTTTTAGAGCTACACTAGCCCGTTTTGAATGCCACAAAAATTCTCAGAATCATGTTGAAGCAGGGTGACCAGGCCCGTGAAGCTAGCAAGCTAGCCGTGGAGAGATTCGCAAGAGATTCACTTTCTCCAAGCATTATATGCTGTTTTTGAAGGAAGATGGCGAAAGAGGGAGGCGCGGCCTCCTTGTGCGCTCACCAGAGAGGATGAAATAGTGCGCGGAAAGCCTCAGTGGCAGTGATTCAGCGCCCGGATTCAATTTTCACACTTTAGGTGAAGGGGCCCGAAGGGCAGAGGGCCCTTGAACTTCTTGAAAAATTTTCAAGGTGAAAGGGACCTTGAAATTCAATTTCAGTTGAAAGGTGGGTTTTCTTCAAGGTGAAGAAACAATGTGTTTTCTTTGAAGGTCCATAACTTTTGGCCTATTACTCCGTTAAGGCCGTCCAAAAGCAAAAATACTCCAAATTAAGGGTAGAAAAGGATTGCAAGTACAACTTCTCCTGGACAGAGTGATCGTCGTATCCCGGGAAGAAAGTGCATCAAGGGGCAAACCATACCATTACAGGGGCAAGGTAGCTGCCGGTCCCGCATTGGAATGATTTTTCAAAATTTTATCGATTTTGGGGTGTTGGGCCAAATCAAGCGGTGGGAGGGCCTGAAACTTTTTTGTTCAAAGTTGACTTTTAAGACTTCTAATTGCTTTATAAGCTTTTCATTGGGCCTCATTAAGCTGCTATAGGAGCAACTTTTGGCAAAATGGTAGGATTAGGGGAATCCGTGCTTGGAGAAGCTAGCAAATTGGATGGGGTATCCAAATATAGCATTTGGAAATTGAAACTGAAAAGTATTTTCATGGAAAGGAGTGGAGCAACGCCCAACTACAACTCCAGCTGATATTCGTGCATATGACAAAAGGGCGCAAAAGGCCTTATCATTGATAAATTTGTCGGTCAAGGACCACGTCATTGCCCGCATTAGTGAATCTGTGACAACAAGAGGTGCTTAAGAGGCACTTAGGACACAACGTTCGAGAATCTTCATGGTATCTTATTACAAGAATAATAGAGGCGAGAAGTGGTGAAATCTCGACAACCCTCATCGGAAGAGCAAGCAATGTTAGCCAAAGGCAAGCACAAGTATAAGAAGCAACCCAAGAAATCAAGTGCAGAAGATGATGATCAACTCTTTTGTGAATATAGTTCATCAGCATTCTCTTGGGTTGTGGAGTGATCTCTCTTTCAGCTTATCCTTTTTGTTCTAATGAATTGCTTGCTAGACAACTAACTATACTGCCAGTAAGATCCTTGACATCTTGACCCACAATTCGGGCCATAAGGGCTGTTTTCAAAGCTAGTGGGTTTTTTTGGGCTTTACATTCATGGATTAGAGGTTTGAGACCGACGTTTTTTAGAAGCCCAACATCGGTGGCTTCAGGTTTTTGCTCATGCATTTCAAAGACGATGGGGATTATCTTGATTCAACATCTTGGGTTTTACAGTCCTACCCTTAAGAATTTAGGATTGTGTAGGTCTTGGTCTCTCAAGAATAATTTGGAGCTTTTGAAGGTTGTAACATCTTCCATGGAGTCTTCAACTGCCAAGCTCTTGGTTTTGGCCCTGCCCATTTTCTTGGTTGTATTGTGAGTTAGTTGGGAAAATCTTGACTCAAGATGCCAGCCTAATGGTAGCCCAAAGATGAGTTTGTGGGACTTACACATTACCGCTTGTCAGATGGTTTTTGCCAGCTTTGGAGGGCTCTGAGAAGGAGGATCTTGACCCAAGGAGTTGGGCTCTTACCCCTAGAATTGCATACATTTGTGTCCTTTGTGGTGCTCAAAGAGCTATAAGACAAGCATTTCTTAGGTGCCTACATGTAGTTGCTCAAACCATCGCGGCCATATCAAAGATCTAGGATGCAAGTATGACTCTCATTTGCAACATCATTCATAGAAACTACTAGGTGGACTCGCTCAAGCCATCGTGGCCATATCGAAGATCTAGGATGATTTCCAATTACGACTCTCATTTGCAACATCATTCATAGAAACTACATCTTTTCATTGAGATTAGTCATTTCAAAAGGTGCTTTGCTACATTTGTCCCCTCTTGGAAGAAACGAGCACGCATTGTTAGTAATAGTAGCTATTACAACGATTAAAGTTGGATCATGTATTCAAATTGGGACGTACTAATCGCTACAGATGCATTTGACGAGAAAGATAAAATTGGTGTAAGCATGTTTTTTTTTTTTTTACAGAAGTGTTATTTCAAATATTTCACGTCTTTTGGTGATGCATATTAAGGCAGCATGTCTGATCCTCTCTCAAGTAGTAGGATATGAGTGCGAGCTGATCTCTAAGCTCCTCATGGACTTGCAAAATTTTGGCATTGGTGTGCAAAATACATGATTTCACCAAGCGACATTACCAGTTATTGGTGAGCATAATTCAATCATCATAGGATGATTCCCATGAAATCCCTACATAATCATGAGAAGGTTGCATGATATTTTGAGCAGGAAGTTGATGCAGTGTGGTTATATGATTATGTTTTCCATTTGTTGCTTGTATTCTTTGGTGGTAATCATTTTCTACCCTTTCAGAATACTATTCTTGAAAGGGTGGCTTTGCTTCCTAGACCTTGTAGACCTATTGATCACATGGGAAGTTTTCGCTACATTTTTACTTTTGTTGCGGCGCTAAAAGGGTATTGTGGCATTTTTTTACATTGTGAATTTTCTTTTTAGCCACTATATTGTGTGCTTGGTAGAGAGAGAGAGAGAGAGAGAGAGAGAGAGAGAGAGAGAGAGAGAGAGAGAGAGAGAGAGAGAGAGAGAGAGAGAGAGAGAGAGAGAGCTTATCTTTATTGGTATGTGGCAAAGGCTAGGGCAACACTCATTCATATATTGGAGATGCAGATACAACGTCGAAAACAAGCTGTTGAAGACATTCGTCGGTAAGTTTGTTGTATCATTCAAATAGTTGCTATTTTTCGAGATACTCAATAAGCCTGTAGTTTCTAGAAATTTATGCATCTCAAGCGCTAGTATTTGTATGTTATAAACTGTGTGCATCTTGAGAATGGTAGCATTGCTCTAACAGATGTAGATGCTAGAACTTGTTTACACTTCTTTGATAACTTTTTCCCATTGATTTAGAATAAATAGTGTCAAGGATTATGTGTTAGCAGACAACGTCAACTACATAACAATTTTCCAACAAAAAAAGTTAGAATAATCAGCTCTTAACTCCTTTGCAGCACCCGTTGAGAAAGAAATCTAGCTTTTCAAGATCTCCTCCAAAGGACTTAGGTCAAATCATCAAATGAATTCCATGCTTAAATATCTCTGAACTGGGTATTGAGTTAGTCACTAGTTGGAAAAGGTGTGCCCTTATTGTGACTTAGATGCTTAAGTGTTGATAGGCCTCAAAAGTGGAAGGAAAAGAGGTATCTAAATCGTCGAAAATATTTAACAGAACATAAAAAAAAAAAACAGATTCAGGTTAGTTCGTTGTCTTCCAGTAAATAGTAGCTAAAGATTCTTGAAAGTATTCGAAACATCAATAGGGTGCATATGGTGTCATTTTTAGCTTCTTTATATGATAGGCTATCTCATGGTAACTACATATAAGTGAAGGGAAGGGCAAGGGAAAAAGTAGAAAGGGGAAGGCTCCTCCAGCCACTAGAGATACCCAGTGGTAGATGGGAGAGTATCAGCATGGATTTTATAGTGGGGTTACCAAGAACGAGTAAAGGCCATGACTCGATCTATATGTAGCTCAAATGATTTCTTAAAAATAGGAAAATGGGGGATTTGTACCGACCAAGAAAACTGTTACAGCTCCAGAAGTTGCCAGGCTTTTTATAGAAAACATTTATAAGCTATATGGCCTTCCCGCCAATATAATCAGTGATCAAGATCCAAAGTTTACAGGTAACTTTTGGAGGGCGCTGTTTAACAAGATAGAGACTAAGTTGTCTATGAGCTCCACTGATCATCCCGAAACGGATGGTCAGACGGAAAGGGTCAATCAAGTTCTAGAAGATATGCTACGAGCATATGTTAGTAAGAAGCAAACCAAATATAGCTTCAACATGGCAAGGATTAGAATAAGCGGGAGTAAGTTATCAGGAAGGTAAAGGAAAAGCACAAAAATGAGAAGACACAAGCTGTGCCACATAAGGTGTATAAGACAAATTCACGTCAAGCAAAAGCAATTCAACGTTACTGACATTGAATAGTACATCACGCTGTGATTACAGTTGAAGAGTTTGTTGCCATGTTAGTGTCACCACCCAACAAGTTGCACATGTAAAGAAAGAGTCGTGTCTTATTAGATCTCGTCAATATGAGCTCAACATCTTGTTCGCCTATGCCTTCTCTTGGTGCATGCAATTAGTCACCAATTGATGCCCCTTGCTGGTATTTGACAAATCAACATGATGTGAGAGGTATACAAATCTTTCAACGACTATGTTTCTTCGTGTACTAGAACAAAGACATGATGACATGTTGGTTCGTCAACTCCTACTTTCTCTATCCAACATATTCAATTGGACACTAGGCGCACGATATTTGCAAAGTTGCCATTATGGCTATTGATTTAGCAATTTATCGATAGAAGTGTATTCACATAATTGTACATGTTACATTCATCTTTTTCATTTTATGTCAACCACTGAGTACTAAGGGACACTGATGAAGATCAGAGCACAAAACAATGCATTCAAGACGTTAGAGAGACAGGGAGACAAAACATATAATGCTTGTATCAAAGGAATTTCACAATACTACAATACGACAGAGGAGAGAGATGTTGTTACACAAGTATCTGTCTCTCCTCACATCTAGTCCATCTGTCACAAATCCTTTGCAACATAAGAGGACCGAACTTCACCAATCAGGCCATATGAGGCACAATGGTTTAATCTATTAAGTGCATGTGTGGTCCAACCCATTTGGCCATTAGGGCCTTCTTTCGACTCAAAAGGGTTCTTTTTTACCTATACAAGTTTGACATAATCAAGATCAATCAATTCATTTACAGTCCTATGCGGTAATTCGTAGTGGATCTAATATTAGTTACATCTTAGCCAATCGGATTCCATTTAAGCCTAGTATGATAATTTAAGGAGAAATGAGATCAATGCCTCTCTCGAGGCCCAAAGTCAAATTTTGAATATGTCAAAGTCTACATTACTTGAAGCCTTCAAAGGCCTTGTTTTCAATTAGATTTATGAAAAAATAGTGGGTGAGTTGAATTTTTGGGGATTTAATTTAGACCATTCGATGTGCCATGTCACTTGGAACATTCCATCTTAGTTGTCAAGCCTTTATCTGTATACTTGCTGTGAAAAAAAACTCAATCGGTCATTGTTAGAGAGCCCGTCGCACATTCAAACCGCGATTATCGCTACTGCAACTATGCTTGGAAGTAAATGCATTTGCTATGTTATCTGATTCCTCTCAACCAACATTAGCTGTATCAACTTGTTTCTGATTCTTCTTCTTTGCCTTTAACTTTCTGCAATCTTTTATGATGTTATAGTAATAGCAAATTATGTTTGTCTTTGAAGAAGAAGCCTTATTACTTGAATCACTTGATTGTTGGTTCTTTTGAGTTGTCTTGACTTGTGGAAATCGAAACATAATTCTTTTTGACTTGTTGTCCATTTATTTGTCCTTTTCTAAGAACAAAGCAATCGACCTATTAGAGTTAGAGGAATCTATTCCAATTTCCTCTTGCAATATCATGGATATGACTCTTGTTAAAGTCAGCTTTGGTTGTGTAGCAATGATTATAGTTGAATGTTCGTAACTTTTTGGCCGACAAAGTCATAACAACATTTGAGTCATCCACTGGTGAGCCAGCAAAAGCCATTTGCTCTAATAATGACTTAAAAATTTATTTGGCAAGCACAACTGTTGTATTAGACTCATCCATGTTGAAAGAAAAGAATTTTTATCTTAGCAACTGTTAGAAATAATAAATGATACTATTAGTTTCCCATAGGTTACTTTGACCCAAAAGGTCGAGACTTGTGTAACCATGGGTTAGGTTTATTATTTAGACCATGTTAAGTCAGTTTTAGTTAAGTTGGACCCAATTTTGGTCTAGTAGTAACTCGTGGGTCCAAGTAAAGTCTAATTATGTTAGAGGACCCTATCTTGACTTTTAGGGGTGCCCTATAATTAGTAGTGGGTTTGGAAGGTTCTAGAACTTAGAATTTGGAAGAGTCTAGGCCCTTGGAAGGCCTATTTATATGTATTCATTATTCATTTGTAATTCATTCCCTTTCAAGCATTGCTACTACTTTCTCTCTCCTTGAGGGCGCCTAACCCTCTCCCTCTCCCTCTTCTTCTTCTTCTTCTTCTTCTTGTATATGGAGATTGAATGTTAGAAGGATCTTGGCACTTTGATTTCCTACATGGTATCAGAGCCATGAATCTTTTATGCTTGATTTAGGGCGCCCTACCAAAAGAGATCGTCTTCACTTAGGGATCACAAAAATTCAGCACCTTTGCTGATTTTTGGAGTGAAGATTCGTTCAATTTTGACTCTTTTCCGTTTTGCAGGAGGGTGTCACACATCAAAGAAGATAATAGGATTTTGGGCGCCCAAAAATCAGGTTGTTGTTTGCTGATTTTTCAGGTTGCAGAAAGGCTCCATTAATTATCTTCTTCGGGGCTGCTTCTAGGTCGCCCACATCTGTGTAGGTTTATACTACTTCTGTTGGTCCGCTGCTGCCCAATTTTTCAGATTTGCTCCTTTGCAGGAGGGTGCCCATCTACAAGCAATTTTTATCTTCTAATTTGGCTGAAAAATCAGCACCCTTGCTGATTTTACAAAGTGAAGATCCGCTTCTTTTTGCTTGTTTCCAGGTGTGGAAGAAGGGGCTAATTTTTTGTGATGATCCGATCACATTCCGAGGCTGAAAATTGGACAGCATATTACCATTTGTAGGGTGTTTGCAACAGCCCTATCTGTGTGTGTATTGTTCACACTTTTTGGCAAGAAAGAAGGGTTCCGGAAAAAGCTTTGTTGGAGGCTAACCTAATTCTTTGCTTGCTGGTTTTTTTGAGTTTGTAATGCAATTTCAGGCTGAAATTTCTGCACACAAGGCTTGTAGGAGGGCATGTTCCTACATCCATCTAATGTGTGGTTTCGACACATTCTGGTGCTGATTTTTTTAGATTTGATACTTGCTGGTTTTTGTGTCTCTTAGGGCACATTTAGGGTTTGAAAAAGTTTATCTTCTTGGCTGGTTCTTATGGCAAGAGATTTGGGACAAATTCGTACTTGTTCGGGCGAAGATATGTTGGATGACATGAACGATTTTTCTTGGAGTTGCAAGCTGAGGTTTGGCATCGACGTGATGATCAAGATTTTATCGGTAACAAGATCTATCTTATATCATTTGAGATTTTGCAAGACCTCTAAAAGTGCTTGGGAAACACTTTTAAAAATATACCAAATAAAAGATTCATCATCATGTTTTCTCCTCTCTACTTCATCCTCTTTGAAGGTAGAAGAGCAAAGGCATGCAAAGTTTGATCATTGTCTTTCTACAAGTACAAGTTTGCATCAGAATGTTGGTATGGTAGAGCATTCTTCTTCTCTTGAGCCATTTGTTGCAAATGATGGATGCATTAGTGAAGAACTTTATGAGCAAGCTTCTCAAGTTAATGTTTTGGAAAAGGTTGAAATCAAGCATTCTTTGAAGCCATTTTGTACTAATGGAGGAGGGGAAAAAATAATGTCAATTAGTACATTGGTTCAAAGTGGCGTGTTGCTGGATTTTTTGGGTGTTCAAAGTGGCAAGCTGCTGGTTTTTTTCTTGAAGATGGTGGACAACATATTCTGCCATGGTTTATTGATCATTTTCAGCCTGTGTGACATCGTGAGCATCCTATTATGCATCGGGAACGGCCCGTGGAAGGTTTTTGGACAACAAGGTCCACATTTAGAACACTTTGGACAACAAAGTGTTAGTGATTTTGTGGCTGTTGGACAGCCTGTTACAGCCTCTTGTTGGCTGTCCGAGTCTTTGGGGATAACAAAGCATCTTTTTACCTTGGAGGAAACACATGCCTTACCAAAATCAGTACCTTATGCTGATTTTCCTGTTTTGATGCTTACTTCTTATGATGACGGTGTTGTCTTAACCTAGTGTTGGTGAGCAGATCATTGATAGTTAGATTCGGGAGGATGTGATGGTAAAAGAGTATCATATTCTTCTTTATGTTTCTTGTGGTAAGAAGACTTATGGAATCATGTGGGAACCATTGATGGATTGCAAATCCATATTTCGGCTTGTGGCTGGTTTTTGGTTACTAACTTTGGATGGAGCATGCTTGTCTTCACTCTTCGACTTGATGCTACCACACTTCGTATTCTACATCTCTTTTACATCGGGCATGATTGGGGTTGAGATTTCGGCTACTTCGACTACTTCAAGCTGAAGTTTTTTTTTTTTGGCGGCATTAAGCTTGGACAGCAATCTACATCTTTTCTTTTTCGGCTACATGGAGTTTTGGGCAGCATGCAACACTTTGCATTTTGTTGCAATTTTTCATACTGCATGTCATGTTATGTTTTTACATAATCATTTAAGGAGGGTGTTAGAATAATAAATGATAATGTTAGTTTCCCATAGGTTCCTTTGACCCAAAAGGTCGAGATTTGTGTAACCATGGGTTAGGTTTATTATTTAGACCATGTTAAGTCGGTTTTAGTTAAGTTGGACCCAGTTTGGGTCTACTAGTAACTCGTGGGTCCAAGTAAAGTCTAATTATGTTAAGGGACCCTATCTTGACTTTTAGGGGTGCCCTATAATTAGTAGTGGGTTTTGGAAGGTTCTGGAACTTAGGGTTTGGAAGAGTCTAGGCCCTTGGAAGGCCTATTTATATGTACTCATTATTCATTTGTAATTCATTCCCTTTCAAGCATTGCTACTACTTTTTCTCTCCTTGAGGGCGCCTAACCCTCTCCCTCTCCTCTTCTTCTTCTTCTTCTTCTTCTTCTTCTTCTTCTTGTATATGGAGATTGAATGTTAGAAGGATCTTGGCACTTTGATTTCTTACAAACATCTTTGAACCCATGTCTTTTACTTCATGAAGATCAGTCAAAATGTTTCATCAAAATGGTATTTCTTTAACACAAGTTTTGACCAAAATAGGATGATACTAAAGTATCCAAAATTATTCAAAAATTCTTTATGCAACTATTGTTGGTTCATAAATTGACAAAAAGTTCTGCCCCAATATTCTTGTGTACTGTAGTTATCAAGATTTGCTTCCAAAAAATTCTGTAAAGTAGCCCAGAATGTTTACCAAAAATTGCCTAAAAGATTCCTGTATGTATTGCAGTCCAAGTTTTAACCAAAATTTTGTTTAAGCCCCCTTGGTAGTACTATAGCCCTTAAAATTTGTTCAATTGTTTGACTGTAGGTACAATTGTTCTCATTTTAACCAAGAGTTTGCCAAAACAAATTCTGAAAAAAATATTTAAGTAGAAGTAATAAAGTTTTTCAACTCCTCGTACTTTAGAAGAAAAGACCCAACGTATGCTTCTTCAAACCTATGACTTCACAACACTTTACACTAAAATCAATTTGGAAGATTTGAAGTTTCGTGTTAACAAGCTAATTCAAGATGTTTTTAGCAATAAACTAAAGGACACTCGATGCAAAGCTTTAAAAGTTGAAAATAGTGCTTTGCATTTTGAGTTTTGTTGGCTTAAGAACAAAAATCAAGATGTTGATTCAAAGAAGAGAAGATTTACTAAAATAGTTGATGTTGAAGATGTTTGTTCTTGGCTGCACTTTCTCTTGGATAACTTGCATATTTCTCTAGGTGATTCGCTTTTTCAACAAACGATAGGTATTCCCATGGGTACTAATTGTGCTGTTCATAGCTAACTTTTATCTTTTCTCTTATGAATTTGAATTTATGCAAAGATTAGTTTCTTGTGGTACTTGTCCCATCTTATTGCATAAATTAACTCATGTTAGAAGATATATTGATGACTTATTTGTTCCTGATCTTCCTAATTTTGGTAGTTTTGTATATAAAGACCCTAACGTTTTTGGTGGAGGAATCTATCCTAAAGACTCATGTGAACTTAATCGTACAACTAGTGATGATAAGTGCAATTTTTTAGACCTTTCTATAAGCCAGGGTAGGTCCGGTTTATTGGTTGATATTTTGATAAAAGGCTGCAGCCAGAATATAGTAACTTGAACATAATTCGCATGCCTCATATTTCTTCAAATATTTCAGATTCTGTTAAATATGGAGTGATCACTTCTCCATTCTACAGGTTTTCTCATCTTTGTACTAGTAGAGATGCTTTTGTAGACCGGTCAAGCAATCTAATCATTTTGTTACTCCATAAGGGTTACTCGTTTAAGAAAATCATGAGAAAAGTTCGAACTGTTTTAGACTCTTTTGGTTTTATCTTTGGTGTTTCAGCTTATGGTATGTTTAAGATGATTAATCATAGAATCCAGAAAAGCGGGGAGCTAAGGAGCCCGCTTTGTTTCTAGTATTTTGTCTTTGTTTTAGTAACTCGTATACACATTATGATCTTTGTTCTTATTTATTTTCATTTTATGTTTTGTTTTTATATTATTTTTAATTAGATTTAATTTATAAATTTTATTTTTGAATCTCATTTTATTTAAATCATAATTATTTTTTCTTTCTTCTTACTGATTGTCTTTTGCTTCTTAGTCAACACTGGGTCTACCCAAGAGAATCCGGATTCTTTCGAAACCCAGTTAGCAACTTATGCTTGGTACTGATGAGACATAAGCAATGCTATTTGGCTAAGATTTTTTGTTTATTGAATTTTTTATTGTTGTTTTGACTTAGATCCGTTGACTTTTTGAGTTGCTCGTATATTGTTTCTAAGGTTTACCTTATGACATCACTGACTTCTCTATATAAATTTGTGAAATTGGATATATTTTAATCTCACAAATAGATATATTGAAGTAGAATTAGTATAGGTATGTACAACCTACTGTATAGTCTGTACAGCCTGTACCAGCTATAAAAAGTAGTACTGTACTTCTTTAAGAAAAGATTGGTAAGAAAATTATCAATTATTATTTGAAAATTGAATTCTATGGAACTGTGCTGGAAAGATACGACCGTATGACCCTCTGTACGACATGTACAGCCTGTAGTACGGTCTGTATAGATGTTACGAGTACTGTACTGCTAACATTCCAACCTGAAAAACAAGCCTGTCACAAACTTTTCCTCCAAGAAAAGGTCAAATCTGACATTTCAGAGCTTGTATTGTCTTCTGTACAATTGTACGGCTTCCTGAGAGTGCTGTATGACTTGTGGCAGGTACAAAATAATAGCTTGCAGAAGACAGAGCCGAGTTCAAATTTGCCTCAAAACCTGCAAAGAAATCTGCTCAGATTTGAAAATGTACTGTCCTCTATCCAAACTGTACAGATTTCTAAGAATACTGCCTGCAGTAGGTACAGCTTGTAGTAGACAGTCTATAGAAGTCAAAACATCTTCAATTCTGCTGCAGAACATGCAAAGAAACTCCAAGACACTCAGAACTGAATCTTGCACTTGTACTTTCTTGTCAGCCTTCAAATCAGCTACCATACAGTCCATATAGACTGTAGTATCAGCAATATGCTTTGGTACACATGAAGCAAACCACTGCTAAATTTTTCAAAATCTTGAAACCCTGATTTAAGACTGAATGTTATCTTTAGAATGAGTAATGGTCAAATAGGCTTTGACAAAGTACTTCCTAATACTTGATTTTAATCAAGTACACAACGTAGCTAACTGAAGTGGAAAGCTGAAGTACTACACTTATCATTCATCATAATGATTACACAAATTGTGAAGATAGCACTTTATTATGGTGACAAGTACACAAAATGATAGAATAATGATGCTAAATCATACTCTTGTCCTAACTTGCTATAAGTGCCTACGTTTATAGCTCTCACTCTCTCTCTCTCTCTCTCTCTCTCTCTCTCTCTCTAGCCCTACCTACCACTAGGCACCTATACTCACCTACTCGACCTATCTTGGCTGAGATGCCATTTGAGAAATGGGGCCTAGACTATGTCGGCCCAATTCGTTCGGCTGTGCATGGATCCCAAGCCCGTTATATTATCGTAGTCATCGACTACTTGACCAAATGGGTCGAAGCCAAGGCAGTGAGAAAGGTTGACACCAACTCCACTGCTAAGTTCCTATATGGAAATATCTTAGTTCGCTTTGGGTGTCCACTGGAACTTGTGAGTGATCGCGGAATGCATTTTCTAAACAAAACCATCACTCACTTGTTGTCCTCGTATCTGGTTGTCCATAGGAAAAGTACGCCTTATTACCCACGATGCAATGGACAAGCGGAGTCATCGAACAAGATTCTCTACAGTATTATCACGAAGATGGTAGAAGCGTCACGCTCGGATTAAGATCACAAACTTCACGCAGCTTGGTATATATCTATATCTATATATCAAACATGAATGGGGCAGACGTGGACCCGCGTTCCAAGATGTGTCCGGACGCGTTTTTTTTTTCTTATAAAATAGTAACAAAACCAAAAAAATTAAAAAAAAAGGGGACGTGCTGGAGGGTCAAACACGTCTGGGTCCGGACGCTGGACGCGGACGCCAAAAGGCCACGTCCGGCCCGAACCCTCATGTCTGCTATATATATATGTATGTATCATAGGTCCCGTGGTACCGGGTACCGCGGGTCCCGGTACCGTGGATCCCAGAGCGAGAGCGACAGAACAATGCACCTGACGAGGGCGAGGAGTCGGTGGAGGATCCGTAGGAATGTTTAGAATAGATAAGGTCCAACCGTATGTGGCGGACTGTTGCTATGTAATTTTTGGCAGTTTAGGGTGCGGCAAATAACTAGATAGTTGTATAAAAAAGACCCAGCCATATATGGCGGGATACGTTTTGTTATTTTGATACAATGACTGAATCAATATATACAGTTTGTTTTTTGTGCAACGCGCGCTTGGTGCTGTGAAATGCAATTTCTGTATTTTTTTAAATGCAATGTAATGTACGTGTTTATGAAATGCCGTCACGAGTTCAGGGTTTAGGGGTAACTGCTCTGCTCATGATCGTTTGGAGTGCCCCCACTGTGTGCCCTGCCCGTCTCCCGGTATAACCTGTGCCATGTGCCCCACCTCTGCCACGTGATGCCCTCTGACCCTTGCCCATGGTGTGTGCCCTACACATGTATCATCTGCCTCATCCCACTTTGATCTGGCAAACACAACCCGAATGGGCTCATCCTCATCCTGCTCCTGACACTGGCTCAATTGCCTCATACAATGGAGGCTCAAGGTCAAAATTGAGCATGTCAGGAAAACATCTTGATCAGAAATTGAAACCTACATTTTAGTGAGACGTCAACCAACATGCTATGGGAGAATAGCCCATCACCTGCAATGCGTTCGTAATGGTCGGCAGTCTCCTGGCGAGACATGCGTTGGTGCTGCAGAACACCAACCGCTCTAATTGACTCACTGACAGCCTGTTTCTTTTCTTTGTGTGAATGAGGGCCCATGTGCTTCAATTACACTCACACACGGAGGCAGCACAATTGTGTGGTACGTGCAATGAAACGGCTTAGCACAACTGCACGGGTGGAATGTCAAGCAAACGCAGTAAGAGAGGATGAAATGAAACTGCATACCTGTGAAAGGACCCGCAGTGCAAGACGTTGTATGGATGGATAGGTGCTACCGAACATGGTCCACCAAGTAATGGGGAGCTGCCTCCTCTCTGGATCCTGAGCAGCCGGGTGACCGAACGTGCCAATGCCGAAACGAAATGCAGCTAGCTCCTCCATGAGTCTGATAGGATCCAAGCCAATGTGTGGACCCACCCTATATATGTACTCAAGCCAATCCGACTCGAGCTCCTTGTCTGATATCTGTGTCGGAGAGGAAGAGGGAATGCAAGATGTGTGCAACGTTGTGGATACTCCTGTAAAAGTAGTTCCATCGCGTCTCCCAGATGCACTTCAGCTCCGTCATCCTGCACGAAGTCGAAGCAAATTATGAAAAAAATGTACCATCGACAGAAACACAAACTAGCAACCACCGAAAAGATAAAGACCAATTACATTACTATACTGCTTACCTCTCTGGCTGCAAGATGGGCAGCTGCAGGAACTGTCCGATCCAGTCCATGAGCTCATACACCAGTCCAAGTGTGGACCCCTCACTGTCTCACATCGTCCATATTTCCTATGCAGCGCACGACATAGACCTTCTCATGGGGGACATAGGTGCACTTCCCTGGGTTAGAGCCATCGTCCGCGAGGCCCTCTTCCTGGTGACTTTTCAGAAAGCGACAAATCAGGTCTGCTTTTGAAACTTGATATCCTATCTTGACTTAAGACTTTAGTGTGCAACTTAGAATGTACATGTTAACTGATGATTCATGAAGATTTGAAGTCTAAACCCTAAACTCCTAAAGCCTAACCCTAATGATTAATGTCT
This sequence comes from Diphasiastrum complanatum, assembly GCA_029204225.1. NCBI lineage: Eukaryota > Viridiplantae > Streptophyta > Lycopodiopsida > Lycopodiales > Lycopodiaceae > Diphasiastrum > Diphasiastrum complanatum. Next base: position 40,199,777 of record CM055107.1, on the reverse strand, counting down.
AAAGCTTAACACACACACACACACACACACACACACACACACACACACAATGAAAAATCAGCTTCAAGGCTGTTCATGCTCACTACTTTGTGAGTTATCGTTGAAGCTCAGTTCTTGTAAAGCCCATTCACCCTAACAGAGTATAGCCTCATGAGCTATTGTTGATCATACTCAGATTGTATTAATAGAACTTAGATGTTCATTTATGCCACCAGATTTTTGGGTTAATCACCTTTATCCAAGAGAAGGTACCCATGCGGAGCACAATGTAAAGTGGTCGAAGGAGTCCTGACAATGTCTGCGCATCCCTCCAGAACTGGTCTCCCCTCACCGTGGAAGAAAAGTGCTCCCCATCCTCAGTGTGCTGAAACGTTCTGGCATGCCAAAGATCACTGGCAACCATCTGTAGAAGCTGTGGCCTGCACCTGATCAGACGGTTGATCACCACCAAGTCGAAAGCAAAGCGTGTGGGGGCTGGCTTCCGGAGGTCCAAATGGCTGAACACCCGGAACATGGCAAGAACACGCCTCTTTTTGGTGACAAGGAGACAATTCAAAGGCCATAATAGAAAGGATGCTTCATCTACCAAGACGAATTGAATCCTCATTTGATCAAGCAACCAACCCATTGCCTGCAATTGTAGATGTGCGACTTTGATTGTACCTTCTTTTCTGGAAAAACATGGATGAACAAATGGCCATTGTTGACGCAACCACGTAGTAATTCTAAATTTGCCCTTGCCCTCAATAAGAATCTCTTTAGCTTTCTAATACAAAACTGGCTCAAAGTGAACCCTCCTTTTGTGTAGTATAAGATCCACAAAGAGAAAGTTAATTTTTTACCCAATTACTTTCATTCGTCTTTAGAATCTGACTCATCTGAAGATTCATCGAGATGTGTTGGACCTTGAACTTCAACGAGGCTCGAAGGCTTACCAAACTTGCCTTTCTTAAATTTCTTCTCTCCTTTTTCTTTTGTCTCTTAGCCCGTTTCTTGGCAGTTCGTTCTTCTGCTGCTTTTATTCTTGCTTCTCTTCGTGCGAGAAACTCGGCTTCCCCTTTTTGTTTTTGATAATCTACTTCCATATGTGCAAGACGATCAGGTAGTGTGACATAGGTTAGGTAGGTAGTAGGCTCCACTCTCACTAAAATATATTTAATATATATGATGATATACATATGTATGTATACATATACATATACATATGTATATGTGTATGTATATGTATATATCTACATATATATATCTATATGTATATATATAGATACATACATATATGTGGTATATATACATATATATGTGTATATATATCTATATATACATATATCACCCATGTATCTTATTTCATGTAGAATCAAGGAATATAAATGATCGTTAGTATAAACAAGAAGTATGACTAGACAAGTTAATTGAGAGAGAGAGAGAGAGAGAGAGAGAGAGAGAGAGAGAGAGTTTCACGTTGGAAGTTGATTGGCAGTTTATACATTTCAGGAGGAGAGAGGAAGCAAGGGTTCTGCTTCAAGAATCACTGACATGCTTAGATGGCAATTTGGAGCAGCAACAAACATGAAATGTTTTGGTCTTGACCAATTGTTGGGTCAAGCAAGTTCTAGATTGAATATTTAAAGTGCAAAGATTGCTGAATTTGATGTGTTTTTCTTACACATTATCGCACCAATGTTTGAAAAATTTGACAATGAAGTGGTTTTTAAGATTTCCCTTTGTGATGTCTATAATGAAGCATGCCTTTGATTGACTTATCTTGTACAACAGGTTTGGAGAGTCTCATTAAGAGATTTTTTGGATTGTATGGATATTTGCAAATAGCGACACAACATGATGTTGCATAACTTCCGTAGTATGTAGAATTTCGACCCAACTATTGATAACGATCAAAGTTTATTTGTTTTTTTCCAAAATGTAAATTTTAATGAAAGAGTGCAACCCCGGTTCTATAATAGTGAAGCATTACTGATTAATAACCAAAACCGACTCAAAGCATCTGCTATAGTATTTTGACTTCCTTTACAATAACGTATAGAAAAGTCAAAGATTTGCATCAGCTCAGCCCATCTAGCTTGCCTCTCCTTTTAAATCTGTAGCATCACAGAAATATCGAAGAGTTTGATGGTCTGTCAAAACTTCAAATTTGGCTTCATACAAATAATGTCGTCAAATTTTCAAAGAATGAGTTGAGAGAAACTCGCTCCGATACCATTGATAAGAATCGAAAGCGACACAAACGTGAATAAATTCGGACGGAGTTCGGATATGATTGCCTATATGCTATATCATTCCTACAATCCTCCAGAATGTAGACAGACACTGCTGACCTTGTTTAAGTTAATTCAACATCCAACAAGATTGAACCTATGTGCGGAATAGATAAAACAAAGCAAATGAGATACACGAACAATAAGTCGACAATAATTCAATCGAGATCAGACAATTTAGAATGATATGTGCATAACGGCTACAACATCATCTATTGATCCTCTTGGTTTAGACACTGTGTGACAGACCCACACAGTGCATTGGCGTGAGAGAAGCGGTGTGCTCTCACGAATAGTGTCTCGCTTACTAGCGGACTACTTGGATCTCTGTGGATCCTTTGCTACAATATCTCGCTCACTGGCGGACTTTTCTATTCTGTATTTTTGTTTATGTATCTATGTGTAATTTTAGTGCATCTAGCAATTGCATATGTTCAGAGTAATATCTTGATTAGATAGATTAAACAATCTAAGACTAATCATAGATTACAAGAGTGACGGATTAGGCACGTCCTAACGCTCTTCTGCTGATGTCATCATATCATATCAAAAATTTGTACTTTACAGTACTTCTTTGATTTTCTCGGTCCTTTCGAGCGTGACGTGTCGAAAGTATTTGACCTTGGGGCAGCAACCATCTTCTTCGTTCCAATGAAAGCAGTCTGCAGCTTCTTCTTTTCGATCAAATCCCTTATCAAGTGGTATTTGATTGCAATGTGTTTCGTCCTTGAGTGAAACACGAGATCTTTTGTCAGGTGTATTGCAGATGTATTGTCCATCTGCAAAATCAGAGGCTCATTCCTCGTTTCACCTAGTTCGTCAAGGAACTATTTGAGCCACGTGATTTCATTGGCCATCTTTGCTGCTGCTATGTATTCTGCTTCGTAGGATGACTGGGCTACGATGGTCTGCTTTTTGCCGACCCAGAGAATTGCTGCTCCTGCTGCGATGGTACATCCTCCTGAGACTTTTGCAGTCATCCTTGAGAGATGTCCGACTAGCATCACTGTATGAAAGCATCTGGAATCCTGCATCACGAGAATAACACAACCCAAAATCCTTCGTGAGTTGAAGGTACTGCAAGATTCGTTTCGCGATTTTCTAATGAGTCGAGCCTGGATTCGTACTGAATTGACTCATCTTGAACACGACATAAGCAATGTTAGGGCGTGTGTTATCTGCAAGATACATTAGTGATCCGATTAGCTTCATGTATGGTATATCTTGCATCAATTTTCTTTCCTCTTCAATCTTCGAACAATCTTCATTCGTCAGGATTGTTCCTGCAAGCATTGGAGTATTTTTTCCTTTGCAATTCATTATCCCGAAATCTTCTAGGATTTTCTGGGTATATCTGGACTGATGAAGGTACCATTTCCCTTCATCATAGTCTCTGTCAATCTGTAAGCCAAGATAACATCTGGCTTCTCCTAGGTCTGTAATTTCGAAATGTTTCGAGATCTCATTCTTCACTCCTACAATCAAGCCTTCGCTTCTGCATAGTATCACGATGTCGTGCACATACACAACAACAATGATGATCTTCCCATCTGTGATTCTCACATAAACATTGGAATCAGCTATCAATGGCTCGAATCCTAAGGATCTCAGGGCTTGATCTTCTTATACCATTGTCGTGTTGATTGCTTCAGACCATAGATACTCCTGTGCATTCGGCATGCATAGGTAGGAAGTGATTCGGAGGTATAACCTGGAGGTTGATCCATATAGACTTCTTCGTCTAATTCGCCATGTAAAAATGTTGTCTTCTCATCAACGATGTAAATCTTGAGGTCGTATGCAGTTGCATATGCAAATAGTAGGTGTAAGGAAGCATGTTTGACCTCTGGAGAGAAGGTCTCAGTGTAGTTGGTGTCATACTTCTGAGAAAAAACCTTCGCACAAGTCTGGTCTTGTATCTTGAAACATCTCCATTCGCTCCATACTTGAGTTTTTAAACCCATTTGCATTGCACTATCTTTCGCTTCTCTAGCACTGGTTGTAGTGTCTATATTTCATTCTTCTTCATGGATTCGATTTCTTCGTTCATGGTTTGGATCCATTTGCCTTTCTCTGGACATTCAATTGCTTCTTCAAATGTTTGTGGTTCTCCATTGAATCCACAAAACTCTTCAGATGTAGAAGCTGAGCTACCTGGCAAAAATCTCTTCAGATGTAGAAGCTGAGCTACCTAACACAAATTTTGTTGGCGCTCTTTGCTCTCTTGTTGATCTTCTGGGAGATCCTTCTAGTACTGCAATGCTCTTGTCTTTATCTATTCTTCTAGGTTCAGAACTGTTTCAATTTATAGGTGTAGTAGCAGTAGGCAGGCTTGCGAATCTTTCTTCATCTGATTCATCGCTCGAGCGACTCGAACATCTTCATCTGAGTGTTCATCCTCTGCTCCCTCTGTCGCGGTTGGCAAATCATAATATTGTCTTCCAAGAACCTTCAAAACTGACAGGATCATTGTTGGCCATTGTTCTGGTCTCATTGAACTTGACATCTCTGACTGTCTTCATTGTGTTTGTCTCTGCATATAGATTCTGTAGTATGACGAATGGTTGTCATATCCTGATATCCTTGTTTTGCTTTCTCATCAAGCTTCTTTCGAAGCTTGTCAAGAACATGTGCATATACTGCACAACCGAAGATTCGAACACGAGTCAGATTGGGTCTTCTACCCCACCTTAGTTCGTGTGGTGTTGTGTGAGGAACACCAGATTTTTCTGTCATGTTTTGATTGTAGGCAGCTGTAGCTACTGCTTCAGCCCACAGCGCTCTTGGAGCCTTCGAATATGTCATCATGCACCTAGCAGCTTCCATGAGAGTTCTGTTCTTTCTTTTTGCAACACCATTGTGCTGCGTTGTGTAGTGTTGTCCTTCTGTGAATGATTCCTTGGTCATTGCAGAAATCAGTGAATCGGTTTGAGATGTATTCTCCACCTCGATCTGTTCTGATCCGCTTCACCTTGTTTCTTGTGCATCTTTTTGCCCAATTCACATATTCTCTGAACTTGTCAAATGCCTTTGATTTGTTGTGAATGAAGTAGACTCGGGCGAATTTACTGTAATCATCAATAAAGGTGATATAGTACTTCGAGCCTCCTACTGAGATCACGTCGAAAGGTCCGTAGATGTTGGCGGATTCCAGAGAATTCCTAGATGTCGAGCCAAGTTGAAGACACAGAGTATCTCTCGCCCATGACCAAGGAGGTCTCAGAAGGAGGAGAGCAGAAGAAGCTGAGAGCCAAGCATGAGGGCCGAGAATTACTAGCTAGGATGACAGTGATTATCTATGTGAGTCTACATGGTGTATCCCAGAGAAGGAACGACCATGTCGGAGCTAGTGATGTTTCCTAGGCATTGTAAATAGTGTAGACCCCTTAAATAATTTAGAGTGAGCCACCTTTTGATGGTGACCTCTAGTGGAAGGGCAAACTCCACATGTAATTTCTAATTTGGTGGAATTGCCTCTTGGGCTCCACATGGGCAACGTTCTTGCTTATTTAAGAGCCCTATCTCTTGTGAGGGAGCTTTGATTGTATTGTCATTTGCTCTTGAGTGAATAAAGAAGATCTTCCACGAGTTCTTGATGATTGTAAAACTCCTTGTTCATGGCAATCTTCTTGAGTGAAATTTCTATGAGCATGTTCTGATTTCCTTTTGTGTTGTGGATTAATTAGATTTATTGCTTACTCTCTCGCTTGTGGATGTAGACGTGGATTAACCCTCTCTTGTTTTTTGATTTTGTAGTTTCAGCATGTAGGTAAACTATAGAAGCTTAGATTGTGGATCTGATTTGCATATTTTCTAACAATCCTGACCTTGATTGTTCTTGGGCATTCCAAGCATCAAGAAATGGGTGTTTTTTGATCCTTGGACTGCTAGAATGCTGTTAGAAAACTAGTTTTCTTGTTTCTTGTTTCTTGTTGAGTAGTTTAATCTTATCATTGCATTGTTTCCTTATTTTGGTAGATAGATTGTAGATTTGCTCTCTGATTCAGAACGTTGATCTATACTGAGCTAGGACTGGTTGCATGGCTTGTAAATGCATGTAGCTGAGTAACGTATCCGTCTCTCTCCACTGAAGCAACCCATTGAGTCTATGCTCATAATTTGGTTCCTCGTTGGACTCCCACGATGGATACGACGTGAGCTTCGCTCCAATGATGAATACACATCATTGAAACAAGCCATGTCTGATGCCATTCGGGAGGAAGACGAGGGCTCAGATGTTGATGAGCCGCATGAACGAAGAGCACATCGTGCTGTCCAAGAAGCTCGACCAAACGAGGAAACACGAGAACAGTTGTGGAAAACACAGATGGAGTTGCTTAACCAGCAACACCAACAACAGATGGAGAAACTCATGAAAGAGTTTCAAAACATTCTTAAGTCTATCCAGAATTCGATGCCAGGTCAGTTACCCACTGGCCAAATCCACCATAGACGAGAGAACACATGGTGCCCTCATTATCGAGGTGCACACACTAGCAATGAGTGCCCTTCATACTAGTCGGTCCCAGATACTTCATTGATCAAATGTGACATCTGCGACTTTATGGGTCATACATCCCTCTTTTGCTATTATAATCCGAGGAACCAGCCTCACAACCAGTCAGGGGGACATTATCAACCTCCTAGACACCAGTTTGTTTCACAAACTCAAAATCAGTCCTATTTATCACGAAACAACCAAGTCCATATACAAGAGTTGCCCAGACAATCTCGACATGAAACTCAACCACAGCTGGCGCTCTTAGGTGGCATAGACACCTACCTGCCCTGAACCAAGGACACTAGTACCTTAATCTAAGACACCTACCCTTAATCTTAAGGGTACTCCTTATCCAGGGGTCACATGACTCCATACCTCCGACCAAGGTATAGTCACTTGTCTACCCTTATCAAAAGGCACATACCCTTAATATTAAGGGTAATCCTTATCCAAGGGTAACTTGCCATTTAGCCCCCAACACTAAATGGACCAATAGTATCCTTAACCTGATTATGAGCTATCCAAATTTTGCGATCAATCAAATAGTTACAGACAGAAGGCATACCAAAATCATTTTAACACCCATTTTTAACGACATAAACTTTATACAATTACCTAGAACAACTTCTAGAGATTACAAAGTTTTGCTGAATTCCAACTGAGTTCAGTGGTTATTCTTGATATTGGTTCGACTCTATTATCCATTATGAGCTCACTAGGATACAGTCAATAACTTGGGATATATTCCTCATTCAAGAAATATCCTATACCAAGAATTTCCTATATTCTATGCACATAACTTTTATTGATGAACCATGATAACTCACAAATCATGTGTCTTATAAGCAATATAGATAAAAAATAAATAGTTTTTGGTGAATTCTCTTCACACTGCTTATTCAATACAAACCGGAGTTTCTCCAAAGTCATAAAATATCTTATCTCGAGTGATAGAAATATTACATCTCAATAATCAACTATCAAATAGAGTTAATCATTTGGATCTAAAAAGTCTAAATTCCATTGAATCAATTGAAAACGTCAATAGATTATGAGCCATATTCACGCCCATATGGAAGTACAACTCCACATAACAATAATCAGTCCTTCATAACACAGTTCTACACTAGGAGGAGTTATATGAATCTCAATTTGATTGTCTCATATTTAAGAAATTTCGAAAAAGTAGAGGTATAAATAAAAGAGAAATAGATTCAAGGGCCTCTAGATTTTGTAAATAATGAGATACCATTTGGGATCTAGATTTATATCTCATAATTTTCCAAAATACCCTGAACAAATAACCAATGGATTTCTTTGTTAGTATTATCATTACAATAATCACTAACCATCAGTCTACAGATCACTCAGCACAAGAAAATCTCTTTGGAATCACTGATGTCCCATACCACCAACTTTCCCTCCAAGAATTCTCTGCTTCTAGATCTGTTTTCCAAAAAGTCAAAAAGACTATCTGGCTATCCTATACTTAGATATAGGATCAGATTCACAACCAATTCCCAGAGATACTTCTAGCCATTGAATTCTCTCAGGCCCCTTAAGTGTTACACAAAGAATACCACACACCCAGTGTTTGGATGAAAAGTATCATTCAGTTACTTTCTAAAAGGCGCAAGTGTATTCATTGAACCAGAAGGACCATTAAGAATCTCAACAACACCGAATACCATATTGTCATAGATATCCGATATCTATTTCAAAATTGGTAGAAAGAACTTAATTAGAAAGAAACACTCTATATTATAATTCTTTTATAAATTAGAAGTACTCTTAGTTGTCTTAGTTATTATGTAAATTAAAATAATTGGACTTGGTCAACCAATCATCTTAACCCTTAGGCTTCATCTTCTTTCTCCCTTCCCAAAAGTGGTTCAAGCTGAAAGCCCCAAATTTGGCTAGGAAAAAGACCAATTTGGAATCAATAGTACTTTTAACTACTAATCAACCAGAAAATTTTGATTGTTCACTAATTAAGTGCCGCACTCAATTATTGGCAAATCAACAAATAGATCGACATAGTAGCCGTTCCAACAAGATTTGTGTTATTCTTGGTCTTTATTGTTCACATAAAACAATAAACGCTCCCATTAATTGACAGATTCCAAAATCTTCAACCGAAAGTGAAAGGTGTTGTGACCTTATAAAACTGACTGATTTCAACTCAGTAAGGTCATTCACTTTATAAGCAATTTTTGTTTTATCGATAACCAACGAATTTGAACAAATCCAAAACATCCATGGTTCTTTCAAAATTCTACGTAATTGGGATTTTCAAATTCCGTTCGATATGGAGCAAAACTGTGAAAATCGATTTAAAACATCGAAAATTTATATAAAATACCTAGTAACTAGAGAATTTGCTTTTCGACTTGGTTTTTTTTTAAACTATATCCAAGCATGAAATTATTCCGATCAACCTACTGTACCACATTGTATCATGCATCCAAACATGCATACAGGTTCATCCAAACATTTTCAACACTGCAAAAGCATTCTACAGTTTCAAATGCATGCTTACAATTAGAACATTTCAGAAATTATCAAATTTTTAGTCTTAAAATTGCCAAACTTTTGACGGCCATGACTCTAATTTGGTCACTGTAAAGCACTAAACAGAGAGAGAGAGAGAGAGAGAGAGAGAGAGAGAGAGAGAGAGAGAGAGAGAGAGAGAGAGAGAGAGAGAGAGAGAGGTCTACAAGACACATACCATGTCACCCTGCGACCTAGGCTTCACACGTGCGAGTTGTAACATCTTGAAATTGCAGTAGGAGGGCACACTTTCTATAGGAGGTATTCTAAAAAATCCATCTTTAGCCCATATATCATCCAATCAAAGGTTAAAATCAATCTTCTAAGGTTCATTAAAGAGGCATAGAGGCTTCCAACAGGTCCAACAAGCAATCATAAGCTCATATCATGCAAAAATTGCATTTATGGACTCTTTCAACAAGCAAAACTTCAAGATATGGTGTCTAAGCCTCCCAACACCAAATTGGGTTCATGATGGCTCAAATCAAAGGAAATCCATCATATCATTCAACTTGTAAAATATTCCAACATGTTCAAACCACCATTTGAGAATTATTCAAGCTCAAAAATACACTATTTTTTGACTTTTTGAGACCCTTAATGGTGTCCAATCCTAACCAAACTTTATGACAGCCTTAGGACAGAATCATTACACCTCTAAAAACGTGCATGAAAAATATTAGCCATAAATTTTGTGAAAAAACCCCAAATTAGTGCAAAAATCGTCAAAAAACCATGTTTTTTGACCAATTTTGACCATTCTTGTGGGTCAAACCCACATGCAAGTGCAAGTAGGCCACATCAACTGTAATTAAATTGCATGCAAGCACCAAAAGTTCTTATTTCAATCAATCATGGTTCATATAGCCCATTTCTAGCCCAAAATCACTAGATTTTGACCAAAAATCACTATCTTTGACCATAACCATGGTATGCAATCATTAGAATCAATCATAATGACTTGGAAACAGCAAGTAAAATTCTGAAAAACATTCATGCACAATATGGCCCATTGTAATGAGCAGACAACTTGTAATGCTTTCCAATGCGCATTATTTTAGAATCCTTCGGAATTCTAAGATACACCCAATCCCCAACTTGATACTCTCGAAAAAATCTTGTCAAATTAGCAAAATGTTGAACCCGATCTTGGGTACTCTACAAATTTTCTCAAGTTAATTGTAGCGTTTCATGCATCTCTCGCAAAAAATCGGCTACTTTTTGAACTTTGATCGACTTAGTTTCAACAATTATTGGAGATCAAGGTTGAAATTCGTTCATAAGCATAAACTGGCTAGAACTGGTAGTTGAATGATTACTACAACTATTATGAACAAACTCAATCAATGGAAGGTACCTCTCCCAATGAAATTGTTGAAGCGAAACATATGCTCGAAGCATTTGCTCCATCGTCTAATTAATTCTTTTTGTCTAACCATCAGAGTCTGGATGATCAGTTGAGCCCATGCTCAAGGAAGTTTCCAACTTAATAAATATTGCGGTCCAAAATCGACCCGTGAACTTCGGGTCACGATCACTTACTATGTTGGATGGCAGTCCATATAATTGAATCAACATTCCACAAATATTTGAGCTAACTTAGACGCTTTTACTATCATTTTTACTACAATAAATGTAGCCAATTTGGTAACTAGTCAACTATGACCCAAATAGCATCATTTTGTTTAATTGTGCGCGATAACCCAACTACACAATCCAATGAGATACTATTCCAACATTTGGTAGGAATAACCAACGGATGTAAAAGACCTCTAGCCTTTAAGCATTCAGCTTTATTGAAATAGTTTAACACATAAGATTCTATAAATTTTGGCCTATAGAAATTCCTTCATAATAAATCTAATGTACAATGTATACCTAGATGTCCATCACAAGGTGCGTCATGACATTCAAACAAAATTTTCTTCTTAACAACATCCAATCTAGGTACACATACTTTTTTCCTTGTGAACAAAAGTCCATTACAAATGGAAAAGTCTTCCATTACCTTCCTATCTTACTCATCAAATTGATCACCTTGCAAATCAGTTCACGAGTGAGAGCCCAACAGAAACTTTTGCCAAATAGGTCCAAATGAGGGTCTTGTTCATAAAGACAAGTAACAAAAGATAGAAGTTCATAGTGATTTATGTGAACGAAAGTCCATTCACTTCACCAATTTGACTCAAGGCATCAGCCATCTAATTTGAAGACCCTTTGATATATCTAATGATCATCTTGAAGTTGTAGATACTCAGAAAAACAGAAAACATACACATATAAAATCGAAGTTTGCTTTTTGACCTTTGAGTATCTAAATAGATTCCAATCATGGCCTAGGTCGATGGATTGAATTGATGATTTACAATTATCATTAAACTGTATATATCAGTAGACAGGTCAATAATCCATAAAATCAACAAAAAAAATGCGCTGAAGCCTTTTTGAAAACTTGCACAACCAGAAGTGTGCGTTTCACACATTTGTACTCTGATCTATTTAGATTGTTTTACAACCTCCACTAACCTCTAAACACAAGCCCACTAGATTTAGAATGATGGCAAAGAAGTAAAAAATTTAACTTCCCTAGAATCCCAAAAAGAAAATTGTTGAATCTACTCTGATTTTATGGAGGGGGGGGGGGTGCTCCGAAATTTCAAAAATAAGAGAGCATATTTATCATACAAAAAAATTAAAAAAAACAATAATATTTTTAGACATTAACCAAAGTGACAAAACCACCACTCGACTCTGGAACTCATGATAGGCCAATGGCAGTAAAAGAACCCAATTAGACGCATGTACATAATCTCAAAATAAAATTCAAAGACCATACACAGACCATTGTAACCCCTTTTGTAATTATCCCGCGGACTGTAAGTTTGTAAATAAATTTGAGTTCCTATCATTTTTTTTTATACTCAAGAGGCATACATAGTTTGCAAGCCCAAAAAGAATTTTCTAGGGAGTATCCACACATTCATGTCTTCTGAATTGTTAGTGCCATTGCCTTTGCCGGATTAACAGTGGAGAAATCAAAGCTCTCTGCCTAAGATCACATTAACCAAAATTACAAGATGAAAATGACAGTTATTCAAAGAATCAGATTTTTTCGAAAGAAATACCTTAGATGCTCGAAGGAGGGAGAAGTTAAGCAGTTACAACTTAAAGCTCTTCGTACTCAAGAGACAAGCCTATCTTTTGACTCAAAAAATCTTGTGCAAAGCCTAAAAAGTATGACAATGACTTTCAATTTGGTTTCCTAAGTGGCCTAGTAAAAACTCTTTTTTAGGCCTGACATGGCTATCTTATCTTGAAATTTTCTGAACTTGTTTTCATTTAAAGTGTCTTTTTTTAGGTGTAGTCACTTATTGATTGAAATTTAGAAAAGTGAAAAAAATTGAGATTAAAGGTCAATTTGCACCTGCATCAACACAAGCCAAAAAAAAGCTAGCCTCTCTCTATCATTCACTAAGTTGAATTTTCCTTTATTACATAACAAATTACTTATAGCTTAGCTAAGTTGGTTTTAATTTACAAAAATGGCATTTATTATTCAATCAAGTGCTGGTTAAAATGAGTAGGCTTTAAAGGATAGATTCGGAGAAACTAATGTAGTCCGATGGCCTTTGAGACTTGGGGGCACCAAAGGCAACAACAACTCATTGGAAACATGCCCTGGTGACAATTCATTTAGAACTACCAAGTTTTTTTTTAATAATTCCACCGCTCTCATAAATGTCGTTGATTAAAAAAAATGACAAAGTCAGCATAAATTTGGTGGAAAAAAATTAGATCAACAAGAGCCATTCAACACTTATATGAGCATTAAAAATCTAAAGAATGTAACTTTCTCAACTTTCTCAACAGAGAAGCAACTAAAAGAATCTGCACTTTAGTATATCCAATAAATAAATACATGGGAATTACAAAACAAAACTTTTCTTTCTACATTTGAAAAGCTAATGCTTCAAAAAAGATAAACACTTTCCCGATAAAATCTGAGATATACGTCTATCTGGGGCCCACACTAGTTTTGTCACATGGAACCTAACATGCCTACACTGCACATAAAATGAAGACCTCCAAAGATGATCTTGACAATTGGAACATTGACCATTCCTGCTACCAAGCATGGACGAATTAATAATAAAGCTTATTGATCTCATGTATCTCCAATCCGAATAACAATGCTGAAATGCCGAGGACCTTTTCACTGCAAATCTCTTTTCATAAGAATGGTGCAAATTGCACAAAAAAGGCTATGTATCATTCCCACAGCATGCCAGTAACTGATAACCAGCTACTGTCAGCTTCACACAGCACCAGTCTTGCTGGATGGGAATCTTGGTGCCAATATTCAAACGTGGCACTATGCACAGAATAGTACTAAATTGTAAAGAGTTAAAATTTTTACTCCAAACCAAGAAGTTAAGAACCATGCCAAGGCAGTGTGCCAAGATCGCGCTTTCTATTGATTTACAGAAAGTGAATTAGACACCTTGGTCAATCACTTCCACTTAAGAAGAGCAGCACATGGCAGTTTTCATAAATGGACGCAAATATGGAAAACCTTGAAATCAACTAGGTGATTTCCTTACATAGCCACTGCACAAATCTGAGCTCATCTATATCCTTCCATATTAATGCTTGGAAGGACAGAACTATGACTTTCTGACTGCTAGGAACCAGTTGCAGCAAGAACCGTGTTACTTTTGCAGAGCCAAAGCTCTTGCTGCTCACAACTATTTGCTTTTATCTATAACATCAATCAAGTAAAAGGTATATGGACTGTTTCACATGCCATCGAAATCCAACCTACGGCGAATTCTCGCTCGTGATAGACCTGTTTGAAGCCGCACGCTCTCTGTCCTTTCCCGTTTTGGGGCCATAGGAGTAAGAAGTGGTACATAACGTTTTTGAGGGGTTTTAAGATGATAATCTTCATCCATCTTGCATTTTTTAAACTCGTTTCCTGAGGCCGGAGATAAGTTGTCAACGCTAACGTTTGCTTGCCCGAAGAGCTGCCGGGCAGAAGTCTCTGGACCGTCATCGCAATGTCCAGGGGTAATATCTAAGAAGCCACGTTCCATGATTGCAAACGGTGTGGATGGATCAGTGTCTTCCAGATTTAAATGTGGGGGTGCCAAATGAGAAGGCTGAGAAGAAGATGGAGCTGGAAAGTTGTAAAGGCATCTCTCTCGCAAGAAAAGCATCTCGGCCGCAGGATTGGAAACGTCTTGTTCCTCTCGCTTGTCAGAAACTATAGTTGAGGTTGCCAAATTTGGCTTATAGTATTCTGGACTCTGACAGTCCATTGAATAAAAATAAATGCTTGGACTAGGCGAAGACGAAATGCTTGACAATGTGGAAGATGCTTTTCGAGGGGTGACTTGCAGATTATGAAAGCTATGTTTCAGAACGTCGCTAGTCGCATTGCGGTAATCTGCATCAAAAACAGCTTCTTGAACGGATGGGACTACTAGATTCTTATGATGTCCCTTAAAGGATACTATGCTCGAAGTAGGTCCATCGATTATTTTAGTGTTCAATGCCTCATCTGGCGAGTCAGAGACTTTGAAATCCTTTATTTTCTCTGCAGCTGTGATGATTTCCATACCTTCCTTTGCAACTGCCATCAAAATTTAATCTGTTGCAAAACAAAATCTTTAAAAAAAACTGATGCCAGCTGATAGTATAAGAACGAACTACTTAAAAAAAGAAAAACTTTTCTCTTGTGCTATAAGAATAAGAAATGGCATCAAGTTCACTGCCTTTGGGTCAGAATTATGCCCTAAAAAGAAGGCAAAATAGATTCATACATGGAAGTTACTCTAAAAGCATCTGAGATACTACAAATCAAAGCCAATGTTGCTTATATGAAACAAGTACAGCAACACAAAAAGACACGCATCTCAGAACAATTTTTTTGTTAGAACGCATAATAATGCAGATGCTGAACTTACCACAAAATTACACTTACGTCGCCAACAAGATAAATACGTTTACCCATAAAAAGGGAAAATCAAAAGCAGGTGGTGAACCAGGAAAGCAAAGATAATAAACAATCAGCGGCAGTTACCAGATAATGACGAATCATCAATATACGAAAACCATTTCTCCTACACAAGAGAAAAATACTATGTGCCATTCGTCAAGCGATGAGAACGGATGTAGATCTGACTTAAGCCACGCCCAAAGCCCTTGTTTACGAGCCATAACCAAGACGAAAAAAATGCTTACAAAAGCCTAAAAGTTTTTGGGACACAATACAAAGATTATACTTACACAAGCAATGTATCGAAAAACCATGCTCGCTTGCCTTAATGCATATATAGATAACAGCTTACTCGCAAAAACAGCTCCATGTAAACCTAATACAGAAAACAAAGGTCTTGCGAAAGCATAAACATAGCAATAAAGACGTTGGGACACACTAAGACGAAAACATACAAGCAAATCCCTGAAAAAGCACACTTCCATACGAAAATAAATACGTAGATAAAAACTTTCTCGCAAAAAAAGCTCCATGTAAACCTAATAGAACGAGCAAAAGTCTTGCAAAAGCATAAACGATGGGACACAGTACAGAGACGAAAACACACAAGCAAATGCCCGAAAAATCACACTTCCTTACGAAAATACATATGTAGATAAAAGCCTTATCGCAAAAAAAACTCCATGTGAACCTGATAGAAAGAACAAAGGTCTTGCAAAAGCATAAACAAAGCAATAAAGACGTTGGGACATCACTACAGAGACGAAAACGTATAAGAAATGCACGGAAAAACCATGTTTCCATACCAAAAAACACAAAATATATGATCACTTACTTGCAAAACAGATCTGAATGCTGTGTGTCTGTGCAGATCCTGTGCCGCAACCGATTTTCACGACCCCGTAAATTTTCTCGTCTTTGTGTGTGGATCGATCATAACAACAACAACAACAGCAGCATTCACACAAAGACGTTAAGCCAAACGGGAGCAACGCGCAGTATAATAAATTGAGTCCCCCACCGTTGGATATATTTTAGACCATTCAGATTTGATTTTGCCACGTCTCTTGAAGTCAATCTTGTCGACACGACATCTTTCTTAAATACCGGGGCCTAGGAGGCCGGTTGGGACTTACGAGAATAAATTTTTTTTTGGTTGACATTCTCAATCCTTGGAGAAAACTTTGTTGGTTTTTTCATCTTCATCTCCATCTCCATCTCCATCTCCATCTCCATCTCTCTCTCTCTCTCTCTCTCTCTCTCTCTCTCTCTCTCCTCTATGTCTCTCTCTCTTCTCTAGGTTGAGTGTGAATAGCTTTGGGAAGGTGCTTGGGCTTCCAAAGCCTCTCTCGACCTATGCGTTCTCTCTCTCCCTTTCTCTACTCTCTCTCTCTTCTCTCTCCTCTCCCTCTCTCTCTCTTCATGCTATGTAGGTGAAGGCGAGGTTGCTGCTTCTAGCGACGAACCTCTATACTATGAAGACGACACAATAGTGGCATCATCGTCGGGGAGCGCCACATTCTCGTCTCACAGCATATAGCACCTTCTCTTTCTCTCTCTCTCTCTTTTTCTCTCTTATGCATTCTCTTCTCACCAAAAAACTCGGATTTTTGGGGTTAGATTAGTGTGAAGTGTTAGATTGGTTGTTTTTTCGAGATCCTTTGTTTGTATGTACTGTGGGGAGAGATTGTGAGGTGGGAGGATCAGTTCCAAGCACCCAATTCCTTTCCAAAATCCAAAACATTCAAAAAACAAAATCAAAATCTATTTTTGGTGAAAAAATTAGGCAGAAAACATATAAGATCTAATAACTTTTTATTCAGGATGAAGTAACTTTCGCAGAGCCTTCTGAAGTTCCATCTCACTGAGACAAGGACACAGAAATCTATGCGAAAGTTAGTTCCTAGCCGTTTTGCCAAAATTGCCAAAAAAGAATAAAAAAAATCCAAAAAAAACCTTAAAAAATTTAAATATATTGCTAAGTAACCTTCACAGAGCCTTCTGAAGTTCCATCTCACTAAGACCAAAACACAGAAATCTCCGCGACCTTGCAAATTAAGACCCTCTGCCAAGGTTCCCAAAATCCAGAATAGCAAAATCCAAGGTAGAACCCTCGCAGACAGTGAAATTTTGATTTTCTGTCGCAACTAACCTTTGCAGAGAATTCTGAAGCTCCATCTCATTGAGATAGTGAGACAAAAAAGCCTACAAGAATTAATGATTATTCTGTGAGCCAAAAAGTGGTTTTGAACTCTCGCAGACATCAATAACTCTCGCACCACTAAGAAGTAACCTTCGTAGACCATCCCATTGTCTTCAAAATGTTGTTTTACATCAGTGATGAAGTCTGCGAGAGTTAGTGTCCAATATTAATTGATCTGTAAGGGAAAAAATGACTTTTTTTTATAAAGAACCTTCGCAGACATCAATAGCCCTTGCACCACTGGGAAAGAACCTTCGCAAGCTTCACACAAGTTAGATCTGACCCAGATCCACTAACCCAGATCCAGCTACTGTTAAGAGGACAAGAATTGGTTTCCAGTAGATTTCAAGAAAAGTGGTTTTTGACTGCAAAACATTACAAAGAACCCTCGCATGACCAACCCTCACACTGAGTAACTTTCGCAGACATGATCAATAGAAAGATTTGCCTCAGATCTATTTGCTGTGAAAATCTCAGGCCAATCAAAGCTAGGATTAGAGAGATATTTGAAAAAAAACAAGAAAAAGGGCTAAAATCACACTAATAGCCAACTGAAACTGATAAGATCTTGTCAAATCTAGGTTGTAGTCACAACATCCATCAAGATCCAACATCCTTGGACTGAACCAAGTGAATGAACCTCAGATCAAGATGATCGGTACCCTCCATGTCAGCCACCATCCATCCATCACTCTTCTGTTCCATCTCTACTCCATCTTCTATCTCCATCCCTATTAGATAAATCCATTTATAATTCTATTTTTTATTCTCATCTGTACTGATCTATCTTAAATTGATACTTTTCTTTTCTTCTTTTCCAAAAAAAAAAAAATTCAAAAAAAAAAATTCGGAACACCAGCATCATTGTGTGGACCTTGAAGCAATCCACCAACCAGCTACTTTGCGACATTATAGTGCTGAACCATGGAGACCGCCCTTGCAAAATTATCTAAACTAAAGAAGTTCCTTGATGAAACAATCCGAATCACACTCATCAGATCTTTCATCTAGTGAAGGATTGTCCGATTCTTGAACAGATCATCATGGCAAAATACTATGCTGGACTGCCCAAAAAGATCAGATCTAGTATGGTAGAGTTAGCATCCTATGCGTCACTTGCACATCTCTGTAAGGATGCTGTCATGATGGAACTGCATATCTCACACAAGATGAAGGATTTTCCCTATCCCTATGATGAATCATCAGATAGGGAATCAGAGGAATGGGCATGAGAATGGTGTTTCAGTCGTGGACATTCATTGACAGTGTGGTTTTGTGAACAGATAGAACACCATATATTTTCCCTTTTTGGAAAAGATTTATCAGCAATATTTTTCATGGCGGTTTGGAAATCAGTAGCGAGTTTATCCATATGGGTTTGTTGAGCTTTCTGCCAAGTTTCCATTTGTTGTAGAGGTTCGGAGGAATGGGCGGTATTTTCGAATTTTTGTTGATTAAGGCGGTCATGATTTTTTTATTTCTTTTCTTTGTGATCAAAGTCCTCATCGGACCTTTCGTCTTCTTCACTGTGGGCGATTTCGTGGTCTGGTCGACGATTTCTAATACGGAAGTTTGTCTGACAGGTAAGATAAATAGTGAAAAAATGATTTTTTTGACAAAAACCAGGGAGAATCTTTGAGATAGAATTCGCAGGGCTGCTGGAGGACTGACTTTTGATAGATCTGACCAGGGTCAGAATTCGTAAAGATCAGTGTCTGTTATGGCTGCAAATAGCTCAACGAATTCTGATATACCTGATTGGTTGAAAAAACTGTCACTTGGGTCACTTCTTTCAGAGAAAATGCCCAAGTTGACACTTTTTTTGCTTCCCTCCGGCTTGATGGGTTGCTCAGCAGCTCTGTTAGGACCTGAAGAGAAGTCTTGTGCTGGAGTATGAAAAAAAATCATTCAAGCATACACACAAGCACATTAGAAATGCAAAAAAGAACAAAAAAACTAGGTAAAAATAGCTTAAAAAGCAGGAACGGCGCCAATGTTGGAAGTAAATCTATTCTACTATAATGGCTAGGTCTAATGAAGGGTTCATGCGTAGTATAGTGGTAGACCGGTCGTCCACCTTCTAAGATGTACAAAACTTAAAAATGTGCAATGAAAACATAAATGAAAGGAGCACCAAGGCTTCCCAACTAGTGCTCGAAATGGAAATAACTAAACTTGACTAAGGCTTCCCAACTAGCCAAGAATAACAAAATCACATGATCTTGCTAAGGCGGTACCCAACTAGCAAGATCTTTATACTAATTCTAATATAACACCCAAAGGGAATTGGAAATATAAATTGCGGATAAATAAAACATAAAGCAATAAAATGTATGCCACAATGGAAACCAATGAAAGGAGGCAAGAGGAGGCCCGAGCACCTTCCCTCAAGCTATGCACCTTCCAATGGGAACACAAGGAAATAGAATGACTTCTCAAATAGAGAGCAATTTAGCATAATCTCAAAGTGTTGTGTACATGAGAAATACATCTCCTCTTATAGCAACGAGAGCCTTCCATAAGCATCCACTAGCTTACGGGATTAGTTCTAAACTAGGCATTCTAAGGCCTCTAAAAAACTTCTAACTTAGAACTTAGAACTTTAGAAGTTTCTAACTTGGGACTTGAGATAACTTAGAATCTTTCTAAGCGTAAGTTTCTTAAGTCTAAGTCCTAATCCTAAGTTTCAGTTATTTTCTTATTTTAAGCTTCTACCCATGGACTTACAAAACACATGCCATAATAGAAGTTTATTGGCAAAAACTCATACATGGGCTTACAAAGCACATGCCACGAAGTTTTATTTCTTTTTTATATTTTCCATTGTGTTTGTACAACTGCTAACATTATCTCTCTCCTTATTGAATTGGTGGTCCCACACCAATTGAAACTTTTTCTTCCTGAATTTTTTGAGCCTCTTGGAGGCGAGATTGTTGTTGTCGGGATTGGTAAATCTTGGTGCTTATGCCCTCCATCATTTGCCAGCGTAGTTTGTTAAGGAAGGCCATGGGTTTGTAGTAGTGGAGCATACCTTGCAGAAAGTTATGGGTTTTCTACAACTCTTACATATCAACGTGTAGTGCCGAAGTGAGGGTTGCCCGATAATAAAGCCACACTACGTTGATGTGGTCGTCTTGCGTTTGTAGGAGTTTATTGATATCAATGGCTATTGGTGGTAGCCCTCTATCCAAATAACCTTTGAGATCTGCCAAAAATGCCACTAGGCTGCAATTATCCGCAAAGTACCGTACGTTGCGATCAGGGTTGTCATGGTGCTTTTGGTAAAATACACGGCAATTGGTGACCATGTCTTCTGTTGGGTTGTCGGTATCCACTCCTATGAGCTTGGGCCAAAAGATCTTGTTCTTTACCTTGTTGACAGAAAATGGTTCTCTCCGCGCTACCGGATAATAGTATGGATTGGTGCGCTTCGAGATACCGTGCCATGGAGGTTTTGCTTTGTAGAAAGAGCTGATGGCACCAGAGTGGTTGTAGATCCAGGAGCTTGACTACTTCCTTATGGGTTTTGCAATGGTCTAGATTTGGCAGTACGTAGCTGCCTCGCTCCTTTGTAGTTTGATATTTCTTTGAAAACTCTTGAGATGTAATCAAATCCTTGCTAGGTTCAATAGGCGTGATCTTGTGCCTTATTGTGGGTGCTTCAACTGCCAAGGCATGTTCTATTTGTGGATCAGATTGAGGGGAGAGAGGTGGTGAAGGGTTAGAATCAACAATGCGTTGAGATTCTGGAGAAATTTGGCGTTGGAAGAAGGGAAAGTTAGTGGTATCGATGGGGTTAGAAGCGGAAGAGTGGAAAAGATGGTGTTGGGAGGAAATACCACCAGTGCCCTGTGATTTAGTTGGTGGAGGAGCTCTTGAGACTTGTTGTGGTCCTTGGAATGTCGGTCCTGATTTATTGATGGAGCTCCTTGGAAACCTTCCCCATCTCCGCCATCAGATCCATCATAATGATGTCCAAAATCATGAAACTGGGCATGCTCTACATGGACGGAAGGTGTTTTGTGGCCACCTTTAGCTTTTCCTCCAAGGTGGCGATATGTTGGTTGAGGGCCTCGACGAAAGTAATATAGGATTGTTGCATTTTGGAATGATATTCTGTTGTGGCCTTTAACTTTTGTGCCAATTGCTGATATGCCACCACTGGGATTTGAGTTCCCTCGGGAATAGCGGGAGGAGCGAAATCTTGGAAATCAACCTGTTTCAATTGTTCCTTCATAGCGGAACATGTTGCTTTTGCATCGGCTAAGGCCTCGTCCCGTTCTGTAGTAAGATTTGCGATGGCAGTTTGCAGCTTGGAGATCTTCAGGTGAAGTTGGTTTTGTAGGTGACTGAATATTTGCTACTACTGTTGGATGTATGCATTTAAAACGAGCCTCTGGTCTAAATTTCGCGAATCGTTTGTGATTTAATTTTGTCCGTTTGTCACCAGAGTCTTTATAGCTAGAATTTTGCACTTTTTTAGTGCATTCATCTCATCAGTGGTATCAGAGCCTACCTTGTCATAATCTGACATAGCCAAAGGACAATCAGATCAAAGGGGCTAAAGCATTCAAATGATCAACCATCAACAAGTGGACATGAATTCAGAGGCAATGGCTTCTATCAGCAGCATACAATCCAAGATCTGTACAGTTTTGGATTCGTCAGGATCTAACTTTCTAGCATGAAAAGTTAAGACATTGCTGATAGTAAAGGGTGAAGGTTTATTCCCCTGGGTAGATGGCATAAAGGAGATGCCTACAACATCAGGAAAAGAGCTACGCGAATGGAGGGAGAAAAATGCAAGGCAGTAGCCTTGCTATCATCATCCATCGAAGATAGTCTCACACTTGACCTGGCTACACTCTCCAAAGAAAAGGAGATGTGGGATACACTGCTCACAAGATTTCAAACAAAATCACGCGGTCAAATAATGATGCTGGAAGATCAGCTGATGAACCCGCAGTGGGACGACAAATATCTCACTTCTTTTGTAAGGAAGATGAAAGATCTATTCTTGTCACTACACAATTCTGGAGTGGAAAATGCAGCGTCAGCTGAGAAGCAACTCACTTACCTATTGAGTGAAGAAACGAAATGTTTCCAACTACAAAGCCTTGCTAGCTTTCAGCCCTCAGCCCAATGAAGACATTCGCGAACTCGAAGATCTGGAGACACGAAGCACGAAAAGTTTCGCAAACATGAAAGTCAAAGAAGACGAAGACGAACGATTCGTGAACACAAAAGCTCCACGAACGAGATTCCTTTGCGGTTCAGTATGAGAGAAAGGCATACGAGCAAAACGAAACCCATGTTGCCCTCATGCTCCAAAGAGTGCCAGCTAAGATCATGCAAGTACCCAGAAGTACAGAGATCTGATTTGATGGCATGACGTCAGCAGATACTTCCTAGGGCGTGGCTAATCTGCCACTCTTGTAACTCCCTAACTAGTTGCTTAATCACTCTAATCTTAGATTTACATAGAGCGACCATACTTACTGGATGATACTTGACATATAGATCAACAGAATACGCATACAGTGTAATGTAATAGTCTGATGCTAGTAAGCAATCAAGACAAAAAAAAAATACAGAATACTTGTCCGCCTACATGCTAAGACAATTCTGTCTAGGATCAGAAGATCCAATTGTCCGCTAGTAAAGTGAGACGATTACTTGTGAGAGAACGGTGTTTCTCTCACGCCAATGCACTGCGTGGATATGCACGTAATGCTCAAAGAATCAAAGAAAATAAATCAATAGATGATATTGTAGCCTTTGCGCACATATCAATTTGTGTTGTATCTGATCTCGAACGCAAAATGTTTCTGCTGTTAATCGCGTGTCTGAGTTTCTTCTTGTTCATTTTGAATTCCGCACTTTGGTTGAAACCATGTTGAATGTTGTATTGATTTTATGAACGTAGACCAGTAGTGACTGACTACACTCTGGAGGACTATAGGAGTGATTCAGTTGGCAGTGTCCAGTGATTGCATCTGAACTCCATCCGAGATGAAGAGAGTCGTGCTTGATTCACCTTCACAAAAGTTTCGCGAATCCGACGAATTCATCAGTCATCACAACCAGCAGTGGTATCAGAGTGCACCCTATCAAATTTTGACATAGCCAAAGAAGCTATCAGATCAGGAGGCCAAGCATTCAAAAAATTAATCATCAACAAGGAAACAAACTTCAAGAAGCAATGGCTTTAATCAGCAGCATGCAAAGCAAGATCTGCATGATACTTGATTCTTCCCCTGGGTGGATGGCACAGAAGAAATGCCTACAACAACAGGCAAGGAGCTATGTGAATGGAGGGAGAAAAACGACAAGGCAGTAGCCTTGCTATCATCTTCCATTGAAGATAGTCTCACACTTGACCTGGCTACACTCTCCAAGGCTAAGGAGATGTGGGATGCATTACTCACCAGATTTTAGACGAAATCAAGAAGTCAAATCATGATGCTGGAAGATCAGCTGACGAATTTGCAGTGGAATGGAAAAGACCTCACATCTTTCATAAGAAATATGAAGGATCTGTTCTATCACTACATAACTCTGGAGCAGAGAATGCAGTGTCAGCTGAGAAGCAGCTCATGTACCTGTTGAGAGCCTTGCCCAGATCTTTTCAGACGACATGAACCCTGCTCGCAAAAGATCTCGCCATGAAGCTCGAAAAGGTGATTGTCGAGATTCAAGAGGAAGTCAAGGCCAGAGAACATCTGGATCACAAAGATGGTTTTGACTAGGCCCTCTACGGCAACAAAGAAAAATCAAAGAAGCAATTTAAGCCTAAGAGGGGGTCCAATTAGAGGCAGGATCATGACCAGCAAGAAGAGGGAACAAGCAAGGGCAACTAGAAGACCAAAGGGAGGTCAAAACGACAAGATGCAGACAAGAAGACTTGTGTGAGATGCAGAAGAAACGGCATACAGTAGATACATGCTGGCTCAATCCCAAAATTGAGTGTATTCACTGTCACAATAAGGGTCACACAACCATGGATTGTCACCAGAACCCAAGAAACAAATCAGCACAGAACAGACAAGAGAACAGCAATAGTTCGTCCTATGTCGAGGAGCTCGAGAGCTCAAAGATGGGCGAAGAAAGAACGAACAGAACTTGTTTGACCGCCTACATCTGTGAAGACGTGTGTGCAACATCAACATCTGACACACATGAGGTGATCCTAGATTCAGGAGCCACCTCACACTTCGTGACATCAAGACGAATAATGTCTGATTTTAGAAGTGCAAATCCTTCAAGATTCATAGTTTTTGGAGATGGATCTAGACATCAAGTGAACGATATTGGTTCACTATGGCTCAACACCAATGGCAAAGACAGATGACTCGAAGACGTTCTGTTTGTGCCTACTCTGCAACAAGACTTGCTTTCTGTAGCAAGAATAGCAAATGCAGGGATGCGTGTGACGTTTTCTGACGAAGCATGCAACGTGATTGACGCTAGTACCAATACATTGATCGCTCAAGACAGAAGGAAAGGTAACCTATATCATCTGAAGGTACGCCTACCTAAAGATCAGGTGCATCAGACTCATGATGACTCGCCAGACACTCTGTGGCATAGAAGACTCTGCCACATGAACTCAATGGCACTTTACCAGGCAAGTCATCATGGAGCGATAACAAGGGTCAGCATCTCGAATGCAACCAGTTTGACCACCTGTGATGTATGTTTGAAAGGCAAGATGTCGCGCACTCCATTCGTCAAAGACTCCTACAAAACGACAAAGATTCTGGAGCTAGTGCATTCTGACATCTGTGGACCATTCAACGTGATCTCAGTAGCAGGTCCAAAAATATTATATAACCTTCATTGATGACTATAGCAAATTTGTCAGAGTGTACTTTATTCAGAATAAATCTGAAGCGTTCGATAAATTCACAGAATATGTGAATTGGACAGAAAAATGTACAGGCAGCAAGGTGAAGCAGATCAAAACAGATCGAGGTGGCGAATATATCTCGAATCGCTTCACTGACTTCTGCAATGATCATGGTATCATTCACAAAAGAACTGTAGCCTACACACCACAACACAATGGTGTTGCTGAACGAAAGAATAGGACCCTAATGGAAGCAGCCAGATGCATGATGGCCTACTCAAAGGCTCCAAGGGCACTGTGGGCTGAAGCAATAGCTACACCCGCATACATCCAGAACAGAACTGGTAAGTCTGGTGTTCCTCACACGACACCACATGAGCTAATGTGGGGTAGAAAGCCCAACATGTCTCACATCGTAATCTTTGGTTGTGCAGCTTATGCACATATTCCTGATAAGCTTCGTAAGAAACTTGATGAGAAAGCCGAGCAAGGATTTCTAGTAGGTTATGGCAATAATTCATCATACTATAGAATCTACATGCCAGACATGAACACTGTGACAACAGTGAGGGATTGTCAAATTCGACGAGAGCAGGACAATGGCCAATGACAATCCTATCAGCTACAAAGTTCTGGAGAGACAATACTATGACCTACTGCCAGTGATAGAGGGAGCAGCAGACGAACATGAAAACGAACATTTTCAAGTCGTCTCCCATTCGAGCGACGAATCTGATGAAGAAAGATTTGAGAGGCAATCTGTCGTCGCAGTTCTCGTAAACCAAGATGGTTCCGGACCAAGCAAAGCAGACAAGGGCAAAGACATAGCTGTTCTGGAAGGATCTCCTAGAAGGCCGACAAGACCACGAAGAGCGCCAACAAGATATGTGCCAGGCGGCTCAGCTTCCACATCAGAAGAGTTCTACGGGTTCAGTGGCGAACCACAGACTTTCGAGGAGGCGATTGAAGGTCCAGAAAAGGACAGATGGATCCAAGCCATGAACGAAGAGATGGAGTCCATGAGGAAGAACCAGGTATGGACGTTGGAGCCATTACCACATAAGCGCAAGACTGTCAAATGCAAATGGGTTTTCAAACTCAAATACGGACCAAATGGGAATATCACAAAATACAAGGCAAGACTGGTAGCGAAGGGTTTCTCTTAGAGATACGGTATTGACTACTCTGAAACCTTCTCTCTTGTCGTCAAACATTCGTCCCTACGTCTGTTATTTGCATATGCAGCAACTTATGACCTCAAGATCCACATTGTGGACGAGAAGACAGCCTTCCTGCATGGCAAATTAGACGAAGAGGTCTACATGGATCAACCCCCAGGATATGTCTCGAATTCACTTCCTGACTATGCATGCAGAATGCATAGAAGCATCTACGGTCTGAAACAATCAGCCCGACAATGGTACAAGAAGAAAGATCAAGCCCTGAAATAATTAGAATTCAAGCCTTTGTTGGCTGATTCCAATGTATATGCCAGAGTTACAGATGGGCAGATCATCATTGTGGCTGTGTATGTGGACAACACTCTAATACTTTGTAGGAGTGAGCAGCTAATAGCTAAAGTAAAGGCAGACATCTCGAAACATTTTGAGATAGTAGATCTGGGAGAAGCCAGGTGTTACCTAGGCTTGCAAATTGAAAGGGACTACAAGGGAGATAAGTTATACCTTCACCAATCCAGATACACCTTTAAGATCCTACAGGACTTTGGGATGTTGAACTGCAAAGGAGCGAACACTCCAATGTTCGTAGGGACGGTGCTGACAAATGATGACTGTCCAAAGACTGAGAAAGAGAGAGAACAGATGCAGCTCACACCTTACAAGAAGCTCATAGGATCACTGATGTACCTTGCAGACAACACACATCCTGATATTGCTTATGTAGTATTCAGGATGAGCCAATTCTGAACAAATTCAGGCTTGACACATTGGAAGATTGTGAAACGAATTTTGCAATATCCTCAATTAACGAGGGATTATGGCTTGTGTTATTGTCGTGGTGCAGGTTTCAGGATACTTTCCTATAGCGATGCTAGCTGGGCATCTCTCAAGCACGACTGTAAAAGCGTCTCAGGAGGATGCACCATTGCATCAGGAGCAGCAGTTCTCTGGGTCAACAAGAAGCAGACCGTCGTGGCCCAGTCATCCTGCGAAGCAGAGTACGTAGCATCAGCGAAGATGGCCAACGAATTAATTTGGTTAAGGCAGTTCTTGGACAAATTGGACGAAACAAGAGACGAGCCTCTGGTCTTGCAGATGGACAACACCTCTGCAATACACCTGACGAAAGATCTCGTGTTCCATTCCAGAATGAAGCACATTGCGACCAAGTAACACTTGATCAGGGATCTAAAAGAAGATGATGCAGACCACTTTCATAGGAATGAAAGACATGGTTGCTGACATCTTCACCAAAGCCCTGGACAAAGGAATCTTTGAGAGACAAAGGAGTAGTCTTGGGATCGTAAAGCTATCATGCTTTGAGAGGGAGCTGAAGAAACGAAATGTTTTCAACTACAAAGCCTTGTTAGCTTTCAGCCCTCAGTCCGATGAAGACATTCACGAACTCGAAGATCTGGAGACATGAAGCACGAAAACTTTCGCGAACACAAAAGTCAAAGGAGACGAAGACGAATGATTCACGAACATGAAAGATCCACGAATGAGATTCCTTTGTGGTCCAGTATGAGAGATAGGCATACGAGCAAAACAGAACATGTTTTGCCCTCATACTCCAAAGAGTACCAGCTAAGATCATGCAAGTACCCAGAAGTACAGAGATCTGATCTAATGGCATGACGTCAACAGATACTTCCTAGGTCGTGGCTAATCTGCCACTCTTGTAACTCCCTAACTAGTTGCTTAATCACTCTAATCTTAGATTTACATAGAGCGACCATACTTACTGGATGATACTTGACATATAGATCAACAGAATACACATACAGTGTAATGTAATAGTCCGATGCTAATAAGCAATCAAGACAAAAAAAAAATACAGAATACTTGTCCGCCTACATGCTAAGACAATTCTGTCTAGGATCAGAAGATCCAATTGTCCGCTAGTAAAGTGAGACGATTACTTGTGAGAGAACCGTGTTTCTCTCACGCCAATGCACTGCGTGGATATGCACGTAATGCTCAAAGAATCAGAGAAAAAAAATCAATAGATGATATTGTAGCCTTTGCGCACATACCAATTCATGTTGTGTCTGATCTCGAATGCAAAATATTTCTGCTGTTAATCGCGTGTCTGAGTTTCTTCTTGTTCATTTTGAATTCCGCACTTTGGTTGAAACCATGTTGAATGTTGTATTAATTTTATGAACGTAGATCAGTAGTGACTGACTACACTCTAGAGGAGTAGGAGTGATTCAACTGGCAGTGTCCAGTGATCGCATCTGAACTCCATCCGAGACGAAGAGAGTCATGCTTGATTCGCCTTCGCGAAAGTTTCGCGAATCCGACGAATTCATCAGTCATCACAACCAACATTGAGAGCCTTACCTAGATCTTTCAAGACGACCAGAACCCTGCTCGCAAAAGATCCTATAATGACCCTCAAAAAGGCAATTGTCAAAATTCGAGAGGAAGTCGAGACGAGAGAGCACCTTGATCCCAAGGATGCTTTTGACCAAGCCCTCTACAACAACAAAGAAAAGGCAAAGAAACAATTCAAGCCTAAGAGGGAGTCGAATCAAAGGTAGGGTTGTGATCAGCTCCTGTAAACCAGGATGGTTCCGGACCTAGCAGAGTAGACAAAGGCAAAGGCATTGTTGTCCCAGGAGGATCTCCTAGAAGGTCGACAAGACCATGAAGAGCGCCAGCAAGATACGTGCCAGGCAGCTCTGCTTCTACATCAGAAGAGTTTTGTGGATTCAGTGGCGAACCACAGACATTCGAGGAGGCAATTGAATGTCCAGAGAAGGACAAACAGATCCAAGCCATGAACGAGGAGATGGAGTCCATGAGAAAGAACCAAGTATGGACGTTGGAGCCATTACCAGATAAGCGAAAGGCTATGAAATGCAAATGGGTTTACAAGCTAAAGTATGGACCAGATGGGAATGTCTCAAAATATAAGGCAAGACTGGTAGCAAAGGGATTCTCTCAGAGATATGGTATTGATTATTCTGAAACCTTCTCTTCTGTCGTGAAACATTCCTCCCTACGGTTGTTATTTGCATATGCAGCTGCTTATGACCTCGGGATCCACATTGTGGACAAGAAGACAGCCTTCTTGCATGGTGAGTTAGACGAAGAGGTCTACATGGATCAACCCCCAAGATATGTCTCGAATTCACTTCCTAATTATGCATGCAGAATGCATAGGAGTATCTATGGTCTGAAGCAGTCAGCTCGACAATGGTACAAAAAGAAGGATCAAGCCTTGAAATCATTGGGATTCAAGCCACTGATGGCTGATTTCAATGTGTATGTGATGATTACAGATGGGAAGATTATCATTGTGGCTGTGTATGTGGACGACACTCTGATACTCTACAAGAGTGAGAAGCTGATTGTTGAAGTGAAGACAGACATCTCGAAATATTTTGAGATCGTGGATCTGGGAGAAGCTAGGTATTACCTTGGCTTGCAAATTGAAAGAGACTATAAGGGAGGTAAGTTGTACCTTCATCAGTCCAGATACACCCAAAAAATCCTAGAGGATTTTGGGATGTTGAATTGCAAAGGAACGAATACTCCAATGCTTGCAAGAACGGTGCTGATGAACGAAAATTGTTCAAGGACTGAAGCAGAGTGAGAATTGATGCAGCTCACACCTTACAAAAAACTGATAGGATCGCTAATGTACCTTGTAGACAATACACGCCCTGACATTGCTTATGTAGTGTTCAAGATGAGCCAATTCTGCATGAATCCTAGTTCGACACATTGGAAAATTGCAAAACGAATTTTGCAATATCTTCAATTAACAAAGGATTATGGTTTGTGTTATTGTCGTGATGCAGGGTTCTAGATGATTTCCTACAATGATGCTAGTTGGGCATCCCTCAAGGACGACTGTAAAAGTGTCTCAAGAGGATGCATCATTGCATTTGGAGTGGCAATTCTCTGGGTTAACAAGAAGCAGACCATTGTAGCCCAGTCATCTGCGAAGCAGAGTATGTCGCAGCAGCAAAGATGGCTAATGAGATAATTTGGCTCAAACAGTTCTTGGACGAATTGGGCAAAATGAACAACAAACCTCTAGTTTTGCAAATGGACAACACATCTACAATACTCTTGATGAAAGACCTTGTGTTTCACTCAAGGATGAAACACATTGCAATCAAGTGCCACTTGATCAAGGACCTAATTGGGAAGAAGATGCTGCAGACCACCTTCATTGGAATGAAAGACATGGTTGCTGACATTTTCACAAAGGCCCTAGACAAAGGTCTATTCGAGAGACAGAGGAGCAGCCTTGGAGTAGTCAAGCTATCATGCTTTGAGAGGGAGCTGAAGAAACATTTTGTTTCTAATGCCAAAGCTTTGCTAGCTTTCAATTTTGAACCTTTGACAAAAGATGACACGACACGACATGACACGAAAATCAGTCATGCTCCACAAACAACCAAGAAGATCAGCCAAGTACCATGGGGTACAGATATCTGATCTGATATCATGACATAAGCAAGAGTATTCTAGATCGTGGCTAATCTGCCACTCTTGTAATTCGTGATTAGTCATAGATGTTTAATCGCTCTAATCTAGAAGTTACACAACGCGACTATATACTTTCTGTTTGATGCATAATATAGTAAGTCTAATGCTAGTAAGCAAGACAAGAAATCAGAAGACGAAATATTCAGAATACACGTCCACCTGCGTGCGAGACAATTTCTATCATAGGATCTGTAGATCCAAAGTCCGCTAGTAAGCGCGACATGAATTCCTAAAAGAACTGTGTTTCTCTCACGCCAACGCACTACGTGGATCTGCATGCAGTGCTTGAAGAATCAGAAAAATCAATAGATGATTTTGTAGCTGTTGTGGACATTATTATTCTGAATGATTGTATGATCTTGAATGTAAATATGTTTGCTACTACTTGTGTGTCTGATTCGCTTGTTCATTCTATTCCACACTTTGGTTTGATCTCGTTGAATGCTACATTAATCTGTTAACGTAGATCAGCAGTGTCTGACTACTCTCTGAAGGATTGTAGGAGTGATACAGGCGGCAGTGACCAACGATCACATGTGAACTCCTGACAAATTAATCTCGTTTGTGAATTCTTTTGCTTTGTGATTTGCTTCGCTTCACGTCGCGATCACCTAGCTACAAGGGTGAATCAATTACAGAGCTCACCTAGGTTTTGTTTTGTTTTGTTTCATTTTGTCTTGTTTCATCATGTCTCGTCTCGTCTCATTATAGAGCTTGATTAATCTTGTCATGAATTACTTTGCTTCGTTTCGTTTCGTTTCGCGATCTGTGCTTCTAGCATGAATCAATGTCAGTGCAAGTTTCGCTTCGTTTCGTTTAGTTTTGTTTTTGTTTAGAATTTGTCTCGTTTTGTTTGGTTGTATTATAGAGCCTGATTGATCCAACTTGAATAGAAATAATTTGAGTGTCGTGAAAAGTTTCGCGAATCGTTCGTGATTTAATTTTGTCAGTTTGTCACCATAGTTTTTATAGCTAGAATTTTGCACTTTCTTAGTGCATTCATTCTCATCAATCCTATGGATCCAGGTCTAAGATTATCCAAGGAGCAATGCCCTTCAACCAATGAGGAGGCAAAAATGAAAGGGTACCCATATCAATCAACCATTGGGTCCCTGATGTATGCAATGATCTCCACCAAGCCCGATCTTGCACATGCCATCAACTCCTTGAGCCAACATGGCCAATCTAGGTATGATCCACTGAAAAGCTCTTCTCAGAGTATTCAAATATGTACGATCTCTATTGACCTTTGTATCTGCTATGGTGATGTCGATTCATTTGATATCCATACACTTCATGGATATACAGATGCAAATTGGTCATGCGATATCCACATTAGAAGATCAACTTCTGGATTTGTCTTCCTATAATAACAGTCCAATATCATGGAACAATTGAAAACAAACCTCCATTGCAATGTCATCTTCAAAATTTGAATACATTGTAGCCTCTCAGACTACCAAAGAGGCAATTTGGTTGAGAAATTTATTGTCTGATATTGGTTTTAGACAACCTGCTCCAACAATTATTCATTGTGACAATCAAAGTGCTATTGCACTATCTATCAATCCTAGATTTCACTCTAGGAGTAAGCACATTGAGATTAAGTACCACTACATCAGGAGTAAAATACTCAACAAGGAAAAAGTCTGAAATTTTGTAGAACCTTGTACATGGTAGCTGACATATTTACAAAAGAATTATCAGAAAGCACCGTTCAAAGATTTCGCCACTAAGAATCTGTGAACCTTGTTTTATGGCTTCTTATACTCCGGTTACAGATTGTTTATGCCTGTTACTAGGCTATTGGGCGTTCTAATTGTTATCTTCTTAGTTCATTGCCCATATCAGGTAGAAAGGTATGATTCACGTTGTAGTATATGTTTTAAATCCAGCCTATCAATGGATTCACAAGATGGTTCACTCCTAAAGCACTCACATTCATTGAAACAAGCAAGTCAATAATGTTCATCTAAAAGTCAGCTAACACTTTGGATGAACACCATTCATATCCTACTTCTACCTACTGTAAAACGACTGGAAATCGATCTCAAAATTTAGATTAATCTAAAGCATCAAACAGAAATGAAAGACAAGAAAACAAAAAACTAATTAACAAGCATACAAGTACAAGAATCAAGAAATACCCATCTCTTGATTCTTGAACTTCTCAAGAACATCTAGAACTGAAGAGTAGATGAACATGCAAGATCTATGCTACTACTTCAACCTATGTAGTTTACTTGAAGCTTGATCCTACTCTAGAAACAAGAAATAAGAGATCTAATCCACTCTACTCCACAATGCATGATGAAAGAAAGCAATAAATTAATCTAATTCCACACCCACACTCAAAGAAATGGAAGGGCATGATCATAATGGAATCACTCAATAAAGCCATCATGAACAAGGAGCTCCAAGAATGCCAAAACACGTGGAAGATCTTCTTTATTCAATACAAGAGTAAATAACATTACAAGTAAAGCTCCCTCACAAGAGAGAGGGGCTCATAAATAAGCCAATGAGTTGCCTAGGTGAAGCCTAAGTGACAATTCCATAATTTAGCAAATTACAAGTGGAATTAGTTCTTCCACTAGAGGTCACCATCAAAAGGTGGCTCACTCTACTTTATTTAAGAGAGGGCTACAACATTTATTACAAATGCCTACTCATACTAGCTCCTACATGGTCATTCCATCACTTGGGATTCACCATGAGGCTCACATGATTTCTAATTGTTGTCCCATTCTTCATCTTCTTCTTCTTCTTCTCTCAGAGACCTCCTCGGTCTAAGGTGAGAGGTGCTCTTAGAATAGCTTTAGCCCAACATCTTGGAAATTCCTCAGAATCAACCAACAAGCACACAAGAGTTTGTGTGCTATCTTGAATTTACAAATCGAGGCATTCAAGGATCCAGATTAAGAGGGGGAGGGGGGGTGTTGGATTTCTATCCTCTCCATCCCTATCTCTCTGCTAATCTAAATCCATTCACTAAATTGTTGTAAATACTTGTACAATCGCATACTTTATAAAAATACACTTGTTTCCTTACAGTATGCTGAAATACAAAAGAATCAGTGATAGTGTCTCCCCAATTGTTCGAAAACCTCCAGCTATTCGGTCACCCATGCTAATTCGACCATCTTCGATTGTTCGGCCATCCTTGAACAATCAATCCGACTTCAACAAGTACCTTTGTCACGACCGACAAAATCTCCAACAGAATAAGATACTGTCCAAAAGCCACTGCCAACAGCACATAGTGCCTTAATTCTATTTGTAAAGTATAGATTAAGCATTCTTTTAATTAGTTAGTCATGTGTGTGTGTGTGTGTGTGTGTGTGTGTGTGTGTATCCAACGACTCATCAGTTGCTCGGTCAAGAACCTCCCAAACCTTCTTCCTCTTGCTTTGATCTTCCCATTCTTTTTTATGTTGCAAACAAGAGCTCCACATATAGAACTAGCTGAATCGTCAATCCAATCAATCAATTGAACATCCAGAGCACAGTTGTTTTTTTCTTTCTCTCTATTATTACAGAGTATTGTCTTAGGAAGAACGTGACTTTGCCTACATTCAGACTGTAATTTCTTCACGACTGAATAATCATTGTTTCATAATTTAGGTCGTGCATGCTGTGATTGATATCATATTCATATGGCCACTCATTCTTGGTAGTTTTGAGGACTACAAAGATGCTTGTGATAGTTTATGTAGGTTCTCATTTAACGTTGCACACCATAAGAATGATGTCATTAGACTGGCGAGCCACTATGCCTAGTCCCCACATAAATGGCTACTACAACCTTGGGGCCCTAAGACGAAGCCAACCAAGATCCACCTTCCCAAATGGTGGTACAACCTTAATGAGTCAATGGAGCCAGGGGCTGACCTAGCACTCTACTTAAGGATAAACAAAAAAATCTTTAAGGAACGCAAAACCCTAAACAAAATGTTCTGTTTTCAATTTTTGGAGGGAGCCAATCCAACATTAGTAGATGTTGGAAGTCACAATGTTAGCCGATATTTTTTCATGAAAAATTGGGCTATTTTTTAGTCGGCATGTAGAACTAGGAAATCAGTCTAAAAATCGGTATAAAATTGCCTATAGAATTGGATAGCCGACAAAGCCATATTAACATTTCACCTTGTACTAAGACAATTTTTACTAATATATAATTGCCTAGTGTATTTTTCAAGAAAACCGGTTTGTCGAAGGAGTCCTAGTCATGAATGCCTGCAAAAGTTAGTTCGGTGGAAGATGTACCAGTTATTAGTGATGGTGTCCAATTTGTCATTACTTTGTAGTAATGGACTTACAAGAAGCACCATCAGTTTATTGGAACATGCTTGGTTATGAGTTACTCAAGTAATTCATATCTGGGGTACATGCAAAATCACATTTGAGAATTGAGAACAAGTAGTCAAAGTTGAACCATTGACTTGGACGATCAAGGTAGCTATATATAAGGGATATGATGATTCTTCCACAATGGATTATACTTGTGAACGAGCAAAAAAAGCATTGGAAATTCATTATCA
This sequence comes from Diphasiastrum complanatum, assembly GCA_029204225.1. Lineage (NCBI taxonomy): Eukaryota > Viridiplantae > Streptophyta > Lycopodiopsida > Lycopodiales > Lycopodiaceae > Diphasiastrum > Diphasiastrum complanatum. The sequence goes on along the minus strand of CM055107.1, from coordinate 40,164,172 downwards.
AACTGGTAATGTTCACTGGAACAAAGCGCTAGAAACTGTTGATTGTATAGAGAGTTACATGTATCGACATGATGAAAAAATTGAAGTAAGTTACATTCCCATGGAAGACCGTACTCTTGATATACCCATCACATTTTCAGTCAATATGATGAATGTAGCTTGAATTTAGCTGATCCAATCCCGGATCCAATTGAAAATAAACTTATCCCTATAGTGATTATGCTGCCAAAAGCTCATCATGAATCTGAGGGTAAAATACTAGAAACACAAGAAGTTTACAATGGACCTAGGATGCAACCTATGAATCTAGCTGAACCACGTGAAGATGAGAAGATAGTACAAGTTGGAGCACAACTTTCAACAAATCAATTTAATGTGTTGAGAAAGTTGTTGGTCAAGTATCAAGATTGTTTTGCTTAGTCTTATAAAATCTTGAAGGCTATTCCTACCTCCATGGTTGAGCATACTATCCCATTGATACCTGATGCAGTTCCAAAAGTTACGAGATTTTATCGATGCAATGTGAATGTTACAAATCTTATTAGAAAGGAGTTGTAGAGATTACTGAAAGCTAATTTCATTTATGAGATCGAGCATAGTAAATGGGTTTCACCAATCGTTCTCATACCAAAGAAGAATGGCAAGATGCGAATTTGTGTGAACCGGAAGGCCTTGAACAAAGTTACACGAAATGATCATTTTTCATTACCTTTCACAAAAAGCATTTTAGATCGCCTTGCTAGTGCGGAAGCTTATAGTCTTTTGGATGGATTCAGTGGATATAATCAAGTCAAAATTGCACCTATTGACCAACATAAAACAGCCTTTGCAACAAAATGGAAGACCTATGCTTACAAAGTTATATGCCATTTAGGCTTTGTAATACACAGAGTACTTTTCGACGAGTTATGCAATTTGCTTTCAATGATTACTTGCAAAAATTTGTTAAAATCTATTTGCATGATTTGGAAATCCATGGTCTGGAATCAGAACATCTGGAACACTTGGAAAAGTGCTTGAACATTGTCATCAATATCAAATTTTCTTGAATCCAGAGAAATGTCAGATTCCGGTTACTCATGGGATTGTTTATGGACATCCAATTTCAAGACATGGCATTTCTACGGATTACTCAAAAATCAAAATTATTGTGGAATTACCTCCTCTAGGAATGATTGGAGGAGTTTACATTTTTATGGGCCATGCAAACTGTTATTGAATATTTGTCCTATTCTTTGCAGACTTAGCATGACCTATATACAAATTGACTATTGTACCAATTTGGACAGTTGAGGCATTGGAATATGTCAACCTCCACCAAAGATATGCTTTCATTAACAACAATTGATACAATGGCCATATCTTTTCAAGACCAATTGGTTCAGACACTATGGCATCTTCATTCAAAGGCATGCTTTCATTGACATCATCACTTACTTCCACTACAACATCATTGTGCTTAACCTAAAATTTCACATTTTCAACCGCATTAATAAAAATGTCTACAGTAATGAAATAATATCGACAAACATTACTTCATTATAAAATTTCAAATGAGTAATTTTACCTCCAAGAAATCAGTAAAGATAGCATCTGTGCTAGCAATATCAGTCACCTCAACAATGTCCATTGTCCATTGCAAATGTGCTTGATACATGGTCAAAAACATGTTACTTGATTCTATTTGTTAAAGTTGGTCATTGATGTAATCGCATTTGTTGTTCCATAAAAGTGAGTTATGCAGTACACAAAAAAACATCGTGCATAAAAATAAAAATGATTGTTATGCATAAACAAAGCAATGGTTTTATGAAATATAAAATAGAAGCATGGAGGTAGATCCCTCAATGAGATGACATAACTATGTAAGCCCATATCATGAAGAAAGAGGTGAGCCATATCGAGAATAAGGAGGTGTCTCTTTTTAGAATTTGATACACAAAGTGTTAGCTTATTTAAGTTCTGAACATTCTCCCCCATTGTGCCAATGACCACAAATACCATATAAAAGCATGAACATGTATGCGGTGGCAAGTTTTCTTTAGTTATTTTTTTTTTTTGAAACTTGAGTTTAATGCATGGAAGTAGGTGAGGAAGTGGTGGGGGGTGGGGTTGGCTTGTTGTAAAAAAAAATTAAGTTCATTAACTTGTGGATTTCTTTCTCATAATGGGTTTTTCAGTTTTTAAAAACTGATGTTTAATTTTGAGTTGTTATATTAGCTAAGAGTTGTTAACTTTTTTGGCTAGAAACTAAGTGATCTTCATATCAAGTGTCAGTCCAAATTTTGAACACTTTGATGACATTCAAAAAAATCCGAAGGGCATGTCACCCTAAGATCATTTTCAATAACATTCAAGTTCTAGGATGGTTCAAATTTTTTCTTCAAATGAGGTATGCAATCAATTTTGAAATAGATTTAATGACAAATTTATAAGGGGCTTATAAATTTTTGGCTTTGAGGTAAAGTATGACCTAATTTAGCTTCCTAACTCGAATGAAAGATTTGAAACTCACTCTTCCCTGACATTTTCACAAATAGGAAATTGTTATGATTGTTGTGACTCGTGAGATAGGAATCTAGGGGTTCAAAATTACCTCAACAATAGATTTTAGGCTTCTCATAAAAAAAATCCCTTTGACTTACAGGCAAGGAAACTGTTTTTATAAGGTTACAAAAAGACAGTTTTTTAAGAGCAATCAATGCATGTGAAAGTGCATGTGAAAGTGCAGTTAGGGTGGGGAACAGGGGTGGGGCCTTGCCAGGCTTGCCTTATTAAAAATCAAGCATGACAACCCACCAATCATGTCATGACCGTCAGCAACCACTAACACTTTGGGTTGGGATTCGTTAAAGATCATCTCTCACTTTGTTACAACGTCAACCATCACACCTGATGGGACTCCGAGCATGACTAGTGTTCAATCTGTGTAGCCCACCAACTTTGTAATAAACTCTATCAGATCTTGGGTGTGACCAACAATTTCCATCAAAAGAGATATTTACTGCAATCCATGAGCACACTGTCAGGCCTTGACACAGTTATTAAAGCACAAATATGGGTTCACCTTTTGTCTTATAGATCAACAAGAGTGTCTATAATGATCTGCTGAACTTTGTAGCTGTGAAAGAGAGCATCTGCTTATATGCTATGCTATGCTATGGCTCCAAGTGAGCAACAAGCTTCTTATCCTCATGCACTGGTGCTTCCTTTCCCAGCACAAGGCCACATCATACCTGCCCTGCAGCTTGCCAACAAATTGCTCTCTCAAGGCATCAGAACCACCTTCATTTGTGCCCAGCACAGGATCAATCTCATTCCCACAACTCTTCGATTCACAGGAAGAGTTGTAGCGTTGCCAGATAAGGTAGATTTGGAAAAGGAAAAAGTAGATGCAGGTGTACAAAGCTTATGCCGCTCGGCTGATACTGTCGAGGACATGCGTGACAGCTTTCAGCAATTGCTGAATTCGGACCAGTTTAGTGATTCTCGCATTTTCTTGATTAGCGATTTCCTACTCCCCTGGACTGCAGATATAGCTATAAAGATCAACATTCCTAGGTATGTCTTCTTTCCATCCTCTGCAACAGCGCTGTCTGTCTCGATGTACCTTCCCAGCCTGATGGCACAAATTCACATTCCCCTGCGATCCTCAGATCTTCACCAATGTTCTACTTTCATCCATGTTCCTGGTCTCCCAAAGCTTCTTGCTCCCTCTGACTTGCCAAGCGCATTCAGGGAGGATTGCCCTGCGGAAAGTCGAAATACATGTGTGAAGAGCTGTTTACTCCTCCGTGAAGCATCCGCCATTGTTGTGAACTCGTTCTCGGAGCTAGAAAGACCATGTTTCCGTGCTTTACAAAACGATCAACGCCTTAATTCCAACCAGACCAAGATCTACTCGGTTGGTCCATTACTGCAACTCGACTACATCAACTGCCCCGAGTTTAATTCAGAGGAAAGGGAGCATCACCCAGTCGAAGAACCCAGCTACACGAAATGGTTGGATACTCAATCTTCAGCTTCTGTGCTGTATATCTCTTTCGGCAGCATCGCTCAACTGTCTGTACATCAGATCCATGAGATCGCACACGGCTTAGAGAAAAGCACACACCCATTTCTGTGGGTAATTCGTCAACCAGAAAACTGCAGTGAATCAACAGCAGCTTATTCTCTTCTTCCTGATGGATTTCAAATCCGAACAAAAGGCAGAGGGTTCATCACCTTCACGTGGGCTCCTCAGCTGCTCATCCTGTCTCACCCCTCAACTGGAGGCTTCTTCACCCACTGCGGTTGGAACTCCATACTTGAAAGCATCTGTCGAGGCATTCCGGTGCTTGCACTTCCCCAATTCGGTGAGCAAGATCTGAACTGCAGGGTGGTGGTAGATGAGCTGCAGATAGGAGTGGAGGTGGAAAAAGGGGAAGATGGAGTGGCAGGAAGGGAAGAGATTGAGAGAGCAGTGAGGCTAGTGATGGGAGAGAAAGGGGCAGAATTGAGGAAGAAGGCCAGTGAGTGGATGGATGCAGCAAGGATGGCTAGTGTTGGATCATCAGCTGCAAATTTTAAGTCATTATGCAACAAAATTACAAGTTATGCATATACATAGGAGTAAGCCATGCTACTCTTCACCATCCATCATCCAACCCAGTGTAGGAAAGTGAATGAAAGCTTGTAATTTGGAGCATTTTGATTCATTAAATTGTTTGAAATTTATAGTAATTATAAGATGGCTCATGCTTCAATTGTTTGGAACCCACAATTGTATGCATCTTGGTTTAAGGGGGGCTTGAATGGAGGACCAAAGAAACCTTGGATGCGAGGTACCCAACTAAGCCAACCCCTTTGGGTGGACCACATAATCTAATGAAGAGTACTAGTTACAAGTTAGCTTATGCTTCAATTGTTTGGAGCATCTTCAAATTAAATGTGGAGACCATTATTATATTGTCCCATGTTGGCCTCCCAATGAAGAGTACTAGTTACAAGTTAGCTTATGCTTCAATTGTTTGGAGCATCTTCAAATTAAATGTGGAGACCATTATTATATTGTCCCATGTTGGCCTCCTGTGTGTGCATATCATGTAGGTTTGTAGGAGTATTTGAAGTATGCCAAAGTTCATCACACTATATACACTTTGCAACTAGAATCACAAGCCCAATGTTGGAAATTTTATTTCAGGAAATTAATTGCACAAGATGAAATGTGTAAGATTGGTAAATTATATTGCACTTCTCTAGTAAAATATTCAAGTTTTAGTTATACGAATGAATGTTCTTTTGTGCTTAAGGTTTTCAATGTATACATATATATTTGTAGACTTGTATTTACAATCAGCATCAAAGTTTGCAATTTGTTGATAAATTATAAAATTTACATTCTCAAAAAGGTTATTCAATCACATTTTTTAAAATTTTAGATTTGTCATTATCTTGATTAAGTGGGATGCAATGTGTCAAAGTATGCTATGGATTGAATTTTTCATTTTTAGATTTTTCTATACATATATATTCACAAGAATTGAAGTTTTGATATATATGAAAATTATAAAAGAAAGAAGAGCACTCACTAGCTTAAAAAAAACCTTTGATACACTATAAAATTACCCCCTCCAATTTTCCACAATTGTTAACAATATTTAGCTTTTTCATCAGATTTTCCAATGGTCTATTACATCATCAATCTTGTCAACATCACTTGTACAATTTATAGTTTCATGGAAAAAAAATGTTTGATATGGATGCTGAAATTCAATAATCTTTTGAGCATCTAACCTATCGAGTTTGATATGGATGCTGAAATTCAATAATCTTTTGAGCATCTAACTTGGTGAATTATCTCAAAAGTACCTAACTCAAAATCTTAAAAAAACCTAGAATGGTGAGGACACCCATGATTTCAATTTTTGTGAAAAAATAAGAAATTTGATGTCCTATGAGGAATCTTATACTAATATTGTAAGAAAATAAATTATTGCCGCAATTTGAAAATGTTCGTGTATAAAGAATTTGACAACATTCAAACACTAAAAATTAGAAAATTCTAAATCAAAGTTTTAAAATATATAGAAGAAAAGATTTGGATGGTTTCTCATTGATGTTGTTTTTGCTTTTATTTTCTCATTTCTTTATGTGCTACTATGTCAATACCTTTTTTGGGTACTTGCGTTTCTAATGGCTTTATCTTTTGCTACTTTTTTATTTGTTTTCTACTGCTTACTCTTTGCCTTTGTGTTGTCACCTCAATCCCTTACTCCAATTTTTTTGTGCGCTAGAGATGTATAGTGGTTGAGAGGTCTTTTGTTTGCTAGTTGTTGCTTTTGCTAGGTAAATGTCCTCTATTTTTGCTCCTTTTCTTCATGTTTACTTTTATTTTCTTCCTTGAAAGTTCTTGCTTTGTAATTGTATGTACCATATCTTGTTTCGGACATGCTGTGTCTCAGCTTTTATTACCACTTTCGATTTTTCTGCTTTTACCATTGAAAAGTCATCTTGTACTTTATCTATACTCGCTTTGGGTTTTTTTCTTTAGCCTAAAAAAGCATCCTTCCATTTACTCTCTTTGAATCGGTTATTTTGTATTTTTGATAAGATAGAATGTGCTTGGCACATCTTTTGTACTTTATTTATGGTGCCTTGAATTGCAGTCGTATGCCTAAAGAATGCATTGATATATCTATGTATCTACTCTCTCTCTCTCTCTCTCTCTCTCTCTCTCTCTCTCTCTCTCTACACACACACGTGTATGTATATTTGTGTGTATGTTCGTGCACGCACATTTTTTAATTTACGATGGAACCAAGTGTCAATTGCCATGTGAAACCAAAAAGCCTTGCATCCAAGCCCTTTGTCCAGTAATTAGCGCACTCTGAGAACCTCATAGGTAGGCTCCACTAGAGGGCCCACGTCACCTGCAACACCTCCTGGAAATATCGGCTTCTAACTTCGTGCACTCTGAGAGCCTTGTAGGTAGGAGGGGCCTTCACTGAAAAGCCACCTGATTTGCAGTTCTCAACATTCCCTGGAAGTGTCAGCTTCTAACCCACATCAATGGAATTGCACTGGCAGAAAATTTCTCTCTTTGGTATAGCCCATGGAGTAGCAAGATTAGCACCTTGGCTCTGTTTCATCATGTATTTTTTACCATGATGTATTGTTCAATATGATGGTATAATTACAGGCCTCAAAATATTTACAGGTTTCATCAAGCATGCCTGTTTTTTTTAAATTAAAAAACAACTTTCCGACCCTACGGGTTTCTAAGCTCCCATCACACGAGTGTCAATACAAAGTGTTGCTTCAATGTTTCTTTTGATTTGGTAGAATTCCAAAGTTCAAATATTGGAGAGGTGTCAATGCCAGCACATAACCATGTTTAACATGCTAACAATAAGATCAAACCCCTCACAAGTGCCATTGCTATGGATTTGAGCTACGTAAAACATGACATTCCTAATTGTAAAGGGAAAGACACATGGATATCTCATCATTGAACAAAGTGTAGCATAAGAATGTTTGCGAAATTTCTAGTGAGAACTTTGTTAGTGTAGCCTATTTATAAGGAGGCATTAGAGGCATGTTATGGGAAGGAGCGTGCTACCTTCATAATGAGCATCCACCTCAGATCAAACTTTTTCTTGGTCCCCACAACTTCAGTGCACATGGAAATTTTATTGTTGCAAGCCTTTCTAGAACAACAACACTAGGTCCAATGGACCTAAATATATGGAGCTCAAGAGCCATACTTGAGCTCCAAAGCAATGTTATGGTTTCTACCCAATAACTAGCTCAATTGTAAAACAAGGATGAACCAGAGTTTATGTAACTAGGTAGCTCAACCAAATTCTTTTCTCTTCTATGTTCTCAAATGTGCAGTGTATTGGAGTTGAACTCCTAACCTCAAATAGAGGAACAAAAGTCCTCATCGGCTCACCACTTTTATTGGAGGATGGCTTACACCAAAGCCTTCGATGTGCATGTCCATTAAGATATCGAACTCGAGACATGCAAAAGAAGTTATCTACCAAACATCATATCCTGCAAAAGATATACAACTTGATGGCTACATATATCATGTACATACAACCTATCACACCTTTGTAAGGACTCTCAAATGATTAAGAGACCAATCTATTCTACCAGATTATCCAGCTTCTGCGGTTCAGTTAGGAAACTTCCTTGTGCCTGCTGCTGACAAGTCACATTATCTTTTCCTTAATCAGATCAATGAAGCTTGGCTAACTAGAGTCAACTATAAAGCCATAAGCACCACATAAACATGTGGTTTTGAAGTCTATTTGAAAGCAACATAAGCAAATCTCTTGCTTATTTGTGTATTTCATCTCAAAAGTGCTGTACATTGAGTTTGCAAAACATGACAAACACCCTAGTAGCATAACCACAAATATTTTCGCTTGATAAGCTATGAAATAAAGACTACTTGCATTTATTGAAACAAATCGTAAAGAAGGATTCACGCGAGTCATGACAAGCTAAATTCAAGTGCTATGCTCATGCTTATAAAAATCTTGCCTTGCTGTTGAATATTGAAGAATCTCATGAGTGATTATTGAGTCACACACTCATTCACAACCCACAAACTCAATTTTCAGTGTATTCAAGAATTTTCCATGTTCACTTAAGTGTAGCTTGCATGAAGGAACAAAAAAAGGAATCCACCTGCATACCTTCAATCGCATTTGCAGATGACAAGTCAGCACAGCAATGAACAAGGATATTCGTCAAGCAAGGCTGAATCTATACGTATATTAAACTGACGAAAGTTGCCCTCATCAATCCGCAATTCTTTGGGCCTGTGATTAAACTGATACAGGATTTGCAAGAATAGCCAGTCTTCCAAAATGAGCAGCCTTCAGTGGCGCATCTGCATTATGTACTTGCCAACCACTAATCCCTCAACCCTGAACCCCAAGGACTAAGCATCCAACGTAACCAGAAATTCCATATCTAAACCTCAGTGGCATTGTTGAGGTGCACACTGTCAACTAAGAACCTGTCAGATAAATTGATAAAACCACCTGGCAGTAAGATTGCTTCAAGGGGGCACCATTATGAGGTGTTTAAACTCGAAACTCAATGTTGAAGTTTGATATATATTCGCTACAATGATGCATGCCACAAAGCTTCTAGTTTTTGTTTCTCATACCTAGCTGGCACCATCCCGTTCTTTGATAACTTTAATCCTAACCAGCTAAGTTTTTTGATCGACAAGCCCCTTAACTTTTGGGAAGGATTTTTTCTTCTGATATCTGCCAAAAAAAGGAGGGAAAATATTATTGCAGAATAAGGTAGTCAATGATTTATAAGAAAAACCAGTGTTCACATATGTCAACAAATCATACCTACCTGTTTCATACAATTTCAGGTTGCACATAGATTAAAAATTCTTCTTTTCAATTTCTCAACAAAAAAATGAAACAACAACAGTGCATTCCAAGTGTGATTACCTGAAAACACCTTAAGAAGGCAGTGGTGAGAGGTCAAGAGATGCCTCTTCACTATGTGAATCCGCAAATCCTGGTAGCTCATCCGATTCTCGTCGGACTCGTTCAACAGAAGTGGCTTCAAACATTCCTGAAAACGAAGAATAGAAGAAAACATAGCAACGATGCATCATTTCTACCATCAAAATTAGTTAGTCCAGCATAATGCTTGGATTGATAACACCCACAAAAATGGATTATCCTTAGCAAGCATAGCACCCATGTAACTTAAGGTTTAACAACAGCCAACCTGATTCTGGTTAATAGGGTGGTCTATTAAAGCACACAACCCATATACTTTGAACAGGATTTGTTCCACGGCAGACACCTCATCCCCCGACAGGTGAAATGCATGTTTAAGCACACTAACTATAGCACTTTTGACATGAGAAGTAATTATGAAAAAGAGAAGATAAAAAAGAATTTTTTTTGGAGATATGGGCATGAGAAAGTATAATATTCAATACTGATGGTTCTCCTCAAGAAGAAACCCCAACACTAGCAAGCTCATTCCTACTATTATGTACCATAACGGTACGCCCTTCAGTGACGGCCCTGCAAGGGGTAGGACGCAGGTCTGGCGTTATCGACATGTTTTGGTGCCACGCGTCACCATCCTAGGTGGTCACGTGTCACCAGTGGAACCGTGCTTGATGGGACCCACTATGCTATGCCTATATAGTGGTGGGGCTTCCCTTTTTGCATTCACTCAGTACCCGGGAGTTGGTGGATGGAGAGCACGTGCAGTAGCCAGGATGTATCTCCAGGCCAGGAGATGTATGCTAGGGAGAGCCGAAGGCGATGGTTGGTGGTATGGGACGCCAACTATCGCCGGAGGCTTGACTGGGCATGAGGATGTCGGTGACTCCAGCGCATAGGGGTGGGTCGGTAGTGACCCTATGGATGGGCGGATACTGTGTCGTCACTGGTATGGGGTGTGCATCAACCTTCAAGGCAATTGGAGATCTAAGGGAGGTGTAACATCTAGTATCAGGGCCGCCGATTCCTTGTTAGGTGCGCATGTTCCTTTTTGTTGCCTTTACGGTTTTGAAATCCCTTACGGATTGTCGCTGTTTAATTTTGGTTACCTTAACCTTTGTTCCAAGTTCATTCTTGAAAAGGTTGGGTATGTCTTTAGGAAACTAAATAGTTGTTGGAAACTACTTTGTCTTCTTGCCAATTAATTGTTTTTCCTTTGAACCTTTGATTCTTTACAGTTGAGTTTTTTTTTGGTTCTTTGGAAAAGCAATTATATTGGTAGATTTCTTGTACACATTAAGTTTAAAGGAATGTAAGTCTTAAAGTAAATTTAGACTTGTAAATTTTATGTTAACCCCCCCTCTCTGACCTTTCTTTGTACTTCAAAAAAAAAAAAGTGCGGTGAGGGAAAGTGGACGTACCATTAACATATTCTAATTGATCATATTCTCACTCTCATAGCTATCATTGAGGAGGCCAGGCACAGACGTGAGAGAGTCTTTTGCTGCTTTGTAGATTTCCGGAAAGCCTTCAATTCCATCCCACGCTCCTTTACTCATCCAACGGCTTTGCAACTTGGGATTCTCCACGAATATGGTACTTGCTGTTATGGCATTATATGAGAGGGCTTATGCAGTGTCAGGAGCTTATATTTGAAGGTCAGCCCTTGGAGGTAGTGTCATCCTACACCTATTTGGGAGTGGAGTTCCTTTCTCTAGACCTACTTTCTGTATGCGACGAGCAACTGCGGCAAGACTTGGGAAGGGATATTCTTCTCTTGTCCAGCTAGAGAGATTCTGTTTTAGGAAGTATATTCAGGATGCTCTGAGTAAGTGTCGACTCTTCGATAGTATTGTGGCTTCCACAACCTTATACGCTGCATAGACTTGGTGTACTGCTATCTCCTCCTCTTACCTCTCCCTTCTACAGGTTACCATGCTATCATGTATGATTCGAGCTAAACCATCGGTTCCCCACCAAATCATCCTTGCTGAGTTTGCAGCCACACCACTACAGCTTGATGCCATCTTTCAGCTTATAATTTATACACAGAGAGTCATGGATTTTCCAGCCACGGATTCTAGATATTCTCAGCTGGCACTTACATCCTCGCGGCATCTTCACTCTCAGGGGTATCATTTATCATCGTATTCTCAGGTCTCTCGCTTACTTGACACATTTGGCATTTCCATTGCACATCTTCTAGTTGGTTCCCAACAGTATATCCGTAGTTTCATCTACCAAGCATATATTCAGCGTACCTAGCATGGTGAGTTGGGTGTCAAATCTAACTTCTATCGTACTCACTTCTTATTGTTGGATATAGTGTTACCTACTCTACCTCGCTATTTAAATGTTGGTCTCTCACATGGTCTCAGATTCTTATTGGGCCAGGAGTTGAGACACAAGAGGCTTAAATCAAATCGAAATCATACAAAGTTGTGTACTGAGCTTAGGACTAGGGGTGTTTGTGAAAAAGCACTTTCACGGTAACATATAACTCAAAGCATAGATGCCCGTTCTGAACCTTCTGGTTCAGAACGTTCCGTTCTGTACGTACGTAAGGAACGGAGCGCGCTCCGTACGTATGGAACGAACTATATTGTTATTGCAAGTGTGGCGTATAGACCATGGTTGTTTCACGATATGCAGAGAAATCTCTGAGATGAGACGAGGCCAAGGCTCATCAAGCTCTTGGTAGTAGGTACTGGACAACCAATGGCTGGAGTCGAACAAGTTGGGTCTGATTTGAAAAAACAGGATAACATTGACACGGGTGGCTGTGCTGCTATTTTGCAAGTGATTACAGCAGCCATGACCTTGAAACTAGCATTCAGACAATAGGAGTTGTTTACAGAGATATAGGAACCTCACCACTTTACGCTTTCAGCAGCACTTTTCCCACCAGATCACGCTCACAAGGATGTTCTTGGATCACTTTCCCTCATTATCTACACTCTGACGTTCATCCCTCTAATCACTCTGACACTCTGACATACGTTCCGAAAAATAATATATGTTCAGAAAAAGTAAAATAAAACAGACGTTCCGTTTCGGAACGCCCGTTCCATATGCGTTCCGAAACGGAACGGGCATCTATGGCTCAAAGCTCCTGCATCCAAACACTCGAACTGGAAACATGGTGAGCTTTCCAGGAATCAAGGTCCTACAATAAACTCATTTCAACTCAACCTAATGCAATCCAATAATATACTAACCGTGGAAGCTCAGGAGATCCGGATAGTGAAATTCTACAGAGCATCTTCTTGCAACTGTTTATTGTACACTCTTAGAACTGAATGAATGACTCAATGTAAATGCTTATCGAGCCTTGCTCATGAGCACTACGGAGAAAGTTTTAAGAACTTGATACACTTTTGTTGGGCTCGGTTCACAAACCATAAGGCTATGTTTTAGTAAACTAAGAAAGTGAAAAAATACCGATTCCCAAAATTGAAGCGCATATCAAAAATCCAAGAACAGAGAAATCCATTCCATATAGAAGTTCGAGGACTATGATGCAGCTTCCAGTAACTGCGAGATGTAATGGAGATGCAGCGGAGACATGCAATCTGCACAATTGAAGATATTAAGTTCATCAAGTATCAACAAAGAGCAAAAAGGCATCATGAATTTATTCATAGAATGGTAAAACGCATCTGAATCCATATAAGCAACCATGGAGAACGATCATGGTCAACAGTTTTATGAGCCAAAAGATTTTCCGTACAAAAATTGCACTTCTATAGAAGCATTCCGCGTGGACACTTGACAAAAAACAGTCAATATGGTCTGTCGTGATTACAACTTGCATTACCTTTCTTCCACATAGGTGTCAACATAGAAATTGAGGAAAATTCCAAATATTATGGTGCTTAGATAAGCCCAAGATCCATGAGAACCATGTATGGCTTTCTGTGAACCCTGTAACAAAAACAGCAAATAAATGCACTGAAAGAACTCCTCAGATTGATAAACCATTAAGCCCTAATCCTAAATTCACTTCAATTTTTAAAATTACTTACGATTGCAAATTGCACCATCGTGACCGGGAAGAGAAAGCAAACTGCAGATGCAACAGTAAGTGCATGAAGCCGTTTTTTTGCTTGACTCTGCAAGAGCATACTGCTTTAGAACTAAAAAACGTTTATTGCATAATGTGGATTCCACAATCATGTGAACTTACAAAAGCACGAGACTAGTCCACTGATCAGAATTCTGGAATACAAATTGTCAGAACTAGAAAAACAATGGCTTTAACAAACCTTCAAGGCAACTCGACGGGCAATTACTCTCCTGAGCACTAACAAAAGCCCAGCCAAAATAGGGGTTATCATAGTGCGAAGACCAACATGTCCCTCTTCAAATGCACCATCGTCGGATATTGAGCTCCCCTTATAAGGTGGTTCAGAGTCAAAGATACAAAGAACTTGTGAAATGAAAACAAGGTAAGCTTTTGCAGACAGTACACTGCATGGCAGTGAGTAATAAGATAAAAATAGCATTGGGCTTCCACAATTGAAACTCATTTTCTACAATTCAAACGAGCAACTTGGAAATACATGAATTAGGATTTAGGATATAAAAAGGAGAGTACGTTGACATAGCCCATCCTTCTGAGAGGAAGTAGAATGCTGAAAGCATGGCACAAAGTCCACCAATCTAACAAAATATTACCAATCAAAGATGGCCAAAAAAACGCACTAAAAGAACCTTCTGGAATCGACTCCATTCATAATGATTACACAATTTAAATCGAAAACTTGGATAATATTTTCTTTGAAAATTTTCACAACACTTTTCGTTTCAATGGTTTGAAGTCTGAAAAAAAAGATTTCATTCAAATTCACTTGACTGAAAACTAAGTTTGAGAGGTGCAAAAATTGAGAAAGAATCACAGATGCAGGCCGCGTTCCGGAACGCAATCCAGAACGCGTTCCGGATCGCGTTCCGGAACGTGATCCGGGATTTCCCATTAGGATTTCCTGGAACGCAAATTTTTTTTGTTTTTTTTTTTTCAAACCTGCCAATATGGGTATCATGTGAAAGGATTTAGAGCAGTTCTATTGCTTGATTTCAGATAGTTAATCCCCAATATCTGCTAGTCACTTCAATCAGATACTGAAGCAAATTGTTTTTGCAGATACGGATTTGCAGATATAACATTGGCTAATCATTTCATTTGTATCTGCTTCAGTATTTCTGCTGCTATTCATTGGTCATTTATTGCAACTAGCTGTGGGGATCCCTCCACAACAAAAATAAAATTGCAAATTTATTTGCGATCCGGGACAGAGTTTCTGGTCCTGGATCGCTGGCGATCCGAATCGCACGATCCGGATCGTTTTTCCAGCAGATCGCGATCTGCTGCAACTCAGGAAAGAATCACAACATTGTTATTTATCCAAAGCCAGTTTACCAAAAAGGACACAACAACATAACTGCTCTGTCATTCTTATGAGTCCCCCACATATAGTGCTGCTCAGAAAATTGTCAATTATTCTGAATTTCACAGAGCAGCTATATACCATGTCAGAGACACCTGTACATCAACTAGATCAACCAGAAACTATCAGATCTTTGTGTATTTTACCTTCCTCCATTTTTGGCGACTTCGCCCCATGATTAATGCAGATACTGTACCCAAAACAGCTCCTGTATATTCTGCAAGTATTGCCCTGACATAGAATTATGTTTTAATTAAACCTTCACAACTTTCAAAATAGCACGAAACCCGTTTTAGCTTCCACTCCGTACTCGACACATTCTGTACTATCAAATATATGAAAATATATAAACTCTACACATGGAAAAAATATATGCCCTCTACAATTGCCACATTCCATATGGCAATTGGACCCAGGCAGTTCTGTATGCCAGTTTCTATGAGTAGAGAATATTATGAAGCCCACCACTTCAATTTCACATCCAGCACCAGAAACAGAACCCAGAATTCAAATGATACTTAAATCTGAAAATATCCCAATATCATAGGAAAGTACATACTAGCAACAGCAACCACACCTGACTGGGCCACATGCTCTTAGTCCTCTTCCCCATAATACAAACCCCAGTGCCATGACTCCTCCATTGATCACAGAAGGAATCACCTGTCAAAACCCATCAAGATTGCTCCTTCATTCGCTTAGCCTTTCAATAATAAACAGAGCTACTTTCTGAATATCCAGAAATGAGAAACAGTTATATAAAGAATAGCTCTTGGTGAAACATGGAAAGCTGATTGGAAACATACAAAAAAATGCCATGAAAGTTGTATCAAGATGGAATACCTGATTGTTTGTGAGGGCACGACCATGCCAAGGCCGCTGGAAAAGTAGAAAGATGCATGCAGCAGGCAGGAAGCAGAAAAACATGAAGATAACCACAGATCCATCTGTCCCAGCAAGATACTCATATGCTGCATACACTGACAGAAGCCGAAAAAACCTCCCAATAATGTGTAGAATGTGCTGCGGAACTAATCTGCCAGTCATTGACAATAGCACAATACCTTTTGTGAGACATCTGAATGAACGCCAAACATGTCATTGCTACTACTACAGGGGGCCACCTAATTGCCATGGTTCTAAGAATAGTTTTACTTTGAAGTGCTCTTAACGGATTTGAAAGACATTAGCAGTACGCTTGTTATTTGGTCCCATAAAAGTACTCTCTCTCTCTCTCTCTCTCTCTCTCTCTCTCTCTCTCTCTCTCTCTCTCTCTCTCTCTCTCTCCGTGGCTCGCCATACAAGCAGGAGCCCACGCTCCACCTCCTGCTTCTTCCCACCCCACACCACCCCATGTCTCTCCACTCCTGCACAGCAGGATTTACCTCCTGCTGTTCCTGCGCTGCTACTGCTGCTCAGCCTCCTTATGCCCTCTCCCCCTCTCATCGCAACTCCCTCCCAAACATTTCCCCCTTCTCTTCCCCTTTCTCCTCTTCTGATGTATCTACTCCTAGTCTAATTTATCCCTCTTCCCAAGAACCTTACACATCTATGAAAGTGGTGAGTCCTATATTGCAGCCAATATCAATATGTTATTGCAAGACTTTCAAGGATTGACAGTGGAACTAAGCATGGTTAAGACGGAAATGTCTCATCTTCGAGAAACCAATACAAGGCTTCAAACAGACTGGACATGCTGCGACAAGAACTCCGAGCACAACCAATTCTTGCTACATCAGAGTCGTCAACTAAACTCAAAGAATTGGAAGCCAATATCGAGCAATAAAACGAGAACCCATGTCTTGGACAGTCGTGCTTAAGAAAGGAAGTAAGCCTACCACACCTATTTCCTCAATTCTTTTAGCCACCCTTAGGGAGGAGAGACTTTACCAAAATAAAGCTCTCAATATTAGGATACATGGTACTGCGGACACTCATGCCATTGAAGAGGAAAAGCATTTTCTTGACCACACTTTGGACATAATAGTGAAGGATTGGACACGGCATCGCACACAAAACGAGTTAACATCACCTTGATAATTCATTTTACTTCAGCTATTAGCCATAGAGATGCTTTATGGCAAAGAGTCAAATAAAAAGATACATTTATTTTCATGGATGACGACCTTACCTACATACAAGTGGCAGAAAGACGTCAGGCTTTCCAAGAAGCCAAGACATCAGGACGACGGGTGATTTACCATGATGGCAATGTTTGTTATCTTGATAGTGCTCCTAGCGGCTCTCACCGATAGGGAGTTGGGGTCCTCCCGCATAGGTGCATCCCAAAACCCCGTCCACATTTGCTACGTATTGGAGTTTGGAAGTGTAGTGGTATACAATCGTCATCTACTACTCGAGATATTATTGGTTTTATTACGAGAGACATTATATTCTTTATGGAAACACATGAGAGCTAGGTCAAAGGACTACCTACATTCTCAAGGTACATATGGGATTCAGTATATAGGATAGAGACGAGATCCCTTAGTGGCAAAGGTTCATTTGGGGTCGCATGTTTATACTGGGAATCACTACATCCAATCAAGGAATTCATCAGGCATGATGAACATGCACAACATATCTAGGTTCACATCTCAGGACATGGCATTGGCTTGGACAAAGATCTCTTTATTGCGGCTTGCTACTTCCCTCCGGAGTCCTCTTCCTTTGTGGATGGCATTGGTTCTCCCTATGCTGACCTTTTTGCACACATTGTTAATCCTAAGCCTCAGTGCCAAAGCAGTTTCAGCACGGATCCACTCATGTTCTGAATTTATCATTTTGCTATTTAGTCTATGCATGTTGATTGCAAAAGCACAATAGTCTACAACTGACACCAATGCATGCATACATGAGCCAACCCAATTGACATCAATCGCATGTCTAAGACTCATTGCAGCAAAGCAAACCACAAACCTTCAGAGATCACCAAGTAGAAGATCTTTATCGTAAACTAAGTTGCATTTCCGACCCCTCATGGTTCCGAAACTGTCGTTCCAAAATCGGGACGTTCCTGACCACGGAACCACACACACACACACACAATGACAACTTTCATTATGTGTGTGTGTGTTTCTCTCTCTCTCTCTCTCTCTCTCTCTCTCTCTCTCTCTCTCTCTCTCTCTCTCTCTCTCTCTCTCTCTCTCTCTCTCATATCAATTATAAGTTCATATCAATTTCAATAATTATAGAAAGTGCTCGAAGGATATATTGTACAGCAATTAGATTGCTTATGATAGTCTATTACAGTGTTATATATGGACATAATATAGTTTTCTTTTTGGATTTAAAATTTGCAGACTAAGGTTAAAAGTTAAGTGTTTTGCTAGATTACTTTATAGTGAGATTGATTAATGATCTTTTAATTGATCTCGAATATAACTGAAAAATGAAATACTTTGTCATTTTGTTTACACGATAGCTTCATGATAGCTTACATCTATCATGGAAAAGCTAAAAAGATCTTTAAGTCATGGCTATGGTGTTACACGTAGCTGGTGAATCTTAATAGCAATTAAATAGTGTTGTTGAGTGTGAGGGCTCTAATGTCCACCCTATAGAGTATTTGAACAGCCTGCAACCGAGTGGGTGTCCTCCACATAAGTTGGTGCTGAAGATTGAGATGATTGTGATGTTGTTACGATCGATAGCATCGCACAAAGGATTGTGCAATGGCACAAGATTGATCATCCTCAGATTAGGTAGACAGGTCATAGAGGCGGAGATAGTGACCAGGAAGAATATAGGGAGTAGAGTCCTTGTTCCACGTATCCCTATAGTGCCAAGCGATTTGAACATACCGTTTGAATTGCAGAGGGTCCAGTTTCCTATCAGAGCAGCATTTGCCATGACAATAAACAAAGCACAGGGGCAAACTATAGACATGATTGGATTGTATTTGCCTTGGTCTGTGTTTAGTCATGGGCAGTTGTATGTTGCACTATCAAGAGTGCGAAATGCAGTAAGTCTTCGTGTGCTGATTACTAACAAGGACAATCAGAACATTGTGTATTCAGAAGTGTTGTAGTAGTAAGTTTGAAGTGATGTTTATGGTTTATGGTTTCGAGATGCAAGGTACAGTTAGAGTTAGAATTGGAGTTAGACTTAGCAATTGGGATGTAGGGTAGAGTTACAGTAAAAGTTAGAGTTAGAGTTAGGGTTAGATTTGGAGAGACAAATCTGTCAAATTTTGTACACGGAGAAGGTTGTGTAGAAGGAGGTTCTTGGATATAATCGGGATTTTGAGTTCAGTATTTGATTTGACATAAGGTTTATACTAACATTGTGTTTCTTTTTTTGTAGATTTCGTCGAGCAGGCTGTTGGAACGAGCGAGTATCATCATTCCAACTTGCTATTGACTATGTTTTAGGTAATTGCATTAAGTTAACGAGTGTGTATGTTTTTTTGCAGATGGTGAAGGTGAACGTTCGTGTGAGACTTTTATGGAGCGGTTTGTTTTGCACGATGGCGAACACATCTACACAATTATTTGGTTGTTGCAGCTATACGCGGAGTTTTTAAAGAATTTACAAGACGTCGGATATTTGATTCCACAACGACACCATATGTTATTAGATGTGGTATATTTGCTTTTTTCGTGGTTTGTCCTTTTGTAGTACTTGCAGAATAGTCTCTTCTTGTTCTTAGCAGGTTGCTGATTTTGGATCTTTTGTGACTGTTTTTTATTGTCGTCGAATTGTTTGACTGCTTTCTTCTCTGTTGCTTCCTTGTGTTCTTCTTCGAGAATAATGCTTGCGAGTCATTGATAGAGGACAAGGATGCTCCATTCCTTTTGTCTCCTCCTGCAGCAGCATGGTTATGACTCTGGACAATGTAATCTCTGAGTGTGTCGAAATCATCACCACCCAGTTTTCATATGAGGATGGCAGGCTGGACAATAAGGTCATTACAGCGTCAGAGTCTTGGATCACTAAACCTATTGCCGCCATTTGCTCCAACAGAGTCTTGAATTGATTAATGTGATTCTAAACATAATCACTTTCCGACATTCCGAGTGAGAAGAACGATGCAACTTTGAAGTGACATCCCTCACTTCGTATAGTGTATTCAATATATCCCAAGCCTCAGTCATACGAATAATTTAATCTACAAATAAATTTATCTGCAAGCAAGAATCGATATGAACATGAATAAAAGCATTCAATCACAATATACACGACCTAGATTACTAGAACATCGATTATTCAGTCGCGAATAGATACAATCTGAATGCAGTCAGAGCCACGTTCTTCCTAAAACAATACTCTATAATAACAGAGAGAAACAACAAAACAATTGCGCTCTTAATGTTCGATCTCTTATTTTCTTGTCCAGCAGAGCAACTGATAAGTTGATGGATATATACACATGGCTAACTGTTAGAGGTCTCAACACCACAGTAGGGCAAACACTAACTGATCCACCCAACCTTGCCTACTCCCTGATATGGAGTAAGCCCCTCCTAGCCCAGTGTGAGGACTGATGGCATGCATACTGCCAAGTGTCGGCCACGTGGCACTGACGTGGCCGACCGCACGTCGGGCCCTATCCTGCTGACAGGGTCCCTATGCTGTGTTAGGCCCGCCATGACTATGGACCGTGCTGGGGCACACTACTCACATTGTCTTGCCCTACTGGTCGTGTACGCTGGACACGACCCTGACTGTGGTATCTGACCTCCTGTGTTCTCTAGGGTTCGGCACTGGTTACGTGCTCGTAACACTCCCTCCCCCTTCAGAACCGTCTTGGTCCTCTAAGACAAAGTCTGAAAAAATCTTGCGAAGGACGTTGCCTTTTTCCCAAGTGGCATTCTCAACAGGCTGATCATTCCACTTGACTAGATATTCTCAGTATAGAGTATGACGAGTCTGCGTCTCTCTAGAGAAGAATGCATCATGCTGGCACTTCCCTCTCAAGGACTCGAGTAACTCACTACAAATCTAGTTGGAGCATTTGTGAGCCCATATGGCATCACCTTAAACTCATAATGACCATGATAAGTCCTAAAAGCTGTTTTCAAGACATTTACCGTTTTTATATGGATTTGATGATATCCCGATCTAAGGTCAATTTTACTGAAAAACTTAGCCCCATCGAGTTGATCAAACAACTCGTCTGCCCGAGGCATTGGGTACTTATTCTTAATTGTGACCTTATTGAGGGCTCTGTAGTCAAAGACGCATAGACCTCTCCTTTTTCACCAGTAGGACTGGTAAGGCCCATGGTGAACTACTGGTCTGAAATTGGCCTTTCCCAAGATAATATTAACTGCCTAGTTATTTCTTCATCCTCTGTTCGGCTGACCCGATACGGAGATTTAGAAACAGGTGCTATACCTGGTACTAGGTTTATTACATGATCTACATCTCTGCTAGGTGGTAAACCATGCGGTAAATCTTCAGGAAAAACATCATTAAATTTAGACAATAAAGTTTCTAGTTTATTTACTTTCTGTTGTAAAGAACTAGAAATAGAAACTTCTGGAATAAACTGAAAGTCACATAAGAATACCTGATGGTCATTATCCCCGATTTACTGACAGAGCTCTGAACTACAAACCATAGGGCAGTTGGGGACATCATGCTCCCCGTGCAACTGGATCTCTCGGCCTTTATGCTGAAAGCTGAGGGTGTTCTCCTAATAATTTCTATGGAGGGAAGGTCGTAAGCTGTAGAGCCAATCTCTCCCGAGAACAATGTCTGTGCGATCCAGGTGCATTATTTGAAAGTTTATTTCATCTTGATACCCCTAAATACCAAGATTTAAATTACTTACCCTAGTTTTCCAAAAAAATTTGTCTTCACCCTTAGCTAAAGAAACTATGTACCTATGCTGACTAGGTACCTCAAGAAGTCTGAGTTTTTTAACTAGGTGTAGTTAATGAAATTATGGGTTGCCCCATCATCAACCATGACTCTGACTGACTGGTTGACAACGTTCCCATGCATACGTACTAGGTCATGCGGCCCAAAGCTGAAGGGTCTCGCTAGCATTGCAGAAGTTAGTTGGCAACAGTGTTCATGGTCTTCATGAAACACTTTTATCTCGGAAGCTGCCGAGTCACTTGGGAAACTTACTGTCTGAACAAGATGAACTTGTTTTTTATCTTTCTTTTCTTTTTTAATGAATGGCCCCTTGGGACACTGTCTGATTGTGTGTCCCTTGCCCATGCACACAAAGCACAAACATTTTTGTTTGGCTTTCTCAAAATCTTCTAGTTTTAAGGGCTGTATGAGCGATGGGCGTTTCTGAGGAGCTTCATTCTTAACTTTATCTTCTTTCTTTCTTTTTAAAAATTTCTTTTTAAATTGAAAGTCTTTCTGAGTAGGCTGCTCAAAGGGGCTGTTGTCTCGCCTTCTTCCTACCCACTAAATCATCATAGATTTGAGCATATCTAAAAGCTTGCTCTAGCGTAGTAGGCGAGTTTCTCTGAACCTCTACTTTATATCTTTAAGGCCACGGACAAATCCTCTGACTTTCTGATAGTCATCCATATTTTTTATCTTTGAAATTGCTTCTCAATACTGCGAGATATAATGGCTTAAGGATTTGTCCATTATCGTTTTCTCCCAGGCTTCCCAGGCTCTATCAAGTTCATTTTCTGGTAGAAACTTTCTTAGGAACGCTTCTTCAAAAGCCTTCCATGATCAGGGAGTCTGCCCAGTCTCCTGGAGGTTTAACCACCACTTATAGGCATGCGCCCTAGGGAAAGACTGGACTCAATAGCTTGCAAATGGTCAGGGTTCTGTTTAAGAGCATGTATGTTCTTCCATTTGTTGAGGAAGGTATGTAAAATATCTGCATTTCTATCCTTCTCTTCTCCAATAAAAGTAGGAGGCTTTAAGTCTTTAAAGACACTTGGATGAGACCGAATAGGCTCACCCGAAACTGATGGAAGTGGAGAAGGGGATAACTTGAAGTGGAGAAGGGGATAACTGAGAAGTGGAAGGAAGGCTTCCTTTCGCAGACCTCAAAATTAAACCTTTGAGTTCATCGAACAAGTCGTCCACACTGGATTTGAAATTGGCGAGAGCCAGTTGCAATTCATCCACCTCTGTTACCAAGTGGAGATACTGCTCCTATGTAACCAAATCGTCGAGTTCTTCGGCCAATTGTTCATATTCCTTCACCTCCATGGGTTCTTTCCCTTTACTGAACCTCAAAGATTCCGTTTCTAATTCATCGATGCCTCTTGTCGAGGATTGATCAGGTCCCTGAGAAGTGGTCATTTTCTGAAATAGAAAAAGAGTGTGATGTTCCTTCTTAAAAAAAAAGTCAAAAAGACTAATTAGAACTGTACAAAGGAGGGAATAGAAAAATTATATCTTTCTGAGAACTGTACTTCCAGAGGGACTTTCAAGAAAAACCCTTTCAGCTCTTCCGTAGCTATTTACAGACCTGCTGTCCGAAAAAATCAGAAATCAGGGCTCCAAAAGGCAAGTGAAATTTTGATTTTCCTTGGTTAGCTACCCTTGCTGTCAGGCTAGCAGCCTAGGTACTCCAAAAAAATTCAGAATTGGGGCCAAAAACCAGATCTGAAAATCCAGAATTCCAAAAGGCCACTGCTCGCTGACTGCTCTTTGATCTGACTGTTGTTTCTGATCTGAGAAAAACAGATTTGAAGGCTTGAATCTGTGGGAAAAAAGCTGATCTGAATTTTGTAGACCCTCGCTGGCCCTGCTGCTCCAAACTGGCAGAATTTGAGGCTAAACAAAGTAACCCAACGTGTGAAACTTTGAGGGAAGACCCTCGCTGAACTAGCTGTGGTTATGGGTACTCTGGTTGGTAGAACAATCTGCCCAAAACTTTCTGGATTTCCAGCGATGAACCACCTAAAATATTGCTATCTGTCCAGCGCTGTCTCTGCTCTTGTATTTTTCTCTAAAAACCAGATCTGAAAGGCAGAATCGTATACTTCCAAACCAGCAATGGACCTGCACTCTCTTTTCCAACTAGAATCCGCTCAGAATTCATACGGTGGCTCTCTGAAATCAGAGATAGATTGCTAGCTCCACAGCGATGGATCTACTCCACCCATTCCTGAAAGTTGGAAGATGTCTCTATACATTCTACTAACTTTCTCTCTTCTAAACTAAGCTCCCAAAGATGGAGATGGCTCTGATACCAGCGTTAGAGGTCTCAACACCACAGAAGGGCAAACACTAACTGATCCACCCAACCTTGCCTACTCCCTGATATGGAGTAAGCCCCTCCTAGCCCAGTGCGAGGACTGGTGGCATGCATACTGCCAAGTGTCGGCCACGTGGCCGACTGCACGTCGGGCCCTATCCTGCTAATAGGGTCCCTATGTTGTGTTAGGCCCGCCATGACTATGGACCGTGCCGGGGCACACTACTCACACTGTCTTGCCCTGTTGGTCGTGTATGGTTGGACATGACCCTGACTGTGGTATCTGACCTCCTGTGTTCTCTAGGGTTCAGCACTGGTTACGTGCTCGTAACACTAACTAATTAAAAGAATGTTTAATCTGTACTTTACAATTAGGGTTAAGGCACTACGTGATGTTGTGAATGGAATGAAGGACCATCAAAATGTAAGGAACAGGTAGGTATCTATGCACTCCATTTACAGAAAAATTTGCAATTCGACTATCTTGACAATCTTCCACTCAAGCACAAGGACATAGAAGATCAATAAAAAAGATCTCCACTAGCCATTCAATCCTGGGCGTATAGCACCATATGCCATGAACAATCAATGTCAAACCATAAATTGTCGACTCATCATATTCAAGTTTATAGAAAAATGAGAGACTGTTCGAAAATTTCAAACATAATAAAACCAAAACTAATTCATTATTCTACTCAACTCCAGTGTCAAACTAATCCAGCCATTACCTTGAAGGTGAAGGACCCAGATTGTATTTACTAAGCCTCGTGCCCCCTTGCGTCCTCCCATATAAACCATCCTCCTCGGACAGCGCCATCCCCACTGTTCTCCAATTTCTTCTTTGCTACAGATAGGTACAGAAAAAAGGGCCCTATCATAAACCAAAAACTGAGCCTGTCGTAATTCTGCTCCAATTGCAGGCTACAGCTTATCTACACAAACCCTAACCTCAAATATGAAACCCTAACAGCCTGCAATTGTTTGTAGCTATCATCATAGGGAGCTCTGAGAGCTAGAGCGGTTAAGGAGCATCATCGCATATCCATCTACTTAAAACCTTACTTCAGATTTGGAACCCGAACGGCCTGCAGTTGTGTATAGCGAGCATAACAGGGAGCTCTGAAAGCTAGAAAAGGTAAGGAGAGTCATCGCCCGGCACATGAGCATAGCGCTAAGAGATGTGGGTGAGGAGGATGGATGGTTGCGGGTGAAGACAAGAGTGTCTGCCATGTTTGAAGCAAGTAGGTTTTCCATCAAAAATGCTGCCGCTGCTTATTTCTCTTCTTCTCTTCATGAGCTTTTTCTATATTTTGTATGCATTCTAATTTCTTACATATATATGTATAGTCTTGCCAGGAAATAATTGCTTAAAAGGCCCCTCTCATTGTTTTGCAGAAAATAAAAAGGGGCCCTCTCCTCCTGCAAGGGCATTTGCCCAGTCGAGAAGGTCCCAACTACTAGGAAATGCCCAAGGCCTTGTGTACTTTCCACATGAGTGTTTCTTTTTTATGACTATTGTTTTTCATGAAAGTTTTAAGAGAACTATATTTTTGAAGACTTTTCAACCAATGCACATTGTGCAAAGGCCAACGTGTAATGTGACATTTACCATTGGCTATACACATAAATTTTTTGAAAAAAGACTTACTCCTAGGTGACATTTTTTCTTTAGCTATCTACATGAAAGTTTTGCTAAAAAGTTAAGTTTTTGCCACATAAATGTAAATTGCAAATTAGAAAGAAAAACACACACTTCACTAATTGATATCATATGGTCAAAGTTGGTCAAACCAAGAAATAGACTTTAAATGCCTATATATGTTCTATTTTACAATCCCAAGACTCTTAAAGTACATAATGTGACTTGAATTAATTATGTTCTAGAACTATTAAATTAAGTGTGATAGAGCTAAGGACTGATCACTAAGAAAATTGTGCAAAAATGATGTGTTATATCCTAAACAACAAAGATCAAAAAACTTTCCAATGACTACTTAAGATGTACAACTTAAGAGCTTGTATCTATGGCTGCGACAATTCATTACTTCTCCATGACTATTTGTTATTTATAGAAGAATCAAAAAACTTATTTTACTAGAATAGTATAGGTCCAGTTTATGTGTACTTGGTCTCTATACATAATCATCATCAAAAAGTCGTCTGAAGTTTGTGACAAAAACAATGTTCTATTTTTTATAAAGAGTGCAGTGCTTAGAACTGTGTGAGAGTACTTCGGGTAGTACAAACGTGACATGTGAGATGCGAATAAAATTCAAATTGAAGATTTTCGAGTCTTAATTGAATGTTGTTTGAGTAAAATTCAAATCGAATATCGTTCAAATCTCCTTCAAATATTTGTCAAATAATATTTGAATCAGATGTTCTTGTAAAATTCAAGTACTTGTCAAATAAAATTCAAATCTAGTGTTGGTCCGAATACTTAAAATTCAAATATTTGGATTGTCTAAAAATTCGAATTGTGCTGAGGCACAAAAATCAAATCTAATAGATTTCTACTACTCAATCCTATGTAAAAATGAGGAAAGCGGTTTTTTCAACATCCTCACTCCTTATTTGAATCTGATGATACCCTGATCTCAAATCGATTTTGGTGAAGTACTTTGCACCATGTAATCGATCAACCAACTCATCCATTCGAGGTAAGGGGTAACAATTGTTAATCGTTAATTTATTTAACTTACGATATTGGACTTGTTGCAATTTGACCATATTGATCTGCGCACATATCTAGCATTTTACGTTGGTTAAACAATTGTCTTGTTATTAATTTTGTTATTCAAAGACTCATTTCATGACATTGAATTGTTCAATTTGTGTTGTCATTGAGAATTAATTGATCAAACGGTCATTAGACTCATATTTTGATGGTTAAACAATTCCTAGCGAAGATGTAGTAGTGCAACTTGAAAAACTCGCCATGCAACAAGGTTGTCAAGGCTTATTAAGCCTTGCAGGTGGGGACCACATATCAAATGCTAAACATCACTCCTAGTCCTCTCAAAGAACCCAAACATCTGCTAACCAATTGCTTGATATTAATATTAATTACATAACCAATATGGAAAGAAGTAATAGATTAAGATTAATTCTCAAAAGCGATCGTTTCTCTTAACCATAAATTGAATTGTTTTGAAAAGCTAAAAAAAACGACCAACTCAAGAAATAATAAAACATCAATTGTCTTCATAAAAGCAACATGGGAGCATTGACCATTGCTCTTGGTTGCACATGATAAATGTTGCAGTGCTTGCAACTTCCAATGTCGATTTTTTGGTGCTTTTTAAAATTAGCATGTAGAAGCCGAACCTTATAGAGTCGTTAAAATTTATAAATTTATATTAATAGGCCCAAATCTGCCTACGTGTACAGGTCTAGCTTGTAGAGCCAATTTCTAACACAAGAATAAATGAAAACAATTTTGTACTTACAAGTCCCCATTGTGAATGTTATTGCTCTGATTTTCTACATTGTGTTCTTTATGCTTATTCTTGTGTTTAATGTTGAGATTAGGATTGAGTATTGATTCTTCATCGTGCAATATCTTTTTTTGATAGCATGTTTAAGTATCTTCGAATGCAAGAAGGGTTGTTTAGTTTGTAAAAAGTGTAACCATTGTGGTATTGGTTAAGCGTTGTGTGGGTTGGAGGGCAAGGTGTATGGATTTAAGGCTAATTCTGTGTTAGCAATTTATGAACTAACACCGGCCGAATCCTCACACCAAGCCAGCACATCTATTATTACAATTGGTTCCACCATTAGAGCACATAAGTGCAATCTGTCTCTTTCCCCCAACATCCGGCGATGTCATCTGCAACATAGATGTTTATGAATGCAATCGATGATTCCAATTCCCTGGATACATAGCTCACATTCGAAATTCCTCAAAGCCCTCCTCCATTCAACCCAAACTCCCCTGGAATGGGATTCAATCAGTTCATAGACGCTTCACAGGAATTGGATGTTGCCACAACTCAAGATTACATAGCAGCCCCAACTACAACTTATCAACCACCGAATATTGTGCCAATCCAGTTTGGTGCACGATCTCCAAAAATTTACGTTGCACCATACCAAACAAATTTCTCTTATACCAAATGTTGATAAAGAATGAGAAGCTTAATCTTCATCCTCCTCCCGAATTGCATCGTCCATCGCATTTTGCAAAAGTGCGTACTCATTATGGCATTTCAGTTCACGTCTGATCCGTTTAGGTAGACCTGACAAAAACCACATAATCATGGCATTTTCATTAATCAGCTCAGGATCACATTCAGATCTAAGACGTTTCACCCTTTCGATGTAATCTCAAACCATTTCTCGCTTTCCCATTTTAATTTTACTTAAAAGTAGGAAAGGGTCTTCCATAAACTTCCACGGTTTGAACCGTGTGATAAGGGCTCGTTTAACAACCTCCCAATCTGTACGCTCAATTTCATCTTGGTTATAGTACCAATCTTGTGCTGCGCCTGTTAAGGCCATAGGAAACAACTTAAGTTTATCTTGAGGATAAATCTCACCATAGACCTCACATGATTCAGCATAGATCTGAAGAAATCGAATTGGATCTGTTAATCCATTATATTTGGGTAGATCCAATCGGAATGCTCTTCTAACAATAATTGGATTGACCTCTCGTGGAGCACCTCCAGGAGCAGCTCCAAGGGTAGCCATTTAGATCAAATTGATAATGTGATTGGATATAGATTTTTCCAAAAACTATCTCAGATTAGATCTGCTAGCTCTATTCCACTTTTCAAGAATCTGATTCTATATGATGAAAAACTACCCAAAATTCGATCAATCAATACTTCTCAAAAATGACAAATCTCTCAGAGTCCAATTCAGAATATATCAGATCTGATCCAAATTTTGATAGAGACTTGATCTGGAAAATCAAAAACTAAAAATAGGACTGGCGAAGGTTGGCTCGGCAAAGGTTCAACAGTGCTATTTTGGGATAAAAACTCTCTGAACACTTTTTTGGCAATTTCTTGAGAAATAACCTTCGCCAATTTCTCAGATGAAAGATCTGACACAGATAAAACTATGGACAACCGGACGAAAGTTTCTGACACAAGAAAATACAATTTTTGTGATCTGACGAGGATAAAAATCAAGATTTTTGTGATCTGATCAAGATATACGGTTCAAGAGGGGCGCCTTGGCTATCTTGACATAGGACTCGACTATCTTATGTAGGATCTGTGAAGTGATGCAGTTTTTCTTGAGGTTGCCAATTATCATAAAGTTATTCAGGAGCTGGGCAGTAGCGTGTATAGCAGGTTCAATGATGGCATCGAGGAGATAGTTGTCATTATTCCAATGCAGATCATTTGTCAAGTCAATGTAAGGCTTGGGTTCCAGACGCTATGCCTATGGTAGCAAGGGCGGCCTCAATCACGTGCACCTTGTGTGTGGCTCCCTGAAAGGTGATATAAAACTTGAATTTCTCTTCCTTCCATGTCATGAAGGCAAGAGTGATGAAATCCATGTTGATTCTCCCAAAAAAGGCTCTCTCATGAATACCCATTGCAGTAAGCAAAGGCTCCGCAAGGGTCGTCCACTGAGTGACCATGCTTGTGCTAGAAAGTATCATGATATTCGTTGCAGATGGGACATTACGATGGATAGTATAACGCGGAGACTGGGATGTACCTATGGAAGACATGATGATCAGGATCGAAAAGTAAGATGCTCGAATATATATCAGTAAACATTTCAGAAAGTTTGGAAGGCTTTGGTTGCTAAAAAAATTTGCAAGAGCTTCGCTAGCACAAGTGAGGAATGAATCGAATTCAGCCAACTTATAGGTGAATTTGGAGGGTCCATTACACTGAATACTAGTTTGGCTGATCAGTTTGGAATAAAATTTTGCAAGCATGTATAGTACTGTAAAGATAGGCTATAAAAATCTCGACAAAGATTTCTGGAAATCTGAACCTATCAGGCAAACGCTTTTCAGGGTTGGCAAAGGATGAACCTTTCCCCAGGAGGGTCCTTCGCCCAAGTACTGTCATAAATGCATTTTTGCAAGATCTGAGACTGTAGCCAACCTGATTTTGACATCTTAAGACCATCTATCATGTCAACAAAGGTTCATAATGAGAGTAAGGTGCTCGACGAAGGTTCCCCAAAATGACATATTGTTGATCATTCGCCTAGCTCAAAAAATGGATTTTTTCTGGACAAGAACCTTCGCCCAACTCAAATTAGGTAGATCTGAAGTGGATGTACAATCTGGAGGCTCAACGAAGGTTTCTGATACTGTATAGGCATCATTTGACTGAAACATGAATTTTAGAAGTCATTTTTCCATCAAAAATACCGTTTTTCTTTTTTTTCATGCTGATGACTTTTCTGACTTTTGCTCATCAATCTTTTCTCATTATTTTTTTTTACCGTCTTTTTCAAAACAAAAACTGAACAATTAACCATTGAAAGCTGATGGTTAGCTTGCATTAGGCATCTTGTCGTGGCATGAATAGTGTTAAAACTGCATTGTAGGGATAGTTTGGGATTGATTTTGCTAGATTTTGAGTGGATTTGCTTGTTTGAAATCTAATCTGATTATTAAATAGGGAAATCTATTCAGAGCACTAATCTTAAGATCCATTTGGATTTGAGATATCAGAGAAAATAACAAAAATCGGTTAAATCTGTCAAATTTGGTCAAAAAGAGACAAAAAGCATCATCAGAGCCCAAAACTTTTTACCCTCTTTTAGGAAACTTTTGCCGAGTTGCAGAAACCTTTGGTTTTGTTTACAAAACCTTCAGTTTGAAGGGCGAAGATTAATTCCCAGCAGATTTCCAGAAACATCAGAAAAACCACCAAAAAACACCAAAAATTATCAAAATCCTAAAAAATACAGAAAAAGAACCTTCGCCCAATTCACTGTGCTTAGATGTGATTCAGATCTACTGCTAGGTTGGCAAAGAATAATACCAAAAATAGAAAGGTTTTCAAAGGATCAATTTTCATATTGTCATATTTTTGCCAAAAAAAGTCACTTTTTTGCAAAATTACCAGTATTACTCTTGATCCTTCACCAGAACCTTCGCCGAATTTCCAGAACATTCTATTAAGAGTAATACCAAGCAACAGTTTGTTGCTAGCTCCATGTTGTCTTTTCTAGCAACCTCCCACCTTGAAAACAAAATCCATGGCTTCCATCTAGACTCTAGCATGATCCCACCATTGGAAGCCATGATTCTAATGTTTCTTCAACTTTTAGGTTCTGTCCTAAAGCACTTAGCACTCACTTTTCTCTCAACAAATGATAGATAAAGAGATCTATGAAGATTTAGGACCCTAAAACACTTCTATCTTGAACCTAGATGGTTTCCAAGCATAGAAAGGAAGATTGAAACACATGCAACACTTTGCACACACTAAGAATGGATTACAAAATCAAACCAACCTGAACACACTCTTGCTTAAGCTCTCAAACTTTCCAGCAAGTGACCAAATCAAGTTATGGTGTGAAGAGTTACTTGCATTCTTAGAAAATACCCAAAACTAGGATGCCAAGATTACCTAGTAATGAACAAACTTGATCAACATATGATCAACACACTAAGATATTGATTCAACCTGTAAAACCACATGTAAACCACACTTCTAAAAGTTTATAAACTCCAGCAAGTGATAAATACAAGATTTAGAGGTGAATGAATGAGCACACTTAGCGAATCACAAGACTAGCTTCACTATCTTGTCAAATCTTGGTGTTTAGATGTAGATCTAAGATCACTTCACATGAGAATGTTCCTCAACCTGTTAAGAACCTGAAAACACACTTGCATAATGGTTAACACCTTCCAGCAAATGCTCCAATCAAATTACATAAGGAGAGTTACTTACATGCTCAACAAAGTACACCAAAATTTATGCCAAAATTGATGACAATCTTTACAATATGCTCTTCACAATGGAGCTTACAATATGTTCACCCAAAAAAGGGGATCTTTCATCCAAATGGGAGCTTTGCTCAGCCTTTAGGAGAATTACAACTCACTCAAAAGAGCATTTGTCATCCACTTAAGGAGAAGTTTCATCCACTTAAGGAGAGTGTTCATCCAAGAATGGAGATTGTCAACAATAGGATTGAAAAGAACATTGTTAGTATTGAATATGCACAAGCCTCACAATCACAAATGATTAGGTGTTATGATCTGATCCAAAATAGTTTCTTTTCAGCCTCTGATCTTCAATAGACCTGAAATATGCTTTTGATCCACAAGTTCAACTCACAAAACAAAGGTTAGTAAGATTTGATCAACAAAGCAATGCAAAATCATGCTAGAACTTGATCAAACATCCAAATATCACCAAAAATGGAATACTTACTGTAAATAGAAGCCAACCAGCTCTGATACCATGTGAAAAATACAGATCCTAAGTGGATCTAAACTCCAAGATCATTGGCTTGAATGCTTGCACTCCAAACTACATAAGCTAGGAATTGGCAACACATTCTATGCTACCTAGAATGCAAAGAACTTGATCAAAAAGCATTTATCACAAATGGAAACTTCCATAAACATCAAGTGCGGCCCAAAATAGCATTATACAGTCCATAATACATCAGCCTACCACTTTTGGAAAGCACCTAAGATCATACACAATAGCTTGAAGACAATACACACAACAATGCTCTCAATGGAGGAAGAAACAATGACAATGATCTATTGATCTCAATGAAGCATACAAAAGGTTTCTCCAACCTGTTCTCCACGACTTCCCTACTATTTATGGATGAGGAAGATGACTCTCTCTCCTCTCTCTAGAAGGTACTTGACCCTAGATATTCCCTATATAGGAAAAATAGCTAAAAATGGCTTATATGACCAAAATACATCAAAATGGTCTCATTTTGAAGGGTATGAAGTTTGACACTTCATCATACTGAAAAAATACAGTAAATAAAAACATTGTGGCCTGGTTCACACGTGCAAAACTCCAGAACCAAAACTATTTACAATTTTAGCCAATTTAGGTCTCAAACTAGCTAGGAAATGTTGACAATTTTCACAAACGTGACATGTGAGATGCGAATAAAATTCAAATTGAAGATTTTCGAGTCTTAATTGAATGTTGTTTGAGTAAAATTCAAATCGAATATCGTTCAAATCTCCTTCAAATATTTGTCAAATAATATTTGAATCAGATGTTCTTGTAAAATTCAAGTACTTGTCAAATAAAATTCAAATCTAGTGTTGGTCCGAATACTTAAAATTCAAATATTTGGATTGTCTAAAAATTCGAATTGTGCTGAGGCACAAAAATCAAATCTAATAGATTTCTACTACTCAATCCTATGTAAAAATGAGGAAAGCGGTTTTTTCAACATCCTCACTCCTTATTTGAATCTGATGATACCCTGATCTCAAATCGATTTTGGTGAAGTACTTTGCACCATGTAATCGATCAACCAACTCATCCATTCGAGGTAAGGGGTAACAATTGTTAATCGTTAATTTATTTAACTTACGATATTGGACTTGTTGCAATTTGACCATATTGATCTGCGCACATATCTAGCATTTTACGTTGGTTAAACAATTGTCTTGTTATTAATTTTGTTATTCAAAGACTCATTTCATGACATTGAATTGTTCAATTTGTGTTGTCATTGAGAATTAATTGATCAAACGGTCATTAGACTCATATTTTGATGGTTAAACAATTCCTAGCGAAGATGTAGTAGTGCAACTTGAAAAACTCGCCATGCAACAAGGTTGTCAAGGCTTATTAAGCCTTGCAGGTGGGGACCACATATCAAATGCTAAACATCACTCCTAGTCCTCTCAAAGAACCCAAACATCTGCTAACCAATTGCTTGATATTAATATTAATTACATAACCAATATGGAAAGAAGTAATAGATTAAGATTAATTCTCAAAAGCGATCGTTTCTCTTAACCATAAATTGAATTGTTTTGAAAAGCTAAAAAAAACGACCAACTCAAGAAATAATAAAACATCAATTGTCTTCATAAAAGCAACATGGGAGCATTGACCATTGCTCTTGGTTGCACATGATAAATGTTGCAGTGCTTGCAACTTCCAATGTCGATTTTTTGGTGCTTTTTAAAATTAGCATGTAGAAGCCGAACCTTATAGAGTCGTTAAAATTTATAAATTTATATTAATAGGCCCAAATCTGCCTACGTGTACATGTCTAGCTTGTAGAGCCAATTTCTAACACAAGAATAAATGAAAACAATTTTGTACTTACAAGTCCCCATTGTGAATGTTATTGCTCTGATTTTCTACATTGTGTTCTTTATGCTTATTCTTGTGTTTAATGTTGAGATTAGGATTGAGTATTGATTCTTCATCGTGCAATATCTTTTTTTGATAGCATGTTTAAGTATCTTCGAATGCAAGAAGGGTTGTTTAGTTTGTAAAAAGTGTAACCATTGTGGTATTGGTTAAGCGTTGTGTGGGTTGGAGGGCAAGGTGTATGGATTTAAGGCTAATTCTGTGTTAGCAATTTATGAACTAACACCGGCCGAATCCTCACACCAAGCCAGCACATCTATTATTACAATTGGTTCCACCATTAGAGCACATAAGTGCAATCTGTCTCTTTCCCCCAACATCCGGCGATGTCATCTGCAACATAGATGTTTATGAATGCAATCGATGATTCCAATTCCCTGGATACATAGCTCACATTCGAAATTCCTCAAAGCCCTCCTCCATTCAACCCAAACTCCCCTGGAATGGGATTCAATCAGTTCATAGACGCTTCACAGGAATTGGATGTTGCCACAACTCAAGATTACATAGCAGCTCCAACTACAACTTATCAACCACCGAATATTGTGCCAATCCAGTTTGGTGCACGATCTCCAAAAATTTACGTTGCACCATACCAAACAAATTTCTCTTATACCAAATGTTGATAAAGAATGAGAAGCTTAATCTTCATCCTCCTCCCGAATTGCATCGTCCATCGCATTTTGCAAAAGTGCGTACTCATTATGGCATTTCAGTTCACGTCTGATCCGTTTAGGTAGACCTGACAAAAACCACATAATCATGGCATTTTCATTAATCAGCTCAGAATCACATTCAGATCTAAGACGTTTCACCCTTTCGATGTAATCTCAAACCATTTCTCGCTTTCCCATTTTAATTTTACTTAAAAGTAGGAAAGGGTCTTCCATAAACTTCCACGGTTTGAACCGTGTGATAAGGGCTCGTTTAACAACCTCCCAATCTGTACGCTCAATTTCATCTTGGTTATAGTACCAATCTTGTGCTGCGCCTGTTAAGGCCATAGGAAACAACTTAAGTTTATCTTGAGGATAAATCTCACCATAGACCTCACATGATTCAGCATAGATCTGAAGAAATCGAATTGGATCTGTTAATCCATTATATTTGGGTAGATCCAATCGGAATGCTCTTCTAATAATAATTGGATTGACCTCTCGTGGAGCACCTCCAGGAGCAGCTCCAAGGGTAGCCATTTAGATCAAATTGATAATGTGATTGGATATAGATTTTTCCAAAAACTATCTCAGATTAGATCTGCTAGCTCTATTCCACTTTTCAAGAATCTGATTCTATATGATGAAAAACTACCCAAAATTCGATCAATCAATACTTCTCAAAAATGACAAATCTCTCAGAGTCCAATTCAGAATATATCAGATCTGATCCAAATTTTGATAGAGACTTGATCTGGAAAATCAAAAACTAAAAATAGGACTGGCGAAGGTTGGCTCGGCAAAGGTTCAACAGTGCTATTTTGGGATAAAAACTCTCTGAACACTTTTTTGGCAATTTCTTGAGAAATAACCTTCGCCAATTTCTCAGATGAAAGATCTGACACAGATAAAACTATGGACAACCGGACGAAAGTTTCTGACACAAGAAAATACAATTTTTGTGATCTGACGAGGATAAAAATCAAGATTTTTGTGATCTGATCAAGATATACGGTTCAAGAGGGGCGCCTTGGCTATCTTGACATAGGACTCGACTATCTTATGTAGGATCTGTGAAGTGATGCAGTTTTTCTTGAGGTTGCCAATTATCAGAAAGTTATTCAGGAGCTGGGCAGTAGCGTGTATAGCAGGTTCAATGATGGCATCGAGGAGATAGTTGTCATTATTCCAATGCAGATCATTTGTCAAGTCAATGTAAGGCTTGGGTTCCAGACGCTATGCCTATGGTAGCAAGGGCGGCCTCAATCACGTGCACCTTGTGTGTGGCTCCCTGAAAGGTGATATAAAACTTGAATTTCTCTTCCTTCCATGTCATGAAGGCAAGAGTGATGAAATCCATGTTGATTCTCCCAAAAAAGGCTCTCTCATGAATACCCATTGCAGTAAGCAAAGGCTCCGCAAGGGTCGTCCACTGAGTGACCATGCTTGTGCTAGAAAGTATCATGATATTCGTTGCAGATGGGACATTACGATGGATAGTATAACGCGGAGACTGGGATGTACCTATGGAAGACATGATGATCAGGATCGAAAAGTAAGATGCTCGAATATATATCAGTAAACATTTCAGAAAGTTTGGAAGGCTTTGGTTGCTAAAAAAATTTGCAAGAGCTTCGCTAGCACAAGTGAGGAATGAATCGAATTCAGCCAACTTATAGGTGAATTTGGAGGGTCCATTACACTGAATACTAGTTTGGCTGATCAGTTTGGAATAAAATTTTGCAAGCATGTATAGTACTGTAAAGATAGGCTATAAAAATCTCGACAAAGATTTCTGGAAATCTGAACCTATCAGGCAAACGCTTTTCAGGGTTGGCGAAGGATGAACCTTTCCCCAGGAGGGTCCTTCGCCCAAGTACTGTCATAAATGCATTTTTGCAAGATCTGAGACTGTAGCCAACCTGATTTTGACATCTTAAGACCATCTATCATGTCAACAAAGGTTCATAATGAGAGTAAGGTGCTCGACGAAGGTTCCCCAAAATGACATATTGTTGATCATTCGCCTAGCTCAAAAAATGGATTTTTTCTGGACAAGAACCTTCGCCCAACTCAAATTAGGTAGATCTGAAGTGGATGTACAATCTGGAGGCTCAGCGAAGGTTTCTGATACTGTATAGGCATCATTTGACTGAAACATGAATTTTAGAAGTCATTTTTCCATCAAAAATACCGTTTTTCTTTTTTTTCATGCTGATGACTTTTCTGACTTTGCTCATCAATCTTTTCTCATTATTTTTTTTTACCGTCTTTTTCAAAACAAAAACTGAACAATTAACCATTGAAAGCTGATGGTTAGCTTGCATTAGGCATCTTGTCGTGGCATGAATAGTGTTAAAACTGCATTGTAGGGATAGTTTGGGATTGATTTTGCTAGATTTTGAGTGGATTTGCTTGTTTGAAATCTAATCTGATTATTAAATAGGGAAATCTATTCAGAGCACTAATCTTAAGATCCATTTGGATTTGAGATATCAGAGAAAATAACAAAAATCGGTTAAATCTGTCAAATTTGGTCAAAAAGAGACAAAAAGCATCATCAGAGCCCAAAACTTTTTACCCTCTTTTAGAAAACTTTTGCCGAGTTGCAGAAACCTTTGGTTTTGTTTACAAAACCTTCAGTTTGAAGGGCGAAGATTAATTCCCAGCAGATTTCCAGAAACATCAGAAAAACCACCAAAAAACACCAAAAATTATCAAAATCCTAAAAAATACAGAAAAAGAACCTTCGCCCAATTCACTGTGCTTAGATGTGATTCAGATCTACTGCCAGGTTGGCAAAGAATAATACCAAAAATAGAAAGGTTTTCAAAGGATCAATTTTCATATTGTCATATTTTTGCCAAAAAAAGTCACTTTTTTGCAAAATTACCAGTATTACTCTTGATCCTTCACCAGAACCTTCGCCGAATTTCCAGAACATTCTATTAAGAGTAATACCAAGCAACAGTTTGTTGCTAGCTCCATGTTGTCTTTTCTAGCAACCTCCCACCTTGAAAACAAAATCCATGGCTTCCATCTAGATTCTGTGCTTTCGATCTATGAAGAAGCACTGGCTGAGTCATCCCACCAGGTCTCTAGTTCCCATAGTCAACGTCGTCCACGCAACGAGATCGTCATTTCTGACTCGCCTTCCATGTCACGACGTCGTACTAGGCATACATCGTCAACTCCTCTTCCACCCCCCTGCTGTTGTTTGCACTGAACTTCCTATTCCCCCTGCCTTTGATTCTCCCCTCGCCTCTGCTTCCACTCAAAGACAGTCTGTGACTATTGGGGCTACCATTTTCATCACAACTTCTTAGGCTGCCTCACCCCGGCACACCAAAGCTATTTCACCAAACACATAGTACTTTATGGATATGTTTGATGATTCCGACCCCCTTGGGACCTCTGAAGTTTTTGAAATGCCCCAGAGTCTTGCGCCCTTTGAACTCCAATCGCCTGGAAGAGGATTCAAACAAATCCATAATACTACTGTTGATGTTGGAGATTCATGCCAACCACTTCAAGCTGAAGATAGCCCAGTCACACTTCGGGTCGACCAAGCTGTGAAATCATCAAAGTAGTTCAACGCCACAGTGCCTGAGGGCTTTGAAGAAGAAGATGTTTTTGAAGGAGAAGAATTATCGACACCTATTTTACGCCAACCAAGGACAGTACCATCAGGTCCTCCTACTATTATCACCTCCGCAATAGTAGATTCTGGTTATGCTCTCGGTTTGGTCTCAAGCCTTGCACAAGTGATCCAGTCTATGCTGGATAAGAAAAAAGAAATGGAGTAGAGAATTTCAGACATGGGATCCGAAAATACTCTTATCAGCCAGAAGATTAATCAGCTGGATAGAGAATTGAAGATTGCCAAACAACATAAAGACAAATCTGAAGCTGAAAAGAAGATGCCACAGCAACAGGCTGATCGCCTCAAAGGATACGTCAGCTCCCTACAGAATGCCCTGACAACCACACAAGATCAGGTGGACAAGGCCATGCAAGATGCAAAGCAACAAGTGTAACTGCTGCAAGGTCAACTGCAGATGGCAGAGCAAGATCGCAAACGTCTCCAAGGTGAATTGGATGTGACCACCCTTAAGCGTGATGCATATCTTCAGACACAAATAACAGATCATCCGGTAACTCCGACGGAGATCGCGTATTCGTTCAAGAAAGTGAAAATGTACAAAGTGGCCCTTCAGAGATTCCAAGGCCGCTTTGACAGGTTCAAAGGAGCAGCTTCAACTAAGTTGGCAAAGGCTAAAGAAACCATCAGCGCCTATGAAAAGACAGCCGCTCAGGTGTTGGAAGCCGGACCACAAATCCCAGTTCCGGTCATGCCACAATTCTCTCCTTCTCACCAAACTGTAGTACCACATGACTGGATTCGAACATGGACCAAGGGGGAGCTTCAGAAATAGAAGAACAACTGCTAGTTTTACAGGCAGTACAACCGGGTCCATCCTCATCAAAGACCACACCGTTATTCAGAAGGCCCGTCAGATTCGAGAGTTTATTATCGCAACATCCTCATGAGTCCTCGCATGGTGGTTGGGTCCTTAAGTTCAAGACCTAGGAGATAGAGGCCGGCAAAGAATTGGACAAAATACCTGCATTGGGAGAGCAGCCAGCATGGAGACTAAACTCCGGAATCAATC
This sequence comes from Diphasiastrum complanatum, assembly GCA_029204225.1. Classification (NCBI taxonomy): domain Eukaryota; kingdom Viridiplantae; phylum Streptophyta; class Lycopodiopsida; order Lycopodiales; family Lycopodiaceae; genus Diphasiastrum; species Diphasiastrum complanatum. The sequence goes on along the minus strand of CM055107.1, from coordinate 40,124,474 downwards.
AGGAGTTATGTGGCCAACCCTCGCCAATTGCGGGTAGATCCCTATTATGTGCCAATGCCGATAAGAAATAAATGGAAGGATTTGGGATTGGCTATGGACAAAATCACAATCCATACGCCCAATTGGCCAATCATCCATCAGCCATTCAGCTGGACAATATCAGTGGATTTTCACCGGGCCTTACAAGCATACCAGCGGGAGTATATCCACTCTCTCGATCCGACAATGCGACAATCAGCAATGTTTGTAAAAGATTTAACTCTGCTGACATTAGTGGCAACCAAATGGGATGATTGTTTTCCTCCTCTAGCATTCGATCTAAATAAGCCAATGGCCTCAAAGAATATCAAGGATCAGCTGTCGGTTGCTTGTCTATATTTTTGTGCAGCAATGATAGAAGGCTCCTGGGAATCTCGCTTCACATCTTGGACGACCTCAAAGTGGATTGCAGGAGCCCATCATTTTTTTTTGCCACATAATTTGGATTTTAATACTGCCCGACTCGACTTTATGGAGAAGGTGCAGTACCGTTTAATAAAGATTCGTCGCGAAGCCAATAAAAGTCCCCAATAACTGCATCTCACAGGTGTCATGGGACCGCCACCAATTTTGGTGGGGGATACTGTGGGAGGGTTTGCGGATCCCAAGGCAACCCTAACCCTAGTTAATAAGTGAGAGGGATTTGGCACCCTGCATGTGTAAGTCCAACCCGATGATCACATAGTTATTTGATTAGTTGACAGTCAATACAAGGACTTTAGGCCTTTTTGCGGGACTTTTAATGTCGCAGGGCCTAGATGTCAAGTTACTGAATAAAGTTGGGTTTCCCTCCAATTTGGATGGTTCCCACCCTTTTTTAAATTTGAATAATTAGGGAGGCAGAAATGGACCAATAGGATTCAGAGGCCAGGGTCTTCCTCTCTACTATAAAAAGGGACCAACTCGAGTTCCTACACATGTTCATTTCCTCATTTCAATAAAGCAGATTGGTTCTCTTCTGAAATGGATTGATGAATGTCCTTGCTCTCTATCACTTTTCCTCCATCTCTCATGCTTTCTTTGGATTTTGCTAATTGTCGGATCTGATTGTTATTGGGATTGCATGTTATTATAATTTTTATGAGAGAGAAAGGAAGAGAGAGAAAGAGTAAGCTATCTTGTTGTGGATCGTAGTGTTAATGGATGTAGTGTTAATGGATGTAGGGTTAATGCTTAGGGTTAATGGATGTTAGAGTTAGATTTGGATCTTTTATTCATGCTGAAATCTGAACTATACTATCGCTCTCATGGGAACGAATCTATGCGTGACAACTAACTTCGTCTCTTTGATGCTAGATTGATTAGATCTTGGATTCAGGTTAGGCAAGGAAAGAAACCCACTACAACGTCTTTCTAGCAAACGTGCAGCCCACAATATTTCGACAGTCGTTGTTTCTACCAACGAACTCGTTCAACCAGAATGGATCCATCATCTAGTTCATCTCTCATTAACAAACTCGATGGAGATAACTACCATTTCTAGAAATTCAAGATCCAAAGAATTGTGGGACATAGTTGATGGCACAAAGCTTAAACCAGAAGGTGATGTAGCCGTCATCACCAAATGGAGACTGAGAGATGGCAAAGCATTTGCCATGATCACCCTCAACATCAAGGACACTCAGATTAGCCACAAACGTGCTGCTCAGACAGTTAAGGATGCATGGGACATCCTAGCAACTCTCTACGACATTAGAGATGAGGAAGAGATTCTTCACCCCCAGAATGTCTGACACAGACAGTGTTTTGAGCCACCTCAACACTCTCAAAAATCTTATGGAGCAGATGACTGCAACAGGCTCAATCATAGAAGATTCTGATGCACTCATGACTCTATTATCGAGTCTACCTGAAACCTATGAAAATTGGGTAATGTTGTAGTCGGTTGTAGTATAGGGGTCCGTTCACTGGGAGCCGCCCCTGCACACCTGCATAGCAAGAGAGAGAGAGAGAGAGAGAGAGAGAGAGAGAGAGAGAGAGAGAGAGAGAGAGAGAGAGAGAGAGAGAGAGAGAGAGAGAGAGAGAGAGAGAGAGAGAGAGAGAGAGAGAGAGAGAGAGAGAGAGAGAGAGAGAGAGAGAGAGAGAGAGAGAGAGAGAGAGAGAGAGAGAGAGGTAAAAAGAAGAGAGCTTCCTTAAGGTGAATAGAAGATGTGTACAATGGAAAATGGCCTCCTTATATATTTGAGGAGGGAGGGCCATCTTGGCTCTCATTGGCCTATTTACAATGGCATCCTAGCCCTTCAAACAAAATGTGCTAATGGATGTAGTGTTAATGGATCTAGTGTTAATGGATGTAGGGTTAATGCTTAGGGTTAATGGATGTTAGAGTTAGATTTGGATCTTTCATTCATGCTGAAATCTGAACTGTACTATCGCTCTCATGGGAACGAATCTATGCGTGACAACTAACTTCGTCTCTTTGATGCTAGATTGATTAGATCTTGGATTCAGGTTAGGCAAGGAAAGAAACCCACTACAACATCTTTCTAGCAAACACACAGCCAACAATATTCTGACAGTCGTTGTCTCTACCAACGAACTCGTTCATCCAGAATGGATCCATCATCTAGTTCATCTCTCATTGACAAACTCGATGGAGATAACTGCCATTTCTAGAAATTCAAGAGCCAAAGAACTGTGGGACATAGTTGATGGCACAGAGCTTAAATTAGAAGGTGATGCAGCCGTCATCACCAAATGGAGACTGAGAGATGGCAAAGCATTTGCCATGATCACCCTCAACATCAAGGACACTCAGATCAACCACATACGTGCTGCTCAGATAGCTACATACTTGCATGGTACACTATTTGTAGCTAGCATAAAGTCAAGATGGATTATTTTTCCATTTTAACAAAGTCAAGTTGAAAAATAAGGAATCTAATTTGTACAAAGTAAGACTCACATGATTCATTTGACTTACTTTGTGTTTTCTTAGAACCATTAGATTAGATTTGTGTTTCTTTGAAAGGCTTGGATTAGAGTCCTTGTCATTGAAGTGTGTCCAATCAAAGTGAAGGAGACTCACCTTTGGAATCTATAAAAGGGAGCCATTTTCTTTGTATTGTATCTTCATTCCTATTCTAATAAAACTCTGTTGGCTATAACTCATTCAGTCACTCACTCACTCTCTCTAGGTAGTGAGTGCATAGTTTGGGAAAGGTGCTCGGGCCCCCCAAACCTCTCACTAATTGGACTCTTCTTTCTCTCTCTCTCTCTCTCTCTCTCTCTCTCTCTCTCTCTCTCTCTCTCTCTCTCTCTCTCTCTCTCTCTCTCTCTCTCTCTCTCTCTCTCTCTCTCTCTCTCTCTCTCTCTCTCTCTCTCTCTCTAGGTAGTGAGTGCATAGTCTGGGGAAGGTGCTCGGGCCTCCCAAACCTCTCACTACTTGGTCTCTCTCTCTCTCTCTCTCTCTCTCTCTCTCTCTCTCTCTCTCTCTCTCTCTCTCTCTCTCTCTCTCTCTCTCTCTCTCTCTCTCTCTTTTTTCATGTGCTATGCAGGTGAAAGCGAGGTTGCCGCTCCCAGTGACAAACCCCATACTACAACTAACACTGCATCAAGCTCTTGTAGTCAAAGGACGTGGTGGAAGATTTGGTCATGGAAGACACCAATCAAGAGGTGAAAACTCAAATAGTGGATAATTCCAACAATTCCAAGAACAATCAAATGATGGCCCAAATTGAGACAATTGGCATCAAGATCGAGGTCAAGGATGTGACAATCCAAGGCAGAAGAAATATGGGAATTGCTGATATTGCAACAAACCTGGTCATTGGGAGCGTGAATGCTTCAAGAAACAAAAGGAGTCAGCTCAACAGAAAGACAAATGGTAGGTAGACAATTATGCTAATCAGCATCAATTTCATGATGATCAATACGAGGATGATGCAGGTGAGAGTTCAAACTTGTTCATTACAACACTAATGACAAGTGATGAAGCCAAGGATACTTGGTACATTGACCATGGAGCGTCCAAGCACATGATTTCGCGGAAGGAATGGTTTTCGGAATTAAAGGAATTCCACAATGGCAATGAAATTGGGGACAAGCAAATGGTGAATTGTTACATGTTAAAGAATTTGGAGTAGTAATAGTGAAGCTAGCCAACAAGATGATAAATCGGATAAGTAATGTGCAATATGTACCTGGTTTAGCCAACAATCTACTATTACTTGGGATGATGGCTGATCAACAACTCAAGGTTGAGTTTGATAGCGACAAATGTCTCGTCAAGGACATCAAGAATCACTACAAAGTGATTGCTACAGGAGCTAGAGTCATTGGAAATTGACTCTAGAAATTGAATGTAAGATCTTTTGATCAAGCCATGGTAAGCACTGTTGATAGTCGAAGTGATCTTTGGCATCAACGATTTGGTCATATTGGTACTCAAAGTTTACAAATTTTCAAAAGAGGTAGTCTAGTTATTGGATTGCTTGATATTTTTTTTGAAGGAAAATCTGTGAAGGTTGTATTTTGGAAAAACAACACACAAATAGGTTTCCCAATCGTGGAGATAGGAGAGCCAGTGGCATCCTCGATATTGTCCATAGTGATTTATGTAGGCCAATGAAGGCACGAGAAGTAGAGATAGATCTAAATACCGATGGGCCAAAATAAGGAAAGACCCGAGTAGTTCTAAAATGCAAGTTGGATTTTTAAACTTTTATGATAGTTAAGTTATTATGGCACATGGTTTTTGGGTGAAGCAAATACCCTAGCCCTAACTTTGTCTATAAGTAGGGATGTGACACCATTTTGTAATCACTTTTCATTTGTAAGAATAGAAATTGAGAGAGAGAGAGAGAGAGAGAGAGAGAGAGAGAGAGAGAGAGAGAGAGAGAGAGAGAGAGAGAGAGAGAGAGAGAGAGAGAGAGAGAGAGAGAGAGAGAGAGAGAGAGAGAGAGAGAGAGAGAGAGAGAGAGAAGTGAAGCCTCCTCCTCCTACCTTTTCTTTTTATGTGAAGTCCTCCTTTTTTGTCATTGTATGTTTGTTTGTGGATTGATGAATGCTTGAATGTGTTTCCTAATCATGCTATCACAATAAGGAAGATCATTCACAAAAGCTTTCATCTTTCTAATTCACAAAAATACCCAACGGTAAACTAGGAGTTAGATATCATTCTTGAGAGGTCATTAAGATCCATTAGGTAGGTTCCATTCCCATTGCTCCCCTCCCTTGAGAAGATAAGCCTCAAGAGTAGAATATGTAGTGCTCAAAGAGCCTAAATAATCCAAGCAAAGCCAAGATCCAAGAAGAGGTGTAAAAATTATAGCAAATAAGGATCCTAAAACACTTGAAATGATGAGGGAAATAATAGATTATAATCTCATAAGATTAGCACAAGTTGAACCATCAAAAATCTATGCTTGAACCTCACTAAATGGCCCAAATCCTTGAAGAAGGCTTCACACGTGTGAAAGTATGACCTCCCACAGTCTGAGTAATGTACACCAGAACTACATTCAATCCTATAATCATTAGTAATCACAAGTACTCAAACAATTATGAACATAGAGAGCAACTGCACCATTATGAGAGAAAAATCATGAAATTGCTTGATTGATTTTGGTGAGATATCATCACCTATATATACATGATCCATCACGGTTTTGGGCAGGTATGAGTAGCCCTAAACCTATCCCTAATGCTAATTTTGGTGGATCTTTCATCCCTACCAAGTTAGGGTTGGAATCTTGGTGATCCCTCAACAATGCAAAAAATACCAAAAATAGCTCCTATTTTTTCTCCCTTGTATCTAAGCATAATTTGGACTCATTCCAAAGGTTCTAACACTTAGGTCTACTTGAGAACATCCTTATGAATGAAATCCTATGCTATTTGGCACGTGTGACAAGCCACATCATGACCATCTAACTATTTACAAGTCATATGACCAAAACTAGTCAAGCTAGAATTGTGAATTTTTAACAAAAGGAACTTCACATACCAAAACCCAAAAGAGTCAAAAAGAGTGTCAAGCATCATATCTCCAAACTGAGCCATTCCATCTTTAGATCAAAAGCCAAGATTGACACCCTTGGTAGGTTCAGTTTCCATTTAGATATGTAGTTTAACCCCCTCCCCATTGGATTAACGACTCACTCGGTTGGAGATTCAAACCCTAACCTTGCCCTCTTGATCGCTACGATTAGGAAGGCATGAAAAGGGTTCAACAAAATATGAACTCTCTCTCTCTCTCTCTCTCTCTCTCTCTCTCTCTCTCTCTCTCTCTCTCTCTCTCTCTCTCTCTCTCTCTCTCTCTCTCTCTCTCTCTCTCTCTCTCTCTCTCTCTCTCTCTCTCTCTCTCTCTCTCTCTCTCTCTCTCTCTCTCTCTCTCTCTCTCTCTCTACAACGAAACTGCAACCTTACTCTCTGAAGTCGAACATCTGTGCAATCAGTCAACTAGAGCAGAAGTAGAATCGACGCCGAAATCTTCGAGTTTGAGGTCTTTGGGTTCTACATCTTCTTTGACCTCCTTGGAATCCAAGACCTTTGAATTTGAGTTCCACGTCATCCACACTGCCTGTACAACGTAGACCATGTCACAGTTCACTTTAACACATTTTTTAATAATTGCATCGTTTCACGCTTGTTGCCCACACAGTCATTGTAATTGTTCCATGTATATATACATAATGACAACTCACGAGATAATAACGAGATATATACACCACGATGAACACACATGTAAGTGGAGAAGAGTGAATCAGAGTTCCTGCGCAAACTCCTTTGTGTCTTAGTTATCTGATTCCACAGAATCAGAGATATCCGAGAGAGTGAAAGCTATTCAAGAAATAGAGACAATTATTTAATTTGTAGCTAGCTAAGTAAGATCACTGCACATAGTGCGTCACTATTGTGAACCATTCTTGGGCACATGATTGTGATATGATCATTGTATTCACAATAAGCTTAATTCAGATTTTCTATTTTCTTATGTGTATCCCACTACGAATGCTTTCTGATAATTTTCTTTCTCAATTGACACTCACGCAATTTGGAATGTCTAATCTCGAAGGAAACATGGCTGCCATTGTATCTCTGAATTTTAAAGATTCACAAATAGCTCATGTAGCTAATTGTTCCAGCTCCAAAGAGACATGGGACATTCTTACTGGTCTATACAAAAAGCTAGATGTATCGACTCATCTCTTCTTGAGAAAGAAGTTCCTGCTGTTCAAGATGAGTGAAGGGACCTTGGTCACTGATCATCTAAATGAATTCAAACAGCTACTCAATCAGTTAGCTGCAGTAGGTTTGCCAGTGTCAGACGAAGATGCTTAACATTTCTCTACTGTCCAGTTTTCCTCCCTCTTACGACAATCTAGTATTGCTACTTAGCAATACTCCTGACCTGTCTCTGTAAAAGGTGACAACAAGCTTATTGTAGGAAGAAGTAAGAAGGAAAAAACTTATCCATGTCAAATTTGAAGACATTCGCTCTCTATTCAAATAACCAACAGCTCATGACGAAGAAATCTTCGAAGTACAAGAAGACAAAAGTTGAGCAAATTGATTCAGACCAGCAATCACAACAGCACAATCGACAACATCAAAAGCCTAAGACCAGACTCTTTTGCAAGTACTGCAAGAGAACCAAACATGACATCAAGGATTGTCGAGTTCTCAGGCACAACGAAGCAAAGAAGAAGATGCAATAGGATGGAGGATCTGATTCTACCAGAACCTCTCTCGAAGACCCTGAAGAAACTCTTAATTTCTATCTTTCAAAGCCTTAGTATTTTTCCTAAGTTTTTCTTTTGCTGTTTTTCGCGATTGTGCATTTTGAACTATGTTTCGCACAGTCTGCATTTTTGAACTGTTTTGTCGCATAGTTCGCATTTTTGGGTCATGAGAAAAATTCGTCCCTAGGTCTAAAACATTTAGAAAATAATTCTGAGAACTTTTCTTGACACTGTCGCATTTTTCGCATTTTTGCAAAAAGGCAACTGTCCCTAAAATGCCTTATAAAGGTTTAGACCCTTAGAAAAAGGGACACTCACTCTTAAAAAAGCAATGTTTGCCTTAGAACTGGTTTTTGCCCTAAAGTCGGCTTTTTCGCCCTTTGACTTTTTCGCCTTTTTGAAAAAAGCGACATTATCGCCAAAATGCCTTAAAACCTTTTTAAAAAAACTGTCGGGTTTTTTGCCTTTAAAAAAAAAGCGACACTTGCCCTTAGGAAAGAGACACTTACCTTTAAAAAAGATGACACTACCCTTAAAATCTTAAAAGAGTCCTTAAGCAAAAGGCGAAGGCCTACAACGTGAAGGCACCTGTCCAACGTGTAGAAGCCAGCTAATGCACGAGCAAAAGGAGAAGGTCAAACGACATGACGCGACACAAAATTGTTCACGACACAAAAACTCTTCATGCTCCAAAGGACCAGGAAGATCAAACAAGTACCATGTAGTACTGCTATCTGATCTGATATGAAGACGTCAGTAGAAGAGCATTGGGACGTGCCTAATCCGTCGTTCTTGTAATCTGAGATTACTTGTAGATCATTTAATCTCTCTAATAAAAAATGTTGCTCTGAATATATTGCTAGATGCATCAAGACTAGACAGTCAGGAAGTCGAGTAACAGACACAGAGTGTTTTACGGATTAGTAGTAGCTAGTCATTTTTTGTGAGATAGAAGATCTTTCTCGCGCCAACATGCTAATCTAGGAAACAGACAGCGCTCAAGAAAATATTGTAAAATTCAGTTTTGATAATAGATGGGATTTTTCTAAATGCTTTGTTCTGTGATGTGTATGACTTGCAATATTGGAATGCATGCTATCAGTAGATAGATTTTCGTTGTTGTTTTATTCAACATTATATGTTGTTTACAAGTTTGAATTTTATAACAAATCTGCAGTAGCGATTTGGGACTTGGAAGAGAATTAGACTGCAGTCAGTAGCAGTAGCTACTCCTGCCAAGTCGGCTCTATCCGGCCTTCATCGCGAATTGATTTCGCTTCATTTTTTGTTTCGTTTTGATTCACTTTGCTTCACGATCCTTTCGCATCGCATCAGATCCAACACTGCTAATGATACAAAATAAACCCATCAGAGATGCAATGGACTGGTATCTTGATTCTATTGCCTCTCAGCACATGACCTCGTGCAAGTCCTTGTTTGAAGATCTCACACCAGTAGATTAGAAGTATGTATACTTCGGTGACTCAAGTGCATTGCAGATTGAAGGCAAAGGATCTATTCATCTTTATTTTTCAAATGATAAATTGACCTTGCTCAAGGATGTACTCTACGTACCCAAGCTGACCACAAATTTATTGTCAGTTAGCAAGCTCACTGATCAGGGCTGCAGAGCCTTGTTTAGTTCGAAGCAACGTACCATTTTGGACAAGAATGATAGAGAAATCCTCTTTGCAAACATAGAAGGTAATCTATACATTTTGGGTCATGAATATGCACTTTCCACTAATGTGAGTACTTCAAATGCACAATTATGGCATCGAAGATTAGGACATTTGAACATGAGATCAATATTGTATATGCATCACAATAGCATGGTCAAGGATTTAAACTTTAATGCTGCCTCCACTGACATTCGACATGTATGTGAGATGTGCCTACTAGGCAAGCAACCTAGATCAATATTCCCAAAGGGACAAGCCACTAGAGCTAAGTTCGTTCTAGAATTGATACATAGTGATCTGTGTGGCCCTATGAGTACTCCCTCTTTGGGTTCTGTACTATATTTTATCACTTTTATCGATGATTATTCTAGATTTAACAACATTATGTTCATCAAGAATAAGTCTGAGGCATTCAACTATTTCAAAGACTTCAAGCAGTTCGCTGAGACACAGACTGGTCAATGACTCAAGATCCTTCATACAGACAGTGGTGGAGAGGTTTTGTCAAACGAAATGTTTGACTATCTGGCATCATTTAACATTGATCATCAGTTTACCACCAGCTATACACCACAGAAGAATGGAGTAGCCGAAAGGAAGAACCGAACATTACTAAATACAACACGATCAATGATGTCAACCAAGAATTTTTGGGCTGAAGTTGTTTCAACAGCTTGCTACCTGCAGAACTATTTGAATACCAAAGCAGTCGACTCAAAGACTCCCTTCGAAGCTTTCTATGGCTACAAACCGAGTCTAAGACACCTCCGAGTGTTTGGCTGTTTTTGTTATGTAGACATTCCCTCTAATCTGAAAAAGAAACTTGACCCTGTTAGCTGGAGGAGTATCTTCATTGGATACTCAACATCGCATAAGGCATATCGAATCTACGATGTCGAATCGAGCCGAATCTCAGTTAGTCGCAATGTCGTCTTCCTCAAAGACAAATTATTCGACTTCAAGCAGAAGCAACCAATGCAAGAGTTAGAGAGAAAGTTCAAAATAAAGATGTCGAATTAAGTTACTGTCTTACTGCCAGTATGTTGGTTGATATCTTGACTAAGCCTCTGCCAAGAGAAAAGCATGTTACATTATGTAACTTGCTTAATTTTATTCAGGATCCTAGAAGTTAAGCTTAAGGGGGGTGTTGGAATTAAGCCTCACTCCAAATCACCAGAATTCGAATCAATATTATTTGAGTCATCAGAACTCGAATCATTCGAGTTCGTCCTCAGCACCAGTACACTATGTACATATGAACAATTTGACAATTCAAAGATTATATTTTGTTCACAACACTTCCATGTACACAATATTTTGATGAGAACTGCCATTAGAATCTCTGCAGCTGCTATCAACAGAATCTTTATCTCTAGAATCCCAAAATCTACTAAACTGAGAACCAAGACTTGAGCTTCAAGAATCCCGCAATAACAAATCGGGAGAACCTATCTGGACAACAAAAGCTGCAATCAAAGTCTTTGTGCTTAAGGTTGTAGGTCGCTTTGAAATAAAAATAGTCACTTTTGTCGTCTTCATTTGCTACCTCTACAGCTTCCTCTTCATCTATGCAAGATACATTTTGAACCGTCTGGAGTCTTGGAGGAAGATGGAGGGGAAGAAGCTGTCCTTTTGAAAAATAGCTCATCCACTGGAGAGATAGCAGATTCACCTACTCCAGGCTCAATGACAAACATATCAAACTCGAAATCAAGGGTCGGTTGAGAGAATGATGAACTACATCATATTACAATCTTTGTTATTCGTATACAAATTGTTCCTGAAAGAGATATTACCTCAATCCCATGATGTAAGAATGTTGAAACTTTACCATCTCCAATTCGTAACAAGTAGTCAGCAAATTCGCTATTCACATCTCCTGTGTGCCTGACGCCCCCGATGCCTGTCTCAAGTGCGATGCCTTCTTCAAGCGCGAGAGAGAGATTGGGGAGATGCAGCGGGTACTTAATTTATTGTAGAAGCCATAACCATACTCTTCCAAAACCTGCAATACAGAATTACGGAGTAGAGAGCGATGGAGCCAGAACCTACAATACGTGGCAACCTCAAGCTTGATGCGATGGAGAGCGATGGAGAGAGCGATGGAGCGGGGAGAGAGAGCGCGTGAGGAAGGAGGAGGGCGAATGGAGGGCAGGAGCATCAATGGAGGAAGGAGACAGAGCGGACAATTTGAATTTGAATTAGATGCATGCATGGGGAGGAGGGCCCACGTTTTTGTCATACCCACCATATGTCAGAGAGCTTTAAAGGGCATAATGAGAGTGAGGGGGTGGAAGGGGTGAGAAGGGTATGAGAAGGGCACACATTTGTCATCATGAAGGATGACAAATAGTTAATGCCCACACATACACACACACACACACACACACACACACACACACGAGTTTTAAACCAAGACGCACATCTGCATACATTTTTGTTCAAACGACGTTTTTTAGCTTTTTCCTTTGCAAAAGCGTGACATTTTTCATGGGCAGTGCGTGACATTTTTGGCGACATAGCGTGACATTTTTGATGGCAAATACACACACACTCTCTCTAAAATAGTTTTATACTATATAAATAATATAGGACCCGACGCCTTGTATTAAAAATATCAATACCCGCCCAACACTGTCTGGTCCTGCACTACCTAAACTTTCAACTGTCTTAACTAGCGACTTACACCAAGCAGTAAGATTGTTGCTTTGTTATAGTTGTAGAGTATCTGAATTCGCATTATGCTCTTTACACTTTCAACATGCATTCCTTTGTACTATGATGTTTTTTATCTTTTATTAATAAAAACAGGAAATTTGGTATATGAGAAAGAGAGAGACGAAAGCGGGGGAGAGATGGTCGCCATTTGATGTATTAGTATGATATATGGCAGCTTTTATGCTCAGAGCCGATCCATGTGGGCCGTTTCATCCTCTTTCCACTTCTATTGCCACCAAGCGCAATGCTCTAACACCATCGGATCATCATGCTGTGTTCAGTCGGAGCTACAAGCCACACAATTCACCCCCGCCTCAGCTGAGACCAAGCTTCAAAGAAAGGCCAATTTGTAGTGCCTGCATTTCTCATGGCTGCTTGAAGAGGATTGAGCTTTATCAGCAAGGATCTTCCGTCAATTGGCACATAAGTCCAGCATGGAAGCAGAGGCGAGCATGGGCATTTAGGAAATACCACACCCTTGAAGTGAGAAATCATAGTAATGGCATGGCTGCTAACAAAAATCGGAAGACAGAAGCCAAGGTTCCTGAGCAAGCTGAGGCTGAGGTGGATGTAGGAGCAGTGGAGGCTCGTGCAGGGCTTGGAAGAAGGGCACGAAAGCAGAGGCGGAGCAAAGGGGAGGAATTGCAAGTAGGGAATAGGGACAAATCCCAAACGATTCCAAAGCGTAAGAAGGATTGGCAGGTATTGACGTTTGCTGAGATGGCGTGGGAAGGGATATTCCTTTCTTGGTTGAACAAGCTTGTCTACGTGTTACTTTTTGTATTGGTCGGTGCATGGATCATTTTTAGGTTTATTGGACCTGCTCTAGGTTTGTATCAGTTAGACAGCCTCCTGATCAAGCGTTTGGTGGTTCTTGACTCAAGTCTATCATTCCAGTGTCTGATCTGATTAATTGTAAGAGTTCCTTTCTGTTGTGTCATGAAGAGCTTTTTTGTGTAGGTTTTTATAATCGTGAATCATGGTTGGTCTACCTCTGTTATAACGTTACTGTAAAGTGGAACCGGCCTCCGTGAGGTGGTTCCAAGGCGCAGTAGCATCGTTTAGTTTTGCTCTTTCTAACCTTTTTTTGAACTATTTTCTTTTGAACCATTGCACAACATAGTAGCATCATCCAGTTTTACCCTTTGTAACTCTCTTGTGAGCTGTTTTCTTTTTGATCAGATGTTGTTGAACTGGTTCTGGGTGTAACTGTCCTTCTCAAGGATGCTTGTGTCGGTAACTTTCCTTGTCCTGCAGTATTAGCAAGAAACATTAAGCATCAGTAGAGGAATTCTACTTGGTAGCCAGGCTCAATTTACTCTAGATAAAACTGAACAATGCTATTAAAATTGAGAAGCGGTTCATACCATTGTTGTTTGGTAAGAGTTATAGTATGTTGTAGCAATCACATTATGAATGGAGTTAAGAAGTCAATTTCGATTAGCATGTAAGATATTCAACTGATAACATTTGCATCGAGGCATCTAATGCAAAAGTGGCTGTGACATCCATGATTCTATGGTGTAGGTTATTTGGCAAGTCTACTACTTTGTTGCAGTAAAGAGTTTCTCAAAAAGTCCTGCCTACGGTGGGACTGGCTGGGTTGAGCCAGTTTTGTCCAGTAACTCCTCGAGTGCAATAACATGAGCATAGGGTTCTTGAAAGAAAGAGCGAAATTCAGCCAGTTCTATTGTGAATCAAAAACTAAAAAATAAAAATTGGGACACGTTCTGGAAAAAATTAACCCTAATTCCTGGAACGCGTCCTGGAATGTTGAGTGCAATTGTGTTTTGTAGGTTTTTAGGAAAAAAAATCGATGTAAGAGCTGGTTAGAGATGGAACTGTCATTAGCGAGGCAAGGAGGTTGGTAAGCATCATGGTGATGAGGTATACCATTCATTGTAGAATGTCTTGGCTTCTGGAAGAGCCACGCTCAAAAATTGGTCTTTATTCACATTGAAATAGGTGAAATTTGCTATTATGAAGTATGATCCCTACTGAAATCTGCTGAAGCTAGAAACCGCCAACCTTACTATGTTAAGTGTGTCCACTATTTCATGTCAAATTCTAGATAAATTTTATTTTGAAGCTTTGCTTTGATCTTGAACATTCATTCATCTTGCATTTAACATCTTGCATTTAATGATAACCATCTCACATATAAACTTATGCATATTATTCTAGAAAATGTGTGCTGCTATAGATTACCTTTACGATGGCTATCATTATAAGATTTCAAATAAAGCTGTTTAGTGGCCATTCACATTTTTCTTAAATGCAAACCTCTGAATGTTTCTTGAAACTAGTTGTCATGTAACTTTATAATTTCACTTTCAGGGCATAGTGGCCCTTGAAGAGCTCACTGCACTTTGCTTTCTGTCCAAATATTATGTGCGAATAATGGTCACCTTAGTTTGGGAGAGAAATGAAGGAGGCTTTACCTCCTTTCCAAGTTATTTGGTTTACTCTAGACTTAGGTAGATCCATAGATGCGTGCAATTCCGGAACGTTGGTTCCGGGATTCGGCAGCATTCCGGATTGGAACGTTGCAACTTTTTTTTTTTTGGGTTTTCTCTTTTAAGTTGTGTGTTGAGGGTGGGGAAAAACAACATGTAGGGATGTAAAAGAAATTTCAAACATGGTAACCAACTGTAAGTATGTACTACAGTCTACTACTAACTAAGCACATTACATTGATATTCATTCACCAACTGAACAATGCAAAACTGAAACTTGAAAGCAGTCACATAGTGCAGACTACAACATGGAGATTGATCCACATTCCACACGTGCCTCATAAGAATGATCAATGTCTAATGTCATAAACGAGAAAGCTCTGATATGTACAATGAGTGGGCCAACGGCCAAGTACATGAGTATGATAGATGGACAGTTTACAATAGACTCATAGACAACTATGAATCTCTATGACTCGGAGGCATCATGCTCAGATGGGGATTCCTCCTCATCACTATCACTAGTAGACGAGTAGGAAGATAAGGAATCCTCCTTAGGTGTGTGCGGTTGTGTCCCTGTACTTGAACCTGAATCTCTACCACTGCCTCTAGGTCGCCTCGCAGATGCTGTTGTCTCTAGCTCAACATGCAAATCCATCCGGCGTACCCTATGCCTAACCCCCCCCCCCCCATGTATAGGTGATGCAAGCTCGGCCTATGTCTCAACATTGAGATCAACCCACCCCACATCATCTCCAATGTCCGTGGCCATGATGTGCCTGGCTCTACTGATGAAGTCCGTGATGGCCCTGCTACTGATGGACTAGGCCGTGATGGCCCTGCTGCTGCTGATGGAGGCCGTGATGGGCCTGGTGCTAATGAACTAGGCTGTGATGGCCCTGTGCCGCTACTGCCAGCCCTTGGTCTTGTGCCAATAGAACCTAACTGCCCACCAATTTGTACCCTGGGCCCAATCGTTGCTGCTCCTCCATATGTGCTCAGTAGGTGCTCTCTCTCAGGTGCAAGAACCGCCACACATGGGTCAATGCCCATGGCCCACCCATCTGGCCTGGTCAAACCAAGCAAGTGTGCTATAATCCTCGTCGTCGTGTTGCAAAAGGTGGCACTGCAAAACAAGCAATGCCATTTGCGTGCACCTGAATTGTAAAGACTATGGTGTCTCCCTCCAAGAGATCCACCTCCAACCACACTCCTCGTCCCGTCGTGGCCCACAGGCATGGCTATAGAAACCCTCAAGATGCTATAAAAAAGGTAAAAAACTCAATGGAAAGTGGACAAGTGGAAGAGGGGAGCTAAAATAAGCCTGGAGCTGCCTAAGACCTAAACTGTAATCCCAATGGACGCCTAAGGCCTACCCTAAATCCCTAAACCCTAACCCCAAAACCTAGAGAGAAAACAATGCAAAATGCCTCATGTACAGGAACCTCATGAATGCTCATAGTGACCACCTATGCATAAAGAAGCTTGGGAACATGCAATCACTCTCAATTCTATGACCAATCTTAGCAACATGAAGGTCTCCATTAACAATAAAGAAAAAATTTATATGGAGTGTAACCGTTAATATTAAATATATCATGGCAGGATAAAATCTACGTGCGGATCAGTCTTCAAAAATTGCATCAATCGAAAATGCTAGCTTCAAAATGCTCACTGTTAAGTTTGACAACTTCAACATATGATGAAGACTAATATTGTGGTAATGCATGTGTGCCACACCTTGGGAATAGCTATTCACTATTTTTCATCCTTTCTATGCACCAAGGTCCTAGAGCCAACTGCCATCAGTAAGTTTTAAGAAAACAAAAAAATGTATTTTTCATTGCATTTCATGGGACCTCCCAAAAAATGGCGAGCGTTTTGACATATAGTGTTTTCAAACGTTGTGTAACTAAGAGATTTGTACTAAATAGATACTCTAAACTACCTATTGACTTATATAGATATTAGATAGTAGATACGTGATACCTATTTTTATTTTATGTTTTGGTTGGTATGTGCCATGCAATGTTGCAGGTTCTGTTCTGGAACGCGATCCAGACCGCATTCCGGAACGCAATCCAGGAAATCCCATTAGGGTTTTCCGGAAAGCAAATGTTTTTTTTTTGGGGGGGGGAGGGGTGCCAATATGGGTATAAGATTAAAGCTGTTTTCAAGAACAATTCACTTACCTAGTTTGCTCGAAGTTCCAAGAGGAGTGCGGTCCAATTTTGGGCCATTAAGTGATTCTTTATCGAACATCTCTATTTCGGTATTATGTGAAATGAAATCACATGGAACCGTATTGAATGACAACAAACCGACAACAATTATGAAGCATAAGCACCCATCTCAGAGGTTGTGACAAAAAAGTGAGTCAACTCAACGTGCTCAACAAAATACGAGTACATTATATAGTGCCACTGGGTCAAGATGGCTCTAGCCTCTATGCAATGTTATTTTTGCCTCTTATCAATACGTTGTTCGTTTGATGCATTCATTGATGATTTTCAACTTCATTTATTACTAACTAAACTATAAAAAAAAAAATTGAGCATAAGTCTTAAAAAAAATAATTTGCGATCCGGGTCACGGATTGTTGACGTTCCGGAACGATTTTGCAGCGGATCGCGATCCACTGCAACATTGGTAGCATGATTGCACGTTCGGAACACAGTCCAGGAATTCCCATTAGGGTTTCCTGGAATGCTGCAGTGTTTTATCTTTCTTTTTGTTCTTTATGGTTTTAATTTGTTGTAGTGCTTGCAAGTTTTTTTTAGGTTTTATCTATTTTTTATTGGAGTGCTTTGGATCTGTTTTTATGTGTTTTTATGGATTTTTATTAAAGAATAAAAATAAAAGAAAAGCAATAGCAGCTTCACAATATTCAACCTTGACGGCTTCAAGGTTGAATATTGTGAAGCAATAGCAGCTCAGAACTCTGGTTTCACATGCTTCGCTATGGAGGTAAAAAGATTGTAAATGCCACCCAACCCACTAGATCTGAGAGTAGGCAGGAGCAAGGAATCAATACCTTATGGTCTGTATCTTAGAAACCCGCGCATCTGTATCATGACATTGAGTATTCACAGCTTGTGAATCAAAACGATTGATGATCTGCATGAAACTATTTCACATGAACAAAAACCTATCTCCTAGAGTAGCTGCTCCGGCCCCTGCATACGAACCTGCTCCGGCAACTGCATACGAATCTGCCATCTGCCCCAGCATGTTGTCTCGATCTGTATCTAATGGATGACTGTTTCAAGCTCGCAAATCTATCTACGTCTATCCAGTGTACATGACTCCAGCGATCTCCAGCACCAGATCATCCTAGAATCCCTTTGGGCAGCTAGCTTTTTGCCCCATCACTCTGCTTTGCATCAAAGCTGAGCGAGGTAGAGAAACGGCAGGAACAAGTATCGTGCCTATTTGTCCTTTGTAAAAAGGTACGTTTTTTTTAAAAATCTTTTGGGCCCATTCCGGAACGGGCAACTAACGTCTGTATACTGTACAAAAATTGAAGAATTGATGCCATTCAGTTGAAATAGCTCCTGATCATGAAGTATGTTGATGTATTTTTCTTAGGGGCAATATCCATTTTTGTTTCTCCATGGAGATTCGTCAAAGTTGCTCACAGCTATCTCACATTTATTTTTCCAACTTTCAATGAACCATTTTATCGAACTATTTAAAATTAGAGGTTCTTTTCCAGTGAATAAAATTAATGACTTTCTCTCATGTATGATAGTGACATCTGATTCAGTAATAATATTTCAAGTTGATCAGGATATACTTTTTTCTGCTAATAATAACTAGTATGAAATAGTCAAAGTGAAAATAAAGCATGATGAATTGAGAATAGGACTATTCGTTACATTGATTATGCTTGGAGGAGCATGTGAAGTTGTATTGAAATAAATTATTTTTTCTGACCCTAGATATTTTTATGGTGGAGTATCCTTGTCAATCTTCCATAAGGCACATGCTTTGTTGAAGCTCTTCGAAGACTTACGTGGAAATACTGTTACAAGTGTGAGTAGTAACAATGACCTCTGCATGATGATTACTTGATTTGTGTCATTCAATCTATGTTTCCCATGTGGGAGATGATGAAGGAAAATATTGTGAAGTCAGGATTCAGGTGCTTTTCATTAAGTGTTTGCATCCCAGAGAAATTTTCCCTTCACCTCTAGAGAAGTGTTAGGTAAAAGATTAGCATGCTGGTTGTTCTTTAATAATTTGAGAATTGATGGTGGACCTAACTCCATTTCCGTGAGGCTCTTGTATTGCTGATGAGATGCAGAATTTTGAAACTTTTTTGGGTGGAGTCGATAATGGTTAATCCCAGTTTTCTTTGTATATTATGCTCATGTCAACTGAATCCTGTATGAAGTAAGATTGATCTTGTGTTTCAAAGGTTCTACTAGCATGATGATTTGAAGGATTCAGAGATCAACCATCATGTAATACATTAGAAGCTCCCACAGTTTGATTTAAATTGTTTACAGAAGATGCACAGGTTAGAGGACAAGGATGTGGAAGATGCTGCAGCGGAGGCTGCTCTGGAGGCACTATTCTCACAGCTGGAGCAGGATTTGGAAGAAGCTGATTTGTCTGGAGAAGATAGCTGTGACACTATTACAGAGGAGGAATTAGTGGCCTTTGAGCAGGATTTGAGCGGCATTCTGGATGCAGAAGAGAAAGAGGAGTTAACAAAAGCTCCATGTTCAAAAAAATTGATGAAAGAACATGACAAAAATTTCCATTTCAGGACCAGTCAAAAACATGGACAGGTACAAGATAACGAGAATTTGACAGTGTCCCAAGGGGATAGTGACAAATATTCTAAGACATCGAGGAAATTCGATGCTTCTAGACAACTAGATTTAGGGAACAGTATGTGCCTAGGAAGGGACATGAAAACAAGTTATACAGAGAAAGGAGAAGCAGCTGACAATCCACATCATATTCTTGATGACACTACGAACACTGTTGCAGATGATGGAGAAGAAGGGGAAAGCGAGGATGGGGAGAGAGTCATCAAGCTAGAAAAATGGCAATTAAAGAAATTAGCCTCAGCAGCGGAGATTGGGCGCCGCCGAGTAAACGTAAGCCAGATCTGAAATTCCCATTTGTGCTTTAGTGGCTAAGTGATGCTGGTAGAAAGTCTAAAGCTATTTTTCGGTGTCTTGTGGTAACGGGGAATAATCTGATATATGTATGGCCTGCTTTGTGCTCTTAAACCTACTTTAATCAAATCTCTTGATCTGTCACAACTATGTGGCTGTCCTTTGTTTTAAGCCTTGCGCTTCAAAGAAGAAAGTTCTAAGAAATTGTGGACATTAGGATTATTTGTACATACACTGGCAGGTGGAACTGTTGATTTGCTTGCAACTGCATTGTTCAGAGTTGAACGTTTTTGGTTGTCGGTATCAGATAAAATCTTTGGCGGCAGAAGTTGGACTTGACCGAAGTGATATTCTTTCTTTCTTGCGTGATCCCCCTCCAGAATTACTGACAGCTGTCCTTGATGAAACATTCAAAGAGTCAGTCAATAGTACATCTGAAATCATTGACAAGACATCAAGCCACAGAGAGAATGCAACACCAGTGAGCTTGGATGAGAAGAAAAAAGGACCTCATACAAGTAGACCCACGAGCTGGTATAGTCAAAAGCGGCTTCGAAAGGAGGTTGTAAACACTTTTGAGCTTGTATATCGACGAACCAAGCGGCCTACTGTAAGTTTTGAATTCCTGCATCTCTTCTCCAATTTGCGAAATCTTTCACTAAAATAGATATTTGTACAAGGTACTATCAAGTAAGGATACCTTTAGAATAGATATCAAAGACGGGTTTCAAGACACGATTTGGCCATTATGAGTTCTTAGTCTTACCTTTTTGTTTACCTAATATTTCCTGGGTATTTCAAGTGGATGTAGCAAGTCCGGAGGACTTACTCTCTCGGCCTTGTTCACTTGACAAGACTTATACTGGTGTTAATCGAGGCTAACTTTTGTGAATTTTGATATGTTTTAATCTCACAAAGAGATACGGCTTCAACCAGAGTTATCAAGAGCTTTTTTGCAACTTGTCTGGACTCCATGAAAACCCTTATAGGGGCTTTCATGTTTCAGCAACTGTATGCTTGCAATATTATTGAGTGGGTGTGTTCTGGTGTTTTGTGTTGCTCAGTATTGGCTTGCTGCTAACTGACTCTAGAGCCCTAAATTTGTTGTAACCCGTGTCTTTGAACTAGGCTGCAATTGAAGGTGTGATAATATCTAGGTTATGTTAGTGTTTACACAATCGCCTTTTACGTCTCACACACAGGTTTGTTTGCTTCTATTACAATTTCAAAGCCATGGTCTATTATCAAGGCTAACTTTTGTGAATTTTGATATGTTTCAATCTCACAAAGAGATACAGCTTCAACCAGAGTTATCAAGAGCTTTTTTGCAACTTGTCTGGACTCCATGAAAACCCTTAGAGGGGCTTTCATGTTTCAGCAACTGTATGCTTGCAATATTATTGAGTGGGTGTGTTCTGGTGTTTTGTGTTGCTCAGTATTGGCTTGCTGCTAGCTGACTCTAGAGCCCTAAATTTGTTGTAACCTGTATCTTTGAACTAGGCTGCAATTGAAGGTATGATAATTTCTAGGTTATGTTACTGTTTACACAATCGCCTTTTACGTCTCACACACAGGTTTTGTTTGCTTCTATTACAATTTCATAGCCATGGTCTGCAACAGTTTTGTTGAATAGCACTTTTTATGTTAAAACACCCATTTTTATTTAAGAGGACTTCCAAAAGAGAACTTAATGATAGTTAAGAAGTTTGAAGGTTTGACTATAAGACATGGTCTCTGCTATTGGTAGTTTAAGGTGAACTGTGACAGTGGATTCATATTTTAGACTTGTCCATGCTCAGATTAGATAATGGCCAGGCTTGTCTTTTGATGCAGAACTCGATGATTCAGAATATTGTGGAGCTAACTCATGTTCCTAGAAGACGAATTTTGCAATGGTTTGAAGATCGACGAGGTGAGAATGTTCCCAAGAATGTCACTCTTGAGAAGGTGACTGACTAGAAATAAATTTTCATTGGTCCCAATGTCAACGTACTTTTCTGAAAGACACGGTCGACTTCATTCTGGCTATCTGGCAAGCGAACCCTTTGTAGGGATCATGTTGCGAGTCATACAACCACTTTTCTGGAAGACACAGTCGATTCCATTCTGATTATCTGGCAAGCGAACCCTACAATGTTGTGAGCCATACAACCACAAAAAAGAAATGACAGATACACTTTTCAATTTCAAAATACTGTAAGCTGCTTAGGTCTAGGACAATATGTACCTGCATGCCACATGCAAGCCTTGTTGGGAATGAGATGCAATAGTAGTGAATGTCTTGAATCGCATGGCTTTTAAATGCAGGAATTGAACTTCAAGACATCTCGATTGTCACTTCCAACCCATTGTGCAGTTTCTTGCTGAAAATTTTACCTCTTTATGAATACTTACCTATTCTTTGTTTACTAACCTTCTTCTGAATGGTTTAGCTGCTTCATATTCCCTTAACTTGAAGATAATTGTCTTAGGGATGTATTCGGCTTGTTAAATTCACAGTTTTGTGCACTTTTTATCATTGGTTTCTCCTCGTACACAATCTAATGTCATCTTTTACGGTCATTTTCTCTAGCAAAATCTTTGGAGACATTCTTCTTAATGAATAACAACCTTGACGAGAGGACACTAATGAAATCAAAGCATACTTCACAAACCCATCGAACCACCAACCCATATACTGACAATTTATCTAGCTAAGAAGTTTCTTCTTGGGATTCCAGTGGTGGTTTCACCTTTGAGGTCAGTACAAAAGTTCAAAGGGAGAAGACATTTTCTGATATAGCTCAAGAGCAAAGCTGATCGCGAATATGCAAGGTCAAATAGTCTTAAGTTTCTATTGCAAAAAATATCAGATTCAGATGGGACAGTCTTGTAGAACATGAGGTGCTCTGGCAACCACTGCCAATTGAGAGCCATGTTAGAAGGTGAACAGTAAGCGTACCATGTGCTGCTTTTCTTGAGGATTGTCACTCAAGCGTCTTCATTGTAAATTGACATTTGTTCACTCTTAAAAAATGGAGAGCTCAGAGCTTGGGCAGTTGAGAGTCCGGAGGCAGATGGGCTGGTGATGAAATATGTGAGTTGGTTCACAATGCATACAGAGGGAGGCAGATGGGCTGGTGATGAAGTATGTGAGTTGGTTCACAATGTATAAAGAGATGTATTTAGACAGTAGACGGAGGTTGAGAGTGGATGAAGAAAGTGGTCAGCGGGCCAGTATTGCAGCGGATCGCGATCGGCTGCAAAATCGATCCGGATCACCAGCGATCCTGGACCAGAAATGCTGTCCCAGATTGCATCAGGCAGGGTCCAGATCCGCCACTGTTTGCAATTGAAATGAATAGCAGATTATTGTTGCAGATACAATTGAAATTAATAGCCAGTGAATGCAAATATACTGAAGTCGAATTTTTGATTTGAAGGAGAGGAAATGAGATCTTCATACTTATAAGAAGTCAAAATATGCTAATGTTGAGGAATAGAAGCTATTACAAAGTTGCATATCTCGAAGACTATGCTTAAGAAATTTTATGTCAAAGAAGATGCCGAAATTTAAGAACATAATACCATTAACTATATTTCTTGAAGCTGCCAAAGCAAATATATTGTAGTAGTTGAAAAATTAGAACCATATCCAAGTAACTATTACTTGGATATCACATCACCGTGAATTGAGATTGTTAGAATTTTAATTCCACTTCAACCATTTGATCTTCATGTTGATTTTAGGGATAACGTTTTGTAGTCAAGCATCTTGGTGCTAGTTGATAGGGCCAAAATGTCAAATGTGACATAGGTCGAGCTAGTTAGGCTTGTAACACATGTATAGATGTAATTTGTTAAGTGATGCTCCCTATGTGTTGGCAAAAAGTCAAGGGTCCAATCATATGTGAGAATTGTTGGATTTCTATGCTCAGGATCAAATCCATTCAGTAATGAGCATCCTGAAAATTTTTGACTCAAAACGACAAATCTGAGGAAGCCAACAAATTTGACTCAACCGACAAATCTGAGGCAGCAAAGAAAACTGACTCTGAGTCAGCCGACAAAAGGCAACCAACAGCAGCCAACATATTTGAGACAGTCGACAAGAGGAGGCAGCCTACAAATCGGACTCGGCCGACAAATTTGACTCGCCCGAACAATCTGACTTTGTCATCAGGGAAAAGTTGATCCAAGACTTTATGGCAGTTCACCTACTTGTACATAGTCTTTATTACTTAAAAGACGGTTACCAATTACAAGGCGGCTGTAATTAATTAAGTAGGTAGAAAAGCATTGATCTGAAAGATTTGAAAATATCTTGTAAATAAATATCTTTCCAGTTAGTTATCTATATAGAGACGGAAGCTCTAAAATATATGTGCCTCACTGAATTGCGCTCATCAGTTTCACGCACCTTTTGATTTTTATCACGAGTACATTTTTCACACTACTGTTATTGTTCTATTGAACATTACTACTGTTTATTCATCTTGATTATTGCTGGTAACTATTGCACTTCCGATCTACAATCGTCCGTTGTTCTATTTCCGCTGCTATCCCATTGATTTTCGATATGGTATTAGAGCGGGTGGTTCAGAAATTTGCATTTCTATTGCAGGTTATCAGTCTTGTTTCTACCAAGACATCGTTCAGCAAGTGCACAACCAACAATATTCCGATATCGTTGTTTCTACCAACGATCTCTCACTCTATACCAGAATGGATTCATCTTCCAGCTCATCTCTGATCGACAAACTCAATGGAGATAACTACCATCTCTGGAAGTTCAAAATGAAAGTAGTTCTACTTGTCAAAGAATTGTGGGACATAGTTGATGGCACAAAGGTCAAGCCAGAAGGTGATGCAACCATCATCACCAAATGGAGATTGAGAGATGGCAAGACATTCGCCATGATTATTCTCAATATCAAAGACTCTCAAATTAGCCATATACAGTTGCTCAGACTGCTAAGGATGCATGAGACATCCTAGCAACTCTTTACGATATCAGGGACGTCGCTTCCAAACTTCATTTGAGGAAGAAATTCTTCACCTTGAGAATGTTTGATGCAGATAGTGTTTCGAGTCATCTCAACACTTTCAAAAATCTTATGGAGCAGATGACTGCAACTAGCTTAGTCATTGAAGATTCCAATGCTGTTATAACTCTATTATCGAGTCTACTTAATGCATATGAAAATTGGGTCATAGCAATTTCGACCCAGGAGCATCTCGCTCTATCAATAGTAATTTCGATGCTATTACAAGAGGAGATTAGAAGAACTGCATCCTCTTCAGGATCAGGATCAGATCCACAAGCTCTATATTTCAAAAGAAATCAGAAGTTCAGATCCAAGAGATCTACAAAGTCAGATTATTCTGACAAGAAGAGCAACATACAACAGCCTATACCAAATGAAATATCAACTTCAAAGCCTTCATCATTTTAGCAAAGACAGAAGCTATTCTGTAAATACTGTAAGAGGACTGGTCATCTCATCAAGGACTACCGAACTTTAAAGTACAACAATGAGAAGAAGAAACAGTTCCAACAACAAGCCAATACTGTTACAACCAGTCACTCGATCCAGCAACAAGAGGAAGATGAAGCTGCCTTTATGACCAAGATTGAAGAACATCAGGACTCCTGGTACTTGGACTTAGAAGAACTCTCAACATATAACTCACCATCGAGACTGGCTCCAATGCTACAAGCCATTCACCCATTCAAGAGTTGTGCAACTTAGAGACAACTCATTTCATTCTATCGAAGGTGAAGGAACAGTCAAAGTCGAGTTCCAGAAAGGTGATTTAAAGTTGCCGTCCAACGTTCTTCATGTTCCTAATCTTACCAAGAATCTGCTTTCGATAAACAGAATCATTGATTCTGGTCGAAGGGTTGAATTCGATACAGAGGGCAATGAGCATCCTGAAAAATTCTGACTCAAAATGATAAATCTGAGGAAGTTGACAAATCTGACTCAACCGACAAATCTGATTCGGCCAACAAATCTATCTTAGCCGACAAATCTGAGGCAACCAATAAATCTGAGGCAGCCAACAAATCTTAGGCAGCCAACAAATTTGAGGCAGCCAACAAATCTTAGGTAGTCGACAAATCTGACTCGGCCGAACAATCTGACTTCGTCATCAGGGAAAAGTCGATCCAAGACTTTATGGCAGTTCACCTATTTGTACATAGTCTTTATTACTTAAAAGGCGGTTACCAACTACAAGGCGACTATAATTAATTAAGTAGGTAGAAAAGCATTGACCTGAAAGACTTGAAAATACCTTGTAAATAAATATTTTTTCAGTTAGTTATCTATATAGAGATGGAAGGTCTAAAATATCTGCACCTCATTGAATTGCGCTCATTAGCTTCACGCCCATGTACTCACCTTCTGATTTTTATCACGAGTACACTTTTTACACTACTGTTTTTGTTCAATTGAACATTACTATTGTTTATTCATCTTGATTATTGCTGGTAACTGTTGCACTTCCGATCTACAATCGTCCGTTGTTCTACTTCTGCTGCTATCCCATTGATTTCCTACAAGAAAATCAAGGGTCCAAAAAGTCAAGGGTCCAATCATATGTGAGAAAATCATTAGAAGGGTCCAATTAAAATCAAGGGATATGAAGTCACTCATCGATTAGGATTAGAAAGGTGCTAAGGTGGGGTCCAATAGCATTAGAGGATGGACTACCTCGTGTTACTACTTGTAGGAGAATTCACTTCATTTGATGTAATTTGAGATTTTGGAGATCTATGTGATTTTGGGAGTCCTAGTCACCTTGAGTGTCTTCTCTCTCTACCCGAGGCTTATTGGATGCATTCTCTCTCTACTTGAGGAGTGGAGCTTGTCATACTTAGTTTTTTCAAAGTACATCTTCCTTACATGTGTGTGTACTTGTATGATGAATGTATGCATGTTGTAATGTGTCTATGCCTTAGAAATTGAGATAGATCTTGATTATCAATCTATCCTTGATCATTGTGCAAGCACATCACTTAGGAGATCAGGGCATTGAAAGGACACTTCACACGTGCTAGATTTCACATGGTATCATTATTACTATGAAAATTTTTGCATCAAAATAAAGCTGGAAAGTGACTAGGCCCATTTTCCTAGCCATCTTGTTGATTTTTGGATCAAGAGAGATCAATAGAACATTGATTGGGTCTGACCTGGTACTGTACGGAATCCAGTGGCCAAACACGTGTGGGGAACATCTCATGTTTGATCCAAAATCTATGCATAATAGCTTGTCAGAAAGCTACAAACGTCTAGTTTATGTTGCAATACGTTTCATGCCATTTGGTGAGCCAATCAAAACTTATAAGCTTTTGAAGAGGGTTAGGTAGGGCACCTAGACTTGTGTGGACACATTTGGTTTGATCATTATATTGCTTGTTTGATCCTAAAACTCAGTTGTATGCTTGCCAATCCCATTTATTTGAGATCTAGTCGCAGTTTTGAGATCTTAGCCATATTGTTTCGTACAAATCCATTGTATTCAAGTCAAATATGGACTCTTAATGTGTTTCCCACGTGCTAATTGAGTTTGATCCTAACTTTGTCTATACTCCATCTTTTGATGAGAGGTTGATCTAATTTGAGAGAGATTGGTAGAGCTTGTGAGATCCATCTCATAGTTTGTTGCAAGATCTTGCATAGGAGTTGGTAGTACACCTTTATTGGATCCTATAGTGAGAGAGAAGCAACATTTTCAATGATTGTCTCATTGCAAGGAGTCTTCACTATTTCATGGCTTCTATGGGTTCCTTTCTACTAGAATCTAGTGAAAGATTATCTACCTCCAACTATTCTATTTGGAAGGTAAGGATGAAGTCTATTTTGATACTCCAAGATGTGATGGACATAGTTCTTGGGCTTGAGGAGGAGCCACAAATCCTTCAAGAAGTCCAAATATATAAGAAGAGAGCTAGGTTGGCTCTACATTATATCAAGATGAATGTCTCTAATGAGATATTAAGAGAGATTGGTGATTGCGACTTGGCCAAGCAAGCTTGGGACACACTCAAAGCTATCTATGAGGCCAAGAATACCTCTAGGCTCCTCTCTCTAAGGAACCAAATATTTCAAAGTTGCCAAAGGAGTTATGAGAGAAAAACCAATTATATATTGAGAGTCAAAGACATCCATAGAAAGCTCTCTTGTATTGGAGATTCCATCAAACAAGGAAAGCAAAGAGTCAAGGCATGAGAACAAGATAATTTTTCAAAGAAAGGCCATTATGCCACTAATTGTTTCAAGAAGAAAAACCAATTCAAGCAAGCCAACATCTCTAATGAGAAAGAAAACAATATTGCAAGTGATGGAGAAGGCTCTCTTATGGCATCAAGCTTCTCCTCTTCCTTCTTAAAAAAGGATGGCTATCGGTATATTGATAGTGGAGCATGTGTAGATCCAAGGATTCCTTCTCATCTATTATGCCTTATGAAGGAATCAAGAAGTGCATATACATTACAAGTGATCAAGAGTGCAAAAATTGAAGAAGTAGGGACTATTCCCTTGAAGCTTACATCTTCCAAAGTTCTATCTCTTCACAAGGTTCTTGTTGTTCCCAAGCTTACAAAGAATATTATAAGTGTTGGCCAATTACTTGATGGTGGCCTTGATGTCAATTTCCATATTGAAAATTGTGTGATCAAGAAGGATGATGAGATCTTGTGTGAAAGATTTCAACTAGTTTAGTCAAAATTGGTCATAGTTTGATAAATTGCCAAATACACAATTGAGGCCAATCTCCATATTAGACTTAGAGTTTGATTTTTCAAAGTCATATCAGTCTAAAAATGAATAAATACTTTTGGAAAGTGTGGAAAACTATAGAACACGAGTTTTGGGGAGATTCAATTTGAGTAGTAGAGACCATATGGAATCTAGTCACAAAAATAGTAGGGTTTTTATTATGGAGGAAAACCAAAGTTTAGGTTTGGACCTGTTATAAAAGGACGTAACTCATGGGAAGAGAAGACATTCTCTCTCTCTTATCTCATTCATGCTTATACATGGTTCTCTTGGGTTCTACTACCCATTGGTGCACTATACTTGTGATATCTTGCAATTTTGTGTGTAGAATACTCATTAAATGCTATTTTCATATCCACACGTGTGAAAATAGCTTACTCCTATTGTATGGACATATTTCTTGTCATTGATGGCTTAGATATGTTTCCAAAACATTTTGAAAGCAAGATATTTTTTCATCAAAAGTATGCTCTTAGATCTTGTAAGAGCAAGTATGAGTTTGTAACTTATAGTTTGAAAATCATGTTTTTACATGGTTTGAGGCAATTTGTAAACTTCTCTTGAGATTAAGTGAATCATCCTTGAAGGACACTTACATCCTTGAGCAAGTGTTTAGCCTCAAAAAAATCAAGATAGTATTTGATTTCAAGATTAGATCCATCATGGATAAAGTTCATAGTATGTGGACCAGTCAAGCTACAATGCTTAATCTTGATAATCAATACTTTTGCTCATCTTATAGTCTTGATTTCTATGATCTTTGTGATCTTGACGAGGCATCAAAGCCTCAGATTTCTCTATCTATGGTGCAACCATCTTCATGCAAGTGCAACTTTCAAATCAAAGATCATCATCAAGCATGGAGGAAAAGCGTGGAGGAAGCACATCGAAATAGTGACAAATTGGTGGAATACTCTTCAAAGGTGTTGGCAAGAGATTTCTACCAAAGAGATCTTATCATGGATATGGTGAGGGTGCTGCTATGATGGATCCCTTGGGTGATCTTCATTTCATATGCATACCAAAGTATCCACTCAAACACAAACCCCTTGATTGATCTAGTACCTTACTTGGTTATTTTTATGTCTCTAGTTTGTGCGTGAAATTCACACGTCCCACGTGTGTAAGATAGTCAAAATAGTTGATTCATGATGACTTTAGGGGTGTCATAAAGTTTTGTAGTCAAGCATGTTGATGTCACTAGTTGATAGGGCCAATTTTGGCATTAGAGGTCAAATAGTCAAGTACACATGTTTTGTCATCATTAGGCCAAAGTCAAATGTGACATAGGTCGAGCTAGCTAGGCTTGTGACACCTGTATAGATGTAATTTGTTGAGTGATGCTCCCTATGTGTTGGCAAAAAGTCAAGAATCCAATCACATGGAGAAAATCATTAGAAGGGTCCAATCAAAATCACTCATCCAATAGGATTAGAGAGGTGCTAAGAAGGGGTCCAATAGCATTAGAGGATGGACTACCTCATGTTACTACTTGCAGGAGAATCCACTTCATGTGATTTAATTTGAGATTTTGGATATCTATGTGATTTTGGGAGTCCTAGTCATCTTGAGTGCCTTTCCTCTCTACCCGAGGCTTATTGGATGCATTCTCTCTCTACCCAAGGAGTGGAGCTTTTCATACTTAGTTTTTTCAAAGTACATCTTTCTTACATGTGTGTGTACTTGTATGATGAATGTATGCATGTTGTAATGTGTCTATGCCTTAGAAATTGAAATAGATCTTGATTGTCAATCTATTCTTGATCATTGTGCAAGCACATCACTTAGGAGATCATTATGGCATTGAAAGGACACTTCACACGTGCTAAATTTCACAGGTAAGAGTGTGTTTCATGAGTAGTCCTTGAGCATGGCAGTTTGGTTGATACCATCTTGTATACCACCAATCATAATTGTGTGGCATGTCTTGATTGTGCGTTCGAGACAACCACATGAAATATGTAGGTGGTGCTTGATTCCTTGGTATATAATGGTTACTCTCTGCATATTGTAAGAGTTGTATGTATAATTGTAGTCGAGATATATTGGAAAGATTGATCATGTTTCTCACAAGAGGTTGAATCATCTTGATCTTGCCAGGTGTATCCCTTGTGGCACAACCATTTTATGAAAAAGTCCTGATTCCGCCAATGGCCAAAATTCTTCTTGGAGTATTTATATCCTCTTGCATATAACCATTGGAAGTAACACTCCTTCAATTCCTCTGATGTATGCGAAATAAAATCTGATACATAATGTGGCCAACAATTAGGAGTTTTTGTTGTTAGTCTCAGACATGAAACTTCAGTCATATTTTCATCTCGATTATTACTTTCAGATTGCTGTGCTTTCTCCTTCGCTCTTACCCTTTGTTTTTCTTTTCGTTCAGATTCTTCAAGTTCTTGATTTTCCTTCCCATCCTCAATATATTTTCCTTCTTTGCCCCACCATCTTCGAAAGATTTCCTTTGAATCCGCATAGCCTATATATTCCAACCATGAAAAATATGGCTCTTTAAAATCATCAGGTGTGAATGTTGATATATATGTTGGCCAACAGATTGCAATATTACGACCTACTTTAGAATCTTCATAGAAATCATCTTGTTGGTTTTCCAGTAATTCATCATTCTTAGGATCTAACACCATCTGATTTTCCTCTTGCTCTTGAATCCTTAGCTCAGTAGCTTCGGTAGATTGTTCAAAATTTTGTATACGTGCTGCTTGATGTTCCTTTGTGTGTTGACGTACCATATTTTAAACAATCCTTCATCGTGGGCTGCTTCAGCTCCTTTGAACTACCACAAGTATTGTTGTTGCACATCTAGAGAGATTCCAGATCTACGTAGAGAATCGATGAAACTTAAGGTTTTCGCCCACAAAGCATCGTTAGCTTATGAACCGCAAAGCGCGATCGACCAATCCGCAACTGCATCGTTGCTTACACGAATGGCAACGACATTGAAGACCAGCAGACCGCAGATTGCACTAATCCGCAAACCGCAACTTCGAGGAAACAAACGAAGACGTTCGCAGGGGGTCTACGAGTGGCGATGGAAGGCCAACCGCAATGATTTTGGCTACGGTTGTAAAAGCACGGCCCTGGAGTCGGCGCACTTTACAACCCACGATCAACTAAGTACCAAGAAAACGAACTGGCACCACGAACGAAGCTGACAACAAACTAAATGCCTCGATATGGTAGGTTCAGCAGTTCTTGTAATCATTCACCTACATTAAAGACCACCTCATTCCTCTGTTCATATACATGTAGAGGATATATCAAGTGAGTGAGTGATCACACATATTTATACAAGTTCGAGTGACTAAATGTGAGGATGAAAAGTTGTTCACTAGTAAGTGAGACGAGCTGAATCAATCACACTTCAAGGATCAGACACAGAGAGATATGGATAAAAGTATTTGCTAGTAAGTACTACTAATCTATTCCATCCATAAGAGACAGAGTTTCTCTTGCGATAACGTGTTATGCGGTATGCCAAACATCGCCCTAGGAATCACTGTGATTAAACATATTTTTTTCTTATCTCTCGTCTGTGACACACAAATCTTGAATGCATTATGTCTATCAAATGTTTCTTTAAGATTAGCTGTTATTTGTTCTATTTTTATTCCGCACAAAGGCTCATCATAACTAAATTAGCAGAAGATCAGGAACTGATCACTGCACCTTGGAAGAGGAAAGATTTTAATTCATGCAACAATAGCTACAATTAAGAGCTCTACTCTATCTAGGTACATCAAGAATCTCTCGAGGCAGGACATTCCAAATAGCGAGATCACGTCTCTACCCTTGAGTTAAAATCAAGATTCCAACAATGGTATCATAGCTCCCCCCAAAAAAAAATCAGACAAGTCGGAGCCCATAAGGTTTCTGAGACCAGATAAATAACAGCTGAGGAATCTGAAACATTGTAAGACTACAATGGCATCCATAAGTAGCATTAAGTCAAAGATCTGCACAATTCTTCAATCAGATGGGTCAATTTAGTTGTCCTGGAAAGTGAAGACATCACTTGTCCTGAGAGGAGAAGCACTCTGGCCCTGAGTGGACGAGACCGAAGAGATGCCAGCCAATGCTAGAAAAGAATCTCGTGAATGGAAGGAGAAGAATGATAAAGTAGTAGCTGTCATATCCTCCTCCATCGAAGACAACATTACACTAGATCTTGCATCAATATCAAATGCACGAGAGCTATGAGACACATTAAAATCAAGATTCGAGACCAAGTCGCGAAGCCAAATCATGCACTTGGAAGATCAACTCACCTACCTGTGCTGGAATGGCAAGAACCTCACGACATTTGTTAGAAACATGAAGAACCTGTTTCTTTCTTTGCACAACGCCGACACGGAACACACATTTTCGTCAGAGAAACAACTAACGTACCTACTACGTGTTTTCCCAAACCACTCAGACTCTGCTAGCAAAGGATCATACGATGACTCTTGAGAGAGCAATAAGCAAGATCAAGGAAGAGATGGAAGCACGAGCGCACTAGACAAGAATCTGATCAGGCTCTATACATCAGTAAGGATCAGCGTAGAAAGAAGCTCAATCTTAAGAGGGAGACTTTTCAAAGATCAGACCGCAACCAGCAGAGACAACCTGGCAAAGAAGGAAGAATGAAGGCACCAACTCAAAATAGACTGTAGGGTGGTAAAAAGAAATCCTGCACCAGATGCAGATGCGACGGACATACCATCGACACATGTTGGTTAAATCTAATCATCCAATGTGTGCATTGTCACAAAAAGGGCCATGCAGCAGTGGACTGCTGTCAGAACCAAGAAGACACTAAAAATGAAGGAGCCCTCCAACAATCCGTTTTATGTAGAGGACTCCGAATCCTCGAGGACATAGTTGAGGAGAGAGAAAATAATAATGTATTTGCTTACTTATGCACAGATATATGTGTTACATCGCAAACCGACGCTCAAGAAGTTGTTTTTGATTCGGGTGTCACATCACATTTTATGACAACAAGGCACATGATAGCTGATTTTTGGCAAATAGATTCCTCTAGATACATCATACTGGGAGATGGATCGCAACATCAAGTGAACGAGACTAGCACATTATGGCTGTACACCAACGGTAGAGACAAAAGACTTGATGATGTCTTATATGTGCCCACCTTACAAAAGGATCTTCTATCTGTAGCAAGGATAATAGATGTCAGGATGTGTGTGACATTCACAGATGAAACACACAATGTCATTGATGCCAGCACTAGCACTCTCGTCACACAAGGCAGATGCAAAGACAACCTATATCATCTGAAGGTACGCCTACCGACAGAGGAAGCTCATCAAACCCATGAGTCAATCGGCTTTTTATGGCATAAAAGGCTATGTCACATGACCCTGATGGTGCTATACAAAGCAAGTCAGAATGGCACATTCATGGGAGTAAGCGTCAAAGATGCAAATTTGACACCTTCTGATGCATCCAACAAAGACAAGATGTCACAAACACCTTTCACCAAGGATTCGTTTACAACAACAGAGCTCCTAGAACTAATACACTCTGACATCTGTGCCTTTCGATGTACTCTCTGTGGGAGGCTCACGATACTACATCACCTTCATCGATGACTTCAGCAAGTTTATCGCCGTATATTTTATTCACAACAAGTCCAAAGCTCTTGATAAGTTTACAGAATATGTAAACTGGGCTGAAAAATAGACTGAAAGAAAAATCAAGCAGATTCGAACTGACAGAGGGGGAGAATACATCTCCAAATGCTTTGCCAATTTCTGCAGCAGTCGTGGTATCCTTCACAGGAAGACTATAGCCTATACACCACAACACAATGGTGTAGCAGAAAGAAAGAATAGAACTCTCATGGAAGCCGCAAGGTGCATGATGGCCTATTCAAGGGCATCAAGATCATTATGGGCTGAAGCAGTAGCTATGGCCACCTACCTGTAGAACACGACAACTTATGTTCAGCTATGACACATGCTTTTCTCATTGTACTAACTCGTGTAATTTTGTTTGGTAGGATAGTGGCAAGGATAGCAGCTAGATGTCCTAAAACTTGCTTCACTTCATGGTGCTTTTATATTGTAAGACTATATTCAACTTTTTAATATGCTATAAAATAAAGGGTCAAAAAGGTTTGATCTTGACTTGTCAAGAGAGACTATGAGATGTCTATGTTCTTTCTCTCCCTCTCTATGCACACACACACACACACACTAGTAAAGTGTGCTCGCCACCGTTGGCAGGGTGTGTGTGTGCGTGTGTGAGAGAGAGAGAGAGAGAGAGAGAGAGAGAGAGAGAGAGAGAGAGAGAGAGAGAGAGAGAGAGAGAGAGAGAGAGAGAGAGAGAGAGAGAGAGAGAGAGAGAGAGAGAGAGAGAGAGAGAGAGAGAGAGAGAGAGAAGAGCTCGTCGATGATGGTCGATGATGGGCCACTATTGAATATTGTGCATCGGTCGATTTAGATACGCGACTAATGATTCGGGTGACAGCCAATGGTTGGGTGGCATTTTGGACAGGGGCGTTGGGTGGACAGGGTTTTAGGATGTGTTGTACCATACAACAATTTTGTACCATACTATACATATGTACTGTAGGTGTACGATGGGTGTTGTACAGATTGACCTAATTACTACATAACTGAGTCTATCTTTATCACTTCCCAGGTTCTAAGACCTCTTACTAATCTAGATTGTCTAAAACAAGTTAAATTTGAATTTAGGGCTTATTTCACCCTTCTCAACATGGTAGGCCATAGAACTAAACTCAGAAAATGATCAACGAATAATCAAACTAAACAACTATTGAATTGTAATGACACTAAGAATTGCGTTGAGCTATAAGCACTTGTTTTGTCATAAAGGATGAGTCAATCAATAGAGACTCATTTGGTCAAAGAGATGCTTAGATTTAGCTATCAAAACTATGATCAACATCAACTATTGTCTGTATCAAATGCGTGCTCAGATTAATGTCATTTTGAGTGAGGACCAGCACTAAGTGACAATCAATGTGTGTCTCAGAGGAGCAGTGCTTCATTGCTATGCACTCTTTGTTGCTTGAATCGAAAGAGAAAAACGCAAACACTGTAGCTTCATAAAAAAGCAAAACCCTAACCAAAGATTTTATTGAAAAACACAAATAGTGTAGCTTCAGAAAAAACCAAAACCCTAACCAAAGATTCTATTGAAAAAAGTGTAACTCTTGAGCAATACCTAATCCATCCTCTCGCCTTTGCATTCTAGCCCTATAGCCGCTGTTCAATTTCTCATACCAAAAATGCACTGTAACTTACATGTGTTTGATTTCTCAAACCAAAAAATGTTCACGAATTCATCCATCCAACAGATGCAAACAAGTAAACAAAAAAATAAGATGATAAATTGCTTCAGGAAGTCAACCTTCTCGCCATGTCCAATCAATTTGACAACCGCCCCAGTTCACGCGTATGCTTGTCTAAGCATCAGCCTCGCCACACCAAAGTTACCAGAGTTGATGTCCCGCACTAGCTCATAACGATCCATGTCATACAGGCCAGACATATCCATGGCTGCTCTTTCTGAAGCTATTGGTTCTGATCATTCCGCTTCCGTCCAATGCAACGTCAAAATGTTCACGAATACATTCCACAAACATACATTCCAGACGATGGCAAGAGGCTGATTGTGAAAGAGCAAATTAAAGTTATCAAACCTTTAGTGTGTCAGTCTTTATTGGAGACATAATCGCAAAAATTAATTTATCTCAGAACAGAAGTCACTCAATGTAATCCAAACTTTTCAACTATCGCTAAACAAGTGTCTTAAAGACTTCTTAGTAGTACAAAAATCTATCGAAAGAGGTTAGTAATAGAAAAATGGAGAGTCACTTACTAGTACATGAACTGGTGCGCAACGCTTGGAGATAAATTTCAACACAACTGCCTTTATCCAAATGGTTGTGTATGTAGAGAATCTAAATCCTTTGTCAACGTCAAACTTTTCAATGCTTCGAAGTAAACCTGATCTTCCATCCTGCACAGATGTAGATATCCTTGCAGTGAATTTCAATATAACATTAGTGGACATAGAAATAGAACACTGTATATTCTAGTATCAAGATATTTCCATGACATAAATGCAAAGAGACAACATGCAATCAGACTTGAAAAAGAAAAATCATTCATGTAATTTTACAACGGACTACAGTAACTATGCGCCTCTAGCTGTAAAGCTTCCATTCAAACTTGAATCAAATTGTCTAAATTTAATCCTTTAGCTTGAATATTTTTTGCAATTTTTTTCACAAGACCATTGTTGGATGCGAATAGTTTGTGTCTGCAAGAATGCCCATCTCGAAGCTTTTGACGAAACTCCAAAGAGTTCATCTTCAGAGCCTTTGACCATTCTGATGATGTAGGCTCCCGGCTCAAGACCTTTAGTAATTTTGCCTTAATTGCCTCCATTCTCATGAGTTCCTAAGCACGCCAAAGGACACCATGAAAAGTTAGTCAGCACCTTTTCTAACTTTCCTATTGAAAAACAAAATAGAGCATTGAGTTTGAAGTAGATTTTGGATCTTAGGCTCGAAAGATCTTCTACCTGGTTGCCATCCTAGCTTATTTTCCTCCGCTGCAGTTTACAATCGTGTTATTATGTTTATGTGCTTTCTTTTATAGTGATAGCCCTCAGTGTTGGAACTTTTTTAGCACGTGATTCCACATTGTCCACCCTTAGGCGCGCTTTGATCTTCCACTGCACTCTCTCCCTCCTCAATATTCTTTCCAAGCACCTCTTTGAGCAAATTAGCACATCCTCCTCTTCCTGTCTTGAAGGCCTTGCTTGTACAATGTGAAAGTACTGTACTTTAGGACCATAAATGGATCTACAAAAGATCCACAAGAGTGATTGGATGCTTGCTTAACAATCTATCAAAAAACTAGACACAAAAAAGTTGATCTAGATTGGCAATTTGACAAACAACAAGCATTAACAATCAAAAGCATTGATAAACATTGAAATCCGAGCCCACACGTGTGTACTACAGGCTGTAGTACGGCCTTCAACCTGAGAAACAAGTAGAAATTGATTTGGTTTCATTTGGATCACAAAAACTCAATGTACATAGTGAACTAGCTTGAGATTGCCAATGAGCTCCAAAAATTTTCTATCTTCTCACTATGGAGAGAGGGAATACATAGCAAATTCGACTTCCTTCTTGAAGTTAGGTGAATTTCCAGCATGTAATAAGGAATTTAACTCACTCTCCTTGACCTAAAATGAAACCCTAGTCTATTTCCTAGAGTTATGCTTGGTAGGTAGCTAGTTGGTCAAATTTTCACCTTAAACTTAGGTGTAGGTCCTATAAAGTAGGGATGACCACCAAATAGACATGACCAACTCTCTTGACTTGACCTAACCTACATTAGGATGGGTTTCCCATGTAGCATCATGGCCTCACATGTGTGGGACCCACTTGTGTACACAATTTACACTATTCTACATGGTTTTTGATCAAGCTAGATTTGCCAATTTTTGGCAATTCTTCACACTCCTCCTTTCAAAACTTGACGATTCCCGCATGGTAGTTTAACTAACAAACCTAATTCAGCAAACCGTAAAACACATTCTAAATTTGTACGACTCTTGGCTACAATTTTTGTGCTTTCACTAAACAAGTCGAAAAATAGTAAACAATCATCGTCTACTTTCTCACATCGCATTTGTTCATGAAGTGCTAAGCTTCTAAACTGAATTCTAAGTTGTACTTGTATGCTTCACTACCAAACTATAACTGATTTGCTTGAACGCAACTACAAAATTCAAGTCTTAACTACTCTATGAAAGATGTCATAACATTGTAAATGAGGAAAATAATGACGGTGGTCAATCTTCAAGGTGATATGCTTACCCTTCCGCAACTCTAACACGCTTGTAAAAACCACATTCAAATCATGAGTGGTTAAAGCTATACTATCACATTTGAGAATAGACGATTTACGAAAAACAGTTTCAAAATTTATTGGGACGAATGGCGACGGAAAAACTCACGTCAAGTAACATCTTACAATGAACCCACAGCTTTTACCATCAATGCAAAAAAATCATCTCATACCTCAATGTGTAGTTTAGGTAGCCATTGCATGTGAAACCCTAGTCATGAAAGCCTCTTCCGCATTCTGCATGCCGTTTGATGTCTTCTATTTGCCTTGTATTCACGGATGGTGGGATAGATAGCAAGATTAGAGAATTAGCCACTGGAACACCCTTGGCACAGGTCACTGTGGCAAAAAATTGTATCATCGCAGACAGAGGGTAGGGTGTACAGATGGCACAGAGGCCTCAGTAGGCCGTAGGCAAAAAACTAGAAGATAGCCGACTGTGAACAGTTGCCAACAAAAGAAAACAGGTTGTATGTAGGTCTCATAGGCCTCAGACAGGTCGTAGCAGGTTCTAGGTAGGTCGTAGTTAGGGTAGGGGCCTGTTTTGACAGTTGCAAGCCATGTGGCAACAGTCTATTGGCCGCAAACAGTAGGTACAGGCCTTAGGAAGTCGCCATAGACTATTGGAGGCCGTAGCCAAGCAGTACAGGTGTTTTTCAGAGATGGGCTGGCCGCAGACAGGTCACACAGACCTCAGGCAGACTGTATGCAGACTGTGGACAGGCAATACAGGTCTGGAGCAAGCGTAGACAGGCTGTGGGCAGCAGTCAGAGGCCGCAAATCTCTGATTTTTTATAATGGACAACGATGGCGTGGTTGTGCGAGCTGTAGCAAATCTGATACTGCAAAAACTCTGTGTGTAGATGGCCGCAAACAGCCCTGGTAATCAGATTTTTCGCTATGGGCAGCGTTTTGAAGGTCGCAGTAGGTATTTAAGCAATGCAAATTGGCCACAATCTGCTCCGCTCTATCAGTGGTGGACTAGAGCATGCAATCTCGTCAATGAGGGTGTTCTTCTTATTTGTCTACCAGCAGAGAACCTAAGGAAGATAATGACTCTCTCCATGAAAAAGAAGATGATGCACATATGAAGGCACATCTGTAGCTCATACTCCTATTCACCAAACTCTCTAACCATAACTCTCAAGCAAAATGGCCCTCTCATCCAACACATGTAAACAACACACTCATCCCACTCTCTTGCATAACACACCCAAACAATAACTAGAAACAAGCCAAGCGTAGAAAGCAACCCTATCACACACACTCTCTATCACACAAGCAATTCATGCATTCCAACCAATGTAATCCTCTCACTACAAATTACAATGGACTACAACCAACCAACTCTCACTTATGGCCGTACAATACAAATGACACTCCATCTCTACCAACACATGCAAGCTTACTGAGACAAGAACTCAACATTCATGAAATCACTAAACATTGAGTGCTAACCCTATCACGATCATACTTCACCCACCTATTCATCAACAACCACAATCGAAAGGAAACACCTCTCTACATGAAAAAGATGACATGCATCCAACTATGATCTTAACTCACCATTGGAGATAAAACACAAAACCTCAAATATGCATTCTCAACACAACCCTATGGCTTAGCAACTCAATCAACACTCTATCCTAACACCTTACATCCACATGTATGCCAAACCCTCACCATGAAGTCACTCTCACCCATCAATCCTCTCAACGAAAACAAGTAACCATCCTCTCCAAATAGCTTGAAACACTCAACGATGAACTCACACTAGTAATGAGGTCCAAGCAATCAACATAAACAACCCCAATATCTCAACTCCTCAATATGAGCAAGCAAGCATAGTAACTAACATCACTCCCAAACCACAACACAACTACAACTCTCAACTCTCAAACATACTCACTCCTAAAAGTACTAACACACAAAAGTACTAACTCACAAAAGCACTAACATTTGAAATACAAGGAGTTGGCTCCTTCTTATAGGAAAATCCAATGCATCCCCTTCTCAATGCCATCTTGCCAGTCTTCATGTCCTTCAAGCTCTCTTTGCCATTTGTCCTCAACCCATTTGATACTACACCTAGTGGCCTCCATAAGAGAGTGGGAGAATGGTGCATTCAAGGCTCTCTTCCAAAACTAGCCAAGATGCCATTTTTGTCAAAGGCTAGGGAGGCCATTCAAGTTTCTCCTTTTGTACACCCTAGAAGCAAAAAATGTCAATGGCTAGTGGGTGCACCTCCCAAATTTTTTAGCCTCCAAGTTGGTTTGGCATTTATTATCCAAATTTTGGGTGAGGCCCTTTTTCATCCCCTATTTTTAGTAGGCGACTTTCATTTTCTTTGGATACCTTCATTTTTGGCTTTTTTTCGTTTTTTCAAGGGTCATGCGCCTACTGCTCATTTGTTTGCGTTTTTGGCCTGTTGGGTTACCACTTGGCCCACACATTTCGTTAATTGTTCGTAAATTGCCCAAACTTTTCCGTTAGTGTTTCTGTGACTCCTTGACACTGAATCCATATTTCCCAGTCCTATTTTTACCCGAAACTTTTCTTTCTCGATCTTTTCTTCTATGGTTGACTTTTCCGGCATTCATGACTAGGGCTCCCATGAGAACACAGTTTCCCTGAAAAATACACCGAGTGATCATATATTAGTAAATAATGAACTCAGTACATGGTGGGATTTTAGCACGGTCATACCGGCTA
Organism: Diphasiastrum complanatum; assembly: GCA_029204225.1. Taxonomy (NCBI): domain Eukaryota; kingdom Viridiplantae; phylum Streptophyta; class Lycopodiopsida; order Lycopodiales; family Lycopodiaceae; genus Diphasiastrum; species Diphasiastrum complanatum. The sequence continues at coordinate 40,083,356 of CM055107.1, read as the reverse complement.
TAAATATTTACCGGCCATTTCTAAGGCCGCAAAATTTGCTCTAGCCTTATTTAGGGCAGGCTGGGACCCAATTCTATGTGGACCGGCACTTTTGGCTCGGTCTTATAAAACTTGACCACAAAACATTTTTGACGGTTTAAAAGTCAATTTCTTACTTTTAAACTGTGTCTAGCCCTTTAGGGACGGGCTGAGACCCAACTCTAAGGCAAATTTGTGCCGATTTTTCTCTAATAACCGGGTTTTACATGTCGATTTTTTCAATTATTGCAAACTTAAACTTCAATATTAGCCCGATTTTCCGTGTGGAAATATTGGCTAACATTGGCGACTACCACTAGGTAGTATGGTCCCCATACGGCGGACCCAAAGTCCCTGGTTTCGCAGACCAGCTCCTGGTGGTGGATCAAGCTTAGTGGACTCAGCACCCTTGCTAGGTGATGCTAACCACAATGAGTTGGTGGGATGGCTTCAACAGCTTCCTACCCAAAGGCCATCGATTTAGCCCTTAGGATCTATCTACAACCGGATTGGATTTTACCACAACATCTGTGAACAATTTGGTGTCTTCATACCTGCAAAAACCCACATGTGACCTAAATGGCAAATGCTCCCAATTCCATCAGATGTAAGGCAATGCCCACTTTCGGACCCATGCATGTAGGGATATGCAAATGCAAATCTCAAGATTGGAGATGGGATGATATGGATGCAAATCATTAGTATTGTGTCTAACACCATGTCATTGATGTGTGTGTGAATGCATACGCAATGAGGCTTTGGTGTCCTAACTCTGGAACCGGTCCAGATTGGTGATTACCAACTCTTTTTTTGTTTAGACATTCAACTTATATTCTCTAAGAATCGATTCGATGGGGAATAACCGCTTCTCCCTTCTGTACTGACTCTTCTCTCAAGCCCTATATTCTAATAGTAGTCCATGTAGAGCCTAAGATCCAATACACAAGATGGTAGGAAGTATTGGTTTTCTGCTAGTCTATGGAATCAATTAGGAAAAATGTCCTCACCTCTTACGGATGTGCGAGGCATCACTCATCCTCACGAATTGGTTCGAGGTCTGATAGAGATGGTTGAAGTCTTTTTTTTTTTTTTCATTTACTTTTCTCTCAGTCTTTCTTTCTCTCTCTTTTTCTATTTTCTTTTTCTTCTTTTATATATTTTGTCTTCTGTGCTTTACCCATTGGGTGATGGAGTCACTCCCCACCCCACTGCACTGTTTTTGTTCCCACTTTTTCCTCTCTCAACCCCCCCCCCCCTCAACTATGCGTCTACACAGTCGTTTATGCCCATAGAAGTTTAGCAAATGCCCAAATGCAGCTTAGATGCAATAAATATGTATGCATAGAAAACCGAGGCAACAGATGCTCACCATACCGTGTCTAGTGTATGATGCATAATAGTGAGGTGGGTGGTTACAGTGCATTCCTACACATTTCTGTCCGTTGGTTCTTCAAGTCCCCAGTGTAATTGGGGTCCACTTCTGCCACATCTACAAGGGCTGGATTGGCACCTTCCAGGAACTTAAAATAAAACATCTCATTTAGGGTTTTGCGTTCGCTGGAAGTTCTGTCACGCATCCCCAGGTACAATGCTAGGTCCGCTCCTAACTCCATGGACTCATTGGGGTTGTACCACCATTTGGTAAGGTGAATCCTAGTGGGTTTAGTCTTAGCGCCCCAAGGTTGTAGTAACCAATTATGCAAACAGTAGGCATAGTGGCCGGCCAATCTAATGATATCATCTTTCTGGTGCACGGCAACAACTGAGAACCTACATAAGCTCTCACAAGAATCTTTGTAGTTTTCAAAACTACCTGGGATGAGTGGCCATGTGAATCTGAGGGCAGAAATCGTGGATGGTCGTAGCTCAAAATCCTGGACATCTAGTGGAAACTCCATGGGCAGTAGATATAAACTATAAGCATCAAAGTTTTTGTAGAACAGACTGTCTAACAAAATTTCCTTGCGGTGCAGAGGGTAAGCGAGTAAAGGGTTGAGGGAACTCTGAGGCCTGATTGGTCCTCGTGCAGCTTCTTGTCTCTGGTACTCATGTAACTGCCTAGCTAGCATGGCTACGGTAGTTTCGGTTGCAGCTAGTTCCACCTTGGTGTTGGATAGGATCTTTTCCTGCCCTTTATACCCCTCCCTATGGCTTATCTGCCATTTGTCACTAGCCTCCTTGAGGTCATTGTACCTCTGCTTCTAGGTATCTCGCTCCTTATTGGCGCTAACCAGCTCGTTAGTGGCTCTGATTTGTAGGTTCTTTTGTTTCTTCAATTCTTCTTTCAGACGTTGGATTTCTATGTCGGTTCTCTGTCCTTCCTTTAGTACGAACCTCATCAATTTTCTATGGCGTTGGTCGGGCTGATTACTGCTCTGTGGGTCTTCCATACTCTTTTCAGCAATGAATTCCATCACATGTGTTTTAGCATTTTATATACATGAATATACAATTTGTTGAATGTACAAAAATTCTTTAAACTGTGCACCCCTCTCCCCTTTCGTGTGTATCTGTCAAGTTTGTGCAAGGGCAGGGGCTTTTACTATGTACTTAGGCCGTGTGCATTAACCCATGGGTTATGCTACTATGGTGTGACCTAAAACAAGTGAGGATAATGATGGTGTTTCAATGGTTCTTCATGGCAAGTGCAAACATGCAAAAGGTAAGGAAAGAGCTAACCTCATCAATGGAGGTGAAGGCTCTTCCTTGGAAAAGATTGTTGTTAATGATTTCTTTGATCATATGTCAAAAGATATTGCTAGGTGCATGCATGAAGGAGGTGGTTCTTCTACATTCTTTTGTGATGAGTCCAAGAAAGTCATTTTTCCAGCAAGTGGAGTCACATGTCTTCATAAAGAAAGTAGATCAAATGGTTCTATCAAGAGACTTGGTGAGGGAGATAGTCACAAGTCAAGAAGAAGAGAAGTATGTGCAGAGTTCAAAGTAGGATGTACTTTGAATGATGTCATTGTGAATGATACTGAGGAAGAATCATTATCATATGAGTCATTACCTAAAACATTGAGTAGAAGTTCTTGTCTGAAAAAAGAGAGTACTTCAATCATCCTTATGTTGAAGGTACTAATCATATTTTTCATGGCTTCTAATGTTTTTGAGGTTTCTACTTCTTATGATGCAATCATTAAGAGGGAGTCTTATGAAGGAAAGAGCAATGGAAGATTGGTTCTTGGGAAGATCCAAGGCATGGATCTCACATCTCTTCATCAACTCAAAGGATTCTATGATTGTGAATAGATCACTCATGATCGAGATGGCAAAAGGTTGGTTGGAGAAGACTACATGGAGCAAATTGAGAGGCAATTTCTTCAAGGCAAGGGAGATCTCATTGGTGAGCTTATTGAGGTTTGTTATGGGCTCAAGAGGGCTAGATTTATTAGGTTTGATACTCATATTCACCTACTCTACTTCATGTTGGATGGAAAGTTTGGAATCTATCTTTTGATTTATGATGGTGACATTGGTGACATTGTTTTCGCTAACCTTTGTGGAAATTCGAGATCAAGCATTGATGAGATCTTGTTGGATCTAGATCATATGTTTGAGAGGGAATATTTCCAGAGGTTTAGGTTTGAAGATATTCATATCTTTGATATCTTTGATGATCAAGGGAAAGGTAAGCAAGTGGAAGCGACACACTTTGCTTTACATACTGGAAAGGCAAGTAATGGATCTGGAAAACAAAGTTTGTTAAATGACTTTGATGGTCAAGAGGAAGATCAAGAGGTTGGTCTCAAAGGGCTTCAACGACACAAAAGGAAAGGTGGCAATTTGGAGCTAGTCAAGAGCATCAAAGGAAGGTTATTTGGCAAAGATGTTATGGATCTGTTTCTGCAGCTTATTTAAGACTCAAGTAAGGTCACTGGAGAAGCAAGGAAGTGTTGTTCAAGTTTGCTTTACTTGTTCTATCTCATGTTTGAGCTATTTCATGTGGATGTGTGCAAATTGTCAAGATATGGACAAACTAGCTACATTGTCTTGCAATATCTTATTGTTGGAGTTGTATTAGCAATCTTGGATGGTTTTGCTGATGGAAATGAAGCTATTGGAGGTTCATTATGTCACTCATTCATGGCCAAGTCATCAAGTGTTGATGATATCTTGTGGCAAGATGGAGATGGAGGCTCATTCATGGAGTTTTATGGTGAAGACATATCAAGAAAGGACAAAGTTGGAGGAGACAAGCAAGCAAATGGTCATCACTCACATTTATTGTTTGGTTGTTGTAATTTTTCAGAGAGTTCAAAGTTTGAAACATGGAGGAATAATTTCATTCACATTCTATTTGGTTCTTCATATTCTATTAATGTCTTGATGTGTAAAATTGATGTAAGAAATAGTGAAGCATCCAATTTGGACACTATTCTCTATGTCAATTATGAAAGATACTTTAGAACCTTAGAAAGAAGATCTACACTTAGGATGGAGATCATTCTAAAGTTGGATCAAAGTTCTATTGTCAAAACTATGCCAAAACTAGTTGAAGAGGGAGTATGAGAGATTTCAACTAGTTTAGTCTAGTTTAGTCACATTTTGGTAAATTGTCAATAAGAGGCCAAAACTCATTTTAGACTTAGAGATAAACTTTTTGAAGTTATATTAGTTTAAAATACATTCAATAAACACTTTTGAAAAGTGTGGGAAAGTTAGTGGTCGAATTTGAGAGAGATTCAAATTTGAACTTTGGGTACATTGAATCTAGACCCAAAAATAGTAGGGTTTACATTTTGGAGGGAAAGCCAAGTGGCCAAATAGGGTTTGGAAACTCTATAAAAGGATGCAACTCGTGGAGAGACACATCTTCTCTCTTCTCTCTCTCATTTCATCATTATACATGGTTCTCTTTGGGTTCTACTACTCATTGGTGCACTATCTTGGTGTTATCTTGCAATCTTGTCTGTAGAATGATCATTTATTGCTATTTTTGGTTCCACACGTGTGAAATACAGTAGGGTACTATAATTGTACGGAAATCAAACATATTTTATGTTTTGGTTCATGTTTGATCAATATCTCTTAGAGTTTGCATCTCATTTTGTACGTAGATGCTGATTTTTCTACATTGGCAGGATTATTGGTTTGCTCTTTATTGTAACCAAAGATTTGGGACATGGATTGGATCTTGAATGATCTGAAATTCTTCACAATAGGTCCCATGAGTTAATGCAATGAAAGCATCCTTGGTCCCACGAGTTAACAATCATGGACGATGGGCATACTAATTATAAGCCTACTAATCATGGGCCTACTTTATCTAATTTGAATTTGGATAATAATACTTTGCCCTCCAAATGATCAATTTAGTGCTATCTTCGCTTTATACTATCAGTGAATATATCGTTGCTTTTTCCTAGTTCACATTGCTATCTTGCTTTCTGCTATCAGTTCATTGCTATTTTGCTTTCTGCTAGATCAGTTTATTGCTATCATTCCTTTATGCTCTCACGACATTGCTATCGTTGCTTTCTGCTAGATGAGTTCACTGTTATCGTTGCTCTTTGCTATCAGTTCATTACAATTGTTTTTTTTGCTCTTTGTTGTCTTTTGTTCGAAACATAATCTTGCATTCTGCAAAATTGATCTCGATCATCTACTGTAAAAGATGAGGACACTTGCAAGGAAGTGCAAAGCCGCCTCTAAGGCCACTACTAAAAATCCCGAGACATTGAGCGCACCTCCCAACATACACAAACGGGCACGGACTAGTTACCATGCTGGATCACCAGCTAGGACGGGGTTACAGATCAATCAGAAACCATACATTCACAGCTTGATTATTCATTTGAGAGGATGGCTGCTGTGGCCGACAATCGTTCAAGCCACAAGAGAAAGGATAAATTAAGCATCATAGGGTTCTGTCTGTAATGAATTTTGTTACTTTTAGCACTTTTAGTATTATGGTAGTAATTAGTTGTTTTTGGTTTTTAATTTGCAACTATAGTTGGTTTTAGATCTTAATCGGCTACTTTAGCTGATTTTGGTACTCAACTTGATACTTTCGCTCCTTTTGGTACTTTAGTTTTTGTTGATACTTAACTTGGTACTTTAATTGCTTTTGGTACTTACTTTGGTAATTTTGATATTGTGGTAGTAATGAGCTACTTTTGGTTTTTAATTTGGTACTTTAGCTGATTTTGGTACTTAACTAGTACTTTGCTGCTTTTGGTACTTAATTTGGTACTTTAATATTGATTTGATCATGGATCTTGGTATAACTCCAAGGTTGGCTCTATGCTTGTTGAAGGAACTTTTGCTCAAAGGTTTGGTGAGCATATCAGCAATGCAAGATGATGTGCCGATGTGCTCCAATTTGATTTCACCTCCAATGAGCTTCTCTCTCACGAAGTGATGTGCAACTTCGATATGCTTGCTCCTTGCATGGAATATTGGGTTGTTGGCAAGGGCTTGAGCTGAAATCTTGTCACACATGATCATAGGTATATCTTCTTCCATAATTATCTTTAGCTCCACCTCTTGATCCAAAGCACTTCCTTTGTTGTTGTAGTGAGTGCCTTGTACTCAGCTTCACATGATGAGAGTGATACAGTATCTTGCTTTTTGGAAAGCCAAGATATCAAGTTTCCTCCAAGATATATGACATAAGCACTTGTAGATTTTTGATCTGCTCTATCACTTGCAAAATCCGAGTCAAAATAACCAATAATAGAAAGATGTTCACTTTTATACAACAAACCAAAATCAAAAGTTGAAGATATATATCTAAGCACTCTCTTGGCCATTTTCCAATGATAAATTGAAGGATTTTGCATAACCTGGCTCAACTTATGAACACTAAAGCTGTTGTTAGGTCTAGTTATTGTGAGCCAAATTAAGGAGTCTATAAGACTTCTAAAAAGTGTGATGTCCTCGAAGGATCTTTCATCACCTTTGTTAGAGTCCTTTACATTTTGCTCCATAGGTGTTTCTATACTCTTACAATTCAACATATTGAACTTTTTTAACATTGAAAGAGCATACTTAGATTGATATACAAAAGTTTTATCTGTAAGAAAGTCAATCTCTAATCCTAGAATATAGTGAATTTTTCCAAGATCTTGCATCTTGATCTCTTTTCCAAGTGCAATCTTGGTTTCCTTCACTAACTTGATACAACTTCCTGTTAGAATGATATCATCAACATAAATAAGAAGGATAACAATATCTTTATCAAAAAACTTGACATATAAGGAAGGATCATAGTTACTAAGATTAAATCCTAGTGACTCAAGATAGGTGTTAAGTCGAGAATACCATGACCTTGGAGCTTGCTTTAATCCATATAAACTTTTGAAGAGCAAGCAGACTTTTCCTTCATCATGGATGAACCCAATAGGTTGATCCATATAGATCTCTTCTTCTAGATAGCCATTTAGAAATGCATTAAAAACATCTAGTAAGAAATCTTGGTGTTTTCACTCTCTTAAGCACTTTCTGTGTGGATGAATGCTTAGTAGATCATAAGTAAACTATTTCTCTATTACGTGTGAAGTCATGGATCATCGTTTTTTTATTGTTCTTGCTTGGAATCACAAAGATTGTAGAGTAGAAGCTGGGTTTGGAAGCTAGTCTTGATATAGATCAAGATCCCAAGCTACCAATCACAGAGTGTTAAAATTGAAAAACAATCCATATTGATTTCTTGGCTTGCTACAAATGTTGTACCATGCAAGTATGTAGCTCATTAATGCAAAATGCCAAGTTTGGCCTACATAGAACTTGAGCTACATGGTTATGTATTATCTAGTTTGATAAATGCAACTTGCATATAGTTTGTAGACATAGAATTAGCATGATTATGCTTGTAGAGACTCGTGGCAATTCACATGCATTAATTGTAAGTGATCCATAGTGACATGCAAGGCATGCACAAAGTTTAATGGACACATGCATGATGATTTGGACATTTCTAGTTAGAACTAGTACACTTGTAAAAAGTTGGTAAAATTTCATGCATGACAAGTGACAAATGTCACATAGACTCTAGATGTCATTTTGGAATGGATGGATGTGGTTCTACCTCGAGCTACCTCAAACTCCATAAATATGTGTAGCTCTCCACACAATCAATGATGAAGAACCAAAGTTTTGTAGCTATCTCATGCCATTTTGGATCTAAACAAATATTGCTTGTTATCTCTCTAGCTCTCTCTCTCTCTAACTCATGTTGAGGCTAATGCTCATACACTGAAATCTTGTACTTTATTCATTCTTTGATTCATTGCTATTATATTCTGTTGATTAGCATGCTAGATTGTGAATTAGCCATTTCTTTTGAACTAGATCTTGTTGATCAATCTAGAATCAGGTTATAGTGCCAATCACAAAGCTCAATTAAGATCAATCACTCTTGTGGACATTCCCCACACGTGTGAATTCTGGAAATTTTGTCATCGACACCCTTTTTGCATTTTTCCAATGACAAACCAATGGATTTTGTATAGATTGGCTTAGTTTACCCACACTATAACTTAGATCAGGCCTAGTTATAGTAAGATATATCAAGGAGCCTACAAGTCTTCTATATAGTGTGATGTCCTCAAAGGATGATTCATCATCACTATTAGAAATTTTTACATTTTGCTCCATAGGAGTTTCTACTCCTTTACAATCTTTCATTTCAAACTTTTCTGAAATAGAAGAAGTATATTTGGATTCACAAATAAAACTCAAATATTTTCCTCTTGAAACTTCTATTCCTGATATGAAATGAAGATTACCAATATTCACCATCTTAAACTCTTTAGACAATGCTACTTTCACTTCTTGTATACCATCATGATCATTTCCACTAAGGATAATGTCATCTACATACAAAATGAGAATGATGATTTTATCATCATTGAATCTAAAGTACAAAGAAGGATCATAAGCACTTGCAACAAATTTTATAGGTTCAAGAAAGCATTCAACCTAAAGTACCAAGCTCTAGGTGCTTGCTTAAGCCCATAAAGGCTTCTTAGGGACAAACACACTTTTTCCTCTTGATCTTCTTTGTTGAAGCCCTCGGGTTGCCTCATAAGATCTCCTCTTCCAAATAACCATTGAGAAATGCATTAGTCACATCAAGTTAAAATAGAGGCCAATTGAAAGTAGTTGCAAGAGAAATGATCAACCTTATGGAAACTAGTTTAGTAGTAGGAGCAAAAGTTTCATCAAAATCTACTCCCTTGGTTTGCAAGAACCCCTTTGCCACTAGCCTTGCCTTGTGTTTGTTGATGCTCCCATCTTGATTGTACTTCAATCTATAGATCCATTTGCACTCAAGTGGTTTTCTTCCATGAGGAAGATCCACAAGCTTCCATGTATGATTGTCCAACTCCTTTTCATGGCATCCCTCCAAGGCTTGTGACTCCATAGCCTCTTCAAAGAAACTTGGCTCATCAAACATAGACGTTAGAAAAGTGTAAGAGGTAAGTGAATGAAGATCTTCCCTTTGTTCACCTTTGTCAACATAGGTGAGCCTTGAAGGCTCGGCCTTCCTTCTTGTAGACCTCCTTGGAGTCCTTGGATCTTGAGATGGATCCTCAAGATCTTGATCACATGTAGGCTCCTCCTCAAATCTTACAAGATACTTGACATAAGATGGATTAGAAGCTTTTTCATTCAACTTGTAGTAGTTACCTTCATCAAAAGTAACATCTCTGCTCACTAAAATCTTTTTAGTGATTGGATTATAGACTCTATATCCTTTGCTATTTTCAGCATAACCAACAAAGATCTCATTTATAGAAGTAGGATCATCCTTTTTTCTTGTATCTAATGCTTGAAAAACATAGCAAGTAGATCCGAAAATTCTTAGATCTTTAAGATTCGGCTTCTTACAAAATAGAGCCTCATGAGATGTTATGCCTCCAATGGGCTTACATGGCAATCTATTACACAAATAAGTTGCACAAATAATAGCCTCTCCCCAAAAAGACTTAGGTAGAGATGAATCTAGCCTTAAAGCCTTTGTACACTCACAAAGTGTTCTATTCTCTCGGCTATACCATTTTGTTGAGGACTATAAGTACATGTAAGCTCTCTTTTAATGCCATTGGAATTACAAAACTCTATCATCCTGGTGGAGATATACTCTCCACCATTATCACTCCTCAATACTTTAATTTTAGCATCAAGTTGATTTTCAACTAGAGTTTTGAACTTAACAAAAGCTTCAAACACTTTACTTTTGGAGTCCAAAATTTCAATCCAAGTGTATCTAGAGTAATCATCAAAAAAAGATACATACATAGACGCACCTCCATTAGATTCTTGTGAAAAAGAGTGCACATCACTATGAATGAGATCTAATGCTTTTGTAGATCTAGTGGAAGAGTTAACAAAAGGTAGCTTGTGTGCCTCTGAGAGGCTACAAGCTTCACATCTTTTTCCACACTTTGAGAGTGTCTTTGGAAGGCCGAGAGCAAGATCCTTGGTGCATAGCATCTCCATTGATTTGAAGTTGGGATGGCCCAACCTCTTATGCCAAAGATCCACTTGATTGAGCTCCTCCTTCACCATGTTCACACTTCCAAGAAAAACATTAGCATCTAGCTTGAAAAGCCTTCCTTGTCTGAATCCCTTTACAATGCAAGTATCATTCATCATTATGGAGCAAACACCTTGCTTAAAATGGACATCTAAACCGTCATCCATCAATTGTCCTACACTTAACAAATTCTTAGTGAGTGTAGGAACATAGAGTACATTATCAAGATCTACTCTTGTTGTGGTCGACCGTCTTACCAAATTGGCTACGTTTATTCCGGTAAACACCACCGCGAAGGCTTCTGATTTAGCTCAGATATCTGTAGAGCGCCTATTTAGGCTTTACGAATTACCAAGTGATATTGTGAGCGATCGAGATCCGAAGTTCACTAGTCACTTTTGGTCAGCCATATTCGCTAAACTAGAAACGACACTGAGTTTGGGTTCGTCTGCCAGAATTCTCCCTCTAGACTCTGGCTCCCAAAAAGTTGGTTGCAGAAGTAGTTCTTGGAATATCTCCCTCTGAGTACCTATTGAAAATTGTTGTGTATGTCTTCATCAATATTTTGCTATAGCTAAACAGATTCTATTTCTTATTTTGACGTCATCTACTAAAGGTTGATCTCCAAGCCTCCTAAAAAAAATTTATTTCAATCTCTGTTCTCATTTTTTACCAGCCCAATAGTCCCTCATTGCAACTTTGTTGGCGCAGTGAGGAGGTTCCATGCTGGGAACACTGAGGTACATCTCATGCATTGTAGGAAAAACTACTGGAATATCTAGAATTGAATCTGTGAAATATATATTATTGCCCTGAAAACTATCCATGCTGGAATCATTTGCTATTTAGCGCACAGACTAATTGATCAGACAAAGAGCTCAATCAAACAGATCACGATCAGCAAGAAAGACCTGGATCAACCACATCGTGATCAGAAAGAGCACAATCAGCAAGAAAGAGGTATATTAGACCAATACTAAGAGATCTTGCAAACACGATCAGAGAGAGAGCTAGAGCGGGAGGTCTTTTGAACGCGAGGAGGGAGAGAGCAAGCTGGATTGTGAGAGAGCTAGAGCTAGAGTGAGAGCGCGAAGCCGACGGCTACTGTCCCACAACAAAAGTAGTTATTAAGCAATTATTAGAATTACACACTTGCAAATCGTTCAAATAGTCATAGTCTCTTCATATCTCTAGTGGATCCAGTTTAGAATGTTAAACAATAAACATTTTTTTGAGTGCATTTGTACCAAAAAAAGGTAGTGTCCTTGACAGTCCATGTTGTAAATAACTATTTGCTACACACTACTACTCAATCTAAGCTGGCTTATTAAGATTGTACCTATGTCATAGCATAGCATAACTCTTGTGTATGATCTTAAGTGCTTTCTAAAAGTGGTAGGCTGTTGTTGTAGGGCTGGTATGCTGTTATTTTTTGCCGCCCTTAGTACCTTTGAATAGTTTCTTGAGTCCTTGTGGTAGCCTAGTCGTTATAGATTTTCACAAAATGAGTGAATTAAGTAGTATAAAAGGTTTTATCGTTCTCCAAGAGAGAGAGAAATCTTTTCTTTCAGATCAATAAGTGTACAAAGGTGATGAAAAGATGGTGAATGTAATATTCAAAGCAGAATACTATAATGAGCCTGTAAATCCACATTAGAAAATCTAGAATTCAATACAAGTGAAGAGTGAATGCCGCAAACAGATGTCTATCAGAATTGGTTATAGACTAACTCAGAGTGTGCTCATTCAATTGATAAGAAGTGCAACTGTAATAGATAATAGAGGGAAGGAATGCACAAGCAATGAAGACTGGCTCTCTTCTCTCTATTGATAGCTGATCTCTGTGTCTGCGTAAGTACAATGGCTCTGAGCGTCGCCCTTATAGGAACGAACACTGGCCTAAGTGATGATCACCAATCATTAAGGTGTCGGTTGGGATCAGCTAATGTGTCGCTCTAGAACGTTGCCCAAAATGTCGCGAGCTTTTAACTACAATGAACTACAAGATGCAAATAGGCCTCTACATGAATTTAGGCACTATAGCATATTTTCATATACAAAAATTTAAAAATTTACGATATAAAACATTTAATATGGATAATGTGGGATCATAGGCCTCCACATATCCCCTTCCTCAGTTGTGCAGCATCTCGCAAACAGTCTGCTCACATTCTGCATCTGTGGAAGATGGCCTTTGCTCAAGCTTCATTCTCTACATTGACTTGTTCAAGTGTCATACCTTTGGTAGCGATGAAGTAATTGTTCCTCTGCATACAATCTTCTTGAAATGATAAATTTGGATACCCACCCATTTCTCGATTGCCCAATGGTCCAAGGGGGTTATCAATAAGTGTATTATTCACAAGGTGAGCATACCAACTATCCTTAGTCAGGATTTCAGACATCTCGGAAGAAAGAGCAGTTAGTGATAGGGCTGCATATGTATACTCTGGAAATCTTTTTTTTATGTACAACTGTTGGATGGCTAAGAGTGCATAGGAAATGAGAGAAGCAAGATCTACATGGCTATATGTATAATATGGTCTGGTTATTGGATTAGTGGATCGAAGTAAATTGTTGGTTTTTACTTTTTCCAAGTAGTCGAGAATAGTTAGTTTTCCAATCTGTGTAGATTGCCCATAGATCAGAGAAAAGAAGTTGACTTGCAAATCTAGAAGAGATGGGTGTAGGACGGGTTTTCCAGTGACATTTACATCGGTCTGCACTGATTGGTCTCTCTGTATTTGCTTGAGAATTGCATCGGTTCGGATGGCCTTTTCCATTGTATCAGTAGTATGTCAGTCTACATTGATTGATCTTGGTGCTAGGTTGGTTCTTCTTCAGCAATCTAGATCTGGTTGAATTGTATTTCGCCTCTTCCAGCTCGTCTTTCAGTTTCTCATACTCTGCCATCTGAGGTTGTAGATATTGCAGGTGGAAGGATTGGATAATTTTCTCTTGAATTCCCTTCCAAGCCATTGGATCTATCCTGTACAACCCATGGAAAACATAGGCTCCAAGGGTTGCTTCAGCATTGATTCGCCACAAAATGGCCTCCTCAGTCTGCTTCTTATATATCAAGTTTCCCTGCCTTGGCATCTTTGTAGAACTCTATAATTGGAAGACAGAGTCCTGCAGCTATTTTTGACTAGCTTTGGCGTCCTTCAACTGATCTTCCAACTCCTTATTAGTGCTTTGGAGGGCTGCGCGAGCATGTCGTTCTTCCTATAATGAGGCTTATAGGGTCTGGAGTTGTTGTTTGAGCAATGATTTCTCATTCTCAAATTGGGTGGACTGATCCTGCATTGCCTCCAGCGCCTATAGAGTGGAATGAAATCTTCCTTGGGCTTCTTGCTCGGTCAGCATCTCCATCATAAACTTGCATGGGCAATAGCAATCATAAGGTAGACATCATGATAAAAAAAAAATTATGATAAAAAAAATATTTTCCATGAAAAAGGATGACACCAACAATGTAGATTTTCGGTAAACAAATCATATCAAGTCACCTACATAACCTAGGAGATCTCTCCGTTGCTCCACCACAATTTGCATCTCCTAACTGAGTCCATTCCATCTGGGGTTTACAGATCTTAATTATTACATCCATACCATAGCAATTGATATTACTACACAAACACATGATGTGATGACCAATAAACAATTACTAACATGTTCTCTCTGTTCTGTCGTAATATACCCAGTTTCAAGAATGACCGACGGTAGCATGCACGTCAATGGATGGAAAACATTCTGAGATGCATGTGATGACATACTAAACCTGGTCAGCAACGTACTTCCCTACAATCAATGATACTAACCTGGCCAAGTCATCACTGAATATATTCCAATGGGGCACCGAATACTCGTCCGCTATGTCGTGGTCACAGAGTGATGACGGAAAGTCAGACCACACCAATCTTTTAACAATGTTGGTGGGATATCCATTGAGAGTGTAATATGAAAGACAGTGGCTAGTCAAGAAATGGCGGATGACCTTATTTGGTTTTTTCTTTCTTGTGATCCTCCGCACATCCTCTAGGATTGCACATACACAACCATGCGTTGTGTCCATGATCACTTGTTCATATCAAAGACCAAAAAAAAAGGGTATGCAAAAGAAAGCCATCAAGAAATGCAACCTTCGCTCAGTACATACCTATGCCAACATCGAAGTGGTCCTCTTCAAAAGTATGCTCGTCACTGGCTATGTCATCTTCGTCAATGTTACTAGGTCTGTGCTGCCACCTGCAATGTACTCCTCTTCTGTACTGACTTCCCTAGCTATGTAATCTAGCCTTTGCTTGGATCTTGTCTCTTGTCTATTGGGGCCTCTCCCCCCTCTTGCTTTTGATGTAGAAGCTCCAACTTCTTTGGACTGCACAACTTTTCCTATATTCCTGGCCTCCCACTCACGAAATAGATCATCTTCGCATGGATGTCTCTCTCCCTTCGGGCAGTCCCCAACCACAAATGACACATTTTTAGCTCCCATGAGCTGATCTCAAAATCTCTCCACTATTCAGAATAGAGTGAGGAGGTGATACCCCCACCAGTCCTCGGCCTCCATTGGGAGATTTGTTATCACCTTTTTGTCAATAAGCCAAACCAACCACCTGGAAGCCAAGTAAACATTGTTAAAACTTTGTGCATTGCAAGTAAACAATTACATACATTCAATGAATAACACATTGCATTACCTATAGGCCAGCCATCTAGCTGTGTAGTTGATCTGTGGCTGCTTATCAGGTGTGGTAGAGTGTGCATATCTTTTTTAATATCGACAAAAGCATGATTGAAGTGCAGTTGTCATTGTCTCCTAAAAAATGAGTCAGCGTTGTCAGGTAGCCTATCTCCTTCTCATGTGGTCAATGTGAGCAAATACAGATCCAAAACACATTAGTGAATCAACAAGATCTTGAGCACATCTAGAAACACCTAGAAGATAGAAATCACTACTTTATGCATGCTAGAACTTAGAAATGCACAAATATTTGATCATAAACACTTATATATGACTTAGTATTGTCCCTGTCCATACAAAAACATTAGAGTACAGTACTTCACACGTTTGGATCCTAGATCTACCAAGAAATCAACATTCTACACATAGAAAACCAAGATATCAAGAGAGAAACACATGAGATGGACATAGAAACACAAGAGATGATTTCTCCACAAAGAAATAAATTATGATGATTATT
Source organism: Diphasiastrum complanatum (assembly GCA_029204225.1). Taxonomy (NCBI): domain Eukaryota; kingdom Viridiplantae; phylum Streptophyta; class Lycopodiopsida; order Lycopodiales; family Lycopodiaceae; genus Diphasiastrum; species Diphasiastrum complanatum. The sequence continues at coordinate 40,067,645 of CM055107.1, read as the reverse complement.
TCTCCATGAAGGTACAGCTATTCTAGCTTCCAAAATGTCATTTGGCCACTTTCTCCAAACTTGACCTAATTTGGAAACTTCTAGATACTTCATCAAAAACCTAGATGCAATGTACCAAAATTAGCCAATTAGAATGGGTCCAAATCTGACATCATCCACTTATCTACTTGTCAAAAATAGTAAATCCACTATTTAGGCCCTTTTTGACAAATATGCAACTATCTCTAAGTTGAGATTTCAAGTTGGCCTCCAAATATGCCAATAAACCAACAAAACTAGTTGACAATTTTTCACACTCCCTCTTCAACTAGTTTTACCACACAACTTTGATCCATATTTAGAATGATCTCCATCCTAAGTATAGACCTCATTTCTATGGTTTTATAGTTACTTTCATAATTGGTATAGAGAATAGTGTCCAAATTTGATGTTTCACTATTTCTTACATCAATTTTACACATCAAGATGTAACTAGAACATGAAGAACCAAATAGAATGTAAATGTAATGATTCCTCCATGCTTAAAACTATGAAATCTCTAAAAAATAACATTAACCAAACAATAAATGATAGTTATCATCCAATGCTTGCATGTCTCCTCCATTTTTGTCCTTCCTTGATATCTCTTCACCATGAAAATCAATGAATGAGCCTCCATCATAGTTGAGGATGAAGCTCTATAAAGCTAGAACTCTCGCTGTGGGAAAATGGCATCAAGATGGTGCCGATCATTGATCCGAATCATTGAGGCATGCCAATGGTAAGGAGCTTGTCACTTTTGATCCCCCATTTGGAGGCTCTCCAAAAGAAAAAGCTCATGTCCCCATTGCACAGTTGGGTCCGAAGGCATCTAAGAGCATCAAGAAGCTTGACAGGGTCTTGAAAAGAATGGGAATCAACAATAAGCCAACCACCAATCGCCTCGAGAATGCAAGCCCCTTTATAAGGCTAGAACCACTGAGTGGAAGGCTAAGAGTGATAAACGAGGAATCAAGACCGAGTTGATGACCACCCAAGACATGCATGAAAAAATCTGAAAAGACATCATAGAAGAACCCAAGCATGTACGTGACGTGCCACAATACTTAAAGGACTATGAGATGGACGAAGTGGTAGTGGTCATGCCCAGAGCAACCGATGGACACCTCCCAAGGGGCCAACGTTTACGAAGGTCTTGCCCGTACAAAGAGACAGATTTAATGGGAGAAGATAGCCACGTAGTATTTGTTGGAGAGGATGTAGAAGGAGAGGAACTCGAGGATATTAAAGCCCTTCCTCGCAAATACTATGATTGTCTAGCATGGAATTATGCTGAGCTAAAGGGCATATCGCCAAATGTAGTGGTTCACACCATTCCACTGGTTGATGGAGCGAAATCCGCTATTAGTAGGCCTTATCGATCTAATCTGCACTATGCCCAACTAATTCAAGAAAAGAAACTTCTCAATGTAGGACTCATCTACGAGATGGAGCACACAGACTGGGCGTCGCCTATTTAAGAAAAATGGACAAGAAACTCAATTCTATCACCAACAAGGACCAATTTTGTCATGCACAACATAGTGCTAGGCCACGTTTGTAGGGTGTGTGGATTAGTCGGTGAGCAGCCCTTTGCTTGTCAAGAAGGGTTAGAACATTGGATAGGAAACTAATTATACTTAGTTGTTAATTTAGATGCACACTAACTCTATTTTAACAGTAACCCACCTTAACACTACTTACACGAACTCTAACCACATGCATTCATCTTGATAGAGGGTGAATAGAGATGGAGGTTAGCTCAAATGTTCAATGTCATGCTTATAGAGAAACCTTAACTAGCATAAAGCAAGAACAATGGAAACTAAAACAAGAAGGAAATCACAATAAGAGCATAAACAAGATTGATTAGCAAATGAGGATGCTTGAGCTCACAAAATAGTAGAGTCTCCTCCTCTCTATTAAGCATGGAAAATGATTACAAATGGTGTCTTTTTATCTTAGAAGTGGCCCTTGCCCCTTGCTTCCTATTGGCTACTTGCAAGAAGGTGGGATTGAAATCCACACCCTTCACAAGAAGCACAAATAATTGTATGGTGTAAGAAGAAACACACCCCACCTGCCATCATTTGACTTTGACTAGTTTACAAAACTTAGAAACTTAAGTTAACCTTAAACTTTGGCCTTTTACATTATTTTTTAATACATGGCCCAAAGTCAAGTTTATTGCCAAAATTATTTATTTACAAGTGCTCATTGGGCCACAGGCTGGGGGCCATGGGCTTACGCACGCAGGATGCCAAGACCCTCGCAACTATTTCTGACTAAATTATTTATGTACATTGTAATACCCTCAATAGGGCCTCCGACTTGAAGTGGTGTCAGTCCCTCAACACTATTATAGAGCAGCATTACTTGGCAAGAGCCATGGACCATAGGGCCTTCGACCTGAAGTAGTGTCAGTCCCTCGGCACCATGCGCATCTTTGTTGGATGAGGTAGCCAAATACAAGCACCCAATCCTTTCAAAAATCATAAAATAAGAAGAAAAAAAAAAAAAAAAAGGGAGTCCAAGATTTGTTTTTGGAGGGAATTTTGATTTCTCAAAAACCAGTGGGCATGAACATTTGCATGATTGGCAGCAGCTCTAGGGTACTATCCCAGACCTGCATAGAAGCCTACGAGGGTTACTTCCCAGTAGATTTTGAAAAAATAGAGAAAAACTCAAAAAAATTCAAAAATCCTTTGTAAAAATAAAAATGAATTTCAAAACTCAAAACTAACCTTTGCAGACCTCTTTGAAGTTTTATCTCACTTACACAAGGATACAGAGAAGTCTGCAAGAGTTAGATCCCCAAAAGTGCCCCTGTGAAGGTCCCCAAGAGCAAAAAGTGGCCTAGAACCTTCTCAGACAACAAATTTTTGAGTTTCCTTGGGAAGTAACCTTCGCAGAGCTCTATGAAGTTCCATCTCACTGAGACAGAGAAGTTTGCGAGAGTTAGATCCCAAAAAACGTGCCCCTGTGAAGTTTTCCAGGAGCAAAAAGTGGCCTAGAACCTTCTCAGACAACAAATATTTGAGTTTCCCTGGAAACTAACTCTTGCAGCTTGGTAAGCAGGTGGATATAACTCATATACAAGCACATACCAGCCTGCGAAGATTAGTTCCCAGAAAATCTCAAAATTTGGCCAAAAAACCCCAAAAAAATGCACTTTTTTCAAGATTTTTTTAGTTTCCTTGGGAAGTAACTCTCACAGCTTGGTGAGCAGGTGAATCCGACTCAGATACAAGTGCATACTAGTCTGCGAGGGTTCATTCCTAGAAAATCTTAAAATTTTTCCAAAAAAATGCACTTTTTTCAATATTTTTTGAGTTTCCTTGGGAAGTTTCTCTTGCAGCTTGGTGAGAAGATGAATCTGACTCAAATACAAGTGCATACTAGTCTTCAAGGGCTTGTTCCTAGAAAATCTTAAAATTTTGCAAAAGAATCCCAAACAAATGGACTTTTTTTAGGATTTTTTGAGTTTCCTTGGGAAGTAACTCTCGCAGCTTGGTGATCAAGTGAACCTAACTTAGATACAAGTGCATACCAGTCTGTAAGGGTTTGTTCCCAGAAAATCTTAAAATTTTGCAAAAATACCCTACAAAAATGCACTTTTTTCAATATTTTTTGAGTTTTCTTGGGAAGTAACTCTCGCAGCTTGGTTATCAGGTGAATCTAACTTAGATACAAGTGCATACTAGTCTTCAAGGGTTGGTTCCCAGAAAATCTTAAAATTTTACAAAAAAAACCCCAAAAAGATGCACTTTTTTCAAGATTTTTTGAGTTTCTTTGGGCAGTAACTCTTGCAACTTGGTGAGAAGGTGAAACTTAAATTCAAGAACATACCAGTCCACGAGGGCTAGTTCCTAGAAAATCTTAAAATTTTACAAAAAAACACCAAAAAATACACTTTTTTCATGATTTTTCTGCTGAGAAGTAACTCTCGCAGAGAGTTGTGTGATTAGATCTAACCTAGATCTGGATACTGTATAATTATTGTGAAGATCCAATGGATAGATCTAGAAATATCTAAGTAAAAGTGCTGAAACGTGTCTTAAAAATGGGATTTTTCAGGATCCTGACAGATCTGTCCATCAAGAACTCTTGTAGAACTCACATTGTCTAGAAATGGTCTAGATACAGCTACTATAGGAATGTTGAATGTTAGATTCACTTAGATATGAAGAAATCTCAACCAAAAAAATAAAAACCAAGAAAAAGGGCTAAAATCACACAATTAGCCAACTGAAACTGATCAGATCTTGTCAAATCTAGGTTGCAGTCACATTATCCATCAAGATCCAACATCCCTGGACTGAATCAAGTGAATGAATCTCAGATCAAGCCAATCAGTTCCCTCCACATCAACCACTATCCATCCATCATTCTTCTGTCCCATCTCTATTCCATCTTCTATCTTCATCTCTGCTAGATAAATCCATTTCTGTCTCTATTCTCATCCATACTGATCCACCGTTTACCGATTCTCTTCTCTTCATCTTCTTCTCCATCTCTCCCAAAAAAAAAAAAAAAAGAGGAGGGGGGGGGGGGGGGGGGGGTTGGAATACCAGAGTCATTGAGCAAACCTTGAAGCGATTCACCAACCAGCTACTTTGCGACATTCTAGTGCTGAACTATGGAGACCACCAATGCAGGATTATCTAAACTAAAAAAGTTTTCTAATGAAACAATCTAAGACTACACCTATCGAATCATCCAATTAGTGAAGGATTGTAATCCACCGATTTTTAAACGGATCGTCATGGCAAAATACTATGCTGGACTGCCCAAAAGGATCAGATCTGGTATGGCAGAACTAGCATCCTATGCATCACCTGTACAACTCTGTAAGGATGCTGCCATGATGAAAATCTCACAAGGGATGAGGGATTTTTCCTATCGCTCTGATGAATCATTAGATGGGGAATTAGAGGAATAAAGGTCAACAACGAACGATGATCCAACAAGAATGGGAACCTGTGGGAGGCAAAAAAGTGCAGCAAAGTCAAGCAGATCAAGTGCAACGAAAGGCCAAGAACCTTGCACTTCAAGTTCAGGTCGTCATCAAGCTTATGCTCGTATAGTCAATTTTCTTGAAAAGGATGAATGTATCTTCTACTTTAGATATCATCCAGTACCAAGTGTCCAATAAAAAAATCCACGCTTATTAAAAGGACAGAATACAGAGCAACAACTCCGTCGATGGCAAGATCTAGCGGTTCAAGGGTCAGAAGCAGAACCAAGCCAACAAGGAACTCATCCAAAAAAGGATGGACGTCAGATAAACCCACCTAAATCACGAGCTTCTTCAACAACCAGTGGAAAGGTAGAAGTTTTGGTTATATCCTCTTGCATGTCACCGAACTCAATGGAGGACCATAACAACCTACCAGTCTACTTTGTGGAAGATCCTAAGGGGAATCTATTACCAGTGTATGCCTATTAACTTAGAGACGATGGTGTATTGCACTCGGTAAGATGCTATGGATGCGGAGGGAAACATCGTCGTGCTGAATGTCCACATTGAGGAGATCCATCAACATATGATCTCTCATGTTCACAATATGGAGTTAATCATCTATGCTGAGATTGCCCGATGAGAAATTCACAAATAGCCAGGAGGCATTTGGCCTATGTAGATCGACATGCACCTGTGGTGACCCTTCCACCTCGAACGCACTATAAAAAAAAAATCTTGGTGCCATCGGGTTATGAAACGAGTGACAAAGAGGACAATCTAGCAAAAGTCCCAAAGTACACAAAGATACCCTCAAGCAAACAAGTAAAACCATCATAGAAGACAGAGATGGTAGAATCCATCATGCCAATGGTAACTAAGGAAGTCAAGAAATTGGCATCCGATGAAGTCTAACGGATTTTACCAAGTCTCTTGGCACAATCACTGCAAAGAATTCTTAGTGATGAATTACCAAGGGGACTAGCGTCAACATGGCAGCTTGAAGGCAATTCAGCACAAGATCCAAGGAACGGTGCCATCACGCAGCCTTCAACGGGGAAGTGCAATGACCAAGGAAAGACTAAAGTTGATGATTGTCTCTCAACGAGCAAGATTCAACCAAAGTCTCATTGTTCCATAATGCAGCAGCCCAAACCAACACCAAATCCGGGTATATCCATTCTTCAAAGGCCAAATCTAGGGAATCCAAGCCCAAATAGGCCTCCAGTATAGCAAGCACCAGTGCCTACAATGACAAAGCCTTGTCCTCAATCTATGATATTGACTGCTGAGGAAAGTCGTCAGGTTATGGCATACCTCGAATACCTGGACAGACAAGAAAGTCAAGCTAGCATGTCATATCTACCTTACAATTTGGGGGAATCTATGCCATTGGAATCAGTTGCGCCAATCTATGAGGATCCAGTTTGTGAAGATTATTAAAATATTATCTTCCTATCTCGAGTTTGGGGTCATGTCCATGATGATTACCACTAGATTTCATGTTGTACATGAAAGGAGTGTGAATTGAGCACATATCCTTCTTGTGTAGCTCGGATTTGAGTTAGATAGGTTCAATTATGATGACATGCAGATGTTTAGATAGCATGCAAAGTTTTACTGCATGCATGCAAGCCACATGCAATCAATGCATGCAACATGCAAAGTAGTTTCTGTGGTCTACACATGTCTAGGCAGTTTTATGAGTTGACATGCAGTACATGCAGCATCCATGCATGCAGTTACACATGTGGATCTCTGGTAGGTGAATTAGTTTAGTTAAGTGGACTTTCCATGCAACTCCACTGTAGGAATTCGAGTCTCTCTCATGTAGGAAAAACTGGGCATGTTTTGCCATATTGTGAATATTGAGATTTTGGTGTTTTGGACTCATTCTCTCTCTAACCAAGTTTTCTATGTATGATTTTCTCTCTCTACCTGAGAGCAACCTTTTTTTTCCATACTGAACACTTAGAATTATTTCTGACATTCATTTCTCATAGTGAAGAGTTAGATTTTTTTATCAGATGTATGTCATTGTGCTCTTACCTTAGATTTTTCAAGCTTACTGTTCTTTGATCAATCTTGTGCAATCACAACACCTCAGTAAGATCCTGTAGAGTGTGTGGTGAAGTTCACACGTGCCAAAAACTTCACACAGTTTTATCTTGGGATACTCTGATGGAATGCCTCAACTACCCAATTGTTGATGAACTACCCTGTTGTGGATATTTCCTGCATAGTAATAAATAAGTGGATCCCACCACTTAAAATATTGTTGGCCAAGCCTTACCTAGTGGGCCTTACCACAGTACATTGTAAGTAGGGTAATAAGTGCGAGGGCACTGGCATCCTACGCGTGTAAGCCCAATCCAATGAGCACAAGTAGCAAGTTGTAATCCTAGGAATAAGAGACTAGGGGCTTAAAACTCTAAAATAACATTAGAGGTCCTAAGTCAAGTTGTAAATAGAAAAGCTAAAAAGGCCCAACTTAAAACTCACATGAATCATTTGAGTGCCTTTGTGCTTTCTTAGCACCAATAGATTTAAGTTGTGTTTATCTTAAAGGCTTGGATTAGAATCCTTGCCCAATGAAGTGGCCAATGAGAGTGAAGGAGGCTCACCTCTAAAATCTATAAGAGAGAGCCATTTCCTTTGTATTGTATCATCTTTCATCTTTTCTTAATAAAACTCTCTTGGTTTTCCATCTCTATCTCTCTCTCTCCCCCCCCCTCTCTCTCCTTCTTCTCTCTCTCTCTCTCTCTCTCTCTCTCTCTCTCTCTCTCTCTCTCTCTCTCTCTCTCTCTCTCTCTCTCTCTCTCTCTCTATGTTGGGATAGAATAGCTTTGGGTAGGTGCTCGAGCCCCCAAGGCCTTCCTCAACCTAGGCACTCTCTCTCTCTACTCTCTCTCTCTCTTCTCTCTACTCTCTCTCTTCATGCTATGCAGGTGAAGGTGAGGTTGCTGCTCCCAGCGATGGACCCCTATGCTACATCGACGACACTACACCAATTTTGCTCGTTAGGGTTTCTGCAATTTTTAAATATTGCCCACAGTTCATGTTGGATTTAGTCCTCCTACTCTCCTAAATCCCAATTTTAATCTGCCTCCATTCATGTTGCATATTTTTTTAAGGTTGTCACGCAGTCTGTATTTTTTACACGCAAATTCGCACAGATGAAGAAAAACTACTATTTTAGTAATTTTGGAACAATTTCAAGTTCCATTCTTTTCTTTTATGAGGTCCTATGCTCAATATTAAATTCAATTGCACAAATTTGACAAAGACCTAGCTCGAACTTAAGTTCGAGCACACAAGCATGTACTAGAGAGGATAGAGAGAGAAATTAATTTGTTTCAAAATCAAGAAATTCTCCCAAAATCACTAAAACTCTTGTAAAAGACAAATGAATCGCGACACTGTGTTCTTACACAAGTCATGGTGACAGGCGAAAAGGGGACACTACCTTACCGAATGCCAAAGGTGCCCTAACAGATAAGGCACCTTGTAAATCTTATCCTAAGGCCATTTCTAAGAGTGATGTACTTTTGCGTCATCACCAATGTTCACTTTAGTATTGGCTGACATCGCACCCTTTTCACCTTCACCCCATGCAGTTGCGCTAATAGATTGGACAACGATTGCAGCCACCCACGATCTCCTACAAACAACACATCCACTTAGTACTTTCGCATCTGCACACCTATAATATTATGTATATATATTGGATACCATCTGCGTATTTGATGATGATGATGATCAGATGATCAAGTGAGTTAAGAAGAGACTAAGAAAAGAGGTTTCGTTCCTCATTATAGACTAAAACAAGCTTTGTAGGGCACGCGGTTTCGTCCGCTACAGTCTTGTGCTCTACCGCATAATTGACTTGTATAGTTGATATACTTAATCTGACACAGTTCATTTGTTCAGCGTTTTAGATTTGTCAATATTGCTATGCTTATTCTTCATTTTGTCTGATCTTTCTTGTTGCTCTTTTTGGTAATAGACGATTAACTTTTAGTCTTGTCTTTCGCGAATAATTCGCGACTAATTATCAGTTGAGCACAGTCTCGCTCTTCTAGAATCATTCGTGACAGATAATTTGTCTTGCAATTCGCGACAAATTATTCATCTAGCGCTTCATCCATTTAAATTTTTGGCTACATAATCTAGAATGACTGTGATTTCTATCACTAAAGTTCTGTTCATTCTGATAGGCATAGTCATGCTTAGGGAGAGAGTCATTTAACTCATTCCGCTACGCATGGACATTTTCTATTCGAGTTCGCTTCTCATTCGTTTCTTGTTCGAGTTCGTTTCTCATTCGTGTTAGTCATTTATTCTTCCACCCTCTCTCCCAACATGGTATTAGAGCAATCTTTATAGCTTGATTAGCTCCCACAATACAAGACTCTATTAGCCGATAGAGTAATTGTTTTTTTGTTCTGTATTTTTCAGTATCAAATTTTCATACTTAAGTCACTGATAGTTTCTCCTATTACTTAGACTAATTCTTCCACATGGATTTCCAAGGAAAAGCCAGTATCGTTAAGCTTGTTACATTTTCTAAGTTGGCTTTTACGTAAGTTCATGATGGATGAATGTTAGAATTAAGTGCACTCTCATGGACAAGCTTGATGGAGTCAATTACCATCTGTGAGAATTTAAGATGAAGACTGTACTAATGGCAAAAGAATTGTACATTGTTAATGGTGCATAAGGGAAACCCAAAGCGAACGACGCGACAATCGCCAGATGGAAGTTGAAGGATGGAAAAGCTTTCGAGCTGATCATTCTCAACATCATGGATACACAGATCGGCCATGTATCCAAGGCTCAAACATCGAAAGAAGTCTGGGACATTTTGAGCACGCTATACGAAGTGCGAGATGTAGCTTCTAAGCTACATCTCAGGAAGAAATTCTACTCCCTCAAGATGACAAATGGTGATTCTCTATAGAATCACATTAATCAATTCAAAAACCTGCTAAGGCAAATGGCCGTTGTCGGATCTGTCATAGACGATCAAGACGCAGTGATGCAACTGCTTACAAGCTTGCCAAGTTCTTACAACAGCTGGGTGATGATCATCATGACTCATCCAGAGTTGACTCTTTTGAGAGTCATCACTATGTTGTTGTAGGAAGACACGCGAAGGAACAAAGCCTCAAGTTCCTCAGCTTATTCTCACGCCTTGTACACCAACAAGGGCATGGCAAAGCAGAAGAAGAAGAAAGGCCCGAAGCTATCAAAGCCAGACTAGAAATCAGCTCAGCACAAGGAACAGTCAAATCCGTAGACAAAGATTTGTTTGTAGTATTTGCTATTCTGCAGATACTACAAACGAAACAACCATGAAATACAAGACTGCCGAATACTTCAAGCAAAGAACAACAACAAAGGGCAGTCGAATCAAGTGGAAAATGCAGCTGCAGAAGCTCCACAGCCCATTCAAGAAACGGATCATGATACCTTCATGACCAACCATCAAGGAGCATCTGACGACAGTTCTTGGTTCTTGGATTCCGGAGCCACTCAGCACATGACTAGCCTGATTGGCTGTTTCGAGTCCTATACACCTTACAGTACCCAGAAATTCATTCACCTTGGTGACAATAGCACACAAGCTATTAAAGGTGAAGGAACTGTAAGATTATGCTTTGCAAATGATCAATCTAAGCTACTCTCCAAAGTTCTATATGTACCTAAGCTATCCACGAATCTGCTCTCTGTAAGCAGAATCATAGATCTAGGACACAGAGTAGAATTCAAATGTGATCAATGTAAAGTAGTTGATAGGACAGGCAAGATCCTAGCACTTGGAAAGAGACATGGATATTTGTATAAATTAAGTCATTGCTTTTCTGCCTCTAGTCAGGCTCTCAGTACTTCAATTCAATCAAATAAAGGTTTACTTTGGCATTATAGCCTTGGTCATTTAAATTATACTGTTGTACAACGAATGTCTAGACAATCTATTGTTCTTGATCTCAACTATCCTCGTGAAACAGTTGAGCTACTTGTCTGTCAAGACTGTCTAGTTGGAAAACAGACTAGGAAGCCATTTAAGTCAAGCCATCAGCATGTTGCTAGAGGATTGCTAGATGTTGTACATTCAGATATTTGTGGCCCGATGAAAAATCCTTTGCAGAAGGAAGCCAAGTATTTTATAGCTTTTATTGACGATATCTCGAGAAGAACGATGGTGTACTTCATAAAGAAGAAATCAGAAGCCTTCAACTGCTTCAGAATCTTCAAGGAGTGTGCAAAAAAGGAGACTGGAAGGACGATCAAGGCCCCTAAGGTCAGATAATGATGGAGAATATATCTCTGTCGAGTTCAAGGAGTACTACCAAAGCCAAGGCATTGAGTAGCAATTCATCACTCCTTACAGTCCTCAGTCTGATGGCTTAGCTGAGAGGAAGAACCGAACTCTGGTCGAATCTGCTAAGTGTATGCTAGCATGTGCATCGTTTCCCAAGAGATTCTGGGCTGAAGCTCTCTCCACTACATTTTACATCCTAAACAGATGTTCGACCAAAGCCCTCTCAGACAAGACACCCCACGAGGTGTGGACAGGCTCCAAGCCTTCTTTGAAGAACCTAAGAGTGTTTGGGTGCATTGCCTACGCACAAATCCCACAAGGAAGAAATTGGACTTCCAAGGTCTAAAGACCATCCTGATCGGATATACTTTGTCTGATAACACCTACAAGCTATACGATCCAGATACCCAGCAAATCTTGTATAGTTGGAATACAGTCTTTATCGAGGATCAGTCCGTCGAGCTCAAAGACAAGGATATTGCTCAAGAAGAACCTTCATCACCTGCCATTGACACGACAATCCGAGCTTCTAGATCAAGAATGTCTATCGTCGACCCACTTTGAGACAACGAATCAGACGAAGATGTTGCTGCTACCCAACAACATATCCCGGGAGTAGTTCATTAGTTGAATCCTCCCAAGATCAAGTCGAGTGCGCACACAGCTCATAAGGTATACTCCTGAGTCTGCCTGTCTTTTCATGCAGGAATCGACGACAGTCGAAGAGGCACTTAGCCAACCAGACTCTAATCTCTGGAGAAAAGCTATGGACAGAGAGTATTCCTCTCTGATCAAGAATCAGACATGGTCATTAGTCGAAGCTCCTATTGGCTGCAATATTATTGATTGCAAATGGATCTTTAAGATCAAATATAACGCCAATGGAGCGATTGATCGAAGGAAGGCTAGACTGGTAGCACAAGGATTCACCCAGATCCCGAATGTCGACTACAGTGAGACTTTTAATCCAATCGTCAAACATTCGGCAATCCGAATGCTCCTGTCTTATGTTGCAGCTGCCGACCTTGAAGTACATCAACTTGATGTACAAATAGCCTATCTGAATGGAGTTATACAAGAAGATATCTACATGATCTAGCCCAAAGGATACGTTCTGGAAGGCATGAAGAATCATGTCTGTAAACTCCATAAAGCACTGTACGGCTTGAAACATTCTGTCAAAGCTAGGTTTCAGAGGATCAACACATTCCTCATTGAATAGGATTTAAACCAAGCACTGCTGATTGCAACGTTTATTCAAAGCTCCTCCAAATTCTTGGTAAAGATGGCTGATCCTCTCATAACCTGAAACACAAGAGCTCTGATACCATGTGAAGGATTTCAGATCATTCAAGATCCAATCCATGTCCCAAATCTTCGGTTACAATAAGGAACAAACCAACAATCCTGCCAATGTAGAAAAATCAGCATCTACACACAAAATGAGATGCAAACTCTAAGAGATATTGATCAAACATGAACCAAAACATAAAATATGTTTGTTGTCCGTACAATTACAGTACCCTACTATATTTCACATGTGTGAAACCGAAAATAGCAATAAATGATTATTCTACACACAAAATTGCAAGATAACACCAAGATATTGCACCAATGAGTAGTAGAACCCAAAGAGAACCATGTATAATGATGAAATGAGAGAGAGAAGAGAGAAGATATGTCTCTCCATGACTTACATCCTTTTATAGAGTTTCCAAACCCTATTTGGCCACTTGGCTTTCCCTCCAAAATGTAAACCCTACTATTTTTGGGTCTAGATTCAATGTACCCAAAGTTCAAATTTGAATCTCTCTCAAACTCGACTACCAACTTTCCCACACTTTCCAAAAGTGTTTATTGAATGTATTTTAAACTAATATAACTTCAAAAAGTTTGTCTCTAAGTCTAAAATGAGTTTTGGCCTCTTATTGACAATCAACCAAAATATGAATAAACTAGACTAAACTAGTTGAAATCTCTCACAAAAAACACAGTTTAAGATGCCGGTTCTCTGGAGTGCGACAGTGAGGGAAAGGAGAAGGGAGTGGAGCAGCGCACAGAGGGGAAGGGAGCGGGAGCAAAGCAGACAGCCGAGGAGCAGGGATGGAGCAGACGAGCATGGAGGTAAAGCGAGGTGGTGCGACCAGGGAGGTGGTGCGAGCAGGAGGTGAAGGAGGGAGGAGCGGACAAGAGCAGAAGGAAGGAGCAGCAAGCGATCAGGGAGGAGAAAGGGAAGTGAAGGAGCGAGAGCAGCAGGTGAGTGAGGAGAGAACGAGAGTGAAGGGGGCGGGTGAGCAGCAGGGAGGTGAGCGGAGGAGCAGGGGAAGAGATCGGAGGAGGAAGCGAGCAGCAGGGAGGCATGAAATCATAGTAGGAGCAGGGGGTGGTGAAGGGAGCGGGCAGGGGAAGGGATCAGAGGACTGAACGAGAGAGAAGGGGAGAGCGAGTAGCGAGTAACCAGGGTGTGGTGAAGGGAGCGGACATGGAGGTGCGAAGAAGGAGCAAGGGGAGGGAACGGAGGAGAGCGGAAGGGAGCAAAGGAGTAGGGAGGAGTAGGGAGGAGTAGGGAAGGGAGGTGGAGTGGAGCTATGGGAGGGAGCAGCAGCATACAGCAGTAGCATGCAGCAGAGTGGAAGGGAGCGGAGGAGAGGGGAAAGCAGGGAAGGGAGGTGGAGGGAGGTGGGGGATGTGAAAAATGCAAAAATAAGCTTGGTCGAGGCCAAAAATCTTGCATATAGATAAACACACATGTGTGGAGCCTATTCCCACGTGTGAAAATAGTGTACTTGTTATGTACCATAATCATATAGGTTGTACATATGATTTGATTCAAGTTCTAGTGGCTTAAAATGCCAAAAACTAGTTTTCTAGACATACGACACATGGCATCAATCTATTGATTGCATGAGTCACATCCTTTGGTTAGGTGTCATATCACGTGTAGAGGACAGCTCACATGTGTGGAATAAGCTGAAGTAGGCGAATTTTGACTTCTAGAAGATTTCCAAGTAGATCTCCATATAGAAGGAAAATGGACCAGAAGTGCTCAAAATAGAAGGTTTTGTCCAAGTGTCAGTTTTGCATGATGAATCATCATATGACAAAGCACCTTCACACATGTGGGATCAGAGGGATGATCAGTACCACGAGCTCTCACTTATTGTATATATAGAGCCACATTTGGCCATAATCAATGTGAGACACCAATCTTGGTTTTGGAAGCAATTTAGAGTGATTCTCTCCATTTGTCTACATTTGTTTTGATTGTTTTGAGGTTCTATCAATGTGTACTTGATTTTCAGGTTGGATTCTGTACTCAGACAATGTTTCACATGTGTGAAACCAGAAAGTACACCTACCTTCAATTAATGATTGTTCTTGTTAGGATTTTGTGTCTAGAATTGATCTAGAATGATCTTAATCTCAAGTAGATTGATAGATCAAGTAATCTGACAACCAATCCCTCTTAAGGATCAGATTAGGATCCACTCTTGGTCCTTTTTGTACTTTTTTCACATGGTATCAGAGCCTAGTAGAAGACGTTTTGTTGAAATTGATAGGGTTAATCCAAGTCAAAGCCAAAATTAGCAGTTTTTTGGAAACGAATGCTCATGAGTGTTCAAGCTCGCAGGCTTGAGAGAGAGAGCTAACTATTTAAATGCTTCTGATAATCTTCAACTTATGATAATAATGAAACTGTATGAATATGAACAACTATTTATACTAAGAAATTAGATCATGAATTGCGATCGCCAGCTGGCTGGTGATCAGCTAGCATCCATTCGATCATTGTCATTGATTGTTGATAAGCGGTGAAATTGGCCGTAAACGTTCTGTCTGCATAAATGAACCAAAATTGTAGCTCTGCAGAAATGAACTAAAACAGTCACATGCGACACTGTCGGGTTTTTCGCGAAAAATGCGAAAAAGGAGGTGCCCTCAAATCTCATTTAAAATTGTCCCACACTTTGCCAGAGTCATTTCTTAACATTTGAGGCTCTTTGGAAAAAGCGAAAAATCCGACACTGTGATTTTACACGAGATTTTTGTAAGGCAAAAAATGCGAAAAAGGAGACACTACATTTTTCAACGGGATCCTTGACAAACGAAAAAGACTCGTAAACTCCGTATAATTCTGCAGACTATGTAAAAACATTTGTAATTCTATAGACTGTATAAAAACACGGGAAAATCCGCAGAACTGGATAAACAATGGATGAAGATTAAAATTGATTAGTCGATTGGTAAGAAGGAGAATAATCCAACACTCTCCCTTAATCTGAATCATTGAATGCCTTGACCCTCAAACTTAGTTCTACACAGAATCTTTTGTGTGACTCCAAACTTAATGCTTTAGTAAAAACATTTGTTGTCATATCTTGCATTCTACAATACTGCAATTGGCCAAATCACATGCAAGGCCACATCAAAGATCAACCATCAAGTCCAAAGCGCCTTTGGAACTCATCCATAGTGACATCCATTTCTCATCCACCAAGAGCAAGGGTGGAGCTACATGTTTTATAGCATTTATTGATGATTACTCACGTTTTTGTTGGATTTACCTCTTATCTTCTAAAGCACTTGCATATGAAATTTTTGTGAAGTTCAAAGCTTTTGTTGAGAATCAACTATCTTGTAAAATTAAAGCTTTGAGAAGTGATAATGGAGGTGAATACATCTCCACAAAGTTCATAAACTTTTGTAATGATTTTGGCATTAGAAGAGATTTCACTTGTTCATACTCTCCTCAATCTAATGGAGTGGCCGAAAGAAAAAATAGAACTCTATGTGAATGTGCAAAGGCACTTGACTAGAAGCCTCTCTTTCTAAAGATTTTTGGGAAGAAGCCATAGGATGTGCTAACTATCTTTGCAATTTTTTGCCAAATCATGCTATAGAAGATATTTCACCTTATGAAAAGTTGTATGGAAGAAAACTCGAGGTCAATCATCTTAGAACATTTGGATGTGTATGTTTTGTACATGTACCTCTTGAAATAAAAAAAAAAAAAAAAAAGATGCTAATGCTCTTAAAGGCATTATGATAGGCTACTCAAGTAAAGCCTATAGGATTTTTGTTCCATCTACTAATCAAACATAAAACTACAATAGCATTTTGGCACAATCAAGAACATGAAAATTACCTAATTAATTATCTATGGTCCTACAAATCCAACTCTAAATTAATCTCAAATCTTAGCAAATTTTTATGGTCACTTGCTACCGTTGGAACCCTTACCTTCTGCACCAAACCAAAATTTAGAAAATTGTGCCAACAACACCTCAATTTCATGACCAAACATTTTACGCTTAAGAAGAAACAACTGTTGGTTCGAATGAAGTTATTCTACCATTTGAGTATGAGATGATGACTTTTGCTTTCATTCAAGATATTATTTCATTTTATGACCCGATTTCTTATAAATATGAGAGATTGTCCTTTTGGACTTCAAATATCAGTGTTATCTTCGATTTTTTGGATGTTGCTTCATGCATTTCATCAAAATATTTATTGTTTTTTTCTTAATTCAAGTTTTTTAAAGTTATTTTTCCATTGCCAAAAGCTAGTATTGGTTTTTTAGGCAACCATAGTACTCTCATAGACCATAGTACTCTCATAGACCTTGGCAATGAAGAGTGCACTCGATTGATGACAACACATTATGACAACACTTGTTTTGGTAATCTGGAAGCAAGCCTAGAACAAATTTTAATTTTTGTAAAGTGGCATATGTGGTTAGTATCTTAAATAATGATTTCTTGAACTCTTGGATATAGTTATGTGGATCTTGATTGTCCATTTGACTTGAGATCAACTTCTTGTAATTATTAGTATCATCTACCACCACATAAAATTTTCAAAAAGTCTTTGGAAATATAAACCAAGCGGTCTGTTTTAACTGTAGATCAGGCCTCCAATATGAGGCCAACTAGCATTCAAGAATAGGTGAACAATTGTTATCTTGTTGTCATCTAGTATCTCCTGCAAATAGAATAACTAGACTGATGATTCAACCAATCGTCCACTTTGAGCTTGCTATGCTTTCTCTCAACAAGAATGCACTATGGCTGAAATGATTTCTATTAGTCGTAGATGATTATCTAATAGAACAATTGTTGAATTTAAGCATCACGTTGTTTCCTCGCTTGCAAATCAGACATTGTTTGATGCATCTGCTAGATTGGTAATGCATAATTTAGAGGATTTTCCAAAACATGAGAATCGGCCATAACGATTAAAGAGTTATGATAAGTTACAATATTAGCATATAAGGTTTCCAACATTCCATCAGGTCTGTGTGGATTAAGAGGTCTGTCTGGATCAGGTCCAAATCTGTGTCTGTAATAATTTGGTAGTTAAATAATTAATTAATTAAATACTGGAACCGTACCACGGTTCAATGAACCGTGGTACGGTTCCCAGGACCCACGGTTCTGGGAACCGTGGGTTCTATAGGTCCAATTTAGGGCAATTCTAGGGCAAAAAATATACATACTTTGGTTTTTCTTTTTGCACGATTCTGATTCAGAATCACGTTTCTGAGAAACGCGTTTCCATGCAACTATGCTTCATACTATGTCCCTCAAATCACTTGGTTCTAAGGAGAACAACCTAGTTTGTTGAACCCATCACCGAGTCTCAAAACATTACCATTCCATGAATTGAACCTGCCGCTATAAAATGTACATTCACAAGAGCATATTCAAGATCCTTGTGGAGGTCCAATTCTAATGAATGTGACAAAAATCTTAAGTATAACTATGTACAGATTATTCATGAATGACATTTTAATGGCTCTATATCTTATCTAGCTTGAAAAGTGGTGGCACAAATCAGTGCTTCCTTCTTTCAGAAGAAGAATGTTGACCAATTTATCTAACAGCACCTTGCACTGCAGAAGTGAGCGAAAAGACAACAAAGCTGGATAGAAAGGCCTTACTTTATAAACCTAGTCTATCAATAAAAGGCATGTCGAAAGAATTGTTGGTAAGAGGGCCAACCTCTATCTGACCCTGAAAGCCGAACGGAGCTACTTCACTTTAAGTTCAAACTTGCCATATTTACAAAGCAGTTGCAGATCGAGCTTGCTGGATATGAAATATGAATGTTGAATTGAGCTGTTTCGTGAGTCTCATCCCAAATAAAAAATTTCAGATGTGCAGAGCAGATGCAATGGAGCCTGCTAAACTTAGAATTTCAAAAGGCTTCTGTCCTACGACTTGCTTCACAGTCAAGGCACACGAATCCGTTATCCAGAAGTGCGCAAAGCTAGAATCTCCATTTTCTGAATACCAGATCAAAACTCAATGTCAGAGTTTTAGAGTTCACAGAAATGTGTCCCTACAGACCTTATCCAAACGTTTTGAGGCAGTACATTGTGTTCTGTACATAGGGACATAATCAATAAAAAAAGTTCATTTTTTACTTCTTCCATGATTTATGAAAAAATAAAAATAAAAAGGTGTTATGTACACCATGGAACTATGGTTTTACTCAACATTTTATGTAACACTCGTCAAGAAACAGGTAGCGATAACAATACCATGAACAAAGCGAGCCCAAGTCCTATCAGGAAAAACGCCATGAGTTGCATATGCACTAACTTTGACCGCTCCATGAGCTGCTAGAACCTTCTGCAGTTTACTCACAACAACAAACAGCACCTCAAGTTCAACCAGCTTCTAGAAAACCTGTGCAATTTTCATATTGGATGAAGGTTGGATAACAAATACTTACTGCATTTGAGGAGAATCTATGACCTAATGAATATTGAATTTTAAAGCATACACAATCAGGAAACTCTAAACATTAAATATTCATCCCTTCATTCACTCATGGAATTTCAAGGAATAACAGACAGCCAGAAAAATATGTGATCTTAAAATGCACACTTATACCTGGCATTCTATCAAGGTACCTCCAGATCGAACCAGATCATCCACAATAACAACATGGCGGCCAACAGCATCTCCTTCTTTTAGCCTTACTATGCGCTTGTCACCATCGCGTACCTTTGTACATATAACCTGTAATGGAACGATACATCAACTTGACCTTTGAATTTGTCACCATTATCATAGACATTCATATACAACTGTTAGCACCAGCAAGTGACATAACAAGATTCATCTCTACATTCTTCAACATACCCATTTTTAGAGAGATGCTTTCAGAAGGAAAAAAAACTCAGTATCTTGAAGGGAAAGCAAAGTATCACACAATAAAAGACAGACACAAATTAAAAACTCAAGATGATCATGTCGGCCTTGTGGCTAGCTCATCACAAGATAAGTCTAATCTATTCTCTGAAAGCAAACTCTGTAAGTGTGACATTTGTAAAGATATTACCGTGGGAAAATTTTGAAGCAGCTTATGGAAACGCTTCCAAGCACCTTCATCTGGGAAAGCTATACTGACCTGCAACCCGTACAATACTTGATCAACCAAGCATATACTATGTTACAATTGCAGAAGCCTGTCTGAATCAAATAATGCGATTGCTATACTCACCTCTAAATCTAAGATAAGTTTTTGTTATCTTGCATGTCCATGTGCATTTGAATGGAATCAAACTCCAGACCTCAAGGTGAGGAAAGGAGCCATCACAACAAGCCACATTTCAGGGACAACTTTGAGACAATCAAAACCGAGATTTGAATCCAGAATGGATTCAAAAGTCAAAGAATTAAGATTCATTGAAACTGTAAGATTAACTCACATTATTGGAGTCAGGAAGCTGGTGAAGTCGTTGTTTTAGCAAAGGTATACCACTCTCGAAGCATGGCAAGACGTTGTCGCCAAAGTAGAACCTTTCCTACAAAGGAATATGCACAAGGAATGGTGCTCAAGCAAGGGAACAAGTGGATGTAGTATTTGAAAGATTGGAAAACTATTAAGTACATTTTGCTGCTTTCAGCTTACTTGGAGGGCATGGATGTCAAAGATGACAAGACTAGTTGGACCTCCTCGAGAAATCGGTATGTTTGATAAGATCCTTGCCAAAGTGAATGCTGTTGCAACATCTCCCTCATCTTCCATACGCTCTAGTGTTCCAGTTGGAAAGAATGGTAGAACCAAGGTAAATGATGCAATGAACATACGTGGTAGTGCATATATGATCGATAATTGCTCAAATATGACCCCTGGTGAGCTGAAAGATGCAAGAAAAGCAACATGCTGGCCACGTATAACATGTGCATTCGGAACAAAAAGGTTTGGAAACCCATCTTCAAAAGTACTGCAGTGAACGGCAACAGCAAGAAGGTCAATGCATAAAAATTATTCACGACTTTGCATTGGCAAAGGAAGAAACCATGAGATCTAATTTTCATCAAGGAAACAATTAGGAGATCTAATTTTCATCAAGGAAACAATTAGGTAAAATGAGAAGGGTCCCAGCTGGCCTCTTTCAACTGTCAAGGATTGGAGTACCCTTTGGGTCATCATCAAGTAAAGAATGTATGGAATAGATCTAGCGCATGCTTGCTTGCTATCCTGGCAATGGAAGAAACATCAACAGAAGAGACTCTTCACAGAAAAGGTGGAGCACAAAAATTGATGTTACCAATGTAGACAAGGATAGCATCCGCCTTCATCGAGCTACATACATGGAATGGTCACAAAGTTAGATATGCTATTTAAGGCTCAACATGTCCGCAGAGCTTTTTGATGGGGTTGAGACTCGGCACAAGATAAACCCAAAATGTTGCGGCAACACAAAGACCTTCAGAAAATGGTCATTTTGCAAATTATATTCAAATAGGGGTCGCTACTCTAACACCTATTTGGGTGAAAACCTATTTGATATTAATATTTAAGCACAACGTGCATTAGAGAATGGTCCTAAGGGAGACAAATTGGGTAGGAGTTGATGTTTTGGAAGTTCCATGAGATAACAGACCCACCAAAATTTCTAGTTTACACACAAAGTTGACATACATTTCATGAATAGCACCCCCCGACGCCCACATATTATCTTCTTAGACACAAAGCAAGCAGCAAAACTGGTCGTCTACTACAAGACTATTTTTCTTTACAATCGTGTGAAGGAAAGATTTCTTGGTCCTGTCTTCATGGCAGTGTTACACAAGCACCATCACCTTGTTTGCTAAGCGAATTTCCTCAAAAATCATTTGCAAAAAACAATTATGGGATACCTCAGATTTGTATCTCTCTGCCACATTGACCATATAGGACTTCTTGAAGTTCCTTGTCCCTATCGCAACTACACGTGTTTGAATTTTTGCTTTTACAGTTGGAACCCTTTTTGCACCACTCAAGACCTATTCGGAAGAGTTCCATTTGACGAAATTGTACCTTTATGGCCGCCTAAGTCTCAGTTTGCCTGAGCCAGCACAAGCATACTTATACTTCATCCAAAAAAATGGCCTTTCTGCTATCTCGCCTACTGTTCTTTAGCCGGATGCGCCAATGCTGCTTTCTTAAAATCATTAGAATCAAATAGAAGAAACACATGAATGAAATGTCAGCAATAAACGAAGGCACGGAAACAGAGCTCACCCCCAACGTATGGTTTTGAGCTCAACCGAATCCGTCTCTGCAGCAATGCGCTGCGCAAGATCCTCAAACTCTGAGCAGTAAAACAGATGCACCTGCTTCCTGGGGGGCCTGCTGCCCACCTCCACCTGCACATGGCTTGTTCCACCATTCACCAAATCACTTGCACAACATGCCATGGCGCTCCTCTCCTCCTCCTCCTCCTCTTTCTTCTTCTTCTTCTTCTTCTTCTTCTTCAATACCCCTCTCCTACTGCCACGAGATCAGAAGCAGCCATCTTCATTCTCCTCTTCTTCTGCCCCCGGGAATTCATGATCCATCCCTCTTCTTTAGAGCAACTTGCTACTCGGGAGTCGGGATTCGTAGAGTCCTGTTGAGGATACTCTATAATACTTTCCACCCCTTGTTTTGCTGATGGGATTCTAACTCCTATTTCATAAGCACCTAGATTGAGGATTGATTATCAAGCATCCCATGGTGGTTAATGGCTCCTAGTTAGTAATGTTCATCCACCACCAGCACTGAGGGTGGAGTACTCTATGTTGATAATGTTTGAGGGTGCAAAATAAAGCCTCATCCTCATCCAACGATTGCGAAAGCTTGTTGTGTCCCATCACCGTGTATTAGTATTAGCAAGATGGAGCCTCCTATGTATTAGCAAGATGGAGTCTCCTGAATTGGTGGATGAGGGTGGGGTCATGCCTTGATTATGAATGCATTGCTTTGAGGAAGCCATCCTCTATAACATCATGATTGTGAACCTATTGCTTCCTTGCATCCTCTCTAATATCGACACACACTTGTGACTTCGAGGGCGTCAAGCCAATGGCACCCACCCTTACCATCCTTAATTTAGTGTGGCCCATCACCATCTAAATGTGGTGGTTGCTTGAGGGGACTCATAGGCCCACCACCACCATCGAATCGTGGAGGAAAGGAGAGGAGAGATGGTGGCAATGCATGGCACATTATTCCACCCCAAAGGTGGAAGAAGAATGTTGAATGCTTGAGAGAACTCTCAAGAAGCCACCATCCTTGCATGATGATGGCCCTATTGTTTCTATGGCAACCAAGCGTGTGTATGTATATGCTCCTAAGTAGCTTCAGCAAGTGAGGGGATTGTTAGAAGCTAGTTCAATAAATTCCAATAAAAGTAAAAAGAATGTCCTTCATGGACTACTATGCCTAGGGCATTTGAGATTCCATTCTCTTACAGTGGAGTTGTCAAAACTACTCACCCCCCAACAAAAACATGGTCTTAACAACTATGGATGTAAAATGATGGCCATGAAATGCTTATTGTAGAATAATTCCTATAAACATTTGTTTGATATTCTTGGAGTTCGGAATCTGCGTAGCAATAGCGTAGTTCTAAAGCTTTGCACCAATGTCAGTGGTTCTACTAGCATTGCTCTCTATGGGGGTGGAATTAGCCACCAACACAAGCTCATTCATATTAATACAATACATTCTACAAGTTATGGCAAATAAGTATACCAACCTAGCAAAATAAATATCACACACCCACAAGCTCTACATAACATGAGTCAGCAATGCCTGTTGAGAAATAGTGAATATATGGTTCCACATCATAAATGATCAACAATCTCTCCTAGCTTACACAAGAAATACATGAACAATAACCACCTTGTCTGAAAGAACAAATTTCTAGTAGTAAAACTATTTATGTAAAGAGCTATATGATGTTATTGACGTACTTGAGCTTTATAGCAATGTTTATGGTTTTGTTAGGACCCTTTCCTATGAGCAATTGTAGTTGCCACAAAGTTGTTCAAATATATAAACTACGAATGTTTCCATACAAATATTGACACAATATTTATATGTCTAGTCCATATACAATAGACTAATAAATTTCTTCAATGTGTAGATTTTGCAAACCATTGCAATCTAGAAATGAACATGGAGGACAAAAGTGCTTAGATTAAGTTTTGGAATGTGGTGAATAATATCACGCATATAGAAGTGTTGGAGAGAGTAGAATTTTGTGGTTTTATGGTCGACAATGAGACATGTTTATGGTGAGAGAGAGAACACCTTGATGATTGCCAAAAAAAGATCACAGTTGTTTCATCTGCAAAATAGTTTGAAGAAGCACATTGATCTATGTATAGGCAAGGACTAAAGAGAACAACACATTGAGTTGTCTAAGGCATGGAGAAGAACAAAGAATCTTGATAATGCTTAGAGATGCTTTTTAAGTATTTTGGAGACCCAGTCAAACACATGAGAGCGAGATTCCAAGCCTGAATTCATGGTTTGAAGATGTGACAAAAAACTCCCAAAAGTCCTTGAAAACCAACTCGGGCAGCGTCTGGCAAAGTGCGCAAATAAAATTTTAAGTAATTTATCAAAATTCGACCAAAAAATATCTGTAGAAATCTGACAGCACAGTTGGTATTTATTTTTGATTTGACACTTATACTATGATACGGAATGTCATATTTTGACAAATTTAAAAAATGTTAGATTCTAACATTGTGTTCATTTTCTTTCCTACAAACACCCTTTCTGAAATCATTTTGCAGAGCAGGAGTGGAGGGAGTTTGAGAGGGACTAGAGGCAATTGGAGAGCGTCTAGAGAGCAATTGGAGATTGATCAAAGAAATTGTTGAGCTCTCCTTTGAGCAATTGTTGACCTTTTGATTTTTGGTTTTGTAGAGAGAGAGAGAGAGAGAGAGAGAGAGAGAGAGAGAGAGAGAGAGAGAGAGAGAGAGAGAGAGAGAGAGAGAGAGAGAGAGAGAGAGAGAGAGAGAGAGAGAGAGGTGTAAGAAAAGAAGTTGTGTGTGTGTGTGTGTGTGTGTGTGTGTGTGTGTGCGCGATTGCAGAGTCAAAAAATACAATTTATCATCAATATTACCCAACAGAGTAGAAGCAAGTTTCAATGCAGAATTATGTCAACAAAAAACTATGCAAATTGTCCAATAAAAAAATTTATCTTGAACATCTAGACCTCTAAGTATACTTTTGTGTATCACCATGAGAAAGCCTTCTTCCTCCAAAAAAAAAAAACCAACGCATATGATTGCTTGAGTTGGGATAACCCTTTTACTTGTTGCACAAAATTGGAATTTACTCACCTCATCAATATCAAAAAACCCTCATCATCTCTCAACTAGATCTCACATTCACTTCCAAGGCTAGCTCTCTATGAATACCCTTTAGCATAAATTTGGATCAAGACATGGCTATCCCCTCTTTCCATTCCTCTTTGGCAAAGCCTCTAATCCATCTCATTTATTCCAAGATCCAATTTGGCCTCATACTTCTCTACTCAAATTTGGGAAGTAGTTGAGGTACCTTATCTCTTTGCAAACGATATGGCAATTACCTCCTTGCTCCACAGACTAATATTTTCTCCAAAAACCTTCTGTAAGCTCTTTGTAATTATGGCCTAGCATTTTGCTACCTCTAAACCCCCAAGATTAGCCTCCACCTTCCCCCATCATCATTTGTGATGGCATATTTTTTAGCAAGTTGTGCGTTGAATCATATTGCCTAGCTTTCCTACACCTCCTTCTCCAAGCTAGAATGTGAAAAATAGTCTAGTTGGGAAATTTGAAGTTTCATATGTTGTATACATTTTGAGTTGGACCTATAAATCTTCTTGAGCGATTGAAAGTTTAAAGTAGTTTAGTAATCAAATTGCAAAGTCATACTTGTCAAGTTTACAACCTTATCGATAGAAACATTGGAAAACACTTGGTATTAGCCATCAATCATGTTCTATGTAATGGAGAAAAAACGTATTTGTAATGTAGTAAGCATCTTAATAATTAACATATAATAATTATCTTTTCATCAATCTTCATTAAACACTTCAAAAGTAGTTGTCTATTGTGATGCTATTGAACTAACTTGTGGAATGGTGTATATTGGTGACATCAAACTATAATAAGTTATATTTAATTATGTAGTGTGTGCCCAATTTGTGTATGGGCATCCCATCATGCCATAGTAAGAGAATAGAACATTCTAGATGATCATTGTCTTGTTGGGCCAATTGTACAAAAGATCATATATAGAATGTGTACATAATAAAAATAAGTCATTTCAAATGCAACCATTTGTAGAAGATTATTCTTTACACATAAATCTACGCTAATGCATTCCTCCACTTTAATAATAGCAAATGTGAATCATGACCATATATTCCTTGCATCTAAAGACATATTTTCTTTAATCATATCTCCAATTTATGTGAAGAGATTAATCGATTAACTACTAATGAAAATGTTGCGATGGGTAGTCAACAAGTTTTGTAATGTGAAAAGATCATGACATGACTTCTCTAGTCTTACTATAATTTACAATATTGATTTGTACATGTTTGTGATTCTCTAAGTTGTAATGTTTCATACTTTGATTAATGCAATAAGGGTGATTTGAATAACATAGAAGTCCATTTGAAAATGGAACTTGAAAACACACACACACACACACACACACACACACACACACACACACACACAAGTAAAAGCTTTATGGATAATTTGTTGGTTTTTAAATTTGGCTATATTCCAAAATTTGATCGCACGTGCAACTCAAAAGTTTTTTTTAGCTATACAATGTTGACTTTTGTTCATTTTTAGAACCTTCATCACCTTATATAGTGCTTCTTTGGGTTTGTTGGCTAAATTCAAATATATAGTACTAAAACTTTTAAATAGTGGACTAAAATGATATTACCTTGTGAAACCCACCATGCAATTGATATCTATCCTCCACTATCTGCTCTCAAAAGATTTTGAATAGCTTCTTTAATATTTTTTTCAAGAAAGAAATTTCTTCAATAGATCTTGGATGTCGAGGTTGAAGCTTGTGTCCTTCAATCAAGCTAGATGCATACTTGATAAGAATATGAAAAAAGATATTGCAATCAAACAAATCATGCGATGGGTGAATGTAATGAAAACCCTTCCTCCCCAGGTGATGAAATAGGTCACCATGAAACAAATATACAATTCTGACAAGCGTGAAAAAGCGAGCAAGTATCCATTCGAGCGAGCATGGAAAAGTGAGCACTGTGTTGAATAATCCAAGTTTGAGCGATCCTTGATAATCTTTTTTTAATACATATATGACTCTTATGTGATGCAGTAATGTACAATACTACTAGAATACTAAAAACATGATATTTGTCAACATGGACACACCCAAAACAGATGATAGATACCTATCATACACTGGATATCAATTTGGTTTCCTCCCGCACTATTGCAATACAATTCTATTTGTAGCATTCAGGTAAAAACTAAAACAAACATTTTCTATGATTGTGAATATGTATCAATATACTACATTACTACAAGAATGGTAAATACAATAATTTTTGTGAACATGGACACATCCAAAAAAGATGATATATACCAGAGTGGCTCTTGAATTGGTTTCTGACTGGCACATTATTGTAGTACAATTCTATTTGTAACATTCAAATAAAAAAATAAAACACACATTTCCTATCATTGTGAATATATATCAATATAATCAGATCCACGTGTATCAAAGTGTTTGGACCGTGAAACATTTTTTTCAAAAAAAATTTGTTGCATTGACAAATATTAATGAAATACAACTTCACCAATAAGCATAAATGTCAACCAAACAGGGAATTTTCATAACAATCGTGCACGAGACAGCAGACCTCAATGTTTGACAACATGGGTTGGTGTATGTGCATGCTATTTTGTGATCTAATCCAAATACCTGCGTGTAAACAAAATACATATGTTTACAGGCCAAAAAACTTTTCTCTCTTGTAGAACAAAACCTAAAATCTGGACAC
This sequence comes from Diphasiastrum complanatum, assembly GCA_029204225.1. Classification (NCBI taxonomy): domain Eukaryota; kingdom Viridiplantae; phylum Streptophyta; class Lycopodiopsida; order Lycopodiales; family Lycopodiaceae; genus Diphasiastrum; species Diphasiastrum complanatum. The sequence continues at coordinate 40,040,012 of CM055107.1, read as the reverse complement.
GTGCAAGAGGGATTTGTGCTTATTGTGACTCTATACGTATGTCCCTCAATCCTTGAGTGAGTTGTCTCTATCTCAAACACTTCATGCTCTTTTGTCCTCACTACAACTGTTGACACCACTCTCGCTGTCATGTTTGCAGCTGACTCTATTCTCTTTACAGCCTCCCTCGATACATGTGGCCTGTAGCGCCCATTTCGAGTGTCTTCTTGGTTTTGAGGCAACGTTGTTGGAACCTCTATTTCAATTTCCAAATGAAAACCGGCCAAATTGAAATTCTCAACCTCCTCATTTGTTAGGTGGGTGCCGGTGACTATGGATGGACCAAGTGCCTGGAGCCATTCCAAGTATTGCTTGAATGAATTGATAGGGATTCCATGTGTGTTGAACATTGTTGTTGTAAAAGTACATGAATTGTCCTTTCTTCCATGCGTTGTATTGTAGCATACCAAAGAAACAAGGAGCGAGTTTTTCCTTTTCTCCTCTAGCCATCTTTTGGTCACATATCCCTTTTCCTTCTAGCCATCCCATACATTTGACGTTGCTTCTAGATGGTAATCTTCTAATTGCCCAAAGTGCATCATTCACATTTCTCTCAGCAATTCTTTTTTCATTTTGTGCTGCTGTCTCCACCTCATTTTGTTGTGCATCACCTATAATTTCTGGCTCTTTTTCTATAGTCACTCTGCTACATTCACCATGAACACTCTGCTTTTGAGTATGTGTGGTGTACTCAAGTCTATGGCTATCACAATCATTCACACCCTCCACATCTATTGGTCTTCTTTTTCTTCTAAAGTTGTGCTATCACCATGCATTTGTGGGTTCTGATCCATGTTAGTCCCTGTCACAGCATGTTGCACCACACGATTAACAAACCTAGGCTGAGGTGTTGCATTTGCTCTGCAAAACACCCGATCAACGAGATCTTGCAAACTTGGTCCACGTCCTATGTGTCTTCCCTTGTTGAATCCACATTAATGCTAGGGTTTTTAATACGGAGGGAAACAAAACTCATTAATGAGTCATGGATTTGTTATATATAGTTGTACACTCGTGGGAAGAGACACATTCTCTCTCTCTTATCTCGCTTCTTGCTTATACATGAGTTCTCTTGAGTTCATCTATCCATTGCCAGAGATGTGGTGGTCGATCTCATGAGTGGGACAAGCACCTTTTTAAAGATTGCAGCACTTTCAAGCAAAATTGGAATAGGAATTGACAACGATAAAAATTTGCCACTTGATTTTCTCAACAATATGTGATGGTAAGTTGCATGTGCACATGGGAGATTGTTATTAATATTTTTTCTCTTTATTGTGTCATCAAGTCTTGTCTAATATTTTTGATAATGATTGATTTAAACTTGGAACAATACCATTTATTTTTTATAATGTATACGATCATTTTTTGTTTGCATAGTCAACTTCTCAATGCAAGGACGCTTCGCATTAATTCGTTTAATGTTTTTTCTATTCATGTGTGTTATTTACAATGCTATGTTTTGGACTTGATGTAGATTTTTCAATTGTTTGGGGGCAATCTTTCTGGCTGCCCTGTTGTGTGTTGTAGTCTGCGAAATCTGCAGGATCCTCGATAAACGACTACAAATCATAGACTTCAAAGCATTCAATCAGACAGATGTGACGCGACAATCAGAGATGGAAGAACTGGAAGTATTTTGTATTCTACTTTTGGTTTTGAGTGAATCGTTTTGACACTCCTCTTATAGAATTGCTATGTTATGCTCGTTGGCAGATTTTCATGCATAGCTTCTCCTCTTACTGCTTCTCATCTACTTCCTTAGATATTTACTTCCTACTTTTTCATACGCATTCTATCCTATATTTATCTCAACATATGAGATTACAAGATAGATTAACAACAAATTACAAGAGAGGTTTAACGCTAATCTATTGGTTAGCCACCCTCTGATTGTTGGAAATGGTAAACTCTTGCAACCATTCCCTGGCATTCCCCGAAGCCCGAAGCCCAAAGCCCGAAGGCGAAGGTGAAGTGAAAACCAAATGGCCGAAGTGGTTAAAGCTAAAGTGCTCGACACCGAAGTACCCGACATTTGCCCTTGCCACTGAAGCCCAAAGTGTCCGAAGTCCAAGTCGCTGATGTCATCAACATCGAAGTAGCCGACGAGGGAGTCCAAAGTCGAAGTCACCAAAGCCGAGGTACCCGAAGTACTGAAGATGAATCTCGAGCCAAAACCAAAAGTCGAGTCGAGTTAGTAGTTAGTAGCTCGATGAGCGTTAGGGGATTGTACTGTCTGTCTGATTGAATGCTTCAAAGTCTATGATATGTAGTCGCTTGTCTAGGATCCTGCAAACAAAAAGTCTGTAATAGCTAATGAAAATCTACATGGTATCAGAGCAGATTCTCTAAGACAACACAATATGACTACAATGATCCAGACAAGGATGTGGTGGCCTAGTCGTTATAGATTTTCACAAAATCAATGAATTTAGTAATATAAAAGGATTGATCGTTCCCCAAGAGAGAGAATAATCTCGTCTTTTGTATGATAAGTGTATATAAGATGGTAAATGAAATGTGATGTGTATTCAAGATGAATACTACAGCGACATATTTGGTTATCTAAAGATATTTGGTAAATTGACATTCAGGAACACCAATGGTGAAACGATTTGGTCAAGGTCTGTGATTATAAAGATTACTTTCTCTTTTAGGCTCTTCGAATAACAGTAAGCAATCAAATCAAACAGCGACTAGCAAATAGATTCATCAAATATAATCATATTGGCTAATGATTCCTTTTAATCGAATACAATGAATTAGTTCTTATCACAGGAAGCAAACATAACAGAGCATCAAACAAGTTCATTATTTGAACACATAGCTCATTTAGAATTGAAAGAAGTTTTGCTTATGGTTATGCTTAACAGCTTCGGCTAATTCCGTGCACACATTAGTCAGACTTGTCGCTTTTTGGTGATCCCTGAAAATCCACGTTAGAGTAACTGAAATTCAGTAAGACATGAGAAATATGTGTGACGCAGACATAGAAGTATCACAAACAGTTACAGATCATACAGAGTGTATTCGCTCAATTGATAAGAAGTAACATTGTAAAAGATGGCAAAGGGAAATAACTCTCAAGCTTATAGACACTGGCTCCCTTCTCTCTCTATTGATACTCAAATCTCTGCAAATGCATCAGTACAATGGCTCGAAGTGTCGGCCTTATGGAAACGATCATCGGCCTCAATGTCGTTTACCAACCGTTAAGATGTCGGTTGAGATCCGCTTATGCGTCTCTATAGAACGTTGCGCAAAACGTCACAAGTTCTAACTTAAATGTGAATTTACAAAGTGCAAATAGGCCTTTACATGAATATAGGCACTATTGCACATTTACATGTATAAAAATTAAAAAAATTTATAATATAAATAATAATTCTGGATAATGTGGGACCATGAGGCTCCACAAAGGATTGCAATCAATCTTGAAGCGCAAGCTATCGAGTTTGGAAGTTCAAAATCAAAACACTCTTGAAGGGTGAAGGGATCTACTGTGGTCAGTGACCGATCTCACAGAACGACAGCCTCCAGAGGAAGACCCCAGGACAGGTGAATGGATCAGAAAGGATGAGCGCCAATGGCAATCATTGTTTCATCCATAAATGAAGAAATCCTCATGCAGATCGAAGATTGTGAGAGCGGCCATGAATTATGGAAAAGCTAAAGCAGAAGTACGAAGTGAGGATTGCTGCATCAGTGATGCACCTACACAACCAGAGCTGCAAAGTCTGCGATGGGATGGCAACCAGCTGGATCAGCATGTCGAGAGGATCAAAACGATCTTTGCTCAGCTTGCTGCATCTAGATAGGAGCATCAGGTCCCAACACCACAATAGCTGATGTACTTCATGAAGTCTCTACCTACATCCTATCAGCCGCTGAGAATACTCATCCTGAGCTCACCAAAGATGACATTCGAACGAGCTGTTAGTCTTCGCTGATGAAAGATTGATGAGAGATTAAGGAGAAGAAAACAGCAACCAAGAGAAGGCCCTTTTTATGAAGGGAAAGAAAAAGAACAAGCCCAAATTTGACAAGGCTCATTTGAAGTCATTAACAAGAGGCAACAACAACAACAAGCAAACTTCTTCATGTGATCACTGTCAAAAGCCGAGACACGCAGCCGAAAGATGCTGGTTCAGCTCGACGATCCCTTACATGCACTTCAAGAAGAAAGGATATTCAGCATATGCATACAGATACAACCTGAAAAGAAAGAACAAGGTTGAAAAGGCCAATGTTGTAGAATCGTTGAAGGATGAAGACTTCATGATATTTGATGAGGCTTTGACCAGTTACACATAGCACGACTACGACGTAGTTATTGACTCAGGAGGAACTTCACACATCACCTGCAACAAAAATGTCTTGATCAACTACTGAAAACTCGACAGATCAAGAGCAATGATACTAGGTGACGGGAGCTGACATGATATCGAAGGCATCGGATCCCTGCAACTATGTACATTGTCGAGACAAGCAGAGCTACCAGGAGCACTCTATGTACTCTCACTGAGAAGAGAACTGTTATCAGTCTCAAAGATGACAGATCTCAAAATTCGAGTCCTGTTTGATGGCAATGCATGTCGGATGATTGACCAAAAATCAAACAAGATGCTGACTGTCGGGTCCAGAGAAGGTAACCTGTATCATGCAAAGATTATCAACCACTTTGATAGCATACTAAATGCATCAGAGAATGAAGATCACCTCTAGCACAGAAGAATATATCATCTGAATATGAGTGGCCTCTATGACATGAGCAGAAAAGAGATTTTCACATGTCTGAAGATATTCAAACTCGACATCGACTATAAAATTATTTTTGTCATTTGCCAATGTGCTAAACTAGGATTAGAGGAGAATTGACTCAATGCATAGACAAAGAAGGCCAAGTTGGGTCTGGTATAGATTGTTAAATACATCAGACTACCGATCAAGTTTTGGTATGGTATACCTTCCATTTTCTATCTCTCCTCAACTGTCGTTGGACAGTCCTGCCTCAACAATTTTGCTCCAGCTATCATTGGTGTGGCTTTTTCATCGCAGTCCAGCATTCGGTTTGGCTTCAGCACCTTTCCGACGTATTTTGATTAACTCGAATGCATCACTCATCTTCTTCGATCTCTTCTGATCTGTAGCCCAAGACACTTTCTCGCTTCTCCTAGATCTGTGATTTCATAACTTGCAAAAATCTGATTCTTTGTATCGTTGATTAGCATCAAAGAATTTCCTATCATTAAAGAGTCATCTACAAAAATTGTCAGAATCACAAAACTTCTTCCTATTCTTTTTATGTAGAGATTACAGTCTGTTTGTGTAGGTAAAAAGTCTAGAGACTTCAGAAGATTGTTGAGCTTCTTGTACCAAGATCGTGATGTCTGTTTTAGACCATAGATGCATCGATGTAGCCGACAGACATACTTTCGATTGTCGGGGTCTTCAAATTCTTCAGGCTGCTTCGTGAAGATTTCTTCCTCTAGATCTCTGTGGAGAAAGGCTATTTTAACATCAATATGATGAATTTCCATATTGTGTTGAGTTGCATATGCAAGGAGTAGTCGGATGCTTGCCATCTTGACCATTGGTGAGTATGTATTGAAGTAGTCGATGCCATACCTCTACGTGTAGCCCTTGGCGACAATCTGTCCTTGTAGTGTCCAACAGTGCCATCTGACTTCATCTTTCTATTGTAAACCCATTTTTTGATTTCATCTTTCTTTTGTAAACCCATTTGCAGTCAACGGTCTTTTTTCCTTCGGGCAGTGGCTCTAATGTCCAGGTCTCATTTTGTCTCATCGACTCAATTTCTTCTGACATTGCCTACTTCTAGAATTCTCCCTCTGGACTCTAGATAACTTTTTGGTAGATTCTTGGTTCCTTAGTGAAGCTGCAGTATTCGACATCTTCATATTCACTCCACTGAAGATTGTCGGTGTATCGGTTTGGAGGTCTTCTTTGTCTTGTCGACCTTCTTGGTCCTATTTTTCGCTGGTAGTTCGTTTCTTCTTCGACAAGGTGATCTTCAGCTTTCTACTCTGGAGTCTGTGGCTCGATATTCTGGTTTGATGTCTGGCCTTGATCTCCCTCTTGAATTGGCAGTAGTGTGAAGATCTCATGCCCTTTAGCTTATGTTGGCTGATTTTGACGAATCCCCAAGATATTCGGCTAGAGCTACCCAAGAGCACCTCTCACTTTAGACCAAGGAGGTCTCTGAGAAGACGAGATGGACGAAGACTGAGAGTTGAGTATGAGGGCCAAGAAGTACTAGTTAAATATGCCAAGTAGAAACTGTGTAAGCCTCATGGTGAATCCTGAAGGATGGAATGACCATGTAAGAGCTGGTATTTCTAGGCAAATGTAATAAATGCAAGCAGGCCCCTCTTAGAAAAGTAGAGTGACCCACCTTTTGATGGCGACATCTAGTGGAGAGCATAATTCCACTTGTAATTTGTGTAATTTGGAATTGCCACTAGGATGCCACCTAAGGCTTATTTAAGAGACTCCTTGATCATTCTTGTTTCTTGAGTGATGCATTAATGATCTTGCCCCTCCATCTCCTTTGTGTGTGGTTGTGGATCTAGGGAGGACTATCTTTCTTGCTTTCTTCATTTATGCTTGTAGATTAATGTAAGAATCAGCATTGTGGTAATCCATCATGGAATGAAATATTAGCAAAGTTCCCCACACCTTCAACACCTGCAACCACATGGTTAGAGGCAGCAAAGACAAAAAATGAATCTGTTAATGGATAGCAAGGGATGCCTAATCCCCACAATCTGCAAACAAATGTTAGAGACAGCACATAGATACAAAATGAAGTGCCCCAATACCAGGGTCTGCAATCACAAGATAAGAGACTACAAAAGTAAACAACACCAAATCTGATTCCACAAATGAAATGGTGAAAGCACAATGCTAAAGACCAAACCAGTGAATCAATAGCAGTGAAATGGAATATACAGCAAAGTGGAAGAGGCTGAGAGTGGAGGCACCAAGCACAACAGCTTCTTCTCCTTCCTTCTCTCTCTCCTTCTCTCCAAAAAGATGAATGATGTTGTTACGTAGAGGCTAGTCCCTTCTAATGCTAGAGAGGGCTGAGGCCCAAAGAGGTGCACCTCTTCATGAATGGGCACCAATAGGGGCTTTTTTGGCAATTGGGAATAACTTGAAAAAGAGGTCTTTTTCCCCGCAAATAGTGGTGACCTTCACGGGTAAAGAATGGTCCCCATTCTTCGAACTCAGCATTTATGGGATCAGCCAATAGCATCCTAGGCTGACCCAAAAGCCATACAACAACATGTCTTCAAGATAAGCAGCAACAGATTTACCCTCTGGACCAGCCAATAGCATCCTAGGCCGACCCAAAAGGGTTCCAATCAGCATCAAATTTTCATGAAAAATAGCATCTCAGGTCTTGCATACAAGGCTTGATAATACTGTAACACAATCAGATCACAATTAGTAGCTTAGTTCATTTTCAATCATCATTTAAAGTTCCAATGCCTTATCCATTGGGCTATGGAGTCCGGTCACAGATCATAGGACAAATCATCATAGGGTTTCAAATTTTCACATATCATATGAAGTTCAGAAGCGCCAGGTACTATATTTGCAAAACCAACACGAATGCTGGTTACCTCACGTTGTGGAATTACTGGCTAGGTAAAGTAGTAAGTTATACTACTGGTAGCGTTTGGGGTTGGTCTATCATTGTTGCTTCTGCATAAAACCCAGAAGTTTTGTCATGTCATTCTTGCTAAATTTGTAGCTAGGCTCCCTTTGGTATGTCTAAAAGGAGTTAACTGTAGAAATTCGCTCACTACCCTTACTACCTTTCAGACAGCTCAGGGTTTCAGTTCTTCCATTCTTACAATAGTAGCTTCTAGCCAATGAATTCCATAGTGGGCATAAGGTTTCAGAGCTAGCCACACATCTGCTTCACCTCGGATAAATTCGCTCTCATCGAAAACAGATCCACAACCATAGAAGACATCGTGATCAAATGCTTCATTAGCTAGTATGTCTGCTTCATGATTGTATTCCCTTTTGATATGCTGAATACCAATTCCAACAAACAGCTTCATTAGACTTTGAATCTCCCTAATGTACATGGCCAGGACAAGATTTTTCACATCCCACACGCCAGTAACCAAGTTGCATATAACTGCAGAATTGTTGGGGGTATTCCCAACGAATTGTAAATAAATAAATTCGACCAATAAAATGTGTTGCGTGGGCATGACATCCTGCGCACGTAAGCCCATGGCCCAATGAGCATGAAGTGTAAATAAAATAAAATAGACTTGGACCTTTGAATTAAAATAAAACTAGAGGCCCAAAGTCATTTTTATTACTTTTTAGAGTTGGGTCCAAATTGGGACTCACATGAATCTTGTGAATTTCAATGTACTTTTTGTGGACCCTTGGATCAAGTTGGGTCCAAGATGAATGGATAGGATCAATCTAAATATTAGCCAATAGGATTTTGGGGCAAGGGCCTTCCCCATTTTATAAAAAGGCACCATTTGTACACTATTTTCATGCTTAATTGAGAGGAGGAGACTCTACTATTTTGAGAGCCCAAGCATCCTCATTTGCTAATCACTCTTGCTTATTCTATTATTGTGATTGCTTGTTATTTCCATTTCTTCCATGCTTTTTGTTTGTGATTAGTTAAGGTTTCTCCATAAGCAATGACATTGAGCATTTGAGCTAACCTCCGTCTCACCTCTCTCCGCTTCTCTCTCTCTCTCTCTTCCCTCTCCTTCTCTCGTTCTCTCTTCTCCTTTCCCTATTCACTTCTTTTCTTCTCATTCAGCCTAAAATTATGATGAATGTTAGTGTAGAGGAGTAGAGTTAAAGGTGGGTAGTGTTAGTCGTGAATAGAGTTAATGGAGGAAGTAGGAAACTAACTAGAAATAGCATCTATGCATAGTTAGGTGCCTATCCAGTGATCTAACCCTTGTTGATAGGCGGGAGGGCTATACTACGCAAGATCTTCGACCCTACAGTGGTGCCATTGCCGGGGATAGGTTCCCACTAACTAGTGTAGTTGCATTTTAGCTATTTTCTTGCTTTTTAGAGTAGTTTTAGGTAGATTTGTGGGTGTTTAGAGTTAGTTTTCTGTATTCTTTTGTGTTTGGACTGTTCACAACTAGCGGAGGAGGTGTGAGAGGGTAGAGGAGGCCTTGAACAGCCTCTAAGGGCTTGAAAACCAAACCAACCAACCAAAAAACCCAAAAAAACACACCAATCTGTAATTTGGAGGGAAAAAGAGTCTAAAATCTCATCAGATTTTAATATCTCCAAAACTAGTGAGAATTAATGCTTGCATGACTGGCAGCAGCTCCAGGGTACTGTCCCAGACCTGTATAGAAGCCTGCGAGAGTTAGTTCCAAGCAGATTACAAAAACCAAAGAAAAATCATAAAAAAATTCAAAAAAAACCTTGAAAAAATCCAAAAAAATTCAAATCTTCATAAGAATTCTCGCAGACCCCTCTGAAGTTCCATCTCAGTGAGACCAGGATATAGAGAAACTTGCGAGAGTTATTTGGATGTCTAAGTGCCTGTGCGAGAGTTCTCAGTGAAAAAAAGATGGGAAAGTACCAGTGAACCCTTGCAGACACCAAAATTTTCAGTTTCAGTGGGCAAGAACTCTCGCAAAGTATTTTGAAGCTCCCTCTCTTAGAGACAAGGACACAGAAGAGTCTGCAGTTAGTTTGATTCCAGTGAGCAGAAAATTGGATTTAAGTGCTAAAAAGTCACTAAAAATTGAAGATCCAGCAAATCCTTCCAATAAGAACTCTCGTAGACCCTCTCAATCGATTCAAAATGTCCATTTCCATCAGTGATGAAGCCTGCGAGAGTTAGTATAGAGATTTGGTGAACAAGCCAAATTTGTGGTTTTGAACCCTCGCATACAGTGAAATTTTCACTAAGTGCGAGAGTTAACTCTCGTAGAGAATTCCATAGTGAGTTTTGACGCAGATTCAGCTACTGTGATCCTTGAGAGAGTTACTTCCCAGAGATCTGAGAGATATCAAGTTTTTTACCTGCAAAAACAGCTAAAGAACTCTCGCACAGCCAACCCTCGCACAAGAAAACCCTCGCAGACTAGATTAGCGGAAAGATATGCATCAGATCCAGTTACCTTCAAAATCTCAGGTTAGTGCAAGGAGTAAAAAGTTATCAAGGAAAAACCACCGCAAGAGGCCTAAAATTCACTTCAGGCCGATCAGATTGATCAGATCCTTAAGATCCAGATTGCATCCCACTGTATAAGCAAGATCCAACCACTTTGGAAACCACCATCGGATGAATCTGAGATCGGGATGATCAATAGCACGAAGAATAGCAAATCAAGCACCACACATGCCCAGATTAGCAGTTGTGCAGCAAGAGACAGAACTGGAACCAGCACCAATGGATCCAATGGGCCAACCCGTACTTGTCGCTCCCTTGCAAGCGATCCGGAGAGCACCATAGATGGAAATACCAAAATACGACGGATCATCAGATCCCATCCGGTTCCTCCAAATCTACGAGCAAGCCTGTGAAATCTACGGCGAACGGACACCTGCAGAAAAGCTGATGTTGTTTTCCATGTCCTTATTGGCAGTGGCTCAAGATTGGTTTTTCAACTTGGCAAAGGAAGAAAAATCTACTTGGGAAGTGGTAAAAGCGGCTCTCATTATGCGCTTTAAACCAAGAAAGTTCATGGAAGAGCCGTTTCTCTTGCTGAGCAAAGTCAAGATGGAAAAATGAAAAAGGGTCAGGGACTATATTGAACGAGTCAAGCGTCTATGATCCGAGTGCAGTGCAGCCCCAACTCCCGATCATGCAGTGATCATGTGGTTCCTAGCCGGACCACCACGAAGAATCAAAAGAGAACTGAAACAATAGGAGCAGTATGCTACTCTGCAAGAAGCTATGGAAGATGCCATCAGGGAAGAGGATGAGGGATCTGACGACGAATATCCATCCACCCACAATCCTACTCCCTCGATCGCATCATCATCTTCAAACACACCCGCTCTATCCACAGAACTGTTGTTGGAGCAAATGACAAAATTACACAAACAGCAGATGGAGCAACTTACGACGCAGTTTGACCAGAAACTGAAAGCCTTACAGGGAGCTATAGCAATAACGCCACTCAACCAGAACCAAACCAGCTACAGTATCCAAGACGGGAGAATGTATGGTGTTTAGTGTGCATGCAGAACCATACAACGAACGAGTGCCCAGTCCTAAAGCAAAATCTGAGACTGACACATAGATTTTGCCATCTGTGCAATGCAACATCGCACGATACGGCATTTTGTCCGTTTAACCCCCGGATTGTTCAACAGAAGAGAGTCCTTATCAGACTTCTTATTCTTATTATCAAGGGGCACCAAACGCGGCACCAAGGTACGACGCACTGAATCAGCAATAGTGTATGGCCTTACCTGCACCACCAGGGCCAGTCAATCATCAAGTGGCCCATGTAAACCTAACAGCAGTGGACCAGAGATGCAAGTACCACCTCAACCTTAGCAGCAGCAATGGTATGGACCATATGAACCATTTATGGATCATCCCATAAATGAATATGTTGCAGCCCATGCAGCTCAAACTCAGCGTCAAGGCAGAAGGAACTACGGCTGCTACGGATGTGAGGAAGGACACAGGATTGCTGAATGTCCCTACAAGAGACAATATACATCCTTTTGTCGAGAATGCGGTTATGGACATTGTTACAAGAATTGTCCATTAAAAATTGGAACCAGTGCACCTCTCAACTTCATTGCGATACAACAATCAGCAGTTACAGCAAGGATGCCATCAGAAAGACACCAATTCCACGCTCCTGTGTTAGCCATCACGCGAGCACATAAGAGGAAGGAAGTGGCTCCCTCACCACCACCCTCGGTCACTGACGACCAACCCTCAACTTCAGCGCCATATCTGAATGTGAGGGAAGAAAGAAGACAGTATCAGAAAATAAGACAATGGGTACATAAAGCACAAGCAGAGGAAAAAGAGCAAAAAAGAGACAATCCCACGGAACCTCCAGTTGGCGTCGAATGGGAACCGCAAGCGGGCTCACCACTACGCACTGATTAGAATGATTGGTTGCACCAACATGAACCACCTTTTCACATGGTGGAGCCCGAGGAACCACACACTGAAAGGCTCACACTTTTATTGGCAAGTTGTGTTAGTTTACCACTCAGGGAACTACTGTGGATTGCACCACAAGCAAAAAGCCTTCTAGCTAAATGGGCCAAAGCGGATGAGGAACTAGTAGCGCCTGAGCCCATATATTGTACAGGATATGAAGAAAACAAGTAACGTCCTCCACATCGGGACAGCATGGGAAAGTGAGGAGCACAACATCACTTTGCCAATCAAACACAGGAGATACGAGGACGAGCAGAACCTTACAGAAGTGTCGAGCAATGGAACTATGGTAATGATCAAGATGGTGGATCTTCAAACCACTATGTTATTTATGTTGTCTCTCAACAACAAACATCTAGAAATTGGACCAGAGCACTACTTGGATGCTTTACATGTGGAGAAAATCACAGAGTTGCAGCATGTCCAAATAAAGAAAAATTTGTACCATTCTGTCATGACTGTGATTATGGGCATTGCTATAAGGAGTGTCCAACAAAACCAAAACCACCACCAACTACAGCTCCTATAAATTTGATAACAATCACGCAAAGACCAGTAGCTCAGAATAAACCAAGTGTACCCTTGATGGTGGTCATCAGAGCACAGAAGCAAAAAGAATCGGTAGAAGATCCAGTACCTGTTGATTCTATACCATTAACTGATATACCAATAACATCTGGAGTTTATTCAAATCTTCATGCAAAAAAAAGAAGATATTAGTATATGAGACAGTGGATTAAACATTTGCAAGAAGAAGAGAACTTTGATGCTGCTAAAGCAGCACTCGAAGTTCGTTCTTCACCATTGCAGTCACCGGAAAATTCACATACAAATATGAATGCTCAGTTGCATCATCATGAAGAACCTTTCAAGATGGTGAACCGGAAGCACCACAAACAAAACTGCTCATGAATATTTTGTCTAGTAAGACCAATATTTCATTGGGAGAGTTCCTAAAGTTGGTGTCAAAAGCAAAAGAAGTATTAGCGCAAAAGTTAATTCAAGCTGAACCAGAAGTTCATCAGGAGCCACTTTTTTGTGCTGGATTTGAAGAATCTAATGAAGTACTCCATGTCGGAGCAGCTTGGGAAAATGAACAAAAAAATATCACCCTGCCGATACAGCATAGACAATTTCCTAATGAAGCAGTTGTGATAGATGGCGGTTTGGGAGTTAACCTGATTTCTACAAAGCTATGTCAAAATGGGGCCTTACAAAGATAAAGCCTGCGACTTTTGCCATTATAGTAGCTGATCAAACGATAGTTCATCTGCAATAAATGATTGAAAATATACCTGTCAGAATTGTCAGAGTACTGTTCATCGTTACTTTTGTAGTAATGGACTTACCAGAAGCACCAAATGTCTACCGAGTCATATTGAGATGCCCATTGTTACAAGTTGTGCAAGTAATTCATAACTAGGGTACTGGAAAAATCACATTTTTAAAAATCATGAACGTGCAGTCAAGGTTGATCCTACAACTTGGACTATCAAACCAGTGGTTCAAAAAGAGGATGATCATTCATCAACAATGGATCATACTTGTGACCGACTAGAAAAAAATTTGGGAGTTCATTACGATTCTCAAACCAATACTATCAAATGGAATGAAGCTCTTGCAACAATTGACTATACAACAGGATATATGTGTCAATAAGATAATCAGCCAGATTTGAGTGAGATTTCATTATTGGATCGAACCTTGGATACACCGATTACTTTTCCATTGAATGTGCTGAATGTAGTTTGGATATCAACAAAACCTATACCAGATCCGATTGAAGATGAACTCATTTCTGTGAGTCATGCCTTGACTTATGATGACAATGCAGAACTTACTGATGAGCAAACTCTAAATCATATGGATCCGACCAGATTTGGAGTGCGTAATATTCTTGATGGACCAACAATAAGACCGTCAAAAGTAGTTATATTGAAGAAAGATAGGATCACAGGGTCAATGACGAAGAAATAAGCCAAGCAACATTATGGTCCTGAAATGGAAAAATCCTCCTCAAAAGATTGATTCAAAGAATGTGCCACCCTTACTGGATAAAGGCAAAGGAAAATCTAAGTATGATTCTACAAGTCAGAGTTCTAGCAAGACATCATCATCTAGGAAGTATTCACCTTCGAAGAAGAGTTTATCTTCTCAAAAGACATCACCTCCACGATCAATTCCTGCTAAGAAGGCTAAGCGAAAATCCAAGACAAGTCCTTTTGAAAAAGAACAAGCAGATGTAGTTTAGCATGATATGCCCGAACATTTTAAACGTTATACACTGGATGATGTGGTTATCATGTTACCCAAAGCACTTCGTGAACCCGAAGAACAGGTGCCAGAATTGAAAGATGTTTACAATGGCCCAGTTAGGACACAGGCTATGAATCCTGCTGAACTAAGAGAACCAAAAAAGATTGTACAAGTTGGATCACAACTTAATCTTGAACAGTATCAAGCACTCCGAACATTACTTATTAAGTATCAAGATTGCTTTGCATGGACTTATCAAGATCTGAAGGGTATTCCGACATCAGTTATTGAACACACCATACCTTTAGTACCTGATGCAGGTCCAAGGGTTACAAAATTCTATGCAGATCACCACAAAACAGCTTTTGCAATAGAATGGGGCATCTATGCTTACAAAGTAATGTCGTTTGGACTCTGTAATGCACCAAGTTCGTTCCAAAGAGTAATGCAATTTGCGTTCTCCAAATTGGACGATGGAGTTTCATGTTCAACCTGATGCCTCGAAATATGCAATTGGATCAATTTTGACGCAACCAGGTGACTATAAGGACTATCCAATACGATTTGCAAGCAGACAACTTACAGATTCGGAGAAGAACTATTCAACAACAAAACGTGAAGCGTTAGCCATGATTTTTTCAATACAAAAATTTCGTCATTATCTCATGGAAACGCACTTTGCATTTTATACAAATCACCAGCCGTTACTTTACTTGGTAAAACAAGATGTGCAATACTGGACGTATTGCAAGATGGTTACTGTCATTGACTAAATTTGGCTTTCGAATTGTGTTTCGAAAGAGAAAGCAACATTATCTAGACTACCACTTTTCGCGAATTGAATCCGCACCAGTTAATACTAAAGTGGATGATGAATTACCAGACGTTGTATTATTCTATATAGAAGCAATACCTAAGTGGGCAGTGGATATTGTTGAGTACTTGATGTTAGGACAACCGAATGGCTCTTTGACAAAAGTACAGAAGAGGCAATTGATTCATAAGCCTCAACCTTATCAATTGACTGTAGGACAATTGTATCGTCGTGGATCAGACAATATTCTACGTAGATGTGTTTTACCGCATGAAATATCAGATTTAATCACGTTTTCACATGATGGCATGGGAGGAGGACACTTCTCTACAGATTTTATTGTTCGCAAACTTTTGCAATCAGGTTGTTGGTGGCCTATGTTTCATAAGAACACAGAAAATTATATTCAGACATGCGATGTTTGCCAGCGAGCATGACGGCCTACTAGATAGAACTATGAACCCTTACATCCGGTTTTATCACAAGCACCAGCGATTCTTGAGCACTTGGACGGAAAACAGTTTGATACTCCTGTGAATGGCAACCAATTACGCAAGTTTTGGCAGTCTGCTCCACCAGTTCAACAAGCATGGCCAAATGATTTTTATTTTTATTTGTTTTCACTATTTAATAGTTAACTTTGTTTGGAAAAGACAGTAAAAAAAAAATGAGGAAAGACTAATGAGCAAAAGTCATAAAAGTCATCAAAATAGAAAAATAGGAAGGGAAGAAAAGATAATTTTTGATGAAAAATGACTTATAGAATCACTAATTTGGTCATATGTTGCCTATACAGTATTGGAAACCTTTGCTGAACTTTCAGATTGTATATACACTTCAGATATATCTATACTGACTTGGGCAAAGGTTCTTTTCCAGAAAAAGTATTTGTTTTTGAGTTAGGCAAATGATCAGTAATATGCCATTTTGGGAACCTTCGTCGAGCACCTTACTCTCCTCAAAAACCTTCGTTGACATGCTAGATGGTCTTAGAATGTTAAAATTAGGTTGGCTATAGGTTCAGAGTCTAAAAGTTGCATTTATAATAGTACTTGGGCGAAGGACCCTCTTGGGCGAAGGTTCATCCTTCGCCAGACCTGGAAAATGTTCGCCGGATGGCTTCAGAACCTCAAAAACCTTCGTCGAGATTTTTATAGCCTATTTACAGTTCTGAGCAAGTCTGCAAATTTTTGTTCAGAATTGATCAGCCAAACTAGTATTCTGTGTAATGGACCCTCCAAATTCACCTATAAGTTGGCTGAATTCGATTCATTCCTCACTTATGCTAGCGAAGCTCTTGCCAATTTTTCCAGCGACCAAAGCCTTCAAAACTTTCTGTATTGTTTTCTGATATACACTTGCGTCTATTACTTTCAGTTTCTGTCCTTTTCCATCATGTCTTCCACAGATACATCTCAGTTGTCGTGTTACACTATCCATCGTGAGGTCCCATCTGCAATGGATATCATGATCCTTCCTAGCACAAGCATGGTCACTCAGTGGATGACCCTTGCGGAGCCTCTGCTTACTGCAATGGGTATTCATGAGAGAGCCTTCTCAGGGAGAATCAACATGGATTTTATTACTCTTGCCTTCAGTACTTGGAAGGAGGAGAAATCCAAGTTTTACATTACTTTCCAGGGAGCCACACACAAGGTGCGCGTGACTGAGGCCGCCCTTGCTGCCATAGGGATAGCATCTGGTACCCAAGCCTCACCAAACCATAAGCAACCCAAACAGGCTATTAAGCCTTATATTGACATAACGAATGATTTGCACTGGACTAATGATGGCTACCTTCTAGAAGGCATTACTGATTCTGCTATTCACGTCGTTGCTCAGCTCCTTAACAATTTCCTGATGGTTGGCAACCTCAGGAAAGATCGAATTACTTCCCAGATTTTGCATAGGATAGTTGAGTCTCATGCCAAGATAGCCAAGGCTCCTTTGGAACCATATAACATTGGTTCAAGACCGTTTTTGGAGAGCTCAAACGAGCCATCAAGAGCAATACCAATCAACAATTTGCTGCTAGCCCTTTATTGTCACTCCTAGCAGCCTCCCACCTTGAAAATAAAATCCATGGTTTTTGTATGGATTTTGTGCTTTCTATCTATGAAGAAGCATCAGCCGAGTCATCTCATCAAGCGTCCAGCTCACATAGTCGACGTCGTCCACATAGTGAGATCGTCATTCCTGACTCGCCTTCCGCGTTACGATGTCATACTAGGCAAACATCTTTAGCTGCACTTCCACGCCTGCTGCTATTTGCACTGACTACCTATTCCTCCCACCTCTAATGCTTCTCTCACCTCTGCTTCCTCTCACGGATAGTTTGTGACCATTGGGGCTACCATTCTCATCACAGCTGCCCAGGCTACCTCACCTCCACACACAAAAGTTGTTTTCCCAAACACCCAGTATCTCATGGACATGTTCGATGATTTTGACCCCCTTGGGGCCTTAGAAGTTTTTGTGATGCCCCAGAGCCTTGCGCCCTTTGAGCTCCAATCCCCTGGAAGAGGATTCAAATAGCTTCATGGTACTCCTACTGGTTTTGATGACTCTTTTCAAATTACCCAGCAACCTCAAGTTGCAGCCGCACCAGCCACAATAAAGATCGGGCAAGCTGTCAAATCACCAAAGCAGTTCGACGCCACAGTGCCTAAGGGCTATGAAGAAGAAGACCTCTTTGAAGAAGAAGAGTTACATGCACCTGCTCCATGCCAACCAGGGACAGTACCACCTGGTCCTTCTGTTGCTACCACCTCCACAACAGTAGATTCTAGTGATGCTCTCGGTTTGGTCTCAAGCCTTGCACAAGTGATCCAATCTATGCTGGATAAGAAAAAAAAATGGAACAGCGCATCTCAAATATGGGATCTGAGAATACTCTCATCAGCCTAAAAATTATTCAGCTAGAAAAAGAATTGAAGATCACCAAGCAACATGAAGCTAAGCTAAGTCTGAATCTGAGAAGAAGACGACACGGCAATTGGTTGATCGCCTTGAGGATTATGTCAGTTCCCTGCAGAATGCCCTCACAACCATCCAAGATCAAGTGGACAGGGCCATACATGATGCAAAGCAACAGGTCCAGCTGCTCTAGGGTCAACTACAGATGGTTGAGCAAGATCGCACACGTCTCCAAGGTGAATTGGATGCAACCACCCTTGAGCGTGATGTGTATCTATAGACGCAAATATCTGATCTTCCGATAACTCCGACAAAAATCGCATATTTGTTTGAAAAGGTTGAAACCTATAGAGTGGCGCTTCAAGGATTCCAAGGCCACTTTGACAGATTCAAAGGACCAATAGGATTCAGAGGCCGGGTCCTCCTCTCTACTATAAAAAGGGACCAACTCGAGTTTCCTACACATGTACATATCTTCATTTCTATAAAGCAGATTGATTCTCTTGTGAAGTGAATTTATGAATGTCCTTGCTCTCTATCACTTTTCCTCCATCTCTTATGCTTTTATTGTGTTTAGAGTAAGCTATCTTTATTGTGGATCTAGTGTTAATGGATGTAGTGTTAATGCTTAGGGTTAGATGTGAATCTTCCATTCATGCTAAAATGAACTATGTTATCGCTCTCATGGAAACGAATCTATGCATGACAACTAGCTTCATCTCCTCAAGGCTAGATTGATTCGATCTTGGGTTGAGGATAGGCAAGGAAAGAAACCCACTACAAAGTTGCTCTATTGACACTGGTTTCCCTTGTAATTTATCACTAAGAAATCTTTGCATTGATTGCGACAAAAGCCCTGTAAAACCTGTCAGACTTGTTCGGTTGCCAATTTTTTGACTTTCTCATCTATCATGGGGCTCTGTCTTATGTGACGGTGTTACTTGGTTCCCCATGCGTGTGTTTGTAAACCTTGGGACTTTTGTCGAATGATCCTCCTCGTCACTTGTTTCATAACCTAGTGGCACTAGGATTTTACATTTGTAGTGCATTATGTTTGTAGGTGGATTGGTCATCACAGGTGCATATCGCTCTACATAAGCCAAATGTCTCCTGGCTATTTGTGAATTTTTCATTGGGCAATCTCAACATGGATGATTAACTCCGCATTGTGCACAACATGGTTCGAATGTTGATGGACCCCTCGATGTGGACATTTGGCTCGATGTCTTCCTCTGCATCCATAGCATCTTACCGAGTGCAATACACCATCGCCTCTAAGTTGATAGGCATACACTGGTAATAGATTTCCCTTAGGATCTTCCACAAAAGAAATTGGTAGGCTGTTGTGGTCTTCCTTGGAGTTCGGAGACATGCAAGATGATATGACCAATACTTCCACCTTGCCACTAATTGTTGAAGAAACTCGTGATTTAGATTGATCACTCTGACATCCATCCTCCAGATGAGCTCCTTGTCGGCTTGATTTTGCTTGACTGTTGGATTCTTGGATTTGGCTGTCAAACTTGTTGCTCTGTATTTTTTTCTTGTAAGAAACATCATATTGGATAGTCCTTCTTGTATTCACCTAGTTGCGTCAAAACTGATCCAATTGCATATTTTGAGACATCAGTGTGAACATGAAATTCAATTGTCCAATCTGGAGAACATAGTATTGGTGCCGAAGCTAATGCTTTTTTTAATTTTTCAAAGACTTCTAACGCCTCAATTGTCCAAATAGGAACAATGGTCAGTTTGTATATAGATCTTGCAAGATCCGCAAAGAAAATAATAAAAATTTGATAATAATTCGCATGACCCATAAACACATAAACTCCACAAATTGTTGTTGGCGGCGGTAGTTCCACAATAACTTTGATTTTGGAATAATCTGTAGCTATGCCATGTCTTGATACCACATTTCCCAGAACAACTCCGTGAGAAGCCCAAATCTGACACTATTTTGAATTGAAGGAAATTTGGTACTGACGACAATGTTCAAAAAAAAATTCCAATTGTTTCAAATGGTCTTTGTGTAGATAATCTTTAATAGTAAATTGCATTACTCTTTGAAACAAACTTGGTGCATTACAGAGTCCAAAAGGCATTATTTTATAAGCATAGGTCTCCCATTCTGTTGCAAAAGTTGTTTTGTGACGATTTGCAGGTGCAATCTTGACCTGGTTGTATCCACTAAATCCATCCAAAAAACTATAAGCTTCCGCTCCAGCAAGGCGATCCAAAATGCTTTCGGTAAAAGGTAACTGAAATGCTCTAGCATATCATGTTGGACTTCCTCTGATTGTTCTTTATCAAAAGGATTAGTCTTGGATCTTCGTTTAGCTTTCTTAGCAGGAATCGATCGTGAAGGCGATGACTTCCAAGAAGATGGATTTTTCTTTTAAGGTGAAGACTTCCTAGATAGTGATGTCTTGCAAGAATTCTCATTTGAAGAATCATCCTTGACTTTCCCTTTGTCTTTATCCAATAAGGGTGGCACATTCTTGGAATCAACCTTTTGAGGTGGATTTTCCCATTTCAGGACCGTATTATAATGTTGCTTAGCTTGTTTCTTCGTCATTGATCCTGTGATCTTGTCTTCCTTCAATATAAATGCTTTTGGCGATTTTATTGTTGGTTCATTGGGAATATCACGTACTCCAAATCTGATATGATCCATGTGATTTAGAACCTGCAAATTAGTAAGTTCTGCATTGTCATCATAAGTCAAGGCATGACTCATATGAATAAGTTCATCTTCAATTGGATCTGGTATGGGTTTTGTTGATATCCAAGCTACATTCAACACATTCAAAGGAAAAGTGATCGGTGTATCTAAAGTTCGATCCAATAATGAAATCTCGCTCAAATTGAATTGATTATCTTGTTGACACATATAATCTATAGTACAATCAATTGTTGCAAAAGCTTGATTCCAGTTGACAGTATCGGTTTGAGAGTCATAATGTACTCCCCAATTTTTGACTGGTCGGTCATAGGTATGATCGGTTGTTGATGAATCATCATCCTCTTTCTAGGCTACTACTTTGATAGTCCAAGTGATCGGATCAACTTTGATTACACGTTCACGATTTTCAAAAGTGATTTTTCTTGTACCCCCATCGTAACCATGGACGTCCCAATAGGACTCGATAAACATTTGGTGTGACAGGTAAGTCCATTACTACAAAAGTAATGACAAATTGTACTCCAGCAATTTTGACAGGTATGTCTTCAACCATTCCTCATGAATGGACCAGCTAGCTTAATGGCAAAAGTCGTCGGCTTAATTCTTGTAAGGCCCCACTTTCACATAGCTTTGTTGAAATCAAGTTAACTCCCGAACCTCCATCTATCATGGCTGCTTCTTTAGAAAATTGTCTATGTTGTATTGGCAAAGTGATATTTTTTTGCTCACTTTCCCAGGCTACTCTGACATGGATAATGGGGCAAGGGAGTGCGAAGAATGTGAACGGAGAAGAGAGCAGGAATATTGCGGAACAGCTCTCCCATTACAATCAGCTACTAGATGCAAAAACAGTCTAATAGAAAGCTTATGCTGAGTATGATCACAGCTTTCAGCGTTCTAGTTGCCCAGCAGGATCTTAAAAATTAGTTCATACTCACAAAAACGAGAGTATAGTCCACCGAAGAGATTAGAAATGGTTTGTGTGTGTGGTATTATTGGAAATCATATTCAATATAAAGTTTAGTTCTGAAATGGATGGAAGAGCAGTATGATATTGCGAGTTTCTCAGGCGTCAAAGACAGCCATCGTTTGATCAGAAGCGAAGGAGTCGTAGATGTCCTTGTTCTGATCAGAGTGAGTAAACAAGTGTGATCAAACAGCGATAAAGTGCATTCAATCACAACAAGCATTCATCTACGTTATACAAAGATAAAAAACATGCTGCTACTATATTACACTGAAGCACAATAAAATAGCAATTACAACGAAAAATGATGGTGTAACTGGGAGGCTCAAATCATTCGTCTCATGGACAGAGCATCACGTAGAGTGTGCCTGGATGATCCATTTATAGATTGCATCCATGTATCAACAACAATAAATGTTTGTCATCTAATTAGGCAAGTCGTTGTACTTGGAAGTATTGGCTTGAGATGACAACTATGCTTTCTCTCACTTTGCATTTTGGAAAGTGGCTAGAAATGTTCCTCGTTGAAAATAGACGACTGTCGCTTTTTCTCTCTCTTTGGGATTTTGCGAAAAGGTCGATAGTGCCCTTAAAAAGACAACAATGTCCTTAAAAGGCCGATGGTGCCTTTAAAAGGGCAACAGTGTCTTTAAAATAGTTTAACTCCTTCACAATAGCTGAAAGGAAGAAGTTGAAGGCAAGTGTCACCTTTTTGAAAAATGCAAAAAAGTCGATACTGTCGCAAAAAGTTGAATTGTGAACTATGCTACAGTGTCGCTTTTTGGGAAAAGCTGACATTGTCGCTTTTCAAAAAAAAAGCCGATACTGTGAAAAAGATAGTTCATTTCTGCAGACTGTAACAACACTTAGAGTATTTCTACAAACTGTTGCAACACTTAGTGTATTTCTGCAGACTGTTGAAAAAATGTAATGTAAATCTGTAGACTTGTTCTAAATGCTAGTTCTTGGAAGTCGTTGAAGATGGCCAAGTCTTCAATGACTTCAAGTAATTGAACTTAACATCTGAGTTTGAAATTACGACAGAATTAATTACCTTTTGCTGGAGATCAGCCGGAAGTCCGTTGTAGACATTCTTCAAATAATTTGGCTATCTAAGTTGTGATTCCTACAAGTATCAGATGAGCAGACATAGAACCAAAGTTGGTTTCACCTGACCCTAGATCAACGATCAATAAAGATGCAGGAAAATTCATGAAATAGAAATAGTTATTCACCAAGGAGACAACTGTGGGCTTAGTTTCCAACAATGGAGTGTTTCATTAGATTCTTCAAATCCAACACAAAAAAGTGGTTCCTGATTGGCTTCTGGTTTGATCTGAGCTAACTTCTGCGCTAATACTTCTTTTGCATTTGGCACCAGCTTCAAGAACTCTCCCAACGTAATATTGACCTTACTAGACAAAATATTCATGAGGAGTTCTGTCTGCGGCGCTTCCGGTTCAGTCATCTTGAAGGGTTTTTCATGATAAGGAAACTGAGTATTCATATTTGTTCGTGGATTATTTAGTGGCTGCACAGGTGAAGAATGGACTTCAGCTGCAGCTTTAGCAACTTCAAGTTCCTCTTCTTCTTGCAATTGTTTAATCCACTGCCTCATATCCTGATATCTCCTTTTCTCGGTATAGAGATTTGGATAGACTCCAGATGCTGTTGATATATCAGTTAATGGTATAGAATCAGCAGGTACTGGATCAGCTACCAGTTCTCTCTGCTTCTAAGCTCTGATAACCACCATCAAGGGTATACTTGGTTCAGGTTGAACTGTTGGTCTTTTCTTAATTGTTATCAAATTTATAGTTGTGACCGGTGGCAGCTTCGGTCTTGCTAGACACTCCTTGTAGCAATGTCCATAACCACAGTCATGACAAAATGGTACAAATTTGTCTTTGTTTGGACATTATGCAACTCTGTGATTTTCTCCACATGCAAAGCATCCAAGCAACACTCTAGTCCAACTTCTAGATGCTTGTTGTTGTGCGGCAGCATAGATAACATACCATTCTAAAGGTCCGCTCTCATTACTATAATTCCATTGCTCGTTGCCTCTATAAGGTTCTGGTTCCATCAAATTAGCAAGAGGAGCCGGTTGTGTCGGTGGGGCTGGTAAAGCTACTCTCTCCGGATACCCAAGAAGAGGTTTGGCTGTAAGATTCTTTTCATAATGGAATTCCCGATATCCCATATGGGCATATTGTTGCTGGATAATCTGAGGATTAAAGTTGCAATAAGCAGTCTCATGATCAGGCAAATTACACAAATGGCGCATATTGGTTTCTATTCATTTTTTCAATTGATAACATTCATTTGATGTGTGATAACCCGTACAAATAGAACACCAAACATTTTCCCTGGTAGGAAAAGTCTTAGCAAACTTCTCAGGTTCCTTGTTCGCTTTTCCATGGAAATCTTCCAGAATACTTTGATCTTCTCATCAAATTGCAACTGCAACTTTTTCAACTATTTCTGCTGGTTCTTCTCGTGTTTTTCAAACTCATTGAGCATCATCTCTGCAGTAGCGTTTATATTCATTGATGCGATAGTGGTGGATGTCGTAGTGGTCTTTTAAAGACCACTAGAGACAATCCCCTAAGATGAGGATAGGAAAACACAAGAAAGACTGTGGAGCAAAACCACCCAACCAATCCTAGATCAAAAAGTTCCAAGGAAACAACGTATAAGATATCAAAGATTCGAAAAAGTCAGTAATGAGTATTCAATACTATTACAAACTAGACTTTTTCCTTAAAATCATAAAATATCTTATCCCGAGTGATAGAAACATTACTCTTAATAATCAACTATCAAATAGAGATAATAACTTGGGCTCAGGAAGTCTGAATTCCACTTAATCAATTGGAAACATTAATTGATTCTGAGTTATATTCACAAACCTGAAATGGAAGCATGAATTCATATAACTTAAACATTCCTTCAAAACCTAGTTCTACACTAGAAGGATTTATATGAATCTCAATCCAATTGTCTCGTATATAAGAAATTTCTAAAAAGTAGAGGTTTAAAATTAAAAGAGAAATAGCTTTTAAGGGTTTTCGATTTGGAATTTATGAGATACCATTTCTGATACCAATGTAAAGACCACTAGGGACAATCCCTAATATGAGGATAGGAAAACACAAGAGAAACTGTGGAGCAAAACCACCCACCCAACCAATCCTAGATCCCTCCTGGAGAATCCTCCTAGATGTAGCCCAACAGGTAACCTAGACCAAGTCGTCGACGAAATAATCACTACCTCAATATATAGAGAGTAGGATCCTATGCATGAGTCCATGCAATCCCCATGCAAGTCAACTATAAATAGGTTACACAGCTCTACATGCATATCTCCTGCCTATATCAGTCACATGTACATGCACTACTCCATATGTCTCAATTAGAGTGTCTGGGTCCTCTCAAGGTCATTAGTCACCAACAGGCCTCGATGTGAAATAAAATCGCATGACCAATAATCTCGAACACTGGAGGGCCGGTCTACCATATTAGGACTATTCCAGGTCCTTAACTAATATGGCCATAACTCTGCTTTTGGAATTTTATTCCAATTACATGTGACAATAGAAGAAAATTTTCTTATATAAACAATGTTTACAAATGATACAGCCATCTTTGTGTTCATTCTGCAAGCTGTTCAGAGTTTTAAAAAATGGACCAAAACTATTGATTGTATTCAATATGATTTATCACAACCTACACAGCCTCTACTATCTAAGCTTCTGCAGAACATATTGTATCTAACAAAGTGCACAAGGAATGATTATTGATAACCAGCTTTTATTTATGTTATTTTTTGTTGTGGATTTTCCAAAATAGCTAAGGTATATGACCTTAAGGAGGACTGGGACTCTAGGCAGAATGCTGTGACGTTCAAAGTAGCTATCCCAGAAAATTAATAAATGAAAGAGAGAAACGTGATCACAGTTTCTATACTAGAAGGCTTCGAAAGAGTGGAACAAAGCAGTTCCTTCAAAAAGTTTAATTAGAAAAGTCCTGCATAATGGACCTGCCTTCAGTACAAATTTTCCAATTTATCATGCAACAGCACTACTTACATGCATTATAGAATACAAAATTTAGCAAGGACCTTTTTAAACAAAGGTTACTATGCAAAACTAATGCTCTTCCGACCATTTAGCAGATATATCCACGAGGAGCGGAGTTCTATCAAGAAAAGGAGTCTGCGTTACGTGATGTTGTGTCATTCTGTTGTACCAACTCAAGCAAGCAGTGACTATAGTCAGGAATAGCCTCCGTGATGTGAAGCAACATGAGATAATACCTGCAATTTTCTGGTTTAGTCTTGGCACTAAATCCATGTTGGGAATACACTAAACATATTGAAAATAAGCTGGGTTCAAGCCATAAACCATAAATCATATGTCGTGTATTAAGCAATGTGCAATTTATAAAATGGGTTTGGTCTCATCTCTAATCAGACCTATTTAATCCATATTTATCAGCTTGCAGGTGAAAGAATGTCTTTCTGTTTTGGTGACAATATTTGATTTCGAATTCGGCTTGATCTTCTTAATGGCGTTAGTCTTACTTCCTCCTGTCCTGAGCCCTGTAAAAACAAACCAGACGATACCGCTTAGCTTTATGATAGACATAAAAATTTCAAAAGGTTTCGGATGGTTTGGGCCAGATCATGAGCTAACCTCCTTCTGAATCACACGTTTATAAGCAGTGAAGCTGCCAAAAGGAGATTCAACAAAGTGATCAGGGCTTGTGTTGAGAGTCCCCTCCATATTATTGCGTTTCGTGCATTCAGGTGTTGAAAAAGTAGCAGTAGTAGTACCAGCACCTGTAAACTTTTCCACCTCTTTGATCTGTGGTGTGTGCATATTTGCTTCCTTCAAATTAGTTGAATCATCTCCTTCAATTATATCATAAAACTTGGCAAGTTTTTTGGCCTTCAACAGTTTGTAGTGCCCATAGAAATAAACAGCCGAAAGTGAAAATGCCACTATGATCAGTGCAAACACTGTGCCGTCATTTAAGCTTAGACTGCTTCTTAGACTTGAGACCTCTGAATTTTTTGCAGGCAATGCTTGCTCCTCACAATTAGCTGATTTAATCACAGATGCTTGCTGATGCTCAAACTCAGCAAGCTGTGAAGTGTGACGATCATTTGCTACTGGATTATCCTGAAGCCTTTCTAAATTAGATTCAATTTCATCAGCAATATTCTCCGTACCCATATGCATAATCATGTCATCATTTCTGATCTGTCTAAGCTCTGTGGATGGAGAAGTTGCCACCAGAGGCAGATTGAAACTGCCCATGCTCTCTTTTTTTGAAATTACACACATGGACAAAATTTCCTCTTCCCAGGTCTCAAAGTGACACTCATTGTTTGCAGTCATGACACCATCATCTGCAGGCTGACTACCTTGCTCTAAGGCGTTCAAAGGGAGTTCGATTTCTTCATCTGAATCCATGATATGTAGTAAATCAAGATATCTAGCTTTGATTTCAACTGATGAACCATACAGAATAGCTGATAGAAGCCCATCTAGTTGAGGTAAATCAGTGGAAGTAGTCATAGCCTTTTCACTAGCTTCAAATGGCTCCAAGTACTCATCATAAGGTATATCATATTCTGAAAACCAATCCCATTCTTCAATACTAGGCACTGAACGATCTTTACGCCTTTCTTGTGCTGGTTTTCTCATCACAGTCTCCATGAAGGCATTCACAGTGTTTTCTGTAAAGTATTTTAGGTTTACATATTTGGTGTGTAGCCAACTCCGTAAAGTATCATATTGCAGAGATTCCACGACCGACGAGACACTCTCGACCAAACCTGTTGGAGAAATTTTTGCTTGAAATAATCCAAATAGTCTATTCTTTAACTTATCATACTCTTCTTTCAATTTGCTCAGTGAAGCCTGGTATTGAAGAGTTTTCATGATATACGAAGTTGAGCTCATCACGTGTGTGGTCAATCTTTCTACGGCCATCATGAGACCATGGGTCTGTACACGTTCTGCTAGTTGATGTCTGAATTTTGCAGCGGTAGCTTGGATATGTAAGGGAGTTAGACAAGCAGGTAGTTGATGTTTCCAGTGCTCACTCATTTTCTGTAAACTGTTTTGCAGATCCCTAGACCAAAACTTTTTGGTCATCTTGTTGAATGTGAAGCTTACAAACCTTCCAATTCGTTCGATACCACTTTGAAAACTTTCTACATCAAGCGACCCTATTGTTTCTTCTTTTACGAATCTCCAAGATCTTATAACTCTGGAAAGAACTTCAGCAGACTGGAGATTCTTCTTCGTGACAGTAACAGCAATCTCTACGTTCTTTTGCAGCTGAAAACCTTGAAGTATCGGGTAGTGATGGTATGTGGTTGGGCTGTCTGTCCACAGCCCCTCAGCTCCTTTGATAAGCATCTTGAAGACTTGTTCACTATAGATGTTGTCTTGCCAGAATCTAGAAAATGGGCTCTGCTGGACAAGAGTGGGAAGGGCATGGCTGCCAATACTCAGGAGAATAACGGCAGCAACGCATAAGAAAGTACAAACTTTCGAATGAAAAAACCTTGCTCGTGCAGCTGATTGTGGAAGATCATGTTTCACTTCGAAGCATCCCTCATGAGCTTCCATCGCCACTTCCAACAAACCTGCAGAAACAGCATCACATTCTCCTTCTCCTGTGGGAACATTAGCCTTGTCATTTGCTGCCAAATTTTCGCTGCTCACTTCATTCTCAAATCCCTCCAATGTTTCAGACTCATGCAGATCATTCTTTAGAGGGGTGGTAGCTCCTGTTGCATTCACAGCAGATCCACATGATTCAGTACAACAGTCTTCCACCGGAATCTCTCTTTCTGTCTCAGGATAAAAGTTATCTTCATGCTTCAACTCTGCTCTGACATTGTGTAGATGTTGTGGAGATGAAAGCTTGTTCACGTTATATTCCTCAGTTACAGCAGATACACTGTCTAATTGCTCAGACAAATGGGCGCCTTTGTTACTATCCTTACCAAGCATGCCAAGAGAGTGTTGTTGCTGCAGGTATGATTCTTGGATGACTAGTTCTGATCGAGAGCTGTGGCTCATCTCTCTGAGAATGCTCTCCACAAGCTCCTGCAAACTGGCACTTGATCCTACAGGGAGAGTTTCGCGCGTACCAAGAGAGGCTGCAGGCTTTAATCCAACAAAACTCATCTCAGCTTGCTCTGTCTGTTGCTTTTCTGGTACAGCTAAGTCCTTGCTGATGGTATGGACATGTGCTGCAAAGCTTCTGATCCCAAACGTATCCTCCTTGATTAGGGCTTCTTCTGCTGGCAGGTTTGCTTCAGGGTGGAAAGTCTGTGTATCTTGTACTACTGCTACATCCTTGGTGATGTTATGAGCATCTGTTACAGAGAGGCTGATACCAAACTTATCCTCCTTGACTAGGTTTTCTTCTACTCGCAGGCTTGCTTCACGATAGAAAGGGTTCCTCTCTCCCAGGATTTTCCTGGGGGAAGGTCTGATCAGAGGAGATTTGGCAGCTGAAGCAGCCACTCTGGTGCCTTTGGGGGATAAGAAAGACTTTCCTCCTGCAATGGGAGGTTTTTCAGAAAACCCAAATCTCCCCTTCTCCAATCCATGGTTTTCCTTGTGTTCCCCTGCCACAGAACAATCCCACGAAGCCAAACAGCTGTCATCAACAGAATCTTCATCTGATTATACATGCGGAACATTTTCTTGTTCAACTTATCCATCCAATCAAACTTCAGCAAGTAGATAACAAATAACTTCATAAATCAGGTGCTCACATTTCTTGCTGAGGCTTTTTGGGCTGGAGTTACTCTGCTGCTTGTGCACTTTCCCCTGAGCATTGATGAGGGGGCTTTTCGTGGGAGCCACTGGAGAATGGCCACTGGATTTTTCTGCCAAAAACGGTCTGCTGGAGAACGACATCGTTGCTCTGAGAACTCTTGAAGACAGTCCTGCCTCCTCTACACAGCCCAAACCGTGCAGAGTTAGAGATATCTACAACAATGGCAACCCTGTATGTTCACATACAGACAGAGTTGAAGGGCCTATGCTTTTTGAGGTGGAATGGCACAGAACAAGAGATCAACACGCCGTGAAGAGAGAAATATGGAGCCACATTTCATAATTCACTTGGGAAGTCAACAACGATCCATGGATATGGATGTATGCATTGCTAAAAGAGTGAGAACGATGTTGACGACGAGTATGGGGAGATGGAGGGAAGGAGTAGATTGTTTGAATTTGAATACTCCAACGTTCAAATTTCTAACGGTTATATTGGTATCCCACGAACGGAAGATTAGAGTATTTTCATACACAAAAAGGGGGACCAAATGAAAGGGCCCATCCACTCAAGGGCGCCTTCCATGTGGGTCCGAAGAACAGGTAGATCCTGTGTAAATAGGTTTGCAAAAATTTAAAAACATAAATGTTGGATAAAATGGTGGAAAGACACCCTTCCTCCCCCTTGTGCCCGTGTCTCCATGGAATGAGATGGCCACAACATAACTCCCTTTTTCCATGAATGTTTCTAGATTCCACATGAAGGTGGGGCCAGATGTAAAAATCCTACTCACCCGCTTAAAGCACTACTGGAAAATTTCCTTTGTGTTTTCAACAATGCTTAAATGACACAATCATGTTTGTCTAAAAATAGATTTTATCAAATGAACCTTACAAATGTGTAAAGTGTGCTTACTATACATAAAAAGGGACTAATGCATTGCTCTACCCTACTCATCTCTGGTGTTGGTCGGCCTATCATCTTTGGTGATTGCACAAGAGAAAAGACAAGGTAGATTGTTCAAACTTGATGCTTGTGTTGTTGCTAACTAAGTTGGATGTCTTGCAAGGTAGCAATTGACAGAGCAAGAGGTATGGCATAAGAGGTTGGGGCATATCAACTTCAAGGCATTAGAGGTAATGGAAAAAAGGCAAGTGGCCATTGGTCTTCCTAAATCTCTTACTAGCATCAATCATGTGTGTGAGCATTGTGCTTTATCTAAGTCACATATGCTACCTTATAAGAGATTAAGCCTTTCCAACTTGTACATTTGGACATTCATAGTGTTAATACAATTAACAATGGTGGTGCTAAATTGTATGTGACATTTATTTATCGTCGAGCCGAATGTCCACATCGAGGGGATCCATCAACATTTGAACCCTGGTGTGCACATGTTGGGACCCTTTCCGTGCCTCCCTAATCGATGCAATCAAGAATGCAAAGAAGGGGTTTTATGGATCTATTCCGGACGAGTAGTCGTGTAATAGCGGGCTTCGAAACAATAGGGAGAGGGTAAACACGGTGATAGGACTGGGAATCTAGGCTTGCTAAGTTTGTCAATCTTAGCTTCATGATCTGCTCATGGAATAGTCTACATTTGTGCAACGTTCATCTCTGATGTATTTTCTCTTTTTGGTCTTTTCTTGGTTTCGTTTATTCATGCCTATCTAGGAATCCTTGGCTCTAGATCTTCTCCTCAAGAGGTTGATCTTCTCAAGGGAGGTGAACGGTGAAAGAATTCCTACCTACGGATCTTAATGATCGCTCCATGGTTTTCTTAATGAGAGAGAGAGAGAGAGAGAGAGAGAGAGAGAGAGAGAGAGAGAGAGAGAGAGAGAGAGAGAGAGAGAGAGAGAGAGAGAGAGTCTTGTTAGGAAGAGTAGAAGATGATGAAATACAAAGGAAATGGCTCCCTCTTATAGATTTGAGAGGTGAGCTACCTTCACTTTGATTGGCTACTGAGTTCCATTAGGATCATGATCTTGACCGTCAAGATCACTTTGTATTTTTTGAGGACAAGTTGTGTTTCCCAACTTAGGAACTTTACAAAAGCTAAGTTTAAAATACTTTATTTAATAATTGTGCTCAATGGCACTTATTAGCCTAAGGCCCAATGTTGGACTCACACACGCGACAAGTTGTGTTTCCCAACTTAGGAACTTTACAAAAGCTAAGTTTAAAATACTTTATTTAATAACTGTGCTCTATGGCACTTATTAGCCTAAGGTCCAATGTCAAACTCACACACGCAGGATGCCAACTGGTCATCTGTTTCTAATACTTTCTACTCTCTGCTTTATTTATGTAGTGGAAGTCCTTGAAGATGGCCAAGTCTTCAATGACTTCAAATTATTGAACTTAATATCTGAACTTGAAATTATGACAGAATTGGTTACCCTTTGCTGGAGATCAGCCGGAAGTCCGCTGAAGGCGTTCTTCAAATAGTTTGGCTATCTAAGTTATGATTCCTGCAGGTATCAAATGAGCAGACATAGAACCTAAGTTGTCACACAGAATGGTGGTAGCATTGAACTGAGTGTGATGTAAGTCGTGAAGTAATAACCTGATCCATACAACTTCTTTTGAAGCTTGATATGCTGCGATGTACTCTGCCTTGGTCGAAGAAAGCGCAACTAATTTCTGCTTCCTTGAGTTCCACGAAATCGGTCCCCCTGTCAGACAAAAACAAAGCCCAAAGGTAGATTTTCTGGTAGAGACTGTTCCTCCCCAATCTGAGTCGGAGTAGCCTCGCAAGACAAGTGGGTCGACAACATTTCCATCATTACATAAAATGTGATCTGAACTTCCCTGAATATATCTCATCACTCTCTTTAATACTCTCCAATGTAAGATCCTAAGATTAGACATGAATTGACTTAACGTGCTAATAGTGTATGCTAAATCTGGTCTAGTACACAACATTGCATACATCAAAGATCCTATGAGTGAATGATAAGGGTACTTCGCTATGTCCAGTACTTCACTATCAGAATCAGCACAAGTAGGTTTAGTCAATACTATACTTGGATCCATTGGAGTATCAATTGGTTTGCAATCAAACATATGAAATTTTTTTAAAATGCCTTTTAGATATGCCTGCTGGCTAAGATAGATCTTCTTCTGAAGTCTATTTCTAAAATGTGAATTCCTAGCAAACAATGGACAGCTCCTAAATCAGTCATGTCAAATTCCTTTGACAGATCACTCTTAGTAGTGTGTAGAAGGGAAGTGTCGTTAGACAAAATAAACGCATCATCTACATACAGAGCTATGTGAACTGAATTGGTGCCTATATGCTTTGAATAAACATTACAGTCAACTGAATTGTTTGCAAAATTCAATCGAATGAGATGAGAGTTGATTCTATTAAACCATGCTCTTGCGGCCTGTTTCAGATCGTAGATTGCTTTGTGCAGCTTGCACACTTTGTGCTCTTGGCCTTTGACTTCAAATCCTTTCAGTTGGAAGGTATACAGCTCTTCCTTGACGTTGCCATTCAGAAACGTCGTCTTGACATCCATTTGGTGTATTTCGAGGTCTTCCACGGCTGCTAATGCAATCAGAGTCCTGATTGACTGCATCTTGATGACAAGACTGAAATTTTTTTGATAATCCACTCCTTGGACTTGAGTGAATCCTTTAGCAACCAGCCGTGCTTTCCATTTAGCAATGGAACCATTAGAGTTGATCTTCTTCTTGAAGATCCACTTGTTGTTGATAGCTCTCTTGTGAGTGGGGAAGTCGACCAGTGTCCAGGTCTGGTTCATGAAAATCGATGGTTATTTGAAATCATAGTATATATGTTCTTGAAATATTACGTCCCTAGAGACAAATACTACATTGGTGGATGGATCAAAAACAATCTCGTTCTCTTGAGGTGAGTAGGAAGTAGTGAGCTACCTTCTAATACCATGTTCGACCAGGTAGTCGGACATCTCGTTAGAGAGGTATTCGCCGCCACCATCAGTTTAGAGTGCTTTCACTTTTGTAGACGTTTGTGCCTCATCCATGGCCTTGAATCTCCTGAAGCATTCAAAGGCTTCAGATTTGTGCTTAATGAACATGACAGTAGACCATCTAGAATAATCATCTATGAAATTGATAAAATAGATTTCATCTCCTAAGGACGGAGTTGGCATTGGACCACAAAGATCGCTATGTACAAGATCCAATACATGCTTTGTTTTGATGAAATGTAATTTGGGAAACTTGCTTCTAGAGTGCTTCCCATAGATGCATGATCCAAAAAAGAAAGATTTCATATCTAATGAAGAAGGGAAATACAATCCATCAACTAAATTATTACAATGCATATAAGAAAGTGATCTTGTATTCACGTGTCCAAATTGACTATGCCACATAATAGCATTATCATTTACTGAGTGAATGGTATTGGTTCGTTATGGCTCAATACAAATGGCAAAGACCGACAACTTGAAGATGTTCTCTTCGTACCCACACTGCAACAAGATTTGCTATTAGTAGCAAAAATAGCAGATGGGACAAAGTGAATCTTACAGTACCTTCAGCAGACGAAGGATTATGGGCTGTGTTATTCTCGTGATGCAGATTTCCAGATGTACTCCTACAGTGATGGTAGTTGGGCATCTCTCGAAGACGACTGTAAAAGTGTCTCAGGAGGGTGCACCATTGCAACAGGCGCAACAATTCTCTGGGTCAACAAGAAGTAGACCATTATAGCTCAATCTTCCTGTGAAGTAGAATACATTGCAGCCGCAAAGATGGCCAACGAAATCACATGGCTAAGACAGTTCCTTGACGGACAATAATTATACAATTCACCTCACAAAGGATCCCGTGTTTCACTCAAGGACAAAACACATCAAGTATCACTTGATAAGGGACTTGGTCACTAGAAGGGAATTGAAGACCAGCTTCATTGGCATGAAGCATGTTGGCTGATTCTGACGAATCCCCAAGATACTCGGACAGAGCAACTCACGAGCACCTCTCACCTTAGACCGAGGAGGTCTCTGAGAAGACGAGACTAATGAAGACTGAGAGCCGAGTATGAGAGCCAAGAAATACTAGCTAGGAAAGACAAGTAAGAACTGTGTAAGCCTCATGGTGAATCCCGAAAGATGGAATGACCATTTAGGGGCTAGTATTTCTAAGCAAATGTAATAAATGCAAGTAGACCTCTCTTAAAGAAAGTAGAGTGAGCTACCTTTTGATGGTGACCACTAGTGGAGAGCAATATTCCACTTGTAATTTGTGAAATATGGAAATTCCACTAAGATGCCACCTAAGTAGCTCTCTTGCTTATTTAAGAGACTCTTTCTTTGTGAAGAGGAGCTTTTTGCATCATATCTGCTCCATGCTTAATAAGAAGATTTTCCATGAGTTTGATGCTACACTAAGCTCCTTGATCATGATGGTTTTCTTGAGTGATGCCCCTATGATCATGCCCTTCCATTCATATTGTGTGTGGTTGTGGATTTAGAGTGGATTAGTTTTCTTGCTTTCCTAGTTGTGGATTAGATTTCTTGTTTTCTTGTGGATTAATGTAGGAGCCAGCATTCAAGTAAACTAAATAGGCTGGATCTGTGGTGTGATTCTTGCATATCTCTGTACAATCCAGTTCTTGATGTTCTTGGGATGTCCAAGAATCAAAAGGCTGGTTGGTTTCTTGATTCTTGGACTTCTAACATGTTGTAGTTTTGTTTCTTGTTTCTTGTCTATGCTTTTCAATCATGTTTAGAGTAGTTCTGGTTTTGCAAGTAGATTAGTTTCTTTAAATTCGGTTATAGCCTTAGGATCTTGAAAACTGAGCAATTGTGCTGCGTTGCAAATCTGACTTTGTTCACCATGGCTTGCTTCGTAATGGAGTTAATTGTTCCATTGGCAAGTGCTTATTCGTAAACAACAAAGTGTCGAGACCCTACAGTCATCCTCTGACAGGCTGGATGATTATACTACAACGTTTGTGCACGTAGACATGCAAATCTGAATTTGTGTGCAGGTTCAGATCCTTCAGTTAACAAAGCAAATAGTGGTGGACATCTTCACCAAGGCCCTAAACAAAGGTTTGTTCGATAGGTAGAGGAAGAGTCCAAGAGTTATAAGGCTACCACGCTTTGAGAGGGAGCTAAAGAAACAAATTGTTTCTGGCCACAAAGCTATGATAGCTTTAGAGCTTAAGGCAAAAGAGAAACAAGGGAGCTGTGTGGTTGTGAACAGAAAAACTTCGAGGACTGAAGACATAAAGACGACAAACAGAAAAGCTGTGAGAATTGAAGACATGAAGACGATGAACAAAAAAGCTTTGAGGACCGAAGACGACGGTCAAACGAACACGAACATGAACACAAACACAAACACAAACACGAAGATAAAAGGTTTGTGGACCCAAGGCGACCTAATGACAAAGCCAAAGGTACAAGAAGACACGAAGACCCAAGCGACGACGGATCTCCACACGTGAAAGGATAGATGAGATCGCGAAGTACCAAGAGGACATCATCCATTGGAGACTGACAGGATACCTTTAGGATGTGCCTAATCAGCCATTCTTGTAATCTCCTGATTTGCTAATCATGTCCTCCTCTCTACATACATGTAGAACCTGATTATTAATTATGTAGTCATAGTAGATTGGCAATATACCAATGTAAGTTGAGTATTGTGCAGCCAGCAAGCTAAGGTTCAAAAAGTCCGCTAGAAAGCGCGGCAAATTTGGATTCGTGAACGATAAAGTTTCTTTCGTGCCGACGCGTTGTGTGGTATGTCACAACAATGCTTAAGAAATTCTCTAATAATGCAGTAGAGTTTCTTGTCTCAAAACATGATCGAATGCTTAATTGTCTGATAGTTGTATGTTTATAATCAGCTGGTTTTCAATCTTATTCCGCACACTGGTTTTACCTTGTCGAATGCATAAGTAAATTCTTTGTAGGTTGACAGTGTCTGTCGTCACTTTGGTGGATTATAGATTATGTCACGGAGGGCAGTAGACCCAAGGACAGAATCAAATTCCATCTGGGTTTGTTTTCTATGAGAATCTCAAGGACGGGTATCAGAGGACGAAACAATTCATCTCTAGATACCCATTGCACCCTTTATCGGCCAGGAGATTTTCCAACAGATAGCGAGGTTGGAACGATGGTACACCACCGGCTTCATGGGAAATATGCATCATGCGGCCCAACAAATTCAACCTTAAGACCCTTGCATTTGGCTAACACTCAACTTTGAAACCTTTACTTAGAAATTGACTCACACTAAGTAAATTCTTACTAATGGAAGGTATGAACAGAACATCCTTCAAATGAACATTTATATTTGTGGAGAGAGAAATAGGAATTGTGCCAATCCCTTTATTGTACACTCACCATCATTGGCCGTGTAGATCACCCTCTTGTCATCTATGTATGCCAACAAAGATGTGAAATACTCTTTGTGAAAGGTCAATACCTCCAACATTGGCAACCAAACATGAAGACCTCACAAAAGCATTATCATTTGCGTTTTGATCACCAACACCATCCTCATCTAGAGTTAAATTTTCTTGCTTATCACCTTGATCTCTGTTCTTTTTGAAGCAATCACTAGCAAAATGCACCAATGAAGATGCTCATAACCATACCCGAGAATTTGAAACATCAATGTTTGTCAGTAGAATCATGGACCTTGCACATCGAATGATCATGTTTTCAGCAACCCTTGTGGGGAAAGCTAGGAGATGGTACTACCAACTACCTGTGGCATCTATTAATACCTTGGATGAACTTTATCAGTTATTCTTGAGAGAATTTGGACTAAAGTATGATGTTGATAGTCTGATGCATGATACGACAAGAATCAGGAGAATTAGTACGCTTATACGTTAAACGAGTCAAGGAACTCATTCGACAGTTGAACATAGGGCTAGCAACCGAGGTATCATCTCAATTAGTGTTGACCTTTTGTCAAAACACCACATTCCAAGGGTAAAATTCACTGCCAAGAAAAATATATCACGAGAAGGCTGTACAAAGGTTAAGGCACGAGCAGTGGCTTTGGTCCTAGCCATCATGGTCAGATATAAAAGAATGACACAAAAAGAATTTGCAAAAGAAAAGATACAAAAAAATTTGCGGAAGAAATGACACAAAAAATTTTGCAACAAAAAGATGCTTGAAAGACTGAATATCAGTTTCGTGCAGGATTAGCAGCAAAAAAAAGGGGGTCAAGTTCCGCGCTCGAAAGTGATATCGGAGATATCGCGGTATTGATCTTGAGAGCACGGGGGACGATGGCAGATACGAGTTGGCTATTTGACGCACTTGAGATCGATATTCAGATGTAAAAAATTGAAAATTTGCAACGAAAAATGAAAGATTCGTAGAGGCATTTATAAAAAAAAAATTGCACACGTGGAAAATGACCCGGGACACATGGCATGATTTTAGTGTCCACGCGTCCATCCATACTGATCATTATGGCTCATTGATGAGGGAAACATGGGTGTGTGACACATGCACCAATCAGAGAGCACCATGTG
Organism: Diphasiastrum complanatum; assembly: GCA_029204225.1. NCBI lineage: Eukaryota > Viridiplantae > Streptophyta > Lycopodiopsida > Lycopodiales > Lycopodiaceae > Diphasiastrum > Diphasiastrum complanatum. Next base: position 40,001,838 of record CM055107.1, on the reverse strand, counting down.
TCATTCCGCACTATGGCATCAATCATTATCTGTACGGATGGATATTCTCCACCAATCATGAAATGACACGTGTCCTTTGTCATTTTTCTGATTTCGGCATCTGATATCGATTTCAAGCGCACTTTTCAACCTGTTTACCCTCCGTTTGTACCTTCGCACCTGAAATCGATATTGCTTTCTAGGATATCGCTCTCAAGCGCGTATTTTTTTTCCATTTTCTATGGCCAATGTACTTGCGCTCAAAATTGATACGAGAAGCCTATTTGACATGCTTGAGATCGATATTGCGAGGAAAAAATACTAAAAAATTGCGACGAAAAATGAAAAATTTGGGACACGTGGCATTATTTCAGTGCTCCACGTGTTTATCCATACACCATTATGACTTATTGATGAGGGGCACATGGGGGTGTGACACGTGCATCAATCAAAGAACGCCACATGTCATTTCACACGTGCCAACTATCGCACCAATCATTATCTGTACGAAGGAATATTCTCCACCAATCATGAAACAACATGTGTCCTTTGCAATTTTTTTGATTTCTGCGTCTGATATCGATTTCAAGTGCACTTTTCAATCTCTTTACCCTCTGTTCGTACCTCTACGCCTGAAATCGATATTTCTTTCTAGGATATCGCTCTCAAGCGCGTATTTTTATGCTAATTTTCTCTGGACAAGGTACCCGTGTTTGAAACCGATACAAGAAGCCTGTTTGATGGGCTTGAGATCGATATTGCGAGGAAAAAACTAAAAATTTGTGACGATAAATGAAAAATCTGGGACACATGGCATCATTTTAGTGGTCCACATGTCCATCTATACACATCATTATGACTCATTGATGAGGGGCACGTGGGGGTGACACGTGCACCAATCAGAGAGCGTCACATGTCATTTTGCATGTGACAACTTTCGCATCAATCCTTATCTATGAATATTCTCCACCAATCACGAGACGACACATGTTATATCATTCAGCTTCCATACGTGTGAGATTTTTTCTATAAATTCCTCATTTTCGGTGCTGATTTTCACGCAAATTTTATAATTTATGTGTCTGATATCGATTTCAAGTGCACGTTTAAACCTGTTTACCCTCTGTTCGTACCTCCGTGCCTAAAACCGATATTGCTATCTTGGATATCGCTCTCAAGCGCACGTTTTCGTTTCGATTTTTTTTGGCCTGTGTACTCGCGCTCAAAATTGATACTCGGTTCTATGATATCAGTCTCAAGCGCATAGTTTGTTGCAGTTTGATTTTACCTTCCATTTTGCGCCTGAGACCAATATCCAGTCCTTGACTTTATCAGTTTTTCAGAATCTTATTTTCTGTATTTTTTTTTGTTGAAATGTCTAATTTTGATTCGAGTCTATTATCTTTTTTTTCTTGAATTTGGTATTAGTGACAATATAGAGTATTTTAAGTCACTTTTTTCTTCTTTTCTTTTTGTTCTTCCTTCGATTACAAAGGGTCCTCGTGTGAAAGCATTTTCTGATATTTATCTCAAATTTAAGTCTCTACTCAGTACCCCCTTGTTTAGATCTCAGAATAAGAACATGATTCATTATCAAGACTTGGTGGCACTTGACAGAGACATACTTATAAAGTTAAGCTTGACAGAATGTTCACCAAGTTGCATAAAAATTTCAAGTCGGTAGATGATTGTCAAATACACAATAAAAATTGTAGATTTGTAGAGTTTCAGTCTGCATTTGTTTTTTTTTCTTTTGTTAAGTATTTCAGACGATTTGGAAGTGGCCACTTCTACTTTTGAAGCCACTTCTTCCAACGGTACAAAATCTGACAAGTCTAAGCCTGTAGATATAGAAATAGGGCATAAGTCCTATTTCTATTTTTTTTATTGATACAAGCGTTAGTCTAGATGATTGTACAAATTTTGATCTTGTTTGAAATAGGGCATAGGCCCTAGAACTACCACTACTCTTTCTCCTTCTGATAAATCTCTAATCACATTGCCAGCTACTTATAATTATTCTTTTTTGACACTATAGGATATATGGAATCTTTTTTATTTCACATAGGCTGAGATTCTTTGCATTTTGAGCAAAGAGCTTCATTAATTTTCAGATATAATTGATTTTGATGCTAATGATCTTCTCCTTGGTGTTGACAATGTAAATAAGAATGAGTTTTATTTAGAGAAAGGTTGCTTGAAAATGGCTGTGGAGGAAATGCGCCAAAAGGAAGATGATCTTCCTTTTGAAAAGGAGTTCCTCATCAAAGTCAGCTTGGTTTTCCAAAAACCAACTATCTATTCACCAACATTATTGACATCGAAAGGTGGACATAATATTGATGGAGAGACTTTTGTCCCTCAGGCGTTCATCAGTCACGATGAACCTGCTACAGTTGCAGAAGCTCTGTCAATGCCCAATGCAAACAATTGGAAGGTTGTCATGGATGTTGAGTATCAGTCTCTAATGAAGAACAAGACCTGGAGTCTTGTCAATCCTCCTATTGGTGTAAAACCAATTGAATCCAAGTGGATCTTTAAGCTGAAGCTTAAGCCAGATGGATCCATATCCAAATGGAAAGCTAGACTGAAGGTTAAAGGCTTTGAACAAGTATATGGGATAGACTACATTGAGACCTTTAGTCCCATGGTAAAGCATCAATCTATTCGTACCTTACTGGCTATAGCTGCCACAGAAGATCTGGACATTCACCAAATGGACGTCTAGACGACATTCCTACATGGATTTATACAAGAAGATATATTCATCTATCAACCAAAAGATTACGTCCTTCAAGGCAAGGAGCATATGGTATGTAAATTGCGTAAGGCTTTATATGGTCTTAAGCAAGCTCCCAGGGCCTAGTATGACAGAATTGATCACTTCTTGTTGCAGCACAAATTTACTTCTTGCTCAGCGGACTGCAATGTATATCTCAGGCGTAAAGAGTCAAGCTATGTCATAATAGCATTATATGTTGATGATTCTTTAATTATCAGCAATTCAAATCAGTTATTACAGAAAATCAAATCTCTGCTTTCATCAGAGTTTGAGATGATTGTTGATTTAGGCCTAGTCCGTTACCTTCTTGGTATGGTGATCAGCAGAGATTGCGCAGGCAGAAGGATAACTATAAGCCAAGTATCCTACTTGACTAATGTACTTCGCAGATATTGCATGGAGGACTGCAAGCCCATAGACACACCTATGGATCCAGGAGCTAAGTTGTCCAAAGACATGTGCCCCAAAACTCAAGCAGAGCAGCAAGAAATGTGCATGTATCCTTATCAGTCTGTCATAGGATCGATTATGTATTCTATGATCTGCACACAACCTGATCTAGCGTATGCAGTAAACACATTGTCATGTCCAATCCAGGCCTTAAGCGCTGGAAAGAATACTGAGGTACATTCAAGCTAAAAAGCACTATGCTTTGAGCAATAATGGCAAAACAGAAGCTGCACTCACATTGACCACTTATTCAGATTCAGATTGGGTTGGAGACGTGAATACCAGAAAATCCACATCAGGCTACATTTGTTTCTTTGCAGGAGGACCCATCTCATGGAACAGCAGAAAGCATAAATACATTTCTCTGTCCTCCACGGAATCTAAATATGTGGAAGCTACATCAATAGTGAAGGAGATAATCTGGCTAAGGAGGCTGCTGCAGGATCTGCAATTCCCATAGATCAGTCCAACAATACTCCAGTGCGACAATCAGAGCTGCATAGCTCTATCTCTGAACCCACGAACTCATAATAGAACTAAGCATATAGAAGTTCAATTCCATTTTCTTAGAGAGAAAGTTCAAAGTAAAGATGTTGTACTAAGTTACTGTCGTACCAATAGTATGTTGGCTGATATTTTGACAAAGCCATTGTCTAGAGATAAGCATTCTACTTTAGTAAGTATGTTAAATCTCAATTGCAGATCAGATTCATAGCAGTTAGCTTAAGGAAGAGTGTTGGATTTTAATGTAACTCCTACTCATCCCAACAGCCCTCCTTCTCTAAATTTTACTCTCTCAAATGTAGCCTGCATAAAATTGAACTGTCGCTACAATCTGGTCTATTACTCGCATTTTTGCACGACCAAAAAATGCAAAAAATCTAACACTGTATTTTTACACTAAGTTTTCTGACAGGCGACACTGTAGTTTTATATGGGTTTCTACATAGGCAAAAAAAAAGATGAATGTGCTTTTACACGGGTTTTCTAACAGGCGAAAAAGCGACACTTGCCCTACAGAAAGCCGAAGGTGTCCTACAGGTAAAGATAGTGTCCTACAAATCCCGAAGGTGTCTTCCAACGCCGAAGGTGTCTTACGAATCCCGAAGGCTGCCCTCAAGGAAAGGAAAAGGCCAAAAGGCCAACGGGTGGTGCATTTCCAGTCTACCAATCGCTACCAGACCAAAAAGCCTTCACGCTCCATCAACAATTTGAGCCACATATCAGTTTTACAGTTGTAATCAATCTTGTAATTGTAAAGTTAAGCTAGTACAAGATTCTTCAGCTAATATATATATATATATATATATATATATATATATACATGTAATTGAGCGAGGGCAAAGAAATGATGGAGATGAGAGGATTATGATACGTAAGGTCAGATAGCAGAGAATGCCTTTCATCGGTAGCTGACTCCTCAGAGTTGGTGATCATAGAGAGAGAGAGAGAGAGAGAGAGAGAGAGAGAGAGAGAGAGAGAGAGAGAGAGAGAGAGAGAGAGAGAGAGAGAGAGAGAGAGAGAGAGAGAGAGAACTATATTAGAACCTTAGCAACTTGAATCTGCTAGTAGGATCACGTGCTTATCAGCGCAATTGTATTGTGGTCTGATTGTTGTTTTTACAACCTTTCATTATACAGATTTGCTATTGTTCTACTTCATTGCATTCTTGTTGATTGATAACTCTCAGTCTCTTTTACACGAACATCATTATCAGATAATTGTATGGCTGTCTACGATGCCTAATTGATTTTACATTCTCTTAATATCAGGTTATCTATATTAGAGATTTGCATGGCCATCTCAGATGCCTAATTGTGTTTGCAATCTTTCTTTCACGGCAGTCTATGACTCCTACACTGATAATCTGTTTTCACACACAAAGAACTGCTTGTAACTCCATTCTCCAAGTAATCCACGATCCTCCTGGTAATAACAATTTGTTTTCCTTCTAATAGAAGTGGTATTAGTGCTGATATCTATTTTTGTCCATAGAGTAATATCAGTGCCTGCTTCTATAGGAGTGGTATCAGAGCCAAACTTCAACATGTTGTGAAGCCCCGATTTTTGCAAGCTAAAACTAAAGTCGTTGCAAGCGAAGGATTAATATGGCATCCTCACAAAAAAACACATTTGTGATCATCCAGGTATGAGTTCTCCATCTTTGCCATGGGTGCAAAGGTCTCTTCATAATCAAGTCCATGGATTTGATCAAATCCCTTGGCACATAATCTTGACTTGTACTTGTTGATGGTGTCATCATGATTGTACTTGATTCGAAATACCCACTTGGATCCAATAATATGCTTGTTGGATGGAGGATCCACAATGTCCCAAGTGTTGTTGGTGATCAATGCATCATACTCTTGCTTCATAGCCTCATAACACTCCTTGGTATTGAGTGCTTCTTCAACATCCTTTGGCTCTTCATGTGAGATGAAAAATGCATAATTGGTGGAATCAAGATCCACTTGCTTGACTTTGTCAACATATGAGAGCCTCTTAGGCTTAGATCTCTCTCTTGATGATCTCCTAGGTGTGAAAACCCAAGGAGACTCCTCCTCAAATCTCAACCCAAACATATCTTGATTGTCTTCAATAGAGATGATAGGTGATGGATCTTGAGGTGGCTTGATCTCGGCCCCTTCCAATGTTGAATGTTGATCTTCATGAAACATAACATCTCTACTTTCAATCACCTTTGAAGTAGAGAGTTCAAAGACTCTATAGGCCTTCTTTGTGGATGAATAATCCAACCATGATGCCTTTGCTTGAGCATGGATCATCTTTCTTCCTTGTTTCCAAGGGAACATGTGCAAAGCAAATAGTACCAAATACCCTAAGGTGATCAACCTTAGACTTCTTTTTTAATAAGACCTCATATGGTGTCCTTCTTTCAAGATCAAGATGTAGGAGCCTATTGCAAAGATAATTTGCATAAGTAATAGCCTCTCCCCAAAAATCTTTAGGCAAAGATGCTTCAATCCTTATGGCTTTTGCACACTCACATAAGGATCTATCCTTTCTCTCGGCCACTCCATTTTGAGATGGTGAATAAGCACAAGAGAACTCCATTTTGATGCCTTCTTCTTGCTCACAATGATCATGGAATTTGTTGGAGATGTGCTCTCCTTCTCCATCACACCTCAAAGCCTTGATCTTCAATGAGAATTGCTTCTCAACATACAAGGAAGTAATCATACACCATGGATTTTGAAGAAAGAAGATTTAACCATGTGTATATTGTGAAATCATCAATAAAGGCCACAAAGCAAGTGGCTCCTCCCTTGCTTTTGGATGATGAGAAGTGCACATTCAAGTGTATCAACTCCAAAGGATGTGTGCTTTTGATGGAGGACCTTTGATATGCTTTCTTGTGTGATTTTGCAATTGCACAAGCCTCACATGGCTTGATCTCCTTGGAAAGATTCTTTGGTAATCCAGTTAAAAAAGGTAAAATATATCTTTCTATGTTGACTTTGGGGCTATGCTCGCTTTATTCCATTGTGCATAATTAAGGTATGTGAATTGAGCACATGACCTTGTAGAATAGGTCGAGTTTGTGTTAGATAGATTAAGTTGTGTTAGCATGCAATGCAACATGCAATTTAGCATACATGACCTACACATGTCTTGTTTGATCATTCATGTGCAATCACAACACCTCACAAGATCCTTCAAAGGTGTGTTGGGAAGGTGACACATGCTAAAACTTCACATGATATCAGAGCTTTGTTGAGGTTAGTGTGCATTCATCATAGCTTGCTCAATTCTTGAGAGTAATTTCTTGAAGGAACTCGGATTTGGGAGAGGAATACAAACTCACTTGCAATCAAACAAGTTTTGGATCATAGTTGAATCAAATCGAGCCTGATTTGCTGCAGTTGAACCCTATACGGGGACTAGAGGACTCGCACATCCTTTTTCATTTAGGTGGTATATCTCAAAGATTGATCCAAATTTGGTGTTTAATTGCTTGTTGGAAAGGTATTAAAGAGTAGAGTGTTATGCTTTAGTTTCTAGTTCAATTTAATTTGATTTTATGCCAAAGAGAGCACACATCTATTCAATCTTATCAAAATTCTATTTTCTGTTGTCAATCAAAGATATAATTGTTCTAGACAAGTTTTTGAGGTCCGAAGCCACATCATTTCACACAGGTGAGTTGTGTTTGAGTTGCATATGAGATCCTAGAGTGTTTTCAATCTTTTGAAACTCGTGGAAGAAGTTGACATCAACTTGTGAGTGCTTAATCACTAGATAAAGGCTAGATCTAAATTCAAGTTGATTGATTCTTTGTTGTGAGCAAAATCTCACATATTTTGTTGAAAGATTTCAATAGGTTGGAACATTTCAAGTTAGATCCTAGGTTGAGAGAGAAGCAACACATTCAATTCCACTTTTTTGTCATTAATGAAAAATTTCTCAAAGAGCCTATGACATCCATGGCTTCATATCTCTTAGAACATGGTGAGAGGTTAACATCTTCCAACTATGCTATTTGGAAGATAAGAATGAAATCATTATTGGTTCTTCAAGATGTAATGGACATTGTGTTAGGATCTGAAGTAGAACCTGAAGCTCCTAATGAAGCAGCCCAAAAATTCAAGAAGAAATCCAAAATTGCTCTTCATTTTGTCAAAATGAATGTGTCCAATGAAGTGCTAAGAGAAATTAGTTTTTGCACCTCAACCAAGGAGGCTTGGGATAACCTTAAGACAATTTATGAAGCAAAGATTGTTCACACTTAGAACTCAAATATTTCTAAGCTATCAAAGAGTTGATGAGAGTGCTTCAAACTATGTCATGAGAGTTAAAGATCTTCACAAAGAATTAGCATGCATTGGAGATGCTCTAAAGAACAATGACCTTGTTCAAGTAGTCCTTAATGGATTAAGAGATGAATTTAAAAACATTGTTCAAACATATGCTATCAGGGAGGAGCTAAACTCTTCAAGGAGTTCTAATTGCCGAAGAAAGCAGGCAAGAGGACAAGATTTTGTGGATCAACAAACTCTCAATGAACTCTTCACCAAGGACAAGTCAAGAGGAAGGGGAAAAGGACAACAACAACACTTCAAGAAGGACAAGGACAAAGCCAAAGAAGGTGACGAGGATCAATCCTCACAAACTACAACATCCAATGGCAAGAAGAAGATGTCAAAAATCAAATGCTTCTTTTGTGGCAAGAAGACCAAAAGAACCAGTTTAAGTAAGCTAACCTTATTATGAGGGTAATGAGAGTGATACGAAGGATTCTTAATGCTGTCAAGTTTTTCATCCTTTCATTTCAAAAGTGAAGAAATATGGTGAATAGATAGTGGGGCTAGTTCCCATTTGTCTAGTTCTAGGAATTCTTTCACAAGTCTCATGCCTTATGTAGGTACAAAAAAATCAATCTATATTGTAAATGATGTTGATGTGAAAAATGCAAAAATAAGCTTGGTAGAGGCCAAAAATCTTGTATATAGATAAACACACATGTGAGGAGCCTGTTTCCACGTGTGAAAATAATGTACTTGTCATGTACCATAATCATATGGGTTGTACATATGATTTAATTCAAGTTCTAGTGGCTAAAAAGGCCAAAAACTAGTTTTCTAGACATATGACACATGGCATCAATCTATTGATTGCATGAGCCACATCTTTTGGTTAGGTGTCATATCACGTGTGTAAAGGATAGTTCACATGTGTGGAATAAGCTGAAGTAGGCGAATTTTGACTTCTAGAAGATTTCCAAGTAGATCTCCATATAGAAGGAAAATGGACCAAAAGTGCTCAAAATAGAAGGTTTTGTCCAAGTGTCAATTTTGCATGATGAATCATCATATGACAAAGCACCTTCACACATGTGGGATCAGAGGGATGATCAGTACCACGAGCTCCCACTTATTGTATATATAGAGCCACATTTGGCCATAATCAATGTGAGACACCAATCTTGGTTTTGGAAGCAATTTTGAGTGATTCTCTCTATTTGTCTACATTTGTTTTGATTGTTTTGAGGTTCTATCAATGTGTACTTGATTTTGTTGAAATATTGGAAAAATCTATCTAATGTTGTAAGTAGGGGTCCTAAAAATGCCAAAGATGAATTGAGCTCTTTTGGCTTAGTAAAGACCCATCTTAGAATAAAATATTCAAGGTAGGTAGAAGTAGAAACTCGAGCTACCATAGGAATTGCCATTTGTACTTTGCATGCCACATTTAATGCATGAAAAGACTAGGTGGCACAATTAGACATATTGAGGTGGCTTGAATAAGTCTAGATAGCTTGAGAGGTGGATTCATAACTCCAATTCAACTCAAAGTAGGAGGAGAGTCCATGGATCTATATATATGTGATGTACTCTCATTGAGAAAATGATGATTTTTGTGTGTAATGCAAATTTGGAGACTAAGCTCTATGTGCCCTCTCTCTCTACTGGAGTTTTGTACTTTCATATTCTCTCTCTAGCCGAGTTGAGGCATTTATTGTACTTAGTTTCATGTCTTGTTGACAGATCTTGCTTGTAACACAATAGTAATTCTTGTATGATCAGCTTTCCTATTGTCAATCAATGCTAGTCTGATCTTTATGGTATTATTGGGCTTAGGAGATCAAAAGTACATGTGTAGGGCATCCCACACGTGTGAATTCAACATGGCATCAGAGCCTACCTAAGATTTACAAGCAAATCTAATAAAAAAAAGTTTGCAAATTTGATCAGATTTCAAGCTAGGAATTGTCTAGATTCTACTTTCTAGCTAGTTTGCAGTTTTCTGGTGATTTAGAGCTTCAAACCACTTTGAATGGTCCAGATCAGGTACTGTATGGAATTTCAGGTGCAGGCATGTGTGAAATCCGCCCATTTTCAGTTTGGTGGTTCTCTCTCACCTTAGATCCAAATTTCATGCAAATTGGCCCACTAGAAGGCTAGAAATGGTAGAATCTGATGCAATTTGAATCATGACAGTTGGATAAGCCAATCAAAAGTTATAAGCTTTTGAATAGTCATAGGTAGGGCGCCTAGACCAGTGGCAAATCGTGAGTACATGTCATTTATTGCTTGAATGATCACAAAATCATCCAGAAGTTGATCAATCCCATCTATATGTGATTTAAACAAAATTTATAGGTTCTAGGCAAATTCTTTCATACAAATAGATTGTATTTGAGTCAATTTGACATTTTTGGAGTATTTCACACGTGTGAAATTCAGAGAACCATAACTTTTGCCATACTTCATCTTTTTTGATGATTCAAATCTTGTTTTAGAGATATTGTCAAGCTAGTAAGATCTATCTCACAGTTTTTTGCTTAGTCTTACATAGGATTTGGTTTTTTTACCCTTGATTGATTCCTATAGTGAGAAGATAGGCGATTTTTTCCATCCATCTTTTTTTATTTCCATCATTCTTTATGACTTCAATGGGTGTCTTTCTATTAGAAGCAAGTGAAAGATTGTCAACCTCCAATTACTTTATTTGGAAGGTTAGGATGGAATCTATCTTAATTCTACAAGATGTGATGGATATTGTACTTGGTATTGAAGAAGAACTCAAGAAATTCCAAAGTACAAAAAGAGAGCTAGGATGGCTCTGCATTATATCTTGTGATGGTGCTTTTGCTTCTCATATTTCTTTGGAGGAACTATGGCATAGAAGGTTGGGGCATCCTAACTATAATTCTATGATTTCCATGGTCAAGAAAGCCAAAGCTATTGGCTTGCCTAATCTTATCTTCAAGAATTTCAAGCCATGTGAGGCTTGTGCCATATCTAAGTCTCATAAGAAGCCTTTTTCAAAGTCATCTATCAAGACTACACATCCATTGGAGCTCATACACTCGGATGTGCACTTCTCATCTTCAAAAAGCAAGGGTGGTGCTACTTGCTTTGTAACTTTCATTGATGATTTCACAAGGTTTACTTGGTTATATCTTCTAGCTTCAAAGTCTTCCTAAAGTTCAAAGCTCTAGTTGAAAAGCAATTTTCATACAAAATCAAGATTCTTAGAAGTGATGGAGGTGGTGAGTACACTTCCAATAAATTTCATGATTATTGTGAGCTTGAAGGCATTAAAAGGGAGTTTTCTTGTGCATACACACCATCTCAAAATGGGGTGGCTGAAAGAAAGAATAGAACCTTGTGTGAATGTGTCAACGAGAAAGAAGGATGATCCTTGTGCAAGCAAAGGAGTAATGGCTGGATATTCATCCAACAAGAAAGCCTATCGAATCTACATGCTCTCTACTTCTAAAGTAATTGAAAGTAGAGATGTAGTTTTTCATGAAGAAGAAAAGTACAATCTTGGAGGGACCGAGATCAAGCAACCTCAAAATCTATCACCTTCTGTTATTGAAGACAATCAACATATGGAGGGGTCAAGATTTGAAGATTTTCAGTCCTTGGATTTTTACTCCTAGAAGATCCATGAGGGAGAGATCCGAGCCTAAGAGGCTCACTTATGATGACAAAGGAAAACAAGTGGATCTTGATTCCACTTATGCTTATTTTGTTTCTCATGAGGATCCCAAAGATGTCCAAGAAGCCCTCAATACCAAGGAGTGGTATGAGGCCATGAAGATTGAATATGATGCCTTGATCACCAACCACAGATGGGAGCTAGTGGATCCACCACCTAACATACATATCATAGGATGCAAGTGGGTGTTCAAGATCAAGTACAATCATGATGGCTCCATCAACAAGTACAAGACAAGATTATGTGCTAAAGGCTTTGCACAAATATATGGCCTTGACTGTGAAGAAACCTGTGCTCATGTAGCAAAGATGGTAACAATAAGAATCATAATCTCTTGTGCCTATTTTTTAAGTGGAAATTGTATCAACTTGATGTCTCCAACGCTTTTTGGAATGGCTATCTTGAGGAGGAGATATACAAGGAACAACCTCAAGGATTCATCAAGGATAAATCTAATGTGTGTTTGCTATTTAGAAGTTTTTATGGCTTGAAGCAAGCACCTAGATCATGGTATTTGGATGTCTGATCGAAATTGTTAGTGCCCGGGATACACACTTTGTTAATCAAAAGTGTTTACTGGAAGATTTTTTTGTTATACACAGATTTAGTACTCCCTATTATCCTAGAGGGAATGGCCAGGCTGAATCTTCCAATAAGATTCTCTGCACCATTATGACAAAGACAGTTGAAGCGAGTCGGTCCAATTGGGAACATAAACTGTATGCAGCATTATGGGCATTCAGAACCGCTTACAAAAATAGTACAAATCAAACACCTTTTCAACTGGTTTATGGTCAAGATGTTGTTATGCCAATTGAATTTTTAATCCCATCTTTACGCATAGTAGCAACGGAACGATTAAATGATGATATGTCTTTACAACTCCGTCATGAAGCGTTGCACAAATTATGTGAAACCCGATTGATGGCAGTTCATGCCTTAGCAGCAGAGAAAGCCCGTCGCAAGGCATGGCACGATCGTCGATTGCACAAGAAATATCTGAAGCAGGAGATCTTGCATTGATGTACAAAACCAAGCTGATCAAGGGTAAGTTGAAGTTTACCGGGTAACGCCCGTATAAAGTGAAGGAAATCCTGAACTATGGCACAGTAATTCTTGAGCACTTCGATGGAAAACGATTTGATACTCTGGTAAATGGCAGCCAATTACACAAGTTTTGGCAGCCTGCTCCGCTAGTTCAGCAAGCCTGATCTCAATATATTTTTTAATTTCATTTGTTTTTCAATTTTTTGTTTTCAGTATTTAATTTGCTGAGTTTTTTTGGAAAAAGACAGTTAAAAAAAAGAAAGGAAAGACTGATGAGCAAAAGTCTAGAAGTCATCAGCATAAGGAAAAGGAAGCACAACATTTTTTTATGGATGATGACTTAGAAAATCACTGATTTGGGCAGATTTGGCCTAATACAGTATCAGAAACCCTCGTTGAGCTTTCAGACTGTACATCCACCCTTGATTTATCTAAATTGAGGTGGGCAAAGGTTCCTGACAAGAGAAAATCCAATTTTTGAGTCAGGCGAATGTTCAGTGATATGCCATTTTGGGAACCTTCGTCGAGCATCATAACCTCATTATGAACCTTCGCCGACTTGCTAGATGATCTTAAAATGTCAAAATTAGATTGTCCATAGGTTCAGATTGTGAAAAAATGCATTTATCACAGTACCTGGGCGAAGGACCCTCTTGGGCGAAGGTTCATCCTTCGCCAGCCCTGGAAAAATGTTCGTCTGATAGGTTCAGATTCATGAAAATCTTCATCGAGATTTTTATAGCCTATTTTTACAGTACTGCACATGCCTGCAAATTTTTGTTCAAAACTGATCAGCCAAACTACTATTCGGTGTAATGAACCCACCAAATTCACCTATAAGTTGGCTGAATTCGATTCATTCTTCACTTGTGCTAGCAAAGCTCTTGCGAATTTTTCTTGCGACCAAAGCCTTCCAAATTTCCTACATTGCCTTCTGATACATTTTCACGTGTTTATAATTCCTTTCTGATATCATGTCTTCTACCGATACTTCCCAGTCTTCGTGCTATACTATCCATCGTGATGTCCCATCTGCAACGGACATCATGATTCTTCCTAGCACAAGCATGGTCACTCAGTGGATGACCCTTGCGGAGCCCTCTGCTCACTGCAATGGGTATTCATGAGAGAGCCTTTTCGGGTCGCATCAATATGGATTTCATCACTCTTGCCTTCAGTACGTGGAAGGAAGAGAAATCCAAATTCTATATCACTTTCCAGGGAGCCACACACAAAGTATGCGTCACTGAGGCCGCACTTGCAGCTATAGGAATATCATCTGGTACGCAGGCTTTACCCAACACGCCAAATAGGCCATCAAGCCATTTATTGACCTCACCAACGATCTGCACTGGACCAATGATGGCTACCTTTTGGAAGCCATCACTGAGCCTTCCATCCACGCAGCTGCCTAGCTATTGAATAATTTTCTGATGGTTGGCAACCTCAGGAAAGACCGCATCACATCTCAAATCCTTCACAGGATAGTGGAATCCCACACTAAGTTGGCCAAAGCCCCTCTTGAACCATATAATTGGTTCAAGACTGTTTCTGGTGAGCTCAAACGAGCTATTAAGGCCAATACTAAGTAGCAATTTGCTGCTGGCTCTTTATTGTCCCTCTTAGCCACTTCTCACTTAGAAAACAAAATTCATGGCTTCCACCTGGATTCCGTGCTTTCGGTTTACAGAGAAGCACCGGCAAAATCATCCCATCAGGCCTCAAGCTCTCATAGTCGTCATCGTCCATGCAGTGAGATCATAATTCCTGACTCGCCTTCCTCGTCATGACCTCACACTAGGCATACCTCGTCAGCTGCACTTCCACCCCCTGCTGCTGTTTGCACTGAACTTCCCATCCCCCTAGCCTCTAATGCTTCCCTCACCTCTACTCCCATACAAGGACAATCTGTGACCATTGGGCCTACCATTCCCATCATAGCTGCCCAAGCCGCCTCACCCCTGCACACTGAAGCCACCTCACCCAACACACAGTTTTTTATGGATATGTTCGATGATTCCAATCCCCTTGAGGCCACTGAAATCTTTGAAATGCCCCAGAGCCTAGCATCCTTTGAATCCCAATCCCCTGGAAGAGGATTCGGACATATCCATGAATCTACTGTTGGTGTCGAAGATGCCAGCCAGCAACCTCACACAGTTGTAAAATCACCAACACAGTTCGACATCACAGTGCCTGAAGGGTTTGAAGAGGAGGATATTTTTGAAGAAGAAGAGACCATGGCACCTATTCCACGCCTACCAAGGACAGTACCATCAGGTCCTCCTGCTGCTGTTTCACCCAAGTGTTACACTATGGACACACCAATCACATTTGGGGTGAATATGATAAACGTAGCATGGCTGTCAGCGAAACCTATTGAGAACCCAGTGGATGATGATTTAGCTCCTTGGCAACGTGCTCTAGCTTATAATAAGGATATTGAGTTGACTAATGAGCAGGTCCTACAACACATGGACCCAAATCGTGATCTTGAACTTGACTCCATGGGCTAAATTGGTCTTTGCTGGTTCAGAAGGTGTGAAGATCAGCCAATGAGCTTGATGTTGATCTGAAATCACCATATCCATGATAGTGCTTCTTTGATGTTGACATCTTTGATGAGCTTGAGAGCTTTGCACCATCCTAGCACCTCCAAAATTGATTCCTTCCAATTTTCGTGTAGATGCTTGACCTTGAGGCTTGCTCCTTCACATGAGATATGCTCCTCTTTCCCTTGAAATGTGAGCCACATGGGTTCAACCATGTTTCTTGAGTTTCTTTTTGGAATCACAACTTGAGAAGGTCTCTCCTCCTCAATCCTTGGCACACTTGAACCTTGAGATGACTCCTTAATATCCTCTTCATGATGCTCCTTCTTGATGGAAATCTGAGACCTCCATGTCTCATAATGATAACAACAAGTATGACCATTCAATATGCACTTCCTATGATTATCAAGATTACTTATGCTAGAAACATAAGTCCAAAAATCACCACAACTTGGCATGATTTTTCCAATATTGAAATCAAAAGGTATCTCCATCTCAATAAGGCTAATTACTTGCTTATGGATATAAGTGTCCACTTTGGATGCTTCACTTATTCTCATAAGAAGTTTACAACTTGCCTTTAGGATTGAAAACATACAATTTTCATCTTTATGAATGAACACATCATTCATGATCTTATTGAAACCAAAAGATCCTACATTATGAAGATATTTTCATTTCCTTGACTTCCTAACTAATGTAAGCTTACAAGGAACATAAAATAAATCCAGATTACTTTCATGAAAGTGACATCTATCTTTGCATCTTGAACCAAACAATGTACTTCCAAATGAAAATTTTCAAAATATTTGACATGTGTTGTGATGGACTCTTGAAGACAAATCTTGCAAGTTCTTATGAGACTCCAAGCCTCATTTACCTTTCCACAAAGGAAACAACTTTCCTTGGACTTGTCCTTCTTGTATTTGCATTTCGAACTTGAAGCTCCATCCTTCACCTCGGCCCCCTTGCCTTGGTTCTCCTTGGATGGATTGGTCTTCTTTTTGTAGCATCTTGAGAAAATATATCCTCCCTTGCCACAAAGGTTGCACTTAGGATCCTTTCTTTCCTTCAGTAGGATGCCACCTATTGATGCCATGTGAATAAAAACCTGTGATATGATTCTACAAATGTATTTTGTGACTTTCAAGAGACTAGGTTTGAACATATTCAATAATCTAGAATGATCTACAACATATCTAGCTCACAAACCTAAGAATCAATCTTCACAGTAATGACTAGTCACTTGGAAACTTTGCTTTGATCACTAAGACAAAATCACACAATCTTTGAATCAAATCACTAAAGAAATCAGATCCAATCTCCTATTGGACTCATCAAATACCAATGACTCTTTCTTTTGAAAGTTGAAATGGATATGAAAAAGATTTGACACCTAGATTTTCCTTTTCACTTGACTAGTTCTCTCAACACTTGAGATTCTTGAACAAAAGATGGGTTTTGTTTCAAATACATGAAAATCAAACTTAATCACTTTACCCAAATAATCTCACACTTGAGATTTAGAATGAATTTGATTTGATTTGACAACAAACTATACCACCAATTTTTCACAAAGCTTAAAAATTTAGACTACTAGAGATTCACAAAGATCTCAACCATGCATGAATACTCAAATATGGACTCCTCCTCATTCTAGACATCCAATGGGATCACAAATTGACCCTCACACTCTCACAAAGAAAGTTGAATAGAACTGATTTGAGTTTCATACATTCTATGTCAATTTTTGCTCAACAAATTGAATTCAATCACTCCTATTGGATTCCACCAATTACTCTACTTTTTAAGACTTGGAATGAAATTCAAAATCAAAAGTTGTGATTTTTCTCACTAAGATATTGTGCTTCAGAGAGCTAATGCCACTTAGAAAGATTTGATCACCTAGGAAGAGACAAACTCTCCACCAATAACAACACATAATGAGCTTCTAGATCTTGCCCTCTACAAAGGAAGGAACTCTTAGAAAATTGGATCTCTCTCTACACATTTGCCATAGACACCTTAATGAATCTTTTCAAACCTTACAATCACTCAAACAAATTGAGTAGAGTTGAACAATGTGACTTGGATCTCAATCTCTTTTCTAGAACTCTCAATTTAATCTATGTCAAATTCTACAAAAGATTTGCATAGATGCTCTATATGCACTAGAAACTCTCAAAGGTTTCACTTGGAGGACAGATCCAAAGATGTTTTCTAGCAAATTGATGCTTCTAAACTTGACCCTATCACTCTTGAACAAATCTAGAGTGATGGTACAATGGATTTCAACCTCTCACCTTGCATATCACTCCTTAATCTATGATTTTTAGCAAAATCTCTCATAACTTGAACATACACTCAAAAAATCAGAGAAGATCAATTAATGCACCTATTTCAAGCTTCAATTTTAATTTTTTGGCTGATCTAATCCAAGAACTAATCAAAGGATTAGATTAACTATAGAAAATGCTTGATTTTGCGCGAAAAATCACTCAAATTGGGTATGTGAGTCAAATTCTACAAAATTTTGAAATTTCTCATCCAAAACCGGATCTGTACGGCCTCACACGTGTGAAAAAGGTTCCTACAGCCCACAACAAGATCTGGACCAAAAATTTTGAGGATAGCTATCAAATCCAACTCGCTACACCAAATTTGACTAGTTTCCAAAAAACTGCTAATTTTGGCTTTGATTTGGATTAACCCTGTCAATTTCAACAAAACTTCTTGTACTAGGCTCTGATACCATGTGCAAAAAGGTACAAAAAGGAGGTATTGGTTGTCAGATTACTTGACGTATCAATCTACTTGAGATTAAAATCAATCTAGATCAATTCTAGACCCAAATCCTAACAAGAACAATCATTAATTGAAGGTAGGTGTACTTTTTGGTTTCCCGCGTGTGAAACCCTGTCTGAGTATGGACTCCAACCTGAAAATCAAGTACACATTGATAGCACCTCAAAACAATCAAAACAAATGTAGACAAATGGAGAGAATCACTCAAAATTGCTTCCAAAACCAAGATTGGTGTCTCACATTGATTATGGCCAAATGTGGCTCTATATATACAATAAGTGAGAGCTCGTGGTACTGATCATCCCTATGATCCCACATGTGTGAAGGTGCTTTGTCATATGATGATTCATCATGCAAAACTGACACTTGGACAAAACCTTCTATTTTGAGCACTTTTGGTCCATTTTCCTTCTATATGGAGATCTACTTGGAAATCTTCTAGAAGTCAAAATTCGCCTACTTCAGCTTATTCCAAACATGTGAGCTGTCCTCTACACATGTGATATGACACCTAACCAAAGGATGTGGCTCATGCAATCAATAGATTGACGCCATGTGTCATATGTCTAAAAAACTAGTTTTTGGTCTTTTTAGCCACTAGAACTTGAATTAAATCATATGTACAACCTATATGATTATGGTACATGACAAGTACATTATTTTCACACGTGGTAATAGGCTCCACACATGTGTAATCATCTATATACAAGATTTTTGGCCTCTACCAAGCTTATTTTTGCTTTTTCACAAATCGTAGCCACGAACTATCTCACCAAGTGGGTCGAAGCCAAGGCAGTAAGACTAGCTGATGCTAGGACAACTGCCAAGTTCCTCTATGAGAATATCATTGTGCACTTCGGATGCTCGGTGGAAATAGTCAATGATCGCAAAAGTCATTTCATCAATGAGACCATCAAGGTCCTGTTGGAGGAATTCTTCGTGATCCATAGAACAAGTACGCCTTATTATCCTTGCAGTAATGGGCAACCAGAATCATCCAATAAGATCTTGTGTAGTGTGCTCACAAAAACAGTCGAAGCTAGCAGATCACATTGGGAACCCAAGTTACATGCTACTCTGTGGGCATTCGAGACAGCATCTAAAAGAAACATTGATCGAACACCTTTCCAATTGGTATATGGTCAGGATGTCATAATGCCAGTAGAGTGTTTAGTCCCTTCATTAAGGATTGCACAACGCAACGTCTTAATGAATT
The DNA here is from genome assembly GCA_029204225.1 of Diphasiastrum complanatum. NCBI lineage: Eukaryota > Viridiplantae > Streptophyta > Lycopodiopsida > Lycopodiales > Lycopodiaceae > Diphasiastrum > Diphasiastrum complanatum. The sequence goes on along the minus strand of CM055107.1, from coordinate 39,982,538 downwards.
CAAATCTCTACAACTAAGCCACGAAGCTCTGCATAAACTCTGTGAAACACGCTTACTAGTTGTGCATGCATTGGCGGATGAAAAGGAAAGATGCAAAGCATGGCACAATCGCACGTTACAAAAGAAGGATCTTCATTCCGGAGATTTGGTCCTGATATATAAAACCAATGCAATCAAGGGAAAATTAAAATTCACAGGCGACACAATAACATATCGCGCAAATTTCGACGTCCGCGTTCGACGTATAATCGAAAATTTCACAATCCATGGCAATTCGACACGTCGAGTTCCGACGTCCCAGTAAAAAATCTGAAATTCACAGTCCGGCGATCGGGAAATATGGGCGGCAACCAATTTTTCAAAGGCGCGTCGGAGTTCGACATGTCGGATTCCGACATGCAAATGTGGATATGACCTGTCACACATTTTTTAAAACAAGAATACGTGTATTCCGACGTGGACGTTGGAATCCGACGTGTGTAGAAATTAAACCCGCGATTCACGTCGCAAAACACGCCCAAATCACGGCGGGTGTTGTTGTGCGAAGGTCCTTATTGGATTAAAGAAATTCTTAATCATGGAGCCGTGAATCTAGAGAAGCTAGATGGGACACCGTTCGACACACCCATAGCCGGTTGCACAAGTACTGGCCACTACAGTGAGATAGATCCAGATTGGTGGTGACATGTTACGAAAAGCTATTTTGTTAGGCCATCACAACTAGGTCTAGAAAAATCAAGCCAAATCAAGCTAGATCCATCAAGATTCAGCTAGATCTGGCAAGATCAGGAAAATCCATCAAGATCCAAGAGGGATCTAGATCTAGATAAGATCAAGAGGGAAGCAGATTATCAGATTACGCCAATAAGTCCCCCAATTTGCAGATCAGATACCTCGATCTCAGTAACTATGGCAAATTAAGGGCAAATTTCACCCAAAATGGTTAACGTGGATTCAATGGTCACCATCGACATTATGTTCGGTGACCGTCAGCCCATCTCCCATCGTTAGGCAAAAGCCCTTATCAAACCTTTCGTCGCCCAAACTACACCAGAGATTCCAATCCAAACTAACAATGGTTACCTGATAGAGGCTATCACGGAACCCATCATACAGATAGTTGCGCATCTGTTGAACACCTTTCTAGTTGTTTCAACATTTTGCAAGGACAGAATTCAATCCACGCTACTGAGTCAGATAGTGGAATCCTTCTTGGGATTCCCTGGCCCCATGGTTGTGCCATACGACTGCCATGCCTTCCTCATCCATGAACTAACCATGTCCATCAAACCCAACAGCCGTGAGCATATCGCAGTAGGCCCTTTGTTGTGTAACTTTGTCTACGCACTTCTCGAGGCGAAAGTGCGCAATTTTCTCCACTCCAACCTTCGATCTTCCATTGTGCCACACACTAACCTCTATCCGCCATCTGCTACATCCACATCCTCCCAACATGCAGTTACTGACACAACGGCCAGCCGATGAATGCGTGGTGCTGCCCCTTCCTCCTCATCTCCACCTACCACCAGAAGACGTACCACCACCACAACAGTAACCACTCCATCAACCACCGCCACTTCTTCTTCTCTACAACCTTCTCCTCCTGTCTCTATTGTCACTCCTCTTCTTTCTGTTCCATCCACGACTGCTTCTGTTTCCACTCCCATATCCTCTGTTGATACCACTTCTACTTCTGTTCCATTATCTACTACCCCTTCCATCACTATCGCATCCTCCATTGCTCCTGTCTCCACCGTTGCTCCTCTCCAATTTAACCCCTCTGACTCTCAGTTGTCTCTAGACACTCAAGCGTGGATACAAGTCATCAACTTCTCACCGTTATGCCAGACCATTTCTGCTCCATCTTCACCTTTTGTACTCCACACTACACTCCAATTCCTCTCTATTCCACCCATTCTCTCATTTGGCCAAACTGTCCCCACCCTTGTTTCCACTTCTGTTACTCCCTCACCACCCGTTTCGCCATCAAAGGTTGTCGAGGGCAACCACATGTTGCCTGATGATGCATTTGTTCAGACAATTTTCATACTATCACCAGATCGGACAGATCTCACCTCCCCAAATGATAGAAGGTCCCCTGAGAACCTGATTGAAGACAATGACAACGACACTCTACCAGTCGTCGGGACCACTACGACACAGCATGAACAAGAGGGGCATCGAGAGATCGCCAAGATGCAGCAGAAGGAGGATGACCTAAACCAATATATTCAAAGCATCTCCAAAGTGCTGACAGATGCCTCCACAAAGGTGCAGGAGCTTCAGTCTGAAGCGTCCCAATGGCTTGCTCCCCTCCAGGTGCAACTACAAATTTATGAAGCAGAGAATGCGCGTGTGGGGGCGAAAGTGAAAGCCTTATAAAGCAAAAAACTCACCTGGCTAGCTCAACCCGCACCAGACTCAAGGCCACTCTCTCAAGCAGACATGAATCTCTTCAGGCATCAGGTGCAAGTATATAGCCAAACGTTGAACAATTACCAGGTAGAGTTTGACAAGTACCGAACAAGCACAACTCATAGGCCAAATAAGCCCTCAAGGCTTGCCAGCAGTACATGGAGAAGAAGACCCAACCGATCCCAGTGGTGATTCCGCCACCACCTGTTTTTGATGTTGCACAAACAAGCACTAGCCAGGACCAAGGCCAACAAGCAACAGGGGGGATAAGTCATGATCAAGGGTCCGAAGGCCAAGACCAAGGACCAGTTGATATGGGTGCTGAAATGCAGGACCAAGGCCAAGATGCAGGTCCGAGCCAAAGCCAAGAGGAAGAACAAGCTTCCTCATCAAGAGGCTCGCGCACCATATCTGCCAACCGGGCCTTCCGACGACCAAAGTTCATGGAGGAAAAAATAAACAAATTTATTGTTAAGTATCCCCTTGAGTCATCAAGAGGCGGTTGGCAGATATCATTTTCAGCGTAGACAATAAAAGGCAACGAGCTGCAAGCACTACCCGCCCTCCAACCACAACCAGAGTTCCGTCAACAGCTCTTTGAAAGAGACCTTGTGGCCATAAAGGCCTATGTGACAAGTCCGCAACAACTATGGGTGAACGTGCACTTCCTGCCATACACACGACGATCCAAATGGGTGGAATGCGGCACCCCTCTGGATAAGATCACTATTCAAAACTTCAATTGGCCAAGAATTCCATCAGAGCATGTAGACGTCCGAAGGGCTCTCACCCATTTCTCTAATAAATATTTCAACTGCCCTGATCCAACAGTCCACACGCAGCCACTTACGCTCAGGACTTAGAGCATTTAATGGGGATTGAAACCGAGTGGGACAATTTTCTCCCCCCCATATTCTTTGATCCTAATAAGGCGCTAGCCTCCGACAAAGTTGAAGATCAGCTACCAGTCGCTCGAGTCTATTACCGAGCTGCATTCTTTGGCGATCCCTGAACGCGCCGATTCCAAGTGTGGGTCGACCAAGACTAGCTGACAGTAGTCCACAAGTCCCTTCACATGCCCAAGGACTTGAAGAAACTGGACCGCATTAATTTCATAGAAGATGTCACAAGCTACCTGATCCACCATAGGCGGGCCAAGAAGACTCTCTACTAAACTGGCAAAGTGCCGAGGGACCGACACTACTTCAGGCCATGGGTCTTGTTGGGGGTATTCCCAACACATTGTAAGTAAATAAAATCGACCAATAAAATGTGTTGCGAGGGCATGGCATCCTGCGCGTATAAGTCCATGGCTCAATGAGCACGCAAGTTAAGTTGTAAACAAAATAATAGATTTGGGCCCCTTTGTAATTAAAATAAAACTTGAGGCCCAAAGTCAATTTTAAACTTAGAGTTTACTTTTTTAGAGTTGGGTCCAATTTTGGACTCACATGAATCTTGTGATTTCCAATGTACTTTTTGTGGACCCTTGGATCAACCTGGGTCCAAGATGAATGGATAGGATTAATGTAAATATTAGCCAATAGGATTTTGGGGCAAGGGCCTTCCCCATTTATAAAAAGACACCCTTTGTACTCTATTTGCATGCCTAATGAGAAGGAGGAAACTCTCCCACTTTTTGGAGAGAAGCATCCTCATTTGCTATTCACTACTGGCTAATGCTTTTGATTGTGTTTTCCATTGCCTTCTATTTTCATGTTTATTGGAGTTAATGTTTTTCCATTAGCAAGCATAAGGAGCATTTGAGCTAACCTCCACTCTCACTCTCTATCGCTCTCTTTCTCTCTGCTCTTCTCAATCTCTTCTAATCTTCCCTTTCCTTTCACCTACAATCATGATGAAGGTAGTTTAGGGGAGTAGAGTTAGTGGTGGTAGAGTTAGACGAAAAGTAGGGAACTAACTAAAAGTAGCATCTATGCGTAGTTAGGTGCCTATCCAGTGAACTAACCCTTGTTGACAGGCGAGAGGGCTAGTACTACATCAGATTAATGACCCTACAGTATTCTCCTGGAACAAATAGAGCTAGAAACAAATGTCCCGTCTTTATACTTAGCCATGGAGGAATATTATAATTAACAAAAACAACTAGCCACATGGACCATGTTGAGGCCTGAACACCGAAAGGATTTATGTCATCCATTGCTCAACAATATGTTTCCACGCAGGTGAGTCACTTGGTACTCGCATAACATCATCCGTAGATCTATTCTTAGCATGCCAATCTACTAGTTGTGCCAAAGACCTGCATCGAAACAAATGATGTAGTCGTGGAATGACAGGAAAATAACCTAACACTTTTTGTGGCACACTCGATCCTTGAACGTCTGTTATGTATCGTGATGTGCCACATGTTGGACATTGATCTTTTTCTGAATGCACACCCCTATATAAAATGTGATTATTTGGACAAGCATGAATATTTTCGTAATGTATTCCAAGCTTGCTCAACATGTTTCGAGCTTTTTTTCGTGTACCCGGTATCACATTGTCTTTTGGAAGTATTTTTTGTGATAAACTACAGAATAATATTGTGTTTGTAAAAATGAATGCATAATCCTAAATTCTAACAAATAGTATAATGCATTTATGGTTTATGCATACCTGAACAATGACATAACACTGTTAGAACTCCATTTGTACGTAACTTATAACTTTAGAAAGAGAAGTGTTGTTGCCAGTCGAGAAAAAGATGCAGGGAATGTCGGCTTCTTTGCGTAGTAATATCTCATTTTCATCATCATGCAACTCTTCACTTTCATCCATGTTCTCTCCACCCGTTGAGTGTGCACATTCATTGTTGGTTGTAAAATATGATTCAAACAAGTCATGCATTGCTTCATTGTGTAGTACCTCAGTATCATTATCTTCAACCCTCATCAGATGTTTGCAGCAATCCACTAGCGCCTTCTTCTATTTGTTTCATTCTTTGTTCCCTCATTTGTATCAAGACTTTTCTTCGCTTGGAATTTAATACGGACGGATCAAGACCATGTAATGGCATTCGATGGTGTGTCTAAACAAAATGACAGAGAATGTGTCATTTAAACGAGTCAATGGCTACCTAGATATCCTAATATTAAAAAAACTATAATAAATGCAACAAAAGTGTGTTAGCTTTTAAAGCAAACCTCAATCTCTTCTGGATTTGACGTTTGACCATCTGCTCTACTTCCATACTTCCACAAGTGATCATTCACAGTGCGTCTTTGACGCATCACTTGCCCGTCGTCACATCCGATGCAGGTGCACCACATTCGTTCTTGATAATAATTGGCCTACAAAAAATTGTAATTGCGTTGTTTCTTGCAAAAATTGATAATAGTTAACTTGCAAAAAAGTCATTGTAGAATATGGTATATTGACGTACCTTATTGACATTTCTGCCCTCGTCACTAGATTCTCCGTCTGATGAGCTGCACAAACATCCATCAAAACATTCACTTTCTAGTAAAGTATTGCAAATGTGCGAGACTCTTTTTTTTCATAAGAATGTTCATTCTTTTGATTGATTAAGTATTTGTTAAGCAAGATGAGTGTTCATTACACATGGAGGCATGGAATGAGGAGAGCATATTTGAAGTTTGATAAGCATTTTTTAACAATCAAGAGGAGAAAGTCATTTATAATTCTTTTTTGGATTGGTCATGACATTGTAGATATGAATATTGTTGGTGCTTGGTGGTAGGGAGAAAATTTAATTCCATAGTGTGCATGCTTGATGCAAGAAATGATTGTCATAAAGGAGTAGATTAACAACAAAGATTTCTTTTGTGAATAGCTAGTTGTCTTGCTTCTTATTTTATAGAGAGAATGTTGTTAGGGGTTATTCAAGTACATTACATTACTCAAGTTTTTTGTCCCAATGTTTCAAGCTTGGAGTGTTTGGAAGTTTTAAATTAGTCCTTATATTGTTGGGTTTGCAATCTTTTCATGATGTGAATTTGTCGATTTTCAGATCTTCAACTAAATAGTTATTGTCCAACATATGATAGAATTCATTTCATAATTTATTTGTCTGTTTAGCATCCACAGGTAGATTTTGCACGCAGCCATGTGTGGAAGTGGCAGTGGCAGCGGCAGCGGACGGCGTCGATCTAGGTCTGTATATGAAGATTACGCCGCTAGCTTGATTGGTACCATGTCGCCCGAACAAAGGGTGCCGAACAAAGGACAACTGTTAGGCAAATGCTTTAACACAAAAAAGGCACCGCAGAATGCCCTTCATCTCCACCCACTGCCACAGATGAATCGTGCCCACACTACAATTTAAATGCCGATGGGGATGTAGTGAGGGATAAAAAATGGACGATTTTTATTAATAAGTTGCATTTGTTATATTCCCGTTATTTTGGAACAAGACTTTTAAAAAAATGGTGTGACCAACCTGGAGAATCAAAATCCAGGATTATATGCAGGAAGAATTTCAGCAAGAAAATGAGTTCGATCTAGGAGCCATATCAAAAGATATGAGCAAATGGGTTCGACATAAAAGGGATGCCATGCTGGACACACTTCGGCCAGGCAAGTCAAAACCTGCCTGGTGTTCCAAGCCAAACTGGAAGGCCTGCAAGGATGAGGCCAAAGATCCAGAAATATATCGCTTGCAAAAGGAGGCTGCGTCGAGTAGAATGACCCATGGCATGGGGAATCCTAAGTGAGGATCTAGTGGAAAGGTGGGCCTATAGGCCCAAATGGTATGTAATTCATTTATATTCTACAATGCATTCTTTACTGTCATCGCATATGAATTAATTCATGGTAAAAAATTTAACTTGTCATTTATTTTTGTTTTTTTTTTACAGCATCACGACTTTGGACCCGATCCATCCAAGGCCGAGTATGAAATTGCATTTGACGATTCATACACTAGTTAGGTGACAGAGCTAGCTCGTCAGGGCATCCATCCCATAGTGAGTTATATTCATCATTGTGTTCATCAAATTTATTTATATGCATAATGTGAAACGCAAATTGTTTTGCCTACACTTATAAAAGGGGGTGATTTGTGTGACCAAACACCAACACTTATCTTTGTAAAGTCTTTCCAGCAACACCCTGCTCGTTGTGGAAAATGGTGGTAGTAGAGGAGTGTAGTCCATGGAGAAATCTGTTGTGAAAGACTTTGAGAGAGAGAGAGAGAGAGAGAGAGAGAGAGAGAGAGAGAGAGAGAGAGAGAGAGAGAGAGAGATTTCCTTTTGTCACTAACAATGTGCTACAAAATCTATTTTGGAAATGGGAGGTTTTTGGTTAGTGAAGCTCTTTGCATTGAGTGAGAATAATATGAGTGGGATATCATCCTTTGAGTGAAACGTTTTAGGATGCCAACATTTGTGAGAGAAAATTTTTGAGCGGTGATGTTGTGTGCTTTGTGAGCTGCATGGTTATTATCAGAAACTAAGGACTTTCCTCCCTACTGTATGAGTGCTAGATCTGGTGCGAAGCTATGCGTCTGGAGATTTCTTTAGAAAAACCATAATGGCTGTAGAATTGTTTCATGGTAGTTAGAGACACTATTGAGGATGACCACTCTGATGGGTTGCCTGTAGTTACATTGTGTCTGCTTCAAAATTTTCCTTTAGGAGATCTTTTAGTATGAGAGAAACAGAGAGATATAATTTCTACGAGGAAGAGGCAGACATTCTGGGGTGGTTTGTCTTAGAGATAGCTCTTCTACGTTTCTGTTACAATAAAGTAGAATGTTGCTTTGTGAGTTGAGACATTCGTTGCTGAAGCTTGAAGCAAGAGTGAGTAGATTTCACCCCAGTTATTTCTTCTTCATCATCTACAATTGAGGTTATTGATTATACCCATCATCATTTCCAAATCCACCGTCTTCAAAACTAAAAACTCAAAAGCTGACAATCTGGGCACATTTACAGGTATGAAAATGGCAACTAAGCTTTATGTGTAAAGTCGGAGTGGTCAGTTTGATGACCATGACATGAGGAAGAGCTCAAGCAGAACCAGAACCAAATAAATGAACCTTCAATGCTAGAGGATTTGGCTGTAGTTGCAAGGGACAGAGCAGAGAGTCTTAAGCCTGCACTTCAACGACTCTAGTACATGTCAAGAGCAGCCAACGGAAGGCTGAGTAAGAGCCACCAACGCGTGCTCTCCTGCCATTATCAAAACTCTTACAAACCAGTGAGTAGCTCAATGAGCCAAAAGTGCGTGAGGTAAGAGCGCGATCTGCAGGTAGCAGACAATGAATCGAGGAGTGAGGCACGAGCAGAGCAAGTGAAGCGGGGGCCAGACAAAGACGGGCCAACAGCCCGATCAGCATAACGAAGAGGGCGAGCATATCGGGATACTGGAGGAACAAGAAAAATTAATTTCTTACCAAAGGGGGGGCCCACATCTTGCCTTTTGAAATCGACAAAGTACAATCATCTGAAATGGAAGACTATCGTACAGCTAGAGCAATCTGAGACCAAGGTGTGGCCATTCTCAGAATTCACTGAGGTACATTTCGTTTCATCTGTTTTGATTGAATCATAGTTTCCATCGAATGAATGGTGTGAGCAATGTGAAAGGTGCTCGTTACGATAGCTGATATGGTCCTAGAAACATGCATATAAGGTATTCAACTACATGACCGTAACCATATTAATGCTTACCACTTGTGTTGGATTATTCTCCTTCTTACTAATCGACTAATCGGTTTTAATTCTCATCCATTGTTTATCCAGTTCTGCGGATTTTCCATGTCTTTACACACTCTGCAGATTTACAAGTGTTTTTACACAGTCTGCAGGAAAATACACGGAGTTTGACAACAATGTCACATTTTCTCTCTCTACAATCCAGACAGTGTCACGTGTCAGAAATTATGTGTAAAAATGCAGTGTCACCTTTTTCGCATTTTTCTCCTGTCAGGAATTGCGAGTAAAACTACCCCAATATTAAGGAAATGAGGTTTTATAACACTGTCGCCTTTTTCACCTTTTTGCGACACTGTCGCCTGTGGCAGTTTTAGTTCATTTATGCAGACAGACTGTTTACGACCAATTTTTACTGTTTATCAGCAATCAATTTCTGAGAAGGAACTGGATGAATGAACCAGCCAACTGGCAATCGCATTTGACGACCTAATTGCTTAGTATATATATAGTTGTTCATATTCATACAGTTTTAAGAAGAAGTTCAGCAAGCATTTGAATAGTTAGCTCTCTCTCTCTCAAGACTGCGAGCTTGAACACTCATGAGCATTCTAGCTCACTTCTTAGAGTTGTTTTAGAGATTGCTATTGCGCTTACTGCTTATCAGCATTGCACTTAATTCAAACTTTCATTTTAGCCGTTCAGAATAGCTTAGAGTACGCGGCTTCGATCCGCAACTTATTGTACTCATTTACTTCTGTTTCGCTTCCATATTGAATCAATACTATCTTTTATTGTATTCAGGTTCGTCTCAGAATGTATGTGTTTCTATAGTTTTTCGCGACTAATTATTTGTCTAGTGATTCGCAACTAATTATTTGTCTAGTGATTTGTGACAAATTATTTGTCTGATGTTTCCATGGTTAATGTTTGGCTACGTAATCATTGCAGTACTAATGATTTCAAAGTTAGTTACTATAACATTGAACGTAATTTCTATCACTATTGTTTTGTTCAAAATTGATAGGCGTAGTCATGCATGAAGAAAGAAGAAGATAGTCTATTTCGTTGCGCATGATAAGTTTTCTTTCACACACCTCTTTCTGACATGGTATCATAGCGTTGATTCTTCTTTAGGGCCTAATACTATATCAGAGCAAAAGCTCTAACACTTGATATCTTTTGTGATATCAAATTGATATCATATTCTTTAGTTCCTTTCATCATTTCAGTATCAGAGAATTGATTTCTTGTTGTTGGCATTACTACATCTTAGCGTCATCGATACAATCGATAGACTAAGTTCCAGATGGATTCTCAAAGTAAAGCTGGTCTTATTGCAGACAAGTTGAATGGATCGAATTACAGCAAGTTCGCTGTAGTATACTTTATTTGTACAAAATCTGAAGTTTTCGAGAAATTCGTTGAGTATACGAATTGGGCTGAGAAGCAAACAAGAAGTTAAAGCAAATTCGGACAGATCATGGAGGTGAGTACATTTCCAACGAATTCAAAACTTACTATACTGATCGAGGTATTATGCATATGAAGACTACATCATACACATCTCACACAATGGAATTTTTGAACGAAGAAATTGTACACTAATGGAAGCTGCTAGGTGTATGATGGCTCATGCGAAAGCACCAAAATAGTTATGGGTGGAAGCAATGGCTACATCAAATTATCTTCATAATCGAATTCTGAAATCTCGAATAGCAAATAAAACTCCTCACGAAATATGGTGGAAGTCGAAGCCAAATCTTGCTCATGTTCGGACATTCGGATGTGCAGTTATGCACATACCAGACAATTTGAGAAAAGGGAAGAAAACTGCAAACCATTTCAATGAGCTACCTGATGTTGCCTTGTTTTACATTGACACTATACCTGAATGGGCCACTGACATTGTTGACTATTTTATGCGGGGCCAACCAAACAAATCCTTACCCAAGGTGGAACAATGGAAGTTGATTCTAAAAACTAGACCTTATCAGTTGATTGTTGGCCAATTATATCAAAGGGGATCAGATAGTATCCTTCGAAGATGTATTCTTCCACATGAAGCCACCCAGATTATTTCAATTTCGCATGAAGGCATGGGCGGTAATCATTTTGCATCCGACATTACAGTTCACAAGATCTTGCAATCAGGATGTTGGTGGCCAACGATTCATAAGGACATGGATCAGTACTTAAAAAAAATGCAATTTGTGCCAGAGAGCTAGAAGACCTACAAGATTGAAGATACAAAAGGACTAGGTCCTAAAGCTGAAGCAACACGAGGATGGCCTACACACCTATATCTCGAGTCTCCTCAAGTAACGGACGCCACAACACAAGTCCAAGAGCTCCAACAAGTGGCAGCAAAATGGCTAGCCCCGCTCCAAGCCCAATTACAAATCTACGAAACAGAGAATACTCGCCTGGGAGGGGAGGTGCAAGCCTTACAAGCAGAGAAGGCACCTAGCTAGCACAACCTGTACCGGCCGATCGGCCCCTCACACAAGCTAAGATGAACTTGTATAGGCAATAGATGTAGGTATACAGTCAAACGCTCAACAATTACCAAAGCGAAGTTTGACGATACCATGCAAGTGCAAACCATGAGCTTAGCCAGGCAAAAAGCGCACTCAGGGCGTGCCAAAATCTCATGGCACAAAAACCACAACTGACCCCAGTGGTAATTCCAACGCCACCAATATATGATGTTGCGCAGGCTAGTCAAAGCCAAGACCAGGGACAAACAGTGATAGGGGCGGACATCCACATGACCAAGGGTAGGACACGAGCCCACATACCACCCAAGTAGCGGATCCGAGCCAAAGCACAAGTCTCTTCATCTCAAGGCTCGAGATCCATCTCTGCCAACCGCGCATTCCGAAGGCCAAAATCGGTAAAGGATGAAATCAATGCCTACCTGGTCCAATATCCATACGAAAGTTCATGCGTCGGTGGGCAGTTATCAATGACGATCAAGGAGGTCAAGGGCAACGAGCTGGCTTACCTCCTAGCATTGGCCCCTAAACCAGAATGGCGCCAAAAACTATCTGAATGAGACCTTGTGGCCATCAGGGCATATGTCACACTCTACCATTTTGTAAGCATTCTCATTTGCTATTCAATCATTGCTAATGCTATTGTGCTGCTTTCTCTTTTGGTCTCTATTTTCCATGGTTCTTGTTTTTATTAGTTAAAGCTTTTCCATTAGCATGCATAATGAGCGAATGAGCTAACCTCTCTCTCTCTCTCTCTCTTTCTCTCATGGTATGTGGATGTGCTTAGTGTAAGGAAAGTAGTGTTAGAGTGGGATAGTATTAGCCCTGGGAGGGAAGGTGCAAGCCTTACAAACAGAGAAGGCAGCATGGCTAGCATAACCTGTACCGACCGATCGGCCCCTCACACAAGTTGAGATGAACTTGTACCGGAAACAGATGTAGGTATACAGTCAAACACTACCAAGCGGATTTTGATCGATACCATGCAAGTGCAAACCATGAGCTTAGCCAAGCAAAAATCGCACTCAAGGTATGCCAAAACCTCATGGCACAAAAACCACAACCGACCCCAGTGGTAATTCTAGCGCCACCAACATATGATGCTGCACAAGCTAGTCAGAGCCAAGACCAGGGACAAGTAGTGACAGGGGCAGACACACAGGACCAAGGGTAGGACATGGGCCTAGATACCACCCAAGCAGCGGATCCGAGCCAAGCACAAGCCTCTTCATCTCAAGGCTCGAGATCCATCTCTGCCAGCCGCGCATTTCGAAGGCCAAAATCGGTAGAGGATGAAATCAATGCCTACATGGTCCAATATCCATATGAAAGTGCACGCGTTGGTTGGCAGTTACCGATGACAATCAAGGAGGTCAAGGGCAACGAGCTGGCTTACCTTCCAACATTGGCCCCTCAACCAAAATGGCACCAGAAACTGTTCGAACGAGACCCTGCGGCCATTAGGGATGTTCACAAGTCCAAGACAACTGTAGGTGAATGCCCACTATGTCCCCTACCCATGTAGATCAAAATGGGCGGAGTGCGACACCCCTATGGACAGAATCACGATTGAGACAATGAATTGGCCAAGAATTCAATCAAAGTGGGGGTGGAAGATGGATGTAGATGCCAAGGGCTCTCGTTCAATTTTCCAAAGATTATGTCAATCGTCCCAATCCAACAGTCCGTGCAGCTGCACAATACGCCTGGGACTTATGGCTACCATTGATGGGTGTATCAAATGGGATCCCATCCAATTGTTCGAGGTTTATGGCTCCATGGCTTAGGATCTCCTTGACACGGTACAGGCCTTCATCGATAAACTTCAATTTTCCTTTGATCGCCTTGGTTTTGTACATGAGAACTAAATCTCCAGATCAAAGATCCATCTTGTGTAGCTGGTGATCATGCCATGCCTTGCATCGTGCCTTCTCGGCCTTCAATGCATGCACAACTAATAAGCATGTTTTGCAAAGTTTGTGTAATGCTTCATGGCGCAATTGTAGAGATTTGGACTAATCAAGGCATTCTGTTGTGGCAACTCATAATAAAGGTACCAAAAACTCCACTGGCATTACGACATCCTGACCATAAACCTAGCGTTTGATCAGTGTTTCCCTTGTATGTTGTCTTGAATGACCACAACGCAGCATGTAACTTGTGCTCCCAATCAGATCTGCTAGCTTCAACTACTTTCATGATAACGCTACACAGGATCTTGTTGCATGATTCTGTCTGCCCATTAACACGAGGATAATAAGGTGTTCTAAATTGGTGCATCACGAAGAATTTCTTCAATAGGACCTTGATGGTCTCATTGACGAAATGGCTCCTGTGATCGCTGACTATCTCCACCGGGCATCCAAAGTGCACAACGATATTTTCATAGAGGAACTTGGCAGTCGCTCGAGCATCAGCTGTCGGATTGCCTTGGCTTCTATCCACTTGGTGAGATAATCCGTAGCCATGATGATGCATCGGACTTGTGAACTCCTGGCAGCTAGGTGAATAGGACTGATATAGTCCAATCCCCACCTCTTGAATGGTGCTTGAGCTAGAACTGGATGCAATAGATCACAGTTCAATCTTGTTGGTCTCCTAGGTCATTGGCACACATCATTTTTTCTCAAGTATTCTTCTGTGTCTTTATGATCGTTGGCCACCAGCATCCTGATTGCAAGATCTTGCGAAATGTAATGTCAGATGCGAAGTGACCACCACCCATACCTTCATGCAAAATTGAGATAATCCGTATGGCCTCATGTGGAAGGATACATCTTCTAAGGATGATGATCCTCTTCGATAAAGTTGGCCGACAATCAACTGATAGAGTCTAGCTTTTAGAATCAACTTCTTTTGTTCCGCCTTTGGTAGTGATTTATCCGGTTGGCCCTGCATAAGATACTCAACTATGTCAGCGGCCCATTCTGGTACTGTATCAATGTAAAACAAGGCATCATTAGGATGGGTTGCAGTTTCCTTCCCTTTAATTCACGACACATGATCTACCATATAATGTTGTTTGCCCTTGCGAACCACTATTCGAAAATCAAACTCCAACAACAGTAACAGTCGTCTAGTAATTCGCCTTGTGTTGCAAGTTTTATTAACAAGATAAAGCAAGGGTTGATGGTCCATGTAAAATGCGAAATGAGTGGCGATCAAATAATGCCTAAAGTTCTTAACCGCATAAATCATTGCCAGTGCCTCCTGTTCTATGGTAGAATAGTTTATCTCCGAGTCACTAAGTTGTCGGCTGGCAAATCGGATTGGGAAATATTTTTTGCACTCTCTTGGCTGGGTTAAGATGGCTCCAATAGCATACTTAGATGCATCTGTATGCACGTGAAATTCTATGGACCAATTGGGCGGTCTTAATATTGGCGTTGAGACCGATGCATCTTTAAGCTTTTGGGAAGCCTGTAAGGCTTCCTCCGTCCAATGTGATTCTATTGTCGTTTGCAGATTGGCCTTGCTAACTTTGCAAAATCTAAAATGAAGATCTGATAATAGTTAGCATGACCTGATATATCAGTTGCGATTCCGTGTCTTGATACTATGTGGCCCAATATCAAGCCATGTGTCACCCAAAATTGACACTTTTCTAGATTTAAGGAGATCTGATATTCAGGTCATTGTTTCAAGACTTTCTCCAAATTGGATAGGTGTTCTGAGTTTGGTCCGTGCACCGCATAGATCATACAAGAATATCTCCAGGAACTTCTGTAGGTGCTCTTTGAATGTCGACTGCATAACTCATTAGAAGGTGCTCGGGGCCTCGCAAAGTCCAAATGGCATCACTTTGTAGGCATAGATTTCCATTCAGTGGCAAATGCTATCTTGTGTTGATCTTCCGACGCTATCTTGACTTGATTGTAGCCACTGAAGCTGTCCAGAAAACTGTAGGCCTCTGCTCCTACTACTCGATCCAAAACACCCTCCGTGAAAGGTAAGGAAAAATGATCTTTCTTTGTAACCACATTTAGTGCCTTCAGATTCACACAAATTCGCATTTTGCCATTCTTCTTGGGTACTATAACTATAGGTTACACCCATTCTATGTGCTCGATTTCATAAATGAAATCGGCGTCTAGCAGCTTCTGCAACTCCTGTTTGATCAGCTTCGTGTAGTTAGGATCGCAGCAGTAATATCTGGTTACCTTAGGGACTGCTCCGTCCACCAAGGGTATGGTATGCTAGGTATACCCTTCAGATATTTGTACGTCCATGCAAAACAATCTTTATATTCCACCAACAGTGGGTGTCAATTGTTCTCCTACATAGACAAGTTTCTCTTCTTCACCTGACTCAACTATTTCATGGGTTTTGTTTGCACAGGTCCTTCGAAGACTTGTTCCGCTGGTTCCTATTTTTAATAGGTTACCTCTGTGCTTGTGGCATCATGATTACTACGTCGTCTAAGGTATAATTCTTGAAGGTTTCCGGCATCTTGTGAACTAGCATTCGTCGGGATTCCTCCTTCAACATGTTGATCTTAGCGCGACTAGTAATCAACCTCTGGGTATACTGAAAACTTGTAACAAAGCCCACTGCTGAGTGAGACTGCTTAGAAGAACCAGACTCCTTAAAAGGTTTCTAGGAAATAACTTTAGAGGGTTAGAACCCTAAGCTTCTAAACTGAAGAACCAAAAGTCTGGAAAAGCCTGATCTTAGGATGAGAAAAAGCGCCTCAAACTCTTGTTAACACAAAAGCCTAATCTAAGTAGGAGCATTACAAAAGACTGAGTTGGAAAAAAGTCCTCCAAAAGCTCCTTGACTCCTCGCTGGCTCCTGCTAGATCAAAGAAAAGCATCCGTTGTCGCCCTCAGCTGTTGTTCGCTTTGTTGAATGATCATTCTTCTTATACTGTGTTCTTTTTTTTTTGTCTTGCAATGGTACTCCACAAGCTTTTTTTGTAGACAATAGGGCCCTCTTTACCATCACTATTTTCAAAATAAGGTTAGAATATTTTTCTCTACCTTGAAAGTTCTATGGATCATTCTTATGACTTGTGATATTTGTTAAAATGTCACATTGGTGCCACTTTCTTTAAACATCCACCCCAATTGATTGCCTTGCTCAGCTTTGGCATCAAGAGTAATGCTTGCCCCATTGCAAAGCTTGCAAGTGGAGAAGACTACCTACTACAACATGTCAAGAAATCACGCAAAAGGAGCAATATAAAAACTTGCCACATGGCAAAAGAATTTGCTTTGTACCATAAGCAAAGTAACATTTTGAATGTTATGCATACTATCACTTTAAAGTGCAATTCGTAAGGCGTTGTCTATGTAGGCACATAAGGACCCTCACATGAGGATGACATGGACTAGAGATTTTTGCGACAAATTTGGGCAAAGAATGTTGCTATGTGCAACCCTATGTGCAACCCCATTATTGGTTGTGAGGAGAATATAAACCAATGTAGTTAAAGTTATTATGTCATGGTGACTTACTACTATTGGAGGCCAAAATGCCTGGGATCAATGCAGCCCAAGAATCCGTGAATCACATTGGTTGCTAACATGTTCAACTAAAATGAGTCGAGTCGTTGATGGGTCAAATGGTGAGGAGGTTTTGACCTTTGTTGTGTCATGAGGGGTTTACTTAGGCCCGAAGAAATCCACTATGAACTCAGAGCATACTTTGAGCATTGACACGTGGCTAGTGATTGTGTCTAGTGAGCATTCACATGTGTCTAGTGATTTGTGTCTAGTGAGCATTCACATGTGTGTGATCGTGTCTAGTGAGCATTGAAATTTGACATGTGTCTACTGATCTTGACCTCCCATGTTTCCTTGTACTTTATGTTGGTTGCCTTTGAGTGCTAAGGAGCAGCAGGCTAAGATAGGTGTTAATAAGTGTGTGCTTAGACAATGCACATACATGGCCATGCCCATGTCCAAGGTTCAAGATGAGGGACGGAGGAGCCATGAATGGCTTAGGGTTTCATGGTTTGCTGCTTTAGGAGGGTTTAGGGTTTAAGGGCTTGCAGTTTCTTGAGAGCGAGAGGGAGAAAGAGTTCGATGCTCGGGGAGGAGGGGTAAGATGCCCACGCTTATTCTCACCACTAACTTGGATGTGGATGGAGTGGTCGCCTCTAAGATTCTCAAAGACATCAGCCATGAAGTTTCTCGCATCACCGGCAAGCCTGAATCTGTATGCTTTTTTCATGCCTCTATATTCTTTTCTCATACGAAAGACAGCTCTCACGGGCAGCATTATATGTCTTAAGTAGCACATACCAGTATTTCTTCTATATATCAAAGTATAATTGCTTATGTATCATGCTGAATTACAGCCTTTCGGAATTGATCCAATTTTGGTACAGCATGACGGGTTTATTTACATCATAATGTGTTCTTTTTTCGTACATCAGAACCCTTGACTAGAAAAAGAGTTCTCACTAGCAGCAATATATTTCTAGAGTAGAGCATGCTTGTGTCCCTTCAATATATTGCTCACAATGGTAAAGTATACCCTCTCTAAATTCACCCAATTGGGTAAAGCAGGATGGATTGTTTTGGTTTATTTTAGATTGTAAATGTGATGGATATGCGTTTAAAGGGCTATATGTTGTATATATGCAGTATATGATGGTGTTGCTCAATGGAGCGGTTCCGATGTATTTCGGGGGCAGCGAAGAGCCCGCAGCCTATGGGAAGCTGGTGTCAGTTGGTGGCTTAGGAGATGAAATGAACAAGAGGTTGAGTGCAGCCCTTACAGAAATATTGGAACTTGAGCTGTCTATTCCAGCTGAAAGATTCTATATCACGTTTGATCATCAAAAGGTTTGTCTTGCATACTGATTTATGCATATAGTTGAAGTACTATTAGTTTTATCATCCAGGAAGTCTAATCCCTCTCGCTTGTTTTTATGGTTGATGTGAAGCAGGTACAAAGCCAGGCCGCGGTTTGCTTGCATGCTCTTCATCAATAAGCCCAGAGGACTGTTTTCAATATATATAACTCTTATTGAAACTTATCAAAAGGTACTCTCTCGTTGATGAATTCTCTCAAATGAATTTTAGGCCTTTGATTCTCAGCTGGAACTACCTGCCATAATACAGACTGAAATAATCCATTTCAATTTGGCTTCAAGATTTATGTTTTCGGGTATATTATCACATTGTCACAAACTGTCATTTGGGCCTTCTCTTATTGGGATTTTTAGTAAGCAAAGCTGAAGAGAAAGAGCTTCAGGTTAATATCCACAGGAGTATGCTAGCCCAAATATATGAGTTATGAAAGATTAGATGAATATTGCCGATGTTGTCTTCCTGCCCGTTGTGTTTAGGCCCGTTTGCCTTAGGAGCGTTCAGCTTTTGTGAACTGTGGATTGATGACTTTATCTGGTAACATTTGGAAAATCTTCTGACCTCGTTAATGGTTTTGTGCTTGTTTGTAGGTTTTGCCTGTGAGTGTCTCCAGTTGAACCTTCAACCATTGAAGACAAGAAATGAACCTGATCTTTTGTTTTACCAGATGCCGGATCTTACACCATTCAAATATGAAAGAAATACATTGTAAAAAGCTGTGTCTGATTATATGTATGATGAGTTGAGTATCGGTATCTTAAAAGAAAAGCACAATGTCAGTAACAAGAGCTGATCATTGCGGATGGTGAACGCTGAAGACAGGGATTTAGAGAGTGACCACCCCAGACCCCAGAGTTATATAAGGTTGTCTTTAAGCTGGCACATGTAACGATGACAGCCTTCCTGTCATTTACAGGCGTTATGGCTTATTTTTTAAGTAGCAAATGTTGATGTTCAGTTCAGATGTCACTTTAACACTATTATCAGACTGGCTCCAGATACTAGATGACAAACTCACTTCCAGTTTATAAGGTTCCCTCTCGTTTCAGAATGGGGCATTTCTGAGTTGCGACTCAGAAATGGACCTTGCCAATTCAAACTGCAGGCATTTTTTTTTTCTTTCCGCTTTTCAGACTATGTCCAATTTTGTCCTGCTATCCATTTGCAACATCAGGGCTACCTACATGCACTAAGCCAGATTGAGCTAGTTGCACTGCAAATCAATGTTACATGCACCTCAAATTGGGCTTGGGTCTTCTTTTTGAGAGTGTCAACATTGACCTAAAGTGTGATAATTTCAGCTGAATCATGATCCTGATTCTTTCTCTACTGAACCAGATAGTGCGGCGCAAATTCTCTTTGAAACCGTTCCAGATTCTAATAACTGTAACCAAGTTAGATCTCTGGAATAATGTGGACTTTCAAAATTCAGCAGCAAAATTTAGCAGATTTGTTGGTCTGGACTGGTGTTCTGTTACATTCTCTATCAGCTAAGTCCCTCCCAACTCAAGCTTTGTGGTTTTCTGTAATAAACTCTGTAAAAGCTTCTCTGACTAAAGGCTGGACAGAAACAAAAAGACTATCAGACTTTGTTTGTGAACTTGACTAAGACAAGTTACATCATTGATAAATTGCTGTGATGCTTTTCTACATAGCCCGAAGGCATTGCAAGATAGCAAAACATTGGACTAGAGCAATTAATTTTTATAAACATCGGAACATGAGAGAAAGAGATTACACCGAATGAAGAATTTATTTCCTGGTCCAAAGGAATGCAGGGAGTGAGCAGAACTCAACAGATCCCGAAGCTAGTTTGCATATGTGTCTATGGCCCTTTCCTCAAATAAGTCAGCAGTGTCTTCTATTAGGCAGCAGCCTGTTATGTGGTTAGTGATGCGAATGAGACTTAGCATCATGTCATGGTCAGATCGTTTGTAGCAGTAAATATGTTTTCCACGATATTGGTAATTTGGGTTTGGTATAGAAGTTTGCTGAAATGAATCTGTTAGGGATTTCTGCATTATCTTGTCTGCATTCCTTTGCTCGTTGAGTGAAATTGCTGTGTAATCTTGTATTAGTTGATAGAATGGCTACTGAGTGAAATCACCATGTAATTTTGTATATTTTTTGCATGCAATGCATACTTTTGATGTTTATCATCTCTGAGGGGCCAAAAGTTAAGTAGAAAAACCAGTTACTGGTGATTATGAGCAGAGCGACCAAGAGAAAAAGTTCTAAAAGAAACTAGAATGCAGGTCAGTATATGAATGCCACAAATGATGATGCTTCCTGCACGTATGTGGCAAAGCAGGCAAAAAAAGGAATATGTTCTAGTGTGAATATACTGGAAGAGCTTAGTTAGGGTTTGGTGTTGTCATGCCATGAATTCTAACCCTGGATTTATATCTCGTAAGGGGGTTAGAGCCCTATCTAGACCCGTATACTAGTTATGATTATGACTGGGCCCCTCATGGCATTTAATCATAATTAGTGGTTAGAGGCCTAAAGTTCATGATGGTGGATTTGCATGGTGCTAGCAGTGACTCATAGGGGGATGTGGCTGATGTGTCCGAATTAGGTTGCTGAGGTGTCACAGACACTCCCACTAGAGGAGCCTTGGAGGGTATAAGTATACCCATAGGCTTCCTCTTGGAGCATGCTTGATTGTGAGATTGTAGCTACATGTTACTAGATTGATACCTCTCGCTCATATTGAGAAATTGCTAGTGGTCCATAGCCTGGGAGCTAGATGTGAATTGATCTAGTTTTGGTTGGGTCGGTTTTGTCCACCATCCATCCCCTTGATTTCTCTTGTATCAGCATCCTAAGCCTTTATTCTTGGAGGAGTTGAAAGGTGCCACTTTCCCTTTCCCCTGCAAATCTGCAAATAACAAGCTAATTACGTGCTCTTGGAGATCCTTAGCAGGAGACTAGACATAGTCTCTTTTTGAAGGTTATTATTCTAGTGAGCTGTTAAATTCGGCAATGCATTGAGGCCCGGACTCTTCAATCACGGGGTTATTGTCATAAACTGGTCATTTTTTGGATGCAGTCATGACAACACTCTTTAAAAATTGAGAGTTTTGTAACTGGGACTTCAAAGGGTTTATATGAGATAGAGGGTCCATTCTAGTGCACCATAGAATGGTTGTCTATCCAGGCATTATTTACTTCTGTGTTTGTATCTGAATATTTGGTTTATATGAAATAAGGGGTTCATTCTAGTGCACCTTAGAATGGTAACTGTCTATCCAGGCATTATTTGCTTCTGTATTGTTTGTGACGATTTAATTGCAATATCTGGCCCTTTTCAATATTGTTATCAAACATGAGTGAAAATGTCCAGCAAATTGGTCAGATAACACTGTTTTCAAAACATTGATTCGAAGCTAGTGGTTTGCAATGCTACAAAATCGTAGTTACCAGCACAAGTTCAGTAATAGTCTGTGTATAACTATGCATCATATAATTTACCCGTGGTTGGTTAATGTCCAAATTAAAAGGACCAGAATCTTTGATTGGAAATTTGATGGTTTCATACAAGGCAATTCAGTATATTTGTAATTTCAAGATGCATTTTTATGGGTTGAATGTTGATAGATTGTATGCCTGACTGCTGCTGCTGCTGGACCTGGCATAATTGGATTTCACAACTATATACGATTCATGGCTCATGCTTCTCTTGCATCTTGAAATGGGAAGTTGACAAAGAAAAAACACATCACTAGTTAACCACAATTGCAAAGAAGATGGCCTTGGTTCAAATAGAGGCTTGCAACTAGGAGTGCCGAGGCATGTCCAAAGGAGTAAGGAAAATATCAAATTATGCTTCCTCGAATGTAGTACTTTCTTTTTTGAAGTTTTTGGCTTGCAGCTATGCCAACACAAAGATTGCATCTCATGTACTTCTGATTGAGTGGTGTTGCTCAACTTCACTGTTATTATTTTTGAGTGGTTTCAAGTCACTTTTTCTATGTTTCAATTTCGACTTTTAACATTCATCTCTATGTTGGCTTTACTTCAATAAATCATTTGTTTGCTTCATATTGTTGTCCAAAATGTGATGTAATGCATGCTATATCTATTGGTCATATGATCATGGCCCTCAAGTCATGATTGGTCATGCCATAAGCCCTCATTTGTCATGATTGATGTAACACTCATTGTGTCATAGGCTTATGTACCAAATTCAAGGTAATTGTCCTAGATTTGTGAAAGATTGCTTGAAAATGGCCATGGAGGAAATGCGCAACAAAGAAGATGATCTACCTTCTGAGAAGGAGTTTCTTAGAATCCAAAGTCAACTTGGTTTTCCACAACCAATTGTCTATTCACCAACAATATTGACATCGAAAGGTGGACATAATATTGATGGAGAGACAGTAATCAGGGAAGACAAAGCCGATTGCATAAGTTTTTGTATCTTATCAAGTACTAGTAGATTTGTGTTGTCAGATTATATACTGGAGCTTACTTTGTTTTTTATCATTTCAGGAAACAATTTTCCTTGATGATTTCGCAATTCATCGAGGAGGGCAGAGATCTTTTGCTGGAGAATTTTCAAGAGATCACGCACTGGGGAATCTTACAAAGAACTTCATAAGTGTTGGCCAATACTTGTATTATCAAGAGAAATGATGAGATCCTTGCACATGGATCTAGATTTGGTGGCATATACAAATTGGATCTAAGAGAGTTGTGATATTGCTCTTGTTACAAAGCTTTCCAAGGAGGAGTTATGGCATAGGAGGTTGGGACATCGCAACTACAAATCCATGCTTTCTATGATCAAAGAAGCCAAGGGTATTGGATTTGTGAAGTTTTAGCACATGTGAACTTCCCAACACACCTTTGAAGGATCTTGTGAGGTGTTGTGATTGCACATGAATGGTCAAACAACAATCTTACTTGACAATTCAAGACAAGAGCACAAAAGCATATCATAGACTCAAAAAACTAAGTACTCACTATGAGAGATCAAAAAAGTTTCTAAGTGCTTACTATGAGGAAAACTCCTTGCTCTCAGGTAGAGAGAGAATGTTCAAGCAATAAGTCTCGAGTAGAGAGAGAATCTCAATTCTCATAAAAAATTACAATATGGAAAACTAGCCAAAAAACCCTCACATGATGAAGCTCGAGTTCCAAGGTGGATTTGCATGTGATCAATGGTTGATCTACATCTCTTAGTTAACTCTACTATCATAAATCCACATGCCAAACTACATGCATGATGTTTGCATGGATTGCATGTCACTTTTCTAGATGAACTAGACATGTGTACATCATGTATGCTAAATTGCATGTTGCATTCTACCTAACTTTGCGTGTCACCTAGCATTTTGCATGCTAACACAACTAAATCTATCTAACACAAATTCGACCTATTCTACAAGATCATGTGCTCAATTCACATACCTTAATTATGCACAATGGAATAAAGTGAGCATAACCCCTAAAGTCAACATAGAAAGATATGTTTTACCTTTTTTCACACTCCTCCTTAAATATATCTATCTAGTCACCATGGACTTTGAGATTAAGCCAATATTTGATCTCATCTTGACAAACACGTTCTTAGGCAATGGCTTTGTGAGTAGATCTGCAATACAAGATGATGATTCACCATGCTCCAACAAGATCTCTCTCTCAATCACTTTCTCACTTACAAAGTGGTGTGCTACCTCAATGTGTTTACTTCTTGCATGAGATATAGGATTGTTTGCAAGAGCTTGAGCCGAGATGTAATCGTTCTTAATAATAGGTAGGTCTTCATCTTCAATGCAAGCTCCATGAGTAGCCTCTTAATCCATAGGAATTCCTTTGTGGTTGTTGTATGAGCTTTGTACTCTACTTCACAAGATGACAAAGATATAGTAGCTTGCTTCTTAAATAACCAAGAAACTAGTTTTTCTCCTATAAAAACTGTGTATGCACTTGTGGATTTTCTATCCACTTTGTCTCCTGCAAAATCCGAGTCTGAAAATGCAACCAAAGTTAGATCTTAACCTTTATAGATTAATCCATATTCTAAGGTGGAAGACACATATCTCAAGATTCTCTTTGCCAACTTCCAATGACAAATCTTTGGATCTTGCATGAATTGGCCTAATTTGTGCACAATAAAGTTTAAATTTGGCCTAGTTATAGTTAACCAAATGAGAGAGCCAATAAGACTCCTATAAAGAGTGATGTCCTCGAAGGATCTTTCATCCTCTTTTATAGGATCTTTTACAACATTAAGCATGGAAAGAGCATATCTAGATTGACTTATGAAAGCATGGTCTTTCCAAAAATCAATTTTTATGCCTAAGATGTAGTGAAGAATTCCTAGATCCTGCATTTTGAATTTACTACCAAGTGCACATTTTGTTTTCTCAACTAGCTCCAAATTATTTTTACTTAGGATTATGTCCAAACTTAATGTACAATGAAGGATCATAATCACTAAGATGAAATCTGAGTGATATGAGAAATGAGTTTAGCCTTGCATACCAAGACCTTGGTGCTTGTTTAAGTCCATAAAGGCTTTAAAACAACATACATACTTCACCAACTTTCACAAATCTAGGTGGTTGCTCCATGTAGATCTCATCCTCGATATCCATTGAGGAAAGCATTAGATGCATCAAGTTAAAACATCCTCCAATTGTAATAACATGCAAGTGAAATGAGAATTCTAATAGTTACCGTTTTTGCAACAGGTGCAAAAGTGTCTTCATAGTCAAGACCTTTGACTTGAGCATATCCTTTGGCACAAAGTCTTGCTTTGAATTTTTTGATGGATCCATCATTGTTGTATTTGATCCTGAACACCCATTTGCATCCAATAACATACATGTTGCTAGGCGGATTGATCTCATGTGATATGAAGAATGCATGATAGGAAGTGCCATCCTCCACTTGCTTTCCTTTCTCCACATATGTGAGCCTACTTGACTTGGATCTTTCTCTTGTGGATATTCTAGGTGTAGGTGCTTGAAGTTGCTCCTCCCTAAGCCTTGACCCCAACATGTCTTGAATAGTATCAAGACTTATAATAGTTGATCCTGCATGAAATTCCTTGGTCTTTGCCTCATCCAAGTTATACTTGTGATCTTCATAAAAGATCACGTCTCTACTTACAACATTCTTGCTAGTAGAGGGAACATAAACTTTATATGTGTTCTTAGAAGATGCATATCCAATAAAAATAAATGCCTTTAATAGCACTAGGATCATCCTTTTTCCTAGTCTCTAAAGGAACATGCACAGAGCATAAACAACCAAATATCCTAAGATGATCTACCTTAGGCTTTTCTTTGTACAACATTTCATATGGTGTTCTTCCTTCTATAGCAAGATTAGGAAGTCTATTACAAAGATAATTGGCACATGCAACTGCTTCTCCCCAAAACTCCTTTGGTAGAGATGCTTTTAGCCTAATGGCTTTTGATTCACAAAGTGTTCTATTTTTCCTTTCAACAACTCCATTCTGTTGAGGAGTATAAGAACATGAAAACTCTCAAAATTTTGGAAGAAAACTGCTTTTCAACATATGCTTTGAATGTAAGGAAGACATTCAACACCATGGCTTTAGAAGATAGATGATAAAGCCAAGAAAATTTTGTCTAATCATCTATGAAGGACACAAAACATATTGCTCCTCCATTGCTCTTGGAAGAAGAGAAGTGAACATCTGAATGCACGAGCTCAAGTGGTTAATGAGTCTTGATGTTGGACCTTGGAAATGGTCTTCTATGAGAGTTGTCCAATACACATTCTTCACAAGGTTGAAGCTCCTTTGTCATAGACTTTGGTAATCCAATTGCTTTTCCTTCCTTGACCATTGATTGCATGGCTTTGAAGTTGGAATGGCCCAATATTTTATGCCATAGATCTTCTTGATGAACCTTGGTCTCATAAGCAACATGACACATGTTAGCATTCTCTCTAGAATCTAACTTGTAAAGCTTCCCAAATCTAGATCCTCTAGCTACCACCTCATTCTCCCTCGAGATTACACATTTGACACTAATGAGGTTCTTGGTTAGTTTAGGCACATAAAGTACATAATCCAAATACAAAGTCTTTGATGATGCTCCATTCAATGGAATACTCTCTATCCCTTCAATTCTACACTCAACTGTGGAAAAAGTACAAAAAGGACCAAGAGTGGATCCTAATCTGATCCTCAAGAGGGATTGGTTGTCAGATTACTTGATCTATCAATCTACTTCAGATTAAGATCAATCTAGATCAATTCTAGACACAAAATCCTAACAAGAACAATCATTAATTGAAGGTAAGTGTACTTTCAGGTTTTGCACGTGTGAAACACTGTCTGAGTACGGAATCCAACCTAAAAATCAAGTACACATTGACAGAACCTCAAAACAATCAAAACAAATGTAGACAAATGGAGAGAATCACTCAAAATTGCTTCCAAAACCAAGATTGGTGTCTCACATTGATTATGGCCAAATGTGGCTCTATATATACAATAAGTGGGAGCTCGTGGTACTGATCATCCCTCTGATCCCACATGTGTGAAGGTGCTTTGTCATATGATGATTCATCATGCAAAACTGATAGTTGGACAAAACCTTCTATTTTGAGCACTTTTGGTCTATTTTCCTTCTATATGGAGATCTACTTGGAAATCTTCTAGAAGTCAAAATTTGCCTGCTTCAGCTTATTCCACACATGTGAGCTGTCCTCTACACATGTGATATGACACCTAACCAAAGGATGTGGCTCATGCAATCAATAGATTGATGCCATGTGTCATATGTCTAGAAAACTAGTTTTTGGCCTTTTTAGCCACTAGAGCTTGAATTAAATCATATGTACAGCCTTGATTATGGTACATGATAAGTACACTATTTTCACATGTGGGAACAGGCTCCACACATGTGTGTTTATCTATATACAAGATTTTTGGCCTCTACCAAGCTTATTTTTGCATTTTTCACACTCCTCAAAAATCTAGCTTGGTAGATCTAGCTTGATGGAAAACATGATGATCTTGAACTTGACTCCATGGGCTGAATTGGTCTTTGCTGGTTCAAAAGGTGTGAAGATCAGCCAATGAGCTTGACGTTGATCTGAAATCACCATATCCATGATAATGATTCTTTGATGTTGACATCTTTGATGAACTTGAGAGCTTTGCACCATCCTAGCACCTCCAAAATTGATTCCTTCCAAATTTCATGTAGATGCTTGACTTTGAGGCTTGCTCCTTCTTCATGTGCATGCTCCTCCATGAGAAAATAAAGATTTCTTTTTGATTTATTAGGATCACAAAGATCTAACATCATGTTACTATGATCTAGAGAATTAGTCTCATCCAAATTGGCAAGACTATGCATGCTATAATAACAAAGTGTTTGCAATATATCTTCATGCTTGTTTACCATGCTAATCTCATATCCAATGAGGCTAAATACTTCATTATGGAGATAAGTGTCTTTAGAAGATAATTCACTTACTCTCATAAAGAGTTTACAATTTGCTTCAATACAAATTTTCAAATTATGAGTGAACAAATCACTTTTGCTCTTACATGACTTAAGAGCATACATTTGATGAAATAACCATTTGCTTTCTAATTGATTTAAAATAAATTTCAACCTTTTAAAAACATCATCTATGTTCTCAAGAGAGACTTCATACTCAACTAGTATGGCTTTACTCCAATTTTGAGATGCAATGATCTCACTAAAGCAAATTGATTTATCAAATGACATAAGAGAAGTAAGTATGTGATGTATACCACATGCGATATGCTCCTCTTTCCCTTGAAATGTGAGCCACATGGACTCAACCATATTTCTTGAGCAATTTGAGAAGGTCTCTCCTCCTCAATCCTTGGCACACTTAAACCTTGAGAAGGATTCTCCTCCTCAATCATTGGCACATTTGAACCTTGAGATGACTCCTTAAGATCCTCTTTATGGTGCTCCTTTTTGATGGAAATCCGAGACTTCCATGTCTTATAATGATCACAACAAGTATGACCATTCAATATGCACTTCCTATGATTATCAAGATTACTTATGCTAGAACCATAAGTCCAAAAATCACCACAACTTGGCATGATTTTTTCAATATTGAAATCAAAAGATGTTTCCATCAATAAGGCTAACTACTTGCTTATGGATATAAGTGTCCACTTTGGATGCTTCACTTATTCTCATAAGAAGTTTACAACTTGCCTTTAAGATTGAAAACTTACAATTTTCATCTTTATGAATGAACACATCATTCATGATCTTATTGAAACCAAAAGATCCTACATTATGAAGATATTTCCATTTCCTTGACTTCATAACTAATGTAAGCTTACTAGGAAAACATATTTTGCTATCTTTTAAGGCATCACACTCAACTAGTATTGCCTTAATCCACCTTTGAGATACAAAAATCTCTTCAAAGCAAAATGGTTCTTCATAAGTTGACATGATAGCATAAATGAAACTATTTTCATTTTGTGATTGCTGCTCCTTATTCTTGATTGATTTCTCTTGGATCATAACAATAAGTTTGAACTTATCTAAAGTTCCAAGTAAAATACTTTCCAAGGACATAAAATAAATCCAAGTTACTTTCATGAAAGTGACATCTATCTTTGCATCTTAAACCAAACAATGCACTTCCAAATGAAAAATTTCAAAAGATTTGACATGTGTTGTGATGGACTCTTGAAGACAAATCTTGCAAGTCCTTGTGAGACTCCAAGCCTCATTAACCTTTCCACAAAGGAAACACCTTTCCTTGGACTTGTCCTTCTTGTATTTGCAATTTGAACTTGAAGCTCCATCCTTCACCTCGGCCCCCTTGCTTTGGTTCTCCTTAGATGGAGCTTCAAGTTCGAAATGCAAATACAAGAAGGACACACCTAGATTTTCCTTTTCACTTGACTAGTTCTCTCAACACTTGAGATTCTTGAACAAAAGATGGGTTTTGTTTCAAACACCTGAAAATAAAACTTAATCACTTCTTTTGGACTCACTCTTGACCCAAATAGTCTCATTTGATTTGAAAACAAACTATACCACCAGTTGTTCACAAAGCTTAAAAATTAGACAACTAGAGATTCACAAAGATCTCAACCATGCATGGATACTCAAATATGGACTCCTCCTCATTCTAGACATCCAATGGGATCACGAATTGATCCTCACACTCTCACAAAGAAAGTTGAATAGAACTAATTTGAGTTTCATACATTTTATGTCAATTTTTGCTCAACAAATTAAATTCAATCACTCCTATTGGATTCCACCAATTCCTGTACTTTTTAAGACTTGGAATGAAATTCAAAATCAAAAGTTGTGATTTTTCTCACTAAGATATTGTGCTTCAAAGAGCTAATGCCACTTAGAAAGATTTGATCACCTAGGAGAAGACAAATTCTCCACCAATAACAACACAAAATGAGCTTCTAGATCCGTTGTTGCCGTGTGCTCGGCAACTGAGCCCTTGAGGTATCTGCCTGTTGAGCTCCGAAAGTTGCAACTGTTTGTGGAATTTGTGGTGGGCTTCTTTGCTTTTGCACCAGAGGGAAAATACTACTGTTGACTCGGTTAGCCTGGGACCCCGATGGTGAAGTGGTCCTTGCACGCTTGGACTTCTTATGTTCAATGGGAATTTCCCATGCCTTGTCCGCAAGTTGCAGTTGTTGTTGAAGATTTGGCTCATTTTGTACTCGATGTAGAGTGATATCTGTCATAAGATTTCCCAATATTGTGATGGGCTGCTTGTTCTTAATACAATCATGAAGACAATTCAAAGCAAACTGTGCCCAATCATAAAGGTTCTGGGCATGCAATCGTGAATCTACCATCATGTGAAACAGGGACATGGGTACCCTCAGCACTTTCATTCGAGGCTTTTGTGTGCATCTAGTGAGATATGCACATGCTGCTTGAAGTTGCTTGTTGTTGATTGCTTCCAGCCTGTACCCATCCTTATTCTTCCACTTGGTCACAGAGGGATCAATATACTTGAAATATGTTGTTTGCTCTATCTTTTGGAGTGTCCTTGTGACTGTGCTTGGGACTCGTGGGAACCCATAAGGTTACAAGTCAGCTGCCGCAAAAGATACGTTATAGACATAATTCCTGATAGGGGGAATTATGATTTGACATGATCTTGCCATGGTATGATAACTGGCATATGCCATGTGTACCAAATACGGGATTTGATAACCTGTCAAGACAAGGATCTGAAATTCAATTTCCTTGAAGAAGGACTCCGCCTGCTAGTACCAGGTCTGCATCTCTATAAGGTCTAACTTGCACAGCTGGATGTCAAGCTTGCTTGCTTCGGGATCATCTGAACTTGAACTGGGATTGGACAACATGGTGGGAAAATGGAAGAAGAAAGATTATGGAAAAATTGGTTCGGTTGAGATGTGAGACAGTGGAAAGGGCGTCGGTTGAGATGTGAAGGGTTGGGCTCCGGTTGAGATGTGAAGTGGAGGACTTCGGTTCAGTTTGGAAGGAGGGGGCTTCGGTCGAGATGGGAAGTGGAGGACTTCGGTTGAGTTTGGAAGGAGGGGCCTCTGGTTGAGATGGGAAGTGGAGGACTTCGGTTGAGTTTTGAAGGAGGGGGCTCCAGTTGAGATGGGAAGTGGAGGACTTCGGTTGAGTTTTGAAGGAGGGGGCTCCCGGTTGAGATGGGAAGTGGAGGTGCGGAATGGTTCGGAAAGTGTGTGGGGAGTGATGTATGAAAGGGTTTGGAAAGTGAGATATGTGGGAGATGGTTGTGTTGGATAGAGCGGTGTGGGTGGTAAATGAAAGAGGATGATGTAAAGGAGGGTAGACAGAGTGAGGTTGAGTTAAGAAAGATAAGGAGTGGAATAGGAGCAAGTGGATGCGTTTGACAATGGTTGTAATGTTATGGATGTGGATTTGTGAGGAATGAAGCGGGTTGAAGGTATATGGTTTGTGAGAGTGATTTTAGGATGTTCAATAGTGTGAGGGAGCGTGGTGAGTGCTTGTGTGACACTACCCCTCAGCATGTGAAACTTGAAATATGAGATATTATGCCGGCGACATGGGTATGGAAAGTTTCAGTGATGGCGCTCACAAGGGAGAGGTAACGATGTAGAGATGGTGTGAAGATGATGACTGAAGGATTGAACAGTCGAGCGCCAGGATCGGTCACAATAGCAGAAAGATCGTTGCAGATCGTTGTTAGAAAATGCTTGAGCTTTGCACTTCGCTGAGGTGCAAATGGCTTCGGGGTGAGGGCATTTATTGCCGCCGTTGTCTGGTTGCAAGGGAGATGGGACGTGCTGGTTCATGAAATTAGAATGTAGGTCCTCCGATCGAGATTTGACAGAACTGCTCCGGTCGAGATTTGAAGGACTGCTCTGGTCAAGATCTGAAGGAAGGCTCCGGTCGAGACCTGACAGAACTGCTCTGGTCGAGATCTGAAGGAAGGTTTCGATTGAGATCTGAAGGACTGCTCCGGTCAAGATCTGAGGGAAGGCTCCGGTCGAGATCTGAAGGAAGGCTCCGGTCGAGATCTGAAGGAAGGCTCTGGTTGAGACCTGACAGAACTGCTCTGGTCAAGATCTGAAGGAAGGCTCCGGTCAAGATCTGAAGAACTGTTCCGGTCGAGATCTGACATAACAACTTCGGTCGAGATTTGATAGAACTGCTTCGGTGGAGATTTGAAGGAAGGCTCCGGTCTAGATCTGACAGAACTGCTTCGGTCGAGATTTGACAGGAGCACTTCGGTTGAGATTCTGAGAAAATCTCATGATGCATAAATGGATCTGTTTGATGTAAGTGAAAAACTCCAAAGAAAATAGGACTATAGCTCAGAGTAGAAGTTCTTATGAAAGAGGTGTATCTCCAGGAATGTTGGCTACTATGAGATACCAGTGAGACAGAGGTGAGGTGGCGGAAGTGTGAGAATGATTTCCTAAGGTGTAGCCTATCAGTTGTCGATCTAGAACATCCATGACCCATGAGTATGAATAGAAGGAGAAAAAAAAGGAAAATGCATAGAATGTACATAAGTAATGATATGAAGTATAAACAAGGAACGAGATGAACAATAGGCATGAAAGACGAGATGTACAAGGAAGGGAATAAAATAATATGAAAATAACACATTTTTTTTTTCATCAAGGAAAAAGATCCTAAAGTGGGTCAACAAAGAACTACTCTTCGTAGTACCGCCGTAGACGACCACCGTCTACAACAGTGTCTAGGAGTGTCCCGTCAAGTGTTTGTAGCTGGACTGCACCATTAGGAAATATTTTGTTAATAACGTATGGCCCCTCACTTCTGAACTTCAATTTGTCGGGGTGCTTCTTTGATGTATAAAGAAGTACCTGGTCACCTAAGTGTAGATCTTTATTGCGCAGGTGACGGTCATGCCATGCTTTTTGAAGTCATTTATTAACTAGTTGTGCATGATAAGATATTAGTCTTGTCTCGCATAACTGGGCTAACGTGAAGAGCCTGGTTTTGACTTGTTGTTCTATTGGAGGCTTTTCATAGAGATCTGTTGAAAAAGCTTCTGCAACTCTTAGTGAAGGTACTAAGAATTCTACGGACATTACCGCCTCTTGACCATATACTAAGTGGAAAGGGGTAACCCACCCAGTGGCTTTCTTCGGGATGGTGCGGTAAGCCCAGATAGCTGAGAAAAGTTTTGTTTCCCAGTCAGAGCGACTTGTTTCAACTATCTTGGTTAAAATTTTACAGATCGTTTTGTTAGTTGATTCAGCCTGGCCATTACACCTAGGATAGTATGGTGTACATTTTCCTGTGAACGACAAGGTAATGGCGTAGGAGATTATCAACGACAGCATTTAAAAAATGCGTGCTGCGATCACTAACAAGCTCTATGGGATAGCCAAAACGGGTAATAATGTTTTCGTAAAGAAAACGTGCAATTGTTTTTGCGTTGGCGTCCTTCGTTGCTCGAGCCTCTACTCACTTAGTGGCGTAATCTGTGGCTATGAGGATGTATCGAGCTTGGGTATGTTTCGGTGCTGGACTGATGGGTCCAACAAAGTCAATCTCCCACTTATGGAAGGCTTTGCCTTCTATAATGGAAGTCAATGGTGTGAAGTCTGCTTTGGTATTTTTCTTTGCTCGTTGACAGACATCACACGCTTTAATGACAACAAATGTGTCTTTAAACAAAGATGGCCACCACAATCCCGCTCGAAGGATAATCTTTGTTGTGGCTTCAGCGAAAAAAGGCCACCTCCAATGCCCTCATGAGCCTGAGATATTATCGGTCGTATCTCAGATTCATAAGCACATCGTCAAATAATGCCGTGAACGCCCCTTTTGTAAAGTTGTCCCACAATTAACTGAAAGGGCGCTCCTTTTATTAAAAGAATTTTTTTTTCCGTTGTAGTCAGGCCTTTTTTAGTCAGCCTGTGGTGAGGAACTGAGTGATCTCCTTAGCCCATAAGGGTGTAGCATCGATCTGAAAAAGGCACGCATCAGGAAGATCATCGTTGACTGGTGCAGTTGTTTTTTCAGCACTTGGTAGTCTGGAAAGATGATCCGCCATGAAATGTTGGGTCCCTTTCCGAACGACTACATGGAAATTAAATTCCTCCAAAATCAGTAGCCATCGAGCTATTCGTCCCATCTTACAGGACTTATTAACGATATATAGGAGTGCTTGATGGTCTGTGTAGAAAGCAAAGGTCTGGCCTAATAAATAATGTTGTAGTTGTTGTACCGCATAGACCATTGCCAATGCTTCTCTCTCGGTAGTTGTATAGTTTACTTCAGCAGGCACCAGTTGCTTGCTTAAGAAACGTATAGGAAAATCTTTGCCATACTCGTCTGGTTGTGCAAGGAGACCTCCAATGGCATATTTACTTGCGTCAGTATGCACATGGAATTCTTTCGTGTAATCTGGCGAGCGGAGTATGGGAGCCATCGTGAGGGCTATTTTCAACTCCTCAAAGGCCTTAATTCGTTCTTCGATCCAGCGCAGATCTACCACAACTAAATAAATGAGGCGTGCCTTGCCGGTACAGTCGATTATAAAGATGCGATAATAGTTGGTATGACCGAGGAAGACATATACTTCCTTCACTGTTGCAGGTAGGGCATGTCCACGATAACCTTGATTTTTGACGGGTCGGTAGAAATACCATCCCGTTGGAAAGTTGAGGGGGCGTTACATAAGCCAAAAGGCATAACGTTATAAGCGTAAACGCCGCTCTCTGTGGCAAAAGTCGTTTTATGTTTATCTTCAGGGGCTATTTGAACAAGGAAATAATCATTGAAATTATCCAAGAAACTGAAAGCTTCAGCTCCTGCCATTTCCTCTAATATTTGGGTCGTTAAGGGCAAGGGAAAATGGTCTTTCTTCGTAACCGCATTAAGGTTCTTGAGGTCAACACAGATACGAAGCTTGCCGTTTTTCTTGGGTACAACCACAATGGGTGATACCCAATCAGTATGTTGGACTTCATAAATGAAGCCAACATCCAGCAATTTCTTAATATCCTCATTGATTCTCTGATGATAGACTAGGTTACTGCGGTAAGGTTTAGCCCTAATAGGCTTAGCATTGTCTTCTAGAAGAATCCGATGTACTACTATTTCAGGGGGGATTCCTTTCATTTGGTATAATTTCCTGTATTTGCGTAATAAAGTTTCTAGATCAGACGGTTGGGTTGATGACAGATGTGCACCAACATGAACTATGCGATCTATGTCCTCGTCAGGATCTTTAAGGTTTAGTGGAATTGTCTTAGCGGGTCCTTACAAGGAATTGGAACTTGGTGTAGGTTCCCGATGTGGCTGCGGTAACTGGATAACAACGTCATCCAGTGTAAAGTCTTTGAACTTCTGTGGAAGATCAAAAGGTGGGTCCACAAAATGTTCTGGGACTTTAGGAATCATTTGAGTTGATTCTTTACCAGACGTGGAAGCTTTGTCGGACTGTTTGTTGTCTGTCCCCTCTGACAAGGGCTTGATTGGCTGTTTAAGCTTGGCACACATCTATTTTTGATGCTCGATTAATTTTGTATCAGTAATTTTATTTTTTTGTAATCGAGATTTTTGTGGTTTTTGAATATGTGGTGTTGTGGCCTCACTTACCATATCTGCGTCGATTGTATCCCAGACTTCGTCAAAATACACATCCCAAGTATATACGGTGGATTTAGGCCTATATACTTGTGTGTTTGGTACTTTGGATGTTAGTTGGATATGAGCCAACGGTCCTGGTGATTTGATCTCCTTAGGAATGACTTTGGACGGATAACGTTGAGCATCTAGATAGAGGAGTACATGATCATCCGTCATTTCGACATCATCCATGGAAAGAATACCTTCTTCCGAAACATGGGCAATAAAGACACTAGGTTCTCCTGGGCACCAAGCTATAGGAATGGGGTCTATCATCATAAGCGGGATGATGGGTGTGTCAATGTCTGTAGAAGATGGGAGAATATCCACATCTTCTGCAGCCATTTTGATACGACATCGATTGGAATCCGCACAGTCCACAGTGGCTAGTGCATGACCCCAATTGATTATGTCCGTGGTTCGTGTATAGTGGCCTTTTGGTTGGATCGGGACACTATCTGATTCGTCATATGTTGTAGAAGGCCAATCATCGTATACCTTGGCGGGCTTGACATGGCCATTTGAGTCAACAGTGACTCGTTTATTGTGGTTGCCAAAGGTAATTTTGTTGTTCTTCCAGTCTTGGACAACACCTGCCATCTGGAGCCAGGGTGTACCAAGAAGGAGCTTATACGTATTGGCATGTTTTGGTAGGTCTAAGATGACACAATCGATGATAAACTTGACACCGGCTATTCGAACTTTTATATTTGATAATTGACCAGCAGGGTCAGTAACTCGTTGATCAGCCATACAAAGTTTATAACGTGGTTGATCGAGGGTATTGAAGCCCCATGACTTTGCCAATGACAAAGCCATTATATTAACGCCTGATCCGCTATCGAGGATAGCAGATACTACGAGATAATCTTTATAGGACAAAGGTAGTGTGATGCTATTCCCCTTAGCAACACCTATATTCATCAGATTCATAGGAATCTGAGGAATTTCAAGAATCTCTTCTGGTTTTCGCTGTTCATCAGGGATAGGAGGCAACTGAAAACTACGATGGATATAGCGTTGAGGTCCAGTGAAGGATTTGATCACACTATGGAACGGCATGGTGAGTTGAGCTTGCAGGAGGTCAGAAAATACTTCAAGTCCCTATAGGGATTGCTCCTTTCCAGGGACATGAGCTGGTAACGGACTTTCCGTATGTTCTTCCTCTCGTAGAAATTCATCTCAAAATTCGTTGTATTGCCTTTGTTCCACCTTTGGGTCTAGGTAATTTTTTGGTAATGTGGAAGCCGTCAAATGGCTTCCATGTAGGTCAGCTGATTTTCCATGGTTTTGCTGGTGTTCTTGATGTTGGCGTTGTGCTCTAGTAAGAACTCTAACAGGTTTGAATGTGATATGACGTGCTGGAAAATCCTGTTAGGTTGTTTAGGACAGTCTTTGAAGTTGTGTTTGCAAACACAGTCAGGACATTCCACATGGTATTGGTTTTTGACTTTACAATCGGCCGTGAAATGTCCTGTTTCGCCACAAAAAAAACAGCGGTTGCTCACT
This sequence comes from Diphasiastrum complanatum, assembly GCA_029204225.1. NCBI lineage: Eukaryota > Viridiplantae > Streptophyta > Lycopodiopsida > Lycopodiales > Lycopodiaceae > Diphasiastrum > Diphasiastrum complanatum. The sequence goes on along the minus strand of CM055107.1, from coordinate 39,945,567 downwards.
GGTCCGGTGGCGATAGCGTAACCATCTTGGATGGCTAGCTGTGTTGGATTTTCTGGTGGTGTGGAATACTCAGCTTGTTTGCATGAACACGAGTTGTCGGTTTGATACTGGTGATGGCTAGATGATGGAATTGATGTATCATGATGTGTGGGAAATCGTAGGAGTTTTCTATCAGGTGTGTGTGGGCAAACTCTCGAGGATGTCTATGTTTTTGTGCTCCTAAATCTTGTTGTCCTCGTGGTGGTGGTCCTAAGAGTGCCAGTTGTGGTTGAGATTCATGTCTAGGTTGTCTGGGCAACACCTGTATATGGACCTGGTTGTTTTGTGGTGGATATGGCGTGTGTTGTTGCTGTGAAATAAATGGTTGTCGAGGAGGTTGATAATATCCTCCTGACTGGTTCTGAGGCTGATTCCTCGGGTTATAATAGCAATAAAGGGAGGTATGTCCCATAAAGTCACAGATTTTACATTTGATCAAGGAGGTGTCTGGGACTGGTTGGTATGAAGGGCACTCATTGCCAGTGTGTGTACCTCAGCAATGAGTGCACCACGTGTTCTCTCGTCTATGATGGATTTGGCCAGTGGGTAACTGACTTGGCATTGAACTTTGGATAGACTTAAGAGTGTTTTGGAACTCTTTTGTGAGTTTTTCCATCTGTTGTTGGTGTTGCTGGTTAAGAAACTCCATCTGTGTCTTCCATAACTGTTCTCGTGTGTCATCGTTGGGTCGAACTTCTTGGACAGCACAATGTGCTCTCCGTTTACGTGGTTCGTCCACATCTGAGCCCTCGTCTTTTTCCCGAATGGCATCAGACATGGCTTGTTTCAATGATGTACATTCATCATTGGAATGAAGTTCACGTCGTATCCATCGTGGGAGTCCAACGAGGAACCAAATGATGAGCATGGACTCAGTAGGTTGCTCTTGTACCTGACTTTTAAATCGTTCAATGTAGTCACGTACTTTTTCGTCTTTTGTCATTTTGATATTACTTAGTTTGACAAAAGGACTTTCTATCAAGGAAAAAGGCTTGAACCATTTGTTGAAGGCCTCTTTCAAGAGTAACCAATCACATTTATCTTCACGTTCAAGGTTAAAAAACCACTCTCATGCGCGATCGATCATGGTCATCGAGAAGAGCTGTACCATGGCCTCTGGTGATGTCTCGTCGTAGATGTCACATGCGTTCTCAAAGACTTGGAGAATTCTTTGAGGATCAGTGTTACCATCGTACTTAGGTAAGTCTAGCTTTGGGGTCTTTTTTTCAGTACGTGGAACATTATTTGCAAAAGTTTCATTTAAGTGAGCTCGTGCATGTGAGGATTCGGCAGCATGAAATTGTGGTCGTTCGTATGGAGCTTCATAACGCATAGGTTCCCATCTATCGAATGGGTTTGTGGATGGCTCTTGGACTTGGGATTTCATCCGAGAATACCTATTAAATCGAGCCTGTTCGATGGATGGGGAGACCATCTCTGGTGGATAGTCCTCTGTAGTATTCGGATCGTAAGGGCGATCCATGACAGCTCATAGAGTTGTAGGACTGTGGAAATAAGCCCGTGCACTCTGGTTACGGTGGATACGGTTGTCGAAATGTGGTGGTTGTGGTCTGTGGCTGTCGATTGAGGTCTATTGCGGTCTGTTTTCCGTCTATTGCGGGCTATGACGGTTGTGTGTGAGTGACGGCAGTCGCTGAAGGTCGTAGGAGTCGTAGGCCGTAATATGGCGGTGGATGGTGGTCAAGGACGGTTGTGGCTGTCTATGGTGGTCGATTGGGCTGGACGGTCAATGGCAGTTTGTTGCAGTCGATGATGGTCGTTTATGGTTGGAGGTAATGATGGAGTTGTAGGTTGTAATATTGCGATCAGGGATGATGGAGATATTCGTGGTAGGCCCTGGGATTACGGATGTGGCGGTCAGTTGCGGGCTGTTACGGGTTGGCAGTTGATGAAGTCGTTTGCGGTTGGAGGTGATGACGAAGTCGTAGGCCGGCCGTAATATTACGGATGTGGTGGTCTGTGACGGTGGGGTGTATTCGTAGGAGGCCGTAAGATGGCGGTTGTGGCGGTTTGTGACGATGGGGACGAATGGCCATTTGTGGGTAGTCGATGGTGATGAAGGATTCGTAGTCCGTAATATTGCGGTCTGCTGCGGTCTGTGACGGTCTTTCAGTGGTCAGAATTTGAGAAAGGTTCTAGCTCCGGTTGAAATTTGACAAGGGCCCGGCTCCGGTTGAGATTCGAGAGCAGTGCGCCGGTTGAGATCTGATGGAACACGTCGGTTGAGATGCGAGCAAGTGCTGTGATTGAGAGCTAAGCAGAGTTCTCTGGTTGAGATCTGAGCAGAGTGCTTTGGTTGACATCTGAGTAGAGTGCTTCGGTTGAGATCTGAACAGAGTGCTCCGGTCGAGATCTGATGGAACACGTCGGTTGAGATGCGAGCAAATGCTTCGGTTGAGATATGAGGAGAGGTCTTTGGTCGAGATTTGACTGAACACTCCGGTTGAGATGTGAGCGAAATGCTCCGGTTGAGAACTGAGTGGAGTGCTCCGGTTGAGATGTGATGGGAGTGCTCCGGTCGAGTTTGGACTGAACACTCCAGTTGAGATTAGGATTGAAGGGTCCAGTTGAGATGTGATAGGAGTGATCCGGTTGAGATATGATAGGAGTGCTCCAGTTGAGATGTGATGAGAGTGCTTCGGTCGAGTTTTGACTGAACACTCTGGTTGAGATTAGGACTGAAGGGTTCGGTTGAGATGTGAAGGTTTCCTTCGGTCGAGATGTCAAAGAGATGTTCGTTCAAAATTTGGAGTTATTACTCTGGTCGATATTTGAACAATGAGTGGCGGTTGAGGTGTAACTCAAGACATGTTAGGATTGTGAAGTTGTGGTTTGGTTGAGAGGTACGAAGTAGTGGTCCGGTCCAGACTTGAGTCGTGGAGCTCGGCTTGGTGAGGATCGTGAGACTCCGGTTGAGAAACGAGCAGGACTTTGGTCAAGACTGAAGTGATGAGCTCGGCAATGAACGTGTAGGAGCTCTCAGGGCGATTGTGTCGCAACACATGAGATTGAGATATGGCTTGGTTGAGCATGTGTGTAGCTGTGAAACGGCGCCAAATGTTCACAAATTCACTGAATCTATGAACACGTTTCTTCTTTCATCTTTTATCTCTTTTCTTTTCTTGGATTACTTACTTCTGTTGTTACGGTTCTTTGTGGTTCTTCTTCTTCTTAGAAATGTTACAGAGCAGAAGCGTTACTCAGGTTTTATTACGTATTCCCAGCCTGTCAGTGGGTAGCTCAAATCCGATACTCAGCTACATGCAAGAAACCAGCCATATAACCATCTACCGCTCAAGAAGGTCAACGTTCAATGCAGAGAGCGATCCTGCTACTAACTACTAAATCAGAAAACAATCAAGAACTAGATTAGCTACTGAAAACAAGATTCAAGAAACAAGAACAAGATACAAGAAACAAGATTCCTAGCAGCATTTTAACAATCTAAGAATCAAGAAACACTCATCACTTGATTCTTAGATTACTCAAGAACAATCAAGAACTAGTTGTAAGGGAGTATGCAAGATCTATGCCACAAACCAGCCTATCTAGTTTACTTGAATGCTGATTACTACAAGATTCCACAAGCAAGAACTGAATGCTAATCCACAACTAAACAAGAAACAAGAACCTAGTTAATCCACAATGCAAAGGAATCAAGCATGCTCATAGAAATATCACTCAAGATCATTGCCATGAACAAGGAGCTAAGCTATCATCAAGAACTCGTGGAGGATCATCTTTATTTGCTCGAGAACTTGACAATACAATCAAAAGCTCTCTCATAAGAGAGGAGGGCCCTTAAATAAAATAAGCAAGAAGGCTGCCCATGTGGAGCCCATGTGGCAATTCCACTAAGTTAGAAATTACATGTGGAATTTGCCCTTCCCCTAAGGTCACCATCAAAAGGTGGCTCACTCTAACTAATTTAAGCGGGGTCTACCTTTATTTATCATCAAAAGGTGGCTCACTCTAACTAATTTAAGGGGGGTCTACCTTTATTTATAAATGCCTAGGAAATATTACTAGCTCCTACATGGTCATTCCTTCTTTGGGATACACCATGTAGGCTCACATAGTTACTCACTGTCTTCCTAGCTAGTATTTCCTCGGCTCTCATGCTCGGCTCTCAGCTTCTTCTGCTCTCTTCCTTTTGAGACCTCCTCGATCATGGGTGAGAGATAACTTGTGTCTTCCGACTTGGCTCGACACTAGAGAATCGGCTAACAGTTGCGACGATAATGTATCGAGCCTGAGATCCTTACGCGGCAGGTTGCGAACATTAATATCTGTGGAGAAGTGTCCTCCACCCATGCCATCATGTGAAAACATGATTAAATCTGGTACTTCTGTGGCAAAACACACCTTCGTAAAATATTATCTGATCCACGACGGTACAATTGTCCTGCAATTAATTGATAAGGTTGAGCCTTATGAATCAATTGTCTCTTTTGTACTTTTGTCAAAGAGTCATTCGATTGTCCTAGCATTAGGTACTCAACAATATCTGCTGCCCACTCAGGTACCGCTTCAACATAGAACAATGCAGCATCTGGCAGTTCATCATCCACTTCAATATTAACTGGTGCGGATTCAATTCGTGAAACGTGATCGACTAGATAATGTTGCTTTCCCTTTCTAACCACAATTCGAAAGTCAAATTCAGTCAATAATAATAACCATCTTGCAATACGTCCAGTATTGCATGTCTTGTTTACCAAGTAAAGTAACGGTTGATGATCCGCATAAAATGCAAAGTGCGTTTCCATGAGGTAGTGACGAAATTTCTGAACATAAAAAATCATGGCTAACGCTTCACGTTCTGTTGTTGAATAATTCTTCTCTGGATCTGTAAGCTGTCTGCTTGCAAATCGTATGGGATAATCCTTCTTATAGTCACCTGGCTGCATCAAAACTGATCCAATGGCATATTTTGAGGCATCCATATGAACATGAAACTCTAATGTCCAATCTGGAGAACGCAGTATTGGTCCTGAAGTTAATGTTTTTTTTAACTTTTCAAAGGCTTCTAATGCCTCTACTGTCCAAATATGAACAATAGTTAGTTTGTATATAGGTCGTGCTAAATCCGCAAAGAAGATAATAAAAATTCGATAGTACTTCGCATGACCCATAAACACATAAACTCCTCGAATTGTTGCTGGCGGTGGCAATTCCACAATAACTTTGATCTTAGAATAATCGGTGGCAATACAATGTCTTGATATCACATTTCCAAGCACAACTCCGTGCGAAACCCATATCTAGCATTTTTCTGGATTTAGAAAAATTTGATATTTGCGGCATCTTTCAAATACTTTCTCCAATCAATCCAGGTGGTTTGTATCTGTACTATGAACTCCCAAGTCATCCAAGTAAATTTCAAGGAATTTCTGCAAATTAACCTTTAAAAGCAGATTGCATTACTCTTTGGAATGAACTTGGTGCATTACAGAGTCCAAACGACATTACTTTGTAAGCATAGGTGCCCCATTCTGTTGCAAAAGCAATTTTGTGGTGATCGGCAGGTGCAATCTTAACCTGGTTGTAACTACTAAATCCATCCAGGAAACTATAAGCTTCCGCTCCAGCAAGGCAATCCAAAATGCTTTCAGTAAAAGGTAACGAAAAGGGATCCTTCCATGTCACTTTACTCAATGCTTTGAGATTCAAACAGATTCGCAATTTCTCATTTTTCTTAGGAGCAATAATTTCTGTGGAGGGAAGGTCCTAAACTGTAGAGCCAATCTCTCCCGAGAACAATGTCTGTGCGATCCAGGTGCATTATCTGACAGTTTATTTCATCTTGGTACCCCTGAATACCAAGATTTAAGTTACTTACCATAGTTTCCCAGATTTTCTTATCTTCACCCTTAGCTAGTGAAATTATGTACCTATGCTGACTAGGTACTTCTGGTAGTTTAAGTTTTTTAATCAGGGTGTAGTTGATGAAATTATGGGTTGCCCCATCATCAACTATAACTCTCAGTGACTGGTTACCAACTTTCCCATGCATACGGTCGGATCCATACGATGTAGAATCTATTCATCCGTAAGTTTTGCATTGCCATCATAAGTTAAGGCATGGCTCACTGGTATGAGATCATTATCAATTGGATCTGGTATAGGTTCTGTTGATATCCAGGCTACATTCAGCACATTTAGTGGAAACGTGATTGGTGTATCCAAAGTTCGATCTAATAAGAAAATCTCGCTCAACTTTGATTGAATATCTTGTTGACACATATATCCTACTGTACAATCAAGTGTTGCAAGAGCTTCATTCCAATTGACAATATCCGTTTGAGAATCGTAGTGAACTCCCAATTTTTTCTCTGGTCGATCACAAGTGTGATCCATTGTTGATGAATCGTCATCCGCTTTTTGAACCACTGGTTTGATAGTCCAAGTCATAGGATCAACTTTAACTGCACGTTCACAATTTTCAAAAGTGATTTTTCCAGTACCCCAGTTATGAATCACTTGCGCAACTTGTAACCATGGACGTCCTAATAGAACTTGGTAGACATTTGGTGCTTCTGGTAAGTCCATCACGACGAAAGTAATGACGAATTGTACTCCTGCAATCTTGACTGGTATATCTTCTACCATTCCTCATGGACGAACTGTCATTTGATCCGCTAGCTTAATAGCAAAAGTAGCAGGCTTAATCTTTGTAAGGCCCCATTTTGTACATAACTTTGTAGAAATTAGGTTAACTCCTGAACCGCCATCTATCACGGCTGCTTCTTTAGAAAATTGTCTATGTTGTATTGGCAGAGTGATATTCTTTTGTTCACTTTCTCAAGCGGCTCCAACATGGAGTACATCGTTAGATTCTTCAAATCCAGCACAAAAAAACGGCTCCTGGTGGACTTCTAGTTCTTCTTGAACTAACTTTTGCACTAAGACTTCTTTAGCTTTTGGCACCAACTTTAGGAACTCTCCCAATGAAATATTGATCTTGCTAGACAAAATGTTCATGAGTAATTCTGTATGCGGTGCTTCTGATTCAGTCATCTTGAAGGGTTCTTCGTGATGATGTAATTGATCATTCATATCCAGACATAAATTTCTTGGAGGCTTCAATGGTGAAGACCGAACTTCAGCTGTTACTTTAGTAGCTTCAAGTTCCTCCTCTTTTTGCAGATGTTTAATCCACTGTCTCATATCTTGATATCTTCTTTTTTCTGTATTAAGATTTGGATAGACTCCCAATGCTGTTGGTGTTTCGTCCAATGGTATAAAATCAGTAGGTACTGGATCCACTATTGGTTCTTTTTGCTTTTGTGCTCTGGTGACCACCATCAAGGGTGCACTTGGTTTATTTTGAGCTATTGATCCTTGCTTGATGGTTATCAAATTTACAAGTGTTGTAGCTGGTGGTGGCTTCGGTCTTGCTGGACAGTCTTTATAGCAATGCCCATATCCACAATCACGACAGAATGGTATAAATTTTTTTTTATTTGGGCATTTTGCAACTCTATGATTTTCTCCACATGCAAAGCATCCAAGTGGTGCTCTGGTCCAATTTCTCGAGGCTTGTTGTTGAGCGGCAGCATAAATGGCATACTGTTCTGAAGATCCACCTTCCTGATCATTACCATAGCTCCATTGCTCAGCACTTCCGTAAGGTTCTGGTTCCATCAAATTGGCAGGAGGAGCGAAGTGTTTTGGTGTGACAGGCAAAGCTAGACGTTCCGGGTATCCAAGAGTAGATTGTCGCAGTCTTGCTGCTAGATTTCCTCCATACTGTGGATCTCGATATCCCATCTGAGCATACCCTTGCTGAATTATCCGAGGGTTGAAGTTGCAAAAAACAGTCTCATGGTCAGGTGAATTACACAGATGGCAAACACTGATTTCCATTCGTTTTTTCAATTAAGGACACTCGTTCACTGTGTGATTTCCTATACAGATAGAACACCAAATATTTTCTCTAGTAGAAAAAGTCTTTGCAAACTTCTCAGGTTCATTGTTCGCTTCTCCGTGGAAATTTTCCAATGTTTTGATCTTATCATCAAATTGCAACTGCAACTTTTCCATCTGTTTCTGCTGGGTCTTCCCAAATTCTCGAACTCATTGAGCATCATTTCTGCAGTAGCATTGGCATTCGTTGATGCAATAGTGGTGGATGTCGTAGTAGTCTGCCATTCTGTATAAGGAAACATACTGACATTCGACTCATCATCTGAATCTTCATCCTCCTCCCGAATTGCATCATCCATAGCATTTTGCAAAAGTGCGTACTCATTATGGCGTTTCAGCTCACATCTGATCCGTTTAGGTAGACCTGACAAAAACCACATAATCATGGCATTTTCACTAATCAGCTCAGGTTCACATTCGGATCTAAGACGTTTCACCCTTTCGATGTTATCTCGAACCATTTTCCGCTTTCCCATTTTAATTTTATTTAAAAGTAGGAAAGGGTCTTCCATAAACTTCCGCGGTTTGAACCGTGTGATAAGGGCTTGTTTAACAACCTCCCAATCTATATGCTCAGTTTCATCTTGGTTATAGTGCCAATCTTGTGATGCGCCTGTTAAGGCCATAGGAAACAGCTTAAGTTTATCTTGAGGATAAATCTCACCATAGACCTCACAGGATTCAACATAGATTTGAAGAAATCTAACTAGATCTGTTAATAAATTATATTTGGGTAGATCCAATCGGGGTGCTCTTTTTACAATAATTGGATTGACCTCCTGTGGAGCACCTCTAGGAGCAGCTCCGGGGGCAGCCATCTTTACAAATTTGATAGAAGTTGGAGATAATGAGATTGGATCTAGATTTTTCCAAAAAACTATCTCAGATTAGATCTACTAGATCTATTCCACTTTTCAAGAATCTGATTCTATATGATGAAAAACTTTCCGAAATTTGATCAATCGATACTTCTCAAAAGTGATAAATCTCTCAGAATCCAATTCAAAATATATCAGATTTGATCCAAATTTTGACAGAGACTTGATCTGAAAAATCAAAAACTAAAAATAGAACTGGCGAAGGTTAAATAGTGCTATGTTGGGAAAAAAAAAACTCTTTGAACACTTTTCTGACAATTTCTTGGAAATAACCTTCGTCGACTTCTCAGATGGAGGATCTGATACACATAAAACTATGGAAAACCGGACGAAGGTTTTCGACACAAAAAAATACAATTTCTGTAATTTAACGAGGGTAAAAATCAAGATTTTTTGTGATCCGATCAAGACGAATCTTCGCCGAAATAAAAAATAGTATTTTTTTATAAATAGAATGTTTTGAAAACTCGGCGAAGGTTCTGGTGAAGGATCAAGAGTAATACTGGTAATTTTGCAAAAAAGTGACTTCTTTGACAAAAATATGACAATATGACAACTGATCCTCTATAACCCTTTCTATTTTTGGTATTATTCTTCGCCGACCTAGCAGTAGATAGATCTGAATCACATCTTAGCACAATAAATCAGACGAAGTTTCTTTTTTTGTATTTTTTAGGGTTTTGATAATTTTTAGTGTTTTTTGACGGTTTTTCTGATGTTTTTGGAAATCTGCTGGGAATTAATCTTCGCCCTTCAAACTGAAGGTTTTGTAAACAAAATCGAAGGTGTGTGCAACTCAACGAAGGTTTCCTAAAAGAGGGTAAAAAGTTTTGAGCTCTGATGACGCTTTTTGTCTCTTTTTGATCAAATCTGGCAGATTTGACCGATTTTTATTATTTTCTCTGATATCTCAGATCCAAATGGATCTTAAGATTGGTGATCTGAATAGCTTTACCTGTTTAATAATCAGATTAGATTTCAAACAAGAAAACCACTCAAATCAAGCAAAATCAATCCCAAACTAACTCTAAAATACAGATCTAACACTATTCATGCGACGACAAGATGCCTAATGCAAGCTAACCATCAACCAAACATGCTGCACACTGAAAAATTGGCATAGCTCCCCGACAACGGCACCAAAATTGTAGTGGGTTTCTTTCCTTGCCTAACCCAAATCCAAGATCTAGTCAATCTAGCATCAAAGAGACGGAGTTAGTTGTCACGCGTAGGTTCGTTCCCATGAGAGCGATAGTATAGTTCAGATTTCAACATGAATGGAGGATCTAACACTAACATCCATTAACACTACATCCATTAACCCTACTTCCATTAATCCTAAATCCACAACAATGATAGAAACTTACTCTTCTCTCTCTCCTTTTCTCTCTCACAAAAAGCATAAGAAATAATAATCCCAGTAATGATCAAATCCAACAATTAGCAAATACAAAGGAAGCATGAGAAATGAAGAGCAAGGACATTCATCAATCCATTTCTAAAGAGAACCAATCTGCTTTATTGAAATGAGGAAATGAACATCAGGAGCAACTTGAGTTGGTCTTTTTTTATAGTAGAGAGGAGGACCCTGGCCTCTGAATCCTATTGGTCCAGTCTTGTCTCTCTTTTTATTCAAATTTAAAAAAGTGTGGGGACCATCAAAATTGGAGGGAAACCCAAATTTATTCACTAACTTGACATTTAGGCCTTGCGACATTAGAAGTCCCACAAAAAGGCCTAAAGTCCTTTATTAACTTTTAACTAATCAATCAAATAACTATGTGATCATCGAATTGGACTTACACACGCAGGGTGCCAAATCTCTCTCACTTATTAACTAGGGTTAGGGTTGTCTTGGGATCCACAAACCCTCCAACAAACTCTAAAAAAGTGAACTCTAAGTCTAAAATTGACTTTGACCCTCAAATTTATTTTAATTACAAAGAGGCCCAAGTCTATTATTTTGTTTACAACTTAACTTGCGTGCTCATTGAGCCATGGGCTTATATGCACAGGATGCCATGCCCTTGCAACACATTTTATTGGTCAATTTTATTTATTTACAATGTGTTGGGAATACCCCCAACAAATACAAGGTTAAGAACATGGATGTTTACCTCAAACCATCGATTGAGAAATTGTCCAAGCTTTGGAATGGTGTCAATGCGTATGACATCTCACGGCCTTTGGAAGAAAAAAATTTCACTTTTCATGAAATTCTAATGTGGACAATGCATGATTATCTCGGTTTGAGTGAATGTTCAGGTATGATTAATCTTCGTTTGGATTGTTAATAATAATCATTTGTTCTCGCGATATATTACATCTCATAAATATATTCAAAATTTCTAATGCAATAAAAAATATAGGTTTTACAACATCTGGATATAAAGCATGCTACATATGTGGGCCAAATTTGGAAAGTCGTCATAGTACAAATTTGTTGAGGAAAGTTGTGTACAAAAATCATTGAAAATAACTACAATTGATCATCCTTTTCGGACGAGCTTGGGGAAGACCGGAAGATGGCCCTCTAATCACACCTCCGCCCATCCGAATGAGTGTAAAAGATTGGTATGGCGAGTGGATCAAACAACATGATGTGAACGATTCTTGGGATAAATCGATTCCAAGCATGATGAGATTGTCGATATTCCAACGATTACCCTATTGGAATAGTCTCTTAATCAATCACCTCTTGGATCCTATGCATATATACAAAAACGTGGGTGAATCTATATGGAAACATATAATTGGTGCAGAGGACAATGTTGTAGCACATCAAGACTTGGAGGTGGCTAAGGTGAAGAAACCTTATTGGATTCAAAATGATGAAAGTGGGATGACAAGTACTCCTAGTGTGCCATGGATTCTAACTCACATGTAAAAAATGTCATAAGACAAATAAGTATGCACATTCCTTGTGCAACTGTTTCACCAAAGATGACAAATTAAGGGAATTAAAATCTCACGATTGGCTAAAGATGTTGCAATTCATTCTTCTTATTGCTATTCGAGGTTGCTTAGGAGACAATCTACAAAGTACTTTGTAGAAATTAGCATCAATTGTCAGGTATTTATAAAACTCATTTGTGACTAGGGACATTAAAAAACATGTGACAATACAAAACGAATGCGCCCCATTATTTGTACATTGATATTTTATGTAATGTTATCTTGTAGGTGGATCACCTCAAAGGAGATCAAATGCTTCTTGGTTTCCAAGGGGAGGCTCGAACCTGAGACCAAAGAAATTTTGGATGTCAAGCTAACCAACTGAGCCAACCCCTCATGATAAAGGAGATCAAATGGAGTGAAATGCATTCGAAACAACAAGAAATGATTGAAATTGTGTGCTTGCTAGAAAGAGATTTTCCAACTTCTTTCATGGATATAGAAGTTCATGTACTTGTGCATTTGGTTGATGAAATTTCCATTGCCAGGCCAGTGCACACTAGATGGATGTTCTACGTTGAGCCTTCTATGAAAGTTCTAAAAGACTTGTGAGACGAAAGGCAAGGCCATAAGGTAGCATCACAATAGGTTGGCTTGTTCAAGAATCATTGTTTTACACCACAGAATATCTCTTGCAAATACACCCTAGCGCGCCAAAGTTATGGCGTGCTGAAGAGGACGAGCGCATTAAAGGTGAATTACCTCAAGGAAAAGGAGTTGTAAGAAAAATGTCTGCGTCGTTACGTGAAAAAATTGGCACGTTCATTTTGAAGTGGATTTTGAAGTACGAAGAAGCCAAAAAGGAGAGAAGTGTGGCCTTGAGACGAAACAGGAGAAGGAACAGGACGGTGACTCACCATTTGCATGAGAATGACGAGCCATTAGAACAATTACCTTCTGGATGCACATGTGAATGGATCTATGATACTCTTGAAAAAGCAACGGAAAATGGTGAACACATGACATAACAAGAGTGGGAATTTGCTCGCAATTGTTCATGGCGGGTAAGTAATGTTTTAATTTGAGTATATTTCTTCTAGTTCAAAATCCTAAATCCTAAGATGTTTAAGATATGTTGTGCTAAATTTTTAAGATATGTTGTGCCAATACAAAACATACAATGGCATGTGGGCATACGGATATCACTTTTGTGTTGAGGGCATTGACACCAAAAGATGCACATTTGATTGCAGCATAATGGCAAACTTTTAACATGAGAGTTGGTCTAGTACAAATGACACAAACATCATTTCAGGTGACTTAGACTATGTTGGCACACTTCAACATATTTATGAGGTCGACTATGAAAGTAATGAAAAATACTTGATCTTTGTGAAATGGTTCAAAGTTAACTATTGTGGAAACAATGCTATGAATAGAAAGGATGTGTCCAGATATTTTGCAATCAACTCAAAAAAAGTAATACCTATGAATTCATATGACACGTTTGTGTTGCCACGACATTGTGAACATGTATAACTACCTTGCAAATTGCACTATATTTTATGTGACTTTTTTGTTCGATAGCTTTGAACACAAATTGTGATCACATTGTGCATTGATTTTATTTGTCTAGTGTAGATCATATTTCATCCGGATCGATTATCCCCTCAATGGTTATATGTCGTCCAACTCAATACAAGATCACGACGTACATTTAAAGACAAAGATATTGCATCAGATATGTCAAATGACTTGCATGAGGAACCGGATATCGAGCCAGAATCAATTCATTCATATCAATTTTTTTTTCACACAATCTCTCCTTTTCCTAATCATTCACATTTCATACATTTTCTTACACACACACACACACACACACACACACACACACACACACACATTACCTCTCCTTCTCTCTCTCTTTCACCCTCTATCTCTTTTCTCAAAACAAAAAATCAAAACCAAAAAATAAAATTAATTCATTCATTTTCTTATACACATACCACCTCTCTCTCTCTCTCTCTCTCTCTCTCTCTCTCTCTCTCTCTCTCTCTCTCTCTCTCTCTCTCTCTCTCTCTCTCTCTCTCTCTCTCTCTCTCTCTCTCTCTCTCTCTCAACAAAAAATTGAAACCAAAAATTAAAATCAACTCATTCACCTTCAATTCATTTTTTCATTCTCTCTCTCTCTCTCTCTCTCTCTCTCTCTCTCTCTCTCTCTCTCTCTCTCTCTCTCTCTCTCATTCTCAATTTCTCACTCACAAATTCAATCACACACACACACTCTCTTTAAAAATCAAATGTCACAAATTTTTACAGTCTCTCTCTCTCTCTCTCTCTCTCTCTCTCTCTCTCTCTCTCTCTCTCTCTCTCTCTCTCTCTCTCTCTCTCTCTCTCTCTCTCTCTCTCTCTCTCTCTCTCTCTCTCTCTCCATCTATCTATTCATCTCCCTCCCTATCTATTTATCTATCTATTTGTCTCTATCTATCTATCTAAAACATGTAAAATCAACTAAATTAACAAATTAAACCCTCCAAAATCTGAATCTCCAAGCTCCAAGCTCCACAAGCTCCCCAAGCTTTGCAAGCTCCAAGCTCCTCAAGCTCCTCCACTTCCAAGCACCAAGATCTCTCTGGAAAGGTAGAGCAAAAATGGAGGTTGCGGGAAGCAATACGAACACAGTGTCGGAATTCAACATCTTTAGGGTTCGTCGGATTTTCTGACATAATTTTTAGAAGCCAAAATGTCCAATCATTGACATGGATTGCTGATCTGGTTGTTGGAACCCGACATACATAAATATATGTCGGATTTCGACATCCAACTAGGATGCCATCTCAACAAATGTTTGCCACATGGCACCCACGTCAGATGTCAGAATCCATCACATATTTAATGTGTCGAATTTCAACATCCAATTAAAACTGTATTCCCGCCAGCTACCGAAGGTAGCCGAAGTTTCTTTTTATGGGGGTTCGACAAAGATGTCAGATTCCGACATTTTATGAGATTTCCTGAAATCTGTCGCAACCACATGTCGGAGGAAGTTAACTCACTCTCCTTGACCTAAAATGAAACCCTAGTCTATTTCCTAGAGTTATGCTTGGTAGGTAGCTAGTTGGTCAAATTTTCACCTTAAACTTAGGTGTAGGTCCTATAAAGTAGGGATGACCACCAAATAGACATGACCAACTCTCTTGACTTGACCTAACCTACATTAGGATGGGTTTCCCATGTAGCATCATGGCCTCACATGTGTGGGACCCACTTGTGTACACAATTTACACTATTCTACATGGTTTTTGATCAAGCTAGATTTGCCAATTTTTGGCAATTCTTCACATACAATTGCAATCAACAACAACGGGAAGGCGCCAACCAGAGAGAGAGAGAGAGAGAGAGAGAGAGAGAGAGAGAGAGAGAGAGAGAGAGAGAGAGAGAGAGAGAGAGCATGCCGGGGGCAAAATAAAATTTGAAATGTGTTACAAAAAGAAAAAAAAAGACTTGTATGTGTTATTTTTTTAACCATTTTTTTCAAGCGTTTTTTTTGCTTTTTCCTTTGCAAAAATGTGACAATTTTTGCGGGCAAAGCATGACATTTTTGGCAACACAACGTGACATTTTTGGCGGTAAAGACACACATTCTCTCTCTAAAATAGTTTTATACTATATAGATATATACTCTCTCTCTCTCTCTCTCTCTCTCTCTCTCTCTCTCTCTCTCTCTCTCTCTCTCTCTCTCTCTCTCTCTCTCTCACGCACGCACAGGATCCAACCCCTTCAAGGAGATAGCATGTTTTGGTTATAAACTTTCTTAATAGAGTATGCAACTATTTGCATCAAATCACATGAACATCTTCCCACACGTGGTGAATTGGTGTATCGTGTTTGAGTTGGGCTTCAAGGTTCACTTTTCTATGATCCCATGAGTTAATAATACCAAAAAGCAAATCACATGAACATGATAAATATATACACTAATGCCTTAGTACATTCATAATGTAGACATCATCATGCATAATGTGCTTGTCCATGGTGGTAGCGAATCAAAGATCACGAAGTCACAACTCACACAACTCAAGCTAATAGTTCTAAGTATCTTTCTGACAAATGGAACTCTTGAATCCAAAAGGGCCTTCTATAAAGATGTTTTTTTTGACTTTTCAAAGGTTTTATGTCCACATGGCCCAATGGTGTGTTTCCATGTGTGCTAGACCGTAACGGTGGTTGCTCACCTTTAATTTCGGGTAGCCACTTCTGAGATAAACCAATTACACTAAAATTCAAATTGAAGTGGGTGGGAAACCCGAGGCCATGTCCTCGCGCTTATGTCGTCGCGCATATGTCGTCGTGCGGGCAAGGGGATGGGCACGGGCCACGGGCCCAACCGCCCTCACATTTGAATTTGCCCGCCGTTGGGCGGGCATGCGTTACTAGTGAGTCTTCAAAAAAAAATTAGAAAGTTATATGACTTCTCCCCATATAATACAACATGCCTAGTTTAACTCTTAGTGCAAACTAGCATCCAAGTTATGAAAGAAAGTTATTGAAACTCCAAGCTTGAAATACATTATTGAATGAGTTCATACAAGTAATATGGTATGTGGCATTGATACTGAAGACCAAACCATAGATGTCAAGCAAATACAAGCATAAGCTCAAATCATAAAACCTTGCCCTCAATTGTAGTTTTTTTCAAATACAAGTAGTTTGTTGCCTATCATTTAGAATTGAAATGTTCTATATATGGTGGGTACATTATTGTCAATCAAACAAATGTAAGTCCTAAAAAATCGCTTTCAAATACTCCCATATGATACCTAATATTGCAACTCAACTTGTGGACTCAAAAATTGTGGTCATACTACGTACCAACATTAAATTAAGATTTGAAAATAGTTTTATCAAAACACAAGTTTTTGAATTTTTTCCACCAAGAGTTTCTTAGTATTTGGACCAAATATTCTATGGAAAACTTAACGTGTATAATTGCCTTTAAAGATCCTTTTGGATTACGTTGGTCTGGACCTTGTAGAGCATATTCATCTTATGGTATTTGCTAGCAAACAAGTCTGAAGTATGCACAAATGCCTACGTAGCAGAAAGAAGAAACCAGCACTAAATAGGATTGCCGATGGGCTTGCTAAATCTAGATCCTAGTTGCCCTAGAAAATCACAAAACATAACAACTTTCAAACCTAAACCCCACTTGGATACCTAAGTCACAAGCTCTTTATTGTTCTTTGGTCCAAGTCCCAAGGAGAGGGATGAAAAACTCAAGGCAGTTGTCCTGTGCCCTATAAAAATTTCACCCCAATAGAACTTAAAATGTTGTAAAGGTCCATTTTTTAAGAATCTACTACCATTTGAAACAAAAAGTCTTAACATATTAAATTTCAGATTCAGTTCACTGCCATGTCCACTAAACCTTTCAATTTAGCAATGCTCATCTACGGGTAGCAATGCCACCGCGTTAGCTGCAAGGTCTTGATTTGAACTGTTCTCTTTGGATAGAAAACCTTAAGCAGCCTAAAAGCTCATTTCTAAGCTTACGCTTAAGCTGCCACTGTGAGTAAATTTTTATTTTAAAGGAGTTTTTAGAATGGCATTGCTCAAAACTCCAAGTTCTCGCTCTTCAAAAGTTCTCATCAAAACACTCGTTTGGAGATCGTTAGCAACTTACACCCCGAACACCAAACCCTAAATGTAAGCCCTTATTTGATAGCATCACTGATAAATTGCTTTGGTCGCATTGAGGGCACCTAAAATAAATATATTATTTGTTTGCATCAAGACCAGCTAAGTCAATTTTCACATGATTTCTTCAAACTTGTGGGTTGGAGATAACAACCCCTATTTGCTGACGCTTGCTGCATCTGGTAGATATATTAAAATTTGTACACCTGATCTGCTTTGTAACCAGCTTCTTTCAGGAGGCCAGAAAGCTGCAACCCAAAAAGCAAAATATCAACACGAGCATGGAAAGTGCTGAAATTGCTGCAAGAATGTACATAAGAATAGTCATACCTCTCCTTGAGACCTGTCAGGAGCTTTATCACCAGATATATGTTTCATCATACCAGGAGGCCCACACACCTGATACCCAGAACCCATAAATATTATAAGGTGCCTAGAATTAAGCAGGTTTTTAGGGGGAGCAAACGTAAATGACAATCAAGTGATATTTCTTAAAAATGGCAAAACTTCTCCTAGGCAGATAATTCAGTTTGTCAGAATATAGTCAGGCCAATCAAAACTATGTCAACAGATATAGATGCCAAGCTGGTTTGAGACACACATATTTCTGTACTAAACTTGTACCCTAAACCAAAAACCTTAAGCGATGTTTTCTACGAACACAGAGTTCATAAACTGGTTATCATTCTGCTATCTGACCAACTTGTGGAGAGGTTGATACGTGTGTAGTTCAATCTATGGATTCGAGGGTGAGCATTGGAGTCCTTAAATGGAGAGCAAACCAGGACAAATTTCTTTGAAGTCGAATAAGACAACATAAACCAAGGCCCCAGTTAAAAGCTGCTGTCAAAATCTGAACTATCAACTTGATACGTGAAAAATGTCTCGAACCTCGAACTATTCTTTCTTCTCACAGTTATATGTACAGACTGGACTACTTTGAAGTTTTGGACAGTGTCTGATTGGAATGTTGTCTGAAAGAGGTTCTTTTAGAATACTTTAGGTTGCAAACTGTGTTTTGCAGGTAATTTGGTATGAAGAAATATATAATCTCTTTCTGGATTCTTAATGGTGGTTTTCTATAGTCGTGTTTTATAACCCCACATATAGTACTAAACTTAGTTGCCCGTTCCGGAACGGGAACCCCAATATGTATTTTTTTACAAAGGAAAAAAAAACCATATCCTGAGAGTTAATATCTAAAGAACTAACAACCATATGCTAGAGTTTAAAATAGCTTAAATGTTAACATCTTCAGGATGGACTGAAGCTTTGTGTTTTCGGATGGGGACGGACGAGATCAGGATGAGAATAACAGCCGTCTCTGATTATATTGCATGCATCCCATTTCTGGGTGGAAGAGCTATGTCAGCCATCAACAAGTGTTCATTGCTTAAATTAACAGGCCCATAAAGATTTGACTGCTGGTAGATCTTTTGGTTTTGTCAATCAAGATATCATAAAAAATGATGCATGAAAACCACTTACAAACCATCATACGATCGTTTTGTGTAAGAGCAATTGATATTCTCGCTCAATTTTTATATCATATATTGTTTTTCTTGAGACCTTACAGTGGTAGTTTGGATAATTTTGAAATTACAGTGAGCCCTTCTCAAATGACTAAATAAACCAGCGGGATTTGTGGCATAAGTTAAGCGCACACAACACATATAGGTGTGAAGAAAAATGGCATTGCTTGCATGAATTTCTTGGATTGATTCATCCTGAGAGTTATGTCCTGGCTTATTCTTTCCTGAAAACCCTGATTCTGAACTCTGCCTGTGATTCTCAAGCTACAGTTGGATCTTAAGCCTTCCTAATACAAATTCCAAATCCATATAACACCATATAGACGAGAGAGAAAACAAAACAAAAAAAAACAAAAAAACAAAAAATCGCTTTCCGACCCAGTACGTTCCGGAACAAACGGTACGGTACGTACAGTACGTTCCGACCCAAAAGGGTCGGACGGGTTTCTAAGGTACTAAACCATTAATCATTACTCTTATACATGTATATAAACCCTAAAAGCATAAATCCCAATATAAAGTTTTACATCAATGTTTGTCTAACATATGATTTCCTCTATAATTCCTAAAGCCTAAGCTTGGATATGCTTTAACAGCACCTTATTCATGTATATAAACCCTAAAAGCATAAATCCTAATATAAAGTTTTACATCAATGTTTGTCTAACATATAATTTCCTATATAATTCCTAAAGCCTAAGCTTGGATATGCTTTAACATCACCTTATACAAGTGTTGTGTATGGTATATCATATATCATATAAGATCTTAAAAGAAATGATATACAAACTAGCATATATTAAATGCGCATAACTATGCAATTACACAAATAAGGCTAATATTTCCAAATTTATTACATGTTCAAATCCCCTTAATACAAACTTCAAAGTAACTACAAAATGACATTCACATTATGCAACGCGTGTTACATAAAGTACAAAAATATTGTACATATGTGCTTAACAAATAGATGCATAAAAAAACCCTACATAAAAACATACAAGCCTTTCTAAACATAGCACCTAAAATGAATATCCATAAATCTATACATAGTATTTTGTTAGATCAGTGTTCCAAACCCCAGCTTCCCAGAATGTCAACCATTCAAATGCAGGTAGATATATTTTTTAATCAAAGCTCAAATTGTTCGCATTCAAGAAAGAGGGAGAGAACTACAGTCAGGTGAACCAAATCACTTGTTTGAGTAAATCTTTGCAATTAGTGCTAGGGATAGACAGTGTGATAGCCATATGAAATCTTTTGGCACTTTGAAGAGAAACATAAGCATAAACAGTTCTAGGCTGATTTCTTGCATCGTTCATGGTTGCTTCACTTGGAGACCATCTTCATATGCTAAGGGTGCTTGTGCTACAACCACCTACTCCACAAAAAAGTGGACTCAATGATAGGACACCCACTGTCACTGGCATGTGTCAAAGGTTAGTACACCAGCAGACTGCCAAGAATGAGATGTCTTCTGCATCAGGATAATGCTTGTTCATTGGCTGACATTGCTGTCTTTAACGACATGATAAAAGACATTCCAACTCCCAACAATTCTTGGAAGTCCTCACAATGGGAGCTTTTACAGACAATCACTTCTTATTCAGATGCCTAGTCTATTATGAGATCAGAGGACGATATCACTGCCTCTTCCGAGATGCTCCTGTCACATTGAGATTGATTATAGCATATGATGATCCACGCTGTGTTGCACTCATGGTTAGGGAGATGCTTTTATTACGACATGATTTATGCCTGCCAGCACAGCCCAGTCACTCCTGCACGTAGCTCCAGATTACAGCCTTCTCTCGCAAAAGATCACGGACTGATCTAGCCTCAGATGACAGAAATGATAATAGTGACACTTTGAGCCACAGAGAGCAGAGACAGCATACTACTCAGATTCAGATGGTTCCCAAAGCCATAGTTCATGCCATGAGGGATCACACATCGCACAGACGACTCCACCAACAACGTCAACAGCACATACCTTCTCCAGCAGCAGCAGCAGCTCCTATCACATCTTTCTTCAGTAGCAGCCGGACTTGATGACATCATGTTACCATTTCCATTATGTTTGCGTTTGTAGTCACATATTAGATGCACTCTGATTTAGCAGATATACTAGGGTATCATTGATGCCTGTTGCTAACTTCAGTTCTTGTTCTACTTGTGATTAGGCTTTCTCTCGTGAGCAACTATGGTGATATGGGATGTCATAGTGAGGAGCCTGATAGTAGATGTATTGTATTCCCTACCGCTTGGGGGTGAGTGTAATGACTATGTCTACATCTCATTTTCTTTGGTTGGATTGTCCAATGCCTTTCGGTTGTTGATTATCTAATTCATGTCATGGGAGTCTTTACATTAGTAGCTCTTGATTTCAGACCTCTTTGTGGCTCCACAATGACCTATCTTGCATACAGCCCCCAATGCCTTTCACATTGAATTTCTCTTGTATCTCTTTCTATTTTGTTTGCTTTTTGCCTAGAAATCAAGGATCTGTCAATGTCTTAGGTTACAAAAGTTTGGCATCTGGTTATTTTTTTCTATGTGAGTTTATTTCACAAATTCCTTGCGAAATTAATATCATAAATTTGGTTCCCCTAAAAGTACATTCTCAAGCTCAATTTCATAGCTGATACGAAATCAACATCTCTTATGTTTTGACAAGCCTGGTTTACTACAAATTCTTGTCTTCAAAGTTCTTGGTTCCTTGAAAAACAAATTTACGGCTTGTTCTTTTTGGCCTTTATGTACTAGATAAAAGAGCCATCGACATTTGGGATGTTCTATATAAATAATCACGCAAATGCTAGAAGTCATTTTCCATAATCACTCATGTAAGAAGAACAATCGTCTCTCAGAAGGTGAACATCTACTTTGTTAATAATGGCTTTATCCAAATTGAGAACAATCCACACTTTGAATGGATCTTAAAAGCTAAATTTCAGCACTCCTCATGGTACACCTCGCCAAGCTCGAATGATCTCTTGGGCTTATGCATATTTTCAAGAACAACCTAAGGTTAAAGACTACCAGTCCTAATAAGCTAGGGATGTGAACTTTCAACTTTTTTACCCCTTGATCACAACCCAGCCACTCAAAAAACTTGAAAGCTTGACAATCCAAGGACTAGGATTTTGGGTTGTTGATGGGCCACTAAAACTTGGAATACTTATCAATCACAACTTGTGAACTCTATGAATTATGTGTCAATAGATTAAGTCGCATTGGGACTTGGTGTGCTGGTATTATACACTAAAAAAACAATCGCCACCCTAGAATAATAGTATTACCAACATCAACATGCCAATGGTGTTCTCAATTCCAAGAAATAGATAAGCTTCAAATCCTCAACATCAATAACATCAACTTTTTGTTAGTACTTTTAACGTCATGATTCATAAAAATTAATGAGCTTCAAATTCTCACTCATTGATGAATGGACCTTTCTAGTCCTTTGATCCCTAATTATTGGTTTCTGCTGGTCAATCACTAAAATTTTCATATCGCTTTAGATAAGTGCTTTGTTGTTGATATCATAATCATGATGATGTTTTTTTATAAGGAAAAAGACGACAAGCCTCTACAAGAAGAAACAAGTCAAATTTAAGTTTGCGAGATCTTCTCCCATCTCATGGTTGAAGCCTGAAGGATAGAGTGAATTGCCTTCAGTGTAGTATCGGTCAAGTAACTTGGAAGAATTTGTTAGCAGTCCAAAAGAAGCACATGCAACTATCACCTACAATTCTTGAGAAGTTTGAAATATTGTTCAAATTAGAATCTACAGACTCTACTTTCATACTATGGGATATAAGTAAATAATAATCTCTCTAAAAATTATAGCATATAAACTGGAGCAATGGGAGATCCTATCAACCATTGCTTCCCAGTTCAAATTAATTTACACTAAGAAACAAGAACTTATCAACCTTCAGCATGAAAACATACAAAAAATCCCAGCATCTTTCACCTTCCAAGCAAGATACTCAACAACCAGGAAAAGGACAAGGAAATTACAAGAATAAGTATGTCATCTGCAGGTGCTGGCATTCCTTTTACAATCAAGTCTTTTGTTATGTAGCCACTTCCACCTCTCCAGCCATCAGTAGGTTTATCAACTATGTAGAAAACCTGATGTTCATTCTCAAAAGCAGAAAAGTCAGAGGTTGTGAAGCTGACCCAACTCTTTAGCTGAATATACAGTGTATACACTATACAACACAAAGCGACAAGGACTATTGTAATTCATAAAGAACCATCAGCTTGAAAGGAGAGTTTACCTTTAAATTTGGATGGGATTCAGCAAGCGCATCAATTCTTTCCTTCAACAAGATTTCTTCAGGAGACAAGTTGCCATATAAGAATGCAATCTGAAAACCACAATAAATGCAGCTCAACAGCAAAACCCAAACAAAAAATTTATGAGAAAGACTGAAAGAAAGAGGAATAATTAAATTCTGACATAAAATAATGACTCGACATGAAGATGATTAGAAATAGTAAGATGTCACGATGTCATTCTAGAAGTAATAGGTGCCATGAAAACCTTCCCTTCACAGGAAACTGTAATAATATCGTCACGTTTATATGAAGAGCTCCGAAGTGCAAGATGTTGAGCAGTATGAACAAGACTTGGACAACATGTGAACATTGCCTCTAAGTACTCAGATGCTAAAAATTATATCACAGCTTTTTGGAACTTGAATTTGAAGAATATAAGATATGAGCAAAACAATTCTTACTTTAAGACACAAGAAATACAACATATTGGGGTATCTATGACAATGCTGAAGTAACCAAGCCAAAGGAAATATTACACTTATCAATTCTTCTTGGTTGGTTAGCTTCGCCCTTAAAGAAGAAACACGATTTGTTGAAAAGTAGTCAAAAAGTCAACTAATAATCCAATTATGTGCACACTCACCTGTGTGTTATCCTCAGGATTATTGAGAATCTCTTCAATAATCTGCAACATTGGAGTGACACCTGTTCCACCAGCAATCTGCATGAAGAAAACCTCACATTGGTAGCTTATTCCTGAGTTCTTGGCTGTCAACCATATGCTACCTTTATTTCAGAAATTTTACATTTTATAATCATCACAGATCTGACAACTGACCTCATAAGAACCCATTGAAACAAAGTTGTTAATTCTTTAGTAGAAGAATAAACCTATTACACTTTATACCTAGCTACCAGTAAAACCTCACATTGGTAGCTTATTCTTGAGTTCTTGGCTGTAGCATTAACATTTACTGAAAACCAGAGCAAATGACAACCGGATAGCTATTGAAAATAAGATATGTTTGTGCCTCATCTACTGCACTTCTGAGAGGAAAAACGCTAGTTTGACCATTGATCCCCTAAAAAAATTTCAGCAATAAGCTATTTTTCCAAAAAAAAAAAAAAATTTATTTATTTTTTTGCGATTCTGGGTCGCGAATCGCAGACCTAGCGAATCACGATTCGCTGCAACTATGGTTCACACTAAGACAATTGGTCAATGATTACACACTATGTTAATAGATACTTCTACTGTAAAAACCACCAAGTGAAGATCTACAGGATTCCAATCACGTGCAAACCAAAAGGACACTTGTGGAGCATGAACCACCCAACCAATATGGAGAGGCTAGTCAATAACCTAACCAATCCACCCCCAAGCCACAGTGAAGAACACAAGAGAGGAGAGGAAGAACTGGCTCAAGAAAACACAATTCACAATAGATGTCTTGTACAAAGGAATCGGAATTATTCCTGACGTGGATAGCCGGTCACTCCAGTTGTATGTGGTTATTAGTGGTATCAGAGCTTGGATCACATCTACCAGGAGGTGGAGCTTGAGGATCTTGGATTTTGCAGTTCTTTTGGTGTAGCTCTTTGCTTCTTTTTCCAGGTGTTGGAATTCAATTTCAAGTAGGTGGATTCTCGGATCCTTGGTGTACTTTCAGCCTAAAGATCATAATTGTGGATTTGTTTCATGAATTTTGAAGGAAATCATTGGATTTTTGATTAATTTAGTGAATTTTTCATCTAGAATTGATAGTTTTTGCAAGAAAATGATTATAGGATCTGGTGTAGTACGTTTTCTAGATTGTACTTGCTGTTTTACAGTCATTAATTACAGAATTTAATGATTGCATGTTGGTTGAAAAGTCAAAAGGTTGATTAGATAGTGATTTTGGACCAAAAATTGGGGTTTTTGGACCATAAATGGGCTATGGAAACTATGTTTGACTTGAATCAGAACTTTTAGTGCTTGCATGCAATGGATTTACAGGGATTTGGATTTGAAGGCACGAATTTGTGGATTTCCCCCATGAATTTGGGTCAAAATTGGTCAAAATTGGTCAAAAATCATGGTTTTTTGATGTTTTTTGGACTAATTTTGGGGTAGATCTCAAAATTCTCAGCCAAGAATTGGTATGGACGTTTTCAGAGATGTAATGAAGCTGTCCCTAAGCTGTCATGAAGTTTGGTAGGGATTAGCCACCATTAGGGGGCTCAAAACATTCAAAAATAGTGTATTTTTGATAATTTTTGAGCACGAATACCTCTCAATTGGGGGTCTGAACTTGTTGGTTCTTGTTACAAGCTGAAAGATATGTTGGATTGCCTCTGATTTGAGCCATCATGCATCCAATTTGGATAGATGTGCATTAGACACCAACATATTGTAGTTTTGCTTGTTGAAGGAGGCCAAAAATGCATTTTTTGCATGATCTGAGCTTATGATTGCTTGCTGGACCTGTTCGAAGCTTCTATGTAATGAACCTTAGTAGAGTGCTTGTAACCTCTGATCCAAGGCTTTTTGGGCTGGGATGTGTTTTTTGATGATACCTCTCCACAAAAATGCGCCCTCCTACCTGTTTTTCAGGCATTTAATGCTCGCACGTGTGAAGCCAGGGGTGCAGGGTGACATGGCAAGTGCCTTGTAGACCCACTCTCCCTTCGTACTGTGCTTTACAGCGACCAATTTGGTGTCATGTAGAGAAAGTTATGGCCGTTTGAAGTTTGGCAATTTTGAACTAAAATTTGCAAAATTTTGGAATTGTTCTGATGCATGCATGCTTGTAAATCAGTATAGTGCTTTCCTGTTGATGGAAATGTATGGATAGACCTGTATGCATGCTTAAATGCATGTTGCATGCGTAACCAATGATTTTGATCAGTAGAATTCTTGCATGTGGCTATTTTTGGCAATTCTAGATAAAAAAGCAGATTTCCTAGCAACTAGGCTATTTACGGAAATTTTTTACTTTTTTCGAAAAGTCAGTGCATGTCAAGTTAGTTGCATGCAGGATCTTTCGAAATGATATCGATTTGAGACAGTGCTCTTCGTGGAAAGATTATTTAGGCTTTATGGACTGCCAAGTGATATAGTTAGTGATAGAGATCCTAAATTTACAGGTCACTTTTGGTCAGCTGTATTCCATAAGCTTGAAACCTCGCTTAGTTTTAGTTCTTCTGATCATCTTGAATCAGATGGCCAGACTGAGAGAACCAATCAGACTATGGAGGACATGTTGAGAACTTATGTGTCTCACAAGCAATCTCAGTGGGAAGATTACATTCCTTTGATTGAGTTTGCTTATAACAGTAGGAAACATTTTGCTACTGGTTATAGTCCGTTTATGCTGATGTACGGTTTTCAACCTAGATCTCCGGTAAATGTGGAGACAGAGTCTGTTAAGATCCAGAAAGTTGCAGATTTCTTGCATGATATGCGTGAAATGTTGCAAGTGGCCGTGATTGTATCTGGAGTGCTCAGGATAGAGCTAAGCACTATGCCGATCTTAAGAGGTCTCCCAGAGATTTTAAAGTTGATGACTGGGTATATCTTAGAATACCTAAGGATTCTAAGTCTATGAGTACAGGGAAGCATTATAAATTGTCTACGAGATATTGTGGACCGTTTCGGAATAAAGAAAATTGGTTCTTTAGCTTACGAATTAGATCTTCAGAACAAGACTACAGCTCACCCAGTGTTTCATGTAAGCCGGTTGAAATTAAGTTTGCATGAAGGTAAAGTAGTTGGTTCAGAGGAAGATCTTACCCATTTGGAGGACTCATCACTTAGTGTTCCTTTGGAACTTGAAAAGGTACTCAGAACCAGAGATAAACAATTGAGAAATCGTTCTATCTCTGAGTGCTTGATCAGGTGGAAGGGACGGATTGAGGATGATGATTCATGGGAAAGGGTCGAAAGCATAAAGACATGGTGAAGACTGCTTTACTGCAAGAATAGGAAATCAATAGCTCAATTTAGGTTGCATGGGGATCCTAAAGGGAATATTCTCTCTCTCTTGAGAAGAATAGGTCTAGTGGAAACTCGCCCAGCCTCCTATTGTGAATTGTGATTCCCTTGTACAGGACATGGACATAACATCTACATAGTATTGTTTTGATAATATATGATCAGTTATGGACTCGGCTCATCACATTCGCTGCGTCCTTCTTTATTACTTTAATGTTATGTCCCTGGTCCCTATTTATTCATGTACTGGCCTATGGCCCCATTTATTCATTTACTAGGTACTTGGCCATATGATATTGGAGTGGGGGCCCGTCTTGTAGGAGGGTGCACTATTATCCCTCCTTATCCATTTTGATTAGGTTCATTGACATTATCCATTTTAAGTCCTCCTTGTGGGTATATGTAGGAACTATTGCCATTCATTTCATAGCTGATGATATTGATTTCTCTCTTTAGTCTCCTTAGGCATTCTCTTCGCCGCTTTCTAGGGTTAGTTCTTGGTTATGTACTGCTTTCTTAGCTTAGCTATTGATCTACTGTGAATCTGTTCGTAACTTTGTATTAGAGCACTTTCCTTGGTGGGTCTTTGGCGGAAGCACTTCCGCTAAACTGGGCGCCCAAAAAAATAAACTTTGCAGGTTATTTGCGGTGTTAACGGACGCTATCTTTTCTAGCAGCTATTTTGGCAGATTGTCTGAGTGGTACCTATCGCATTTTCTAGCACCTTATTTGGAGGAGGTTTTGGCACTTTTTCATCAACATTTTTCTCCGGGAGGGCACCCATCTGCAGATTGGATTTCTAGCATTTTGCAGGTCTTACATCATTAATTGGAGGAGGATCAGCACCCACCCAGCTTGATCGCCCATCCTTGGTTGTATTTTCCAGCTACTTTGTTGTCCATTATTTGCCATCATCCTACCACTTTTCAACATCCCACCTACGGCCAAACCATTTCATAGTCATCATTTCACCCATTTGTTGTCCACTTTCCGCCATTATACCTAGTATTTCAACGCCCATCTATACTGACATGCCTACGACTGGACTGATCTCGAATTATTATCCCGTTAGGAGGTCAGTAGGCCTACCTCGACCCATAAATTCATTATGATTATGAGGGGTTGGGGCCCTCATGGGTATAAGGCCATCATTAATGGTTGGAGCCCTAAAACTCAAGATGGTAGATTTATATGGGTATTAGTGACTCCTAGGAGAACTGGATGGGGTGGCCTAGTTAGGCTGCTGATGTGTCCAGTGAGGTGTCACAGTGCACTACTACTGGTGCATGGGCCTTGGAGGGTATAAGTATACCCATTGGGCTCTCACTAGTGTATGCTTGATTTGATGCTAGTAGCTACATGCTGTTGGTGTGACTCCTCTCTCCTATTGAGTGATTGATCCACTAGATCCGTTCGATCTAGGTTTGGTTGGGTTGGTTTGTTCAGCATTCGATTCCCTTTGGTTCTATGGATCCCTGGTGGAGGCCTTGACAATGCATCCTAGTCTTTGATCCCTGGTGGAGGCCTTGACAATGGTATCAGAGCCAAAGCAAGGACGAATTGCTGATGCAAAGCGCACAAAAAAAAGTCCAAGAATTGGAGTGTGGATAATATGAGATGGGGTTCCAATTCTTGGAGTTTGGAGCAAAAGGCGAAGCAAAGGCTTGGTGATTTGATTTACTTTGTTCTTTTCCCAATTTTACGGTTTTTTCGAGAGGACTTTTGTTGCAAGGTATGTGTACTACATAGTTTCTGCAACAACGTTGAATGTCAATCTCTTGAAAAGTAAAATTTGAAAGTAGATTGAATCCGTTTTGTAACTAAGACTTTGCAAATTTTCTTGACATAAGTTATGTCAAATTGCTTTTGCACTCTCCTTTGAATGTAAGGCAGTTTAGGTCCTTCATTTGTACATATTATGGATTCCTCCTGAAATCAATGCTATAGATGTTTC
Organism: Diphasiastrum complanatum; assembly: GCA_029204225.1. Lineage (NCBI taxonomy): Eukaryota > Viridiplantae > Streptophyta > Lycopodiopsida > Lycopodiales > Lycopodiaceae > Diphasiastrum > Diphasiastrum complanatum. Next base: position 39,916,356 of record CM055107.1, on the reverse strand, counting down.
TCATAGATAACTTTCTATCGACCTACTTCTCCCCCTTTTAATAGGAAACTTCACGAGTTTCCAATAGGTGTCATATCAATCTAGATATGGCCTACGAGAAGTCTTAAAGACGGTTCAAAAATCTTGAAAGTCAAAAAATATGCGTTGCATCAATGTAACTTAATAACATATTCAGCTGAATGACTTGTCCTAAGATTTTCTTTGTTGGTCATAGAATTTAATACCTCCTAGTAAATTGACCCACATAATCAGATAACGATTATTGATTAACCAGTGAAGAATAACCATATATTAGAAATCAATCTAATTAACCAATCATGTGACATTGTCCAAGGTCAGCGGGTAATAAGAATTACCTTCCAAGGAATCACATGAAAGCAAGTTAATTAGAATTAAGAAATTCACTAATATATTCTTAGAATAAAGAAATAGTATATAGGGTTTCCAATTTTGCAAATTTGAGATATCCATTAAAGGTCATGACCAATACCTCAAATTTTTGACAAAATACCCATTTTGTGATCAATAGTAATTCGCATCATTCTCGATATTCGGCCTTACTATGGGCAACCTAATCTAGTTAGTTTTCGATCTTCCCTTTGGAATCGCCTGCGTCCCATACCACAAATTCTTCCTCCAACAAAACCATCCACTTCTTGATTTAATCATCCAAAAAATGAAAGTTTGGAATAATTCAGCTGTTTTAGAGACTTTCTCAAAATCTCTTGGTCGGATTATTAACTCATATGACCTTTGAGTTGAACAAGTCATTGCTAAGTGAGGCTCTCAGGAATTTCTGTAAAATCCAACTTCATAGTACAAATTCTAGCTCATCTTTTCTTTTACTCTTTTTCTTAATCTCTACGGTCACTTAGATTTGTTTAGTTGAATCAAGCTTTCAAATTTCTCGGTTCTTTAATATGCCAATCCTAAATTTTGGAATAAGCTCTACCCATCAGGCCTTATGACCCTTTCAAACTCACTTGATTCAGAGTTTTTTCGTGGCATACTATTTCTTATCGGTTTCTTGTGGTATTCAACGACATCTAAAAAATCAATAACTTATATTTTCTTACTTTTCCCTGGGCTTAACATTTTAAAAAACGGGGCAATTAGACCGGTACTTTGCTTAAAAAAAGGTGTGAATTCCGGACCTAAGTCACTAATTCACAATTACCCATATGACAGATTGATAAAATGAAAATTTATTTCGGGGCAAGAATGACAATGTAAGCACTTCAGAGTTCCTCAAGGGCTTCAGTTACTTTGCCAATTTGGAAGGAAACCAAAAACAATTTGATCAATAAATTTCATTTTTCAACCAGGACTTAACTATGTTCAGACGATCAATTTGCAATAGCCAAAAAAAAATAAAAAAACGCCGTAGGTCCCCCCCCCCCCTTCTCCTCACGGGCCTCGTGAACAACCGAACCACGCCACGAGCAGAGAGAGAGAAAGAAACAAAGAAAGCTTTATTAATGTCTTTTCCATGCCAAAAGGCATATAAGACTAATGAAGTACATGCCAAGTATGTGGTAACCATGGGAGCGTATAAAACGTCTCCAGAACTGTAATAAGGAAAACATCTAGTACAAACTAAAACTAAAATAGACACGTATGCGAGAGTGTGTGTGTGCATAATAATCATCTGTGTCTATGTCAAGATGTCAAGGCTATGATGATGCTGCTGCTGCTTCTGTTGTTGTGTTGCTACTGTAAAAAGATGTAATGCGAGCTATAGCATGAGAGAGCACTGGAGCCTGTCGGCGTCGTCTGTGAGCATGAGCATGTGTAGTAGTAGTACGTCTTTGCGTTGGATGTTTGGTGATCCTAGTAGTAACGTGATGGTGGGGGGTACACTGTCTCTGATCTCTATGAGCATGTGAGCGGCTATCATCCTCGTTGTCATCATAATCCTCATCCTCAGGCACTAAATCACGCGATCTCCGCCTAGTGAAGAATGAAGTAATCAGTGGCTGTGAGGCCTCAACCAAGTACACAAGCAAGATAAAGAAAAGCAGTAGTGCATCTAAGAAGGAATAAATGACTAGTAACAGGGCAGAACAGCCCTTAGTCATGTCTCTTCTTACACTGCAACTGATTAATCATGCTTCTAACAATGTTCTTCTTGGTTTGCTTCATAACTTCACGTAATGAAGTTTTGGTAAATCTTAAGTATCATAACTTAAGAGTATTAGAATCTAGATGCATTTTAGATTGGATTTTAATTTTAGTATGACACTTGGTGCCATGTCTAGAGTAAGGAAAATTTAAGGATTCAATTCTTTATTGGCATCGTAAAGTGAGTTGGATAAGTCCAAAACTTTCCTTGTGGTGAGGATTTATTTTGAGCAACTCATGTGTCTTTTAAGAATAGTAATATTCACGTTCTCTTATTACTGAGTATAGGATAAGGACCCGATGAATTATGATTGATGAATAATAGTTCAGATTCTAGTTTATGCTTGACTATTAGAAGAGGGCAACGTGCGTGGTTAAAAGATCAGATGCTATGTGCATATGTCTTTTGATGGCAATCTTCTTGGAGAGGTAATTATCCTTGATGGAGATTGCTTGTAACAGTACTAGGCATTCGGCTACCGATTATAGCCCGTTTATGCTTATGAACAGTTATAAACCCAAATCACCCAATTTAGTTGAAAACTCAAACAATCAAGTTTCAGAAGGTAGCGGATTTCCTGCACGAGATGCAAGAAATGCTACAAATAGCACGTGAGAATGTCCAGCGTGCCTAGTATAGGGACAGACATTATGCTAATCTGAAAAGATTGCCTCGAGATTTTAGGCGGATTGGGTATATTTACGAATCCCCATGGATCCAGGCGTAATGCGTACTGGCAAGCATTACAAATTGTCCACTAGGTATAAGGGACCGTATAAAATCCTAAAGAAGATAGTAATCCTTGGCTTACCAATTGGACCTCCCGGAAGGAACGCAATTACACCCGGTATTTAAAGTAAGTCAACTTAAGAAAAGTCTACGAGAAGGGGAACATCTTGGTTTTGGAGATCAATTGGACCTGTCGGAAGAATCATCGGGTGTGACTCGACTTGAACCTAAAAAGATCTTGGATACCAAATCTAAAAAATTACGAAATCGTATAGTTCGGACGATGATGACTCCTGACAGCAAGAAGATAGCCTGAAAAGAAACTTATCTAACTTTAAGTTCTGAGGACAGAACCTGAATAAGGGGGGAAGAATGTCATGCCCACGACATATTCAACCAAGATGAGAACATGTTTCACACTTTCCGCTCAACGAAAGATAGAGATCTATACAAATTTGGGTGAATGATAATTCATTTGATTCACCAATATGACTAAGAGAGTCTGCAACCTAGTTAGAGCTGGCTTTGACATATTGGATCTCATGATCAAATTCTTGTATGAGCTTAGCCCACCGAGCTTTATGACCCCTTAGATCGTGTTCATTGCAAAAGTATTTCAAAGGCTAGCGATTTGTGTACACTATAAATTGATTATCATAAAGGTAATGCCTCCAGGTTTTAAGTGCATGTATAACATCAAATAATTCCTTTTCTTGAGTTGTATAACGCAATTGAGGTCCAATAAGTTTCTTGTTCTGAAACGCTATCGGTCTATCATTTTGTAGAAGAACTGCTCCTATCGCCGAATCACTTGCGTCAGTTTTGATGACGCAAGCTTCCCGCTTTGTTGCATAGCCTTGATGCTACCATTCTCCTATGGTTTGATGCTTTGGCTTCTGCTTATCTTTCTTGTCCTGATTTTCGTGATGTTATAGTACTACTCCGCTCCCTTTGTCTCGTCCTCATCATGTGTACTCCATTGTTGATCATCATCTTTATCTTTATAGTTCCCTTTGTATTCCCAGTTTGTTCTAAGTTGTTGCCATTTTGGTTTTTAGAAGTCTTATATTCGTCTTGACAACCATTTTTATTGGCCATCCATGAAGTTTGAGCTTGCACTTCTTATCCATCAGTGCCCATAATAAGTACTCAGTGCTGCTCACATGCCAAGTCTGTTGGCTTGCTCCAAAGTTGGTCCATTCCTCATCGCCAATGGACAAACATTTCTATGGACTTTATCATTGGCCTACCTCATCCCCAGCGTGGTCATGACTCATGATCGGTTCTCAAAACAGGCACATTTCATCCCGGTCCACACCACTATCACAACATAACCCAACAGGGTTGGCTCAGCTGGTTAGCTTGGCATCCAAAGTTTCTTTGGTCCCAGGTTCGAGCCTCCTCTTGGAAACCAAAAAGCACTATCACAACATAGTAGTGTGCATGCTTATTTTTATCAGAGATCTTTCCATTACATGGGTTTCCAGGTTCTATACTATCTCAACATTGATTTCTTGATTGAGAGATGTGAGATCATAGATGGTAGATCTTGATTGATAGGGTTGAGTCTTGACTCTTGACAATGGGCACTGTGAGAGGGATGTGGTACCTAGTGGTTAGATCTATCAACTAGTTAGGAGTTAGAAGTTAGTATGTATTAGCAACGAACTCCGCTAAAAGAATCTCACGAGGAACTGATGGCTTCGCACGAATCATCCTCCCTAACATGGTGATCTGCAGGCGAGTGATGTCTCTCCAAGTACCCTGAGATATTCCTGGGCACCAAACCTCCGCCAAGTACATAGCCACTGGTGAGACCAGTATAGAGAAACGGTGGTCTCTAGAAGCAGGATCATGAATATGGTAAGTAGTACACACTCTCTCCAAATGTACCAAGGCAGCATGCCCCTTACGCAGGCGAGATAGAGCAGTAGAGCAAAAAGTGAGTAAGGGGCCGGTGAATAGTACACCTAGATAGGTCTAGGAGGTAACAATCTCCAGCTGCTGTCCATCATAATAAAATGTGTCATCTCTCATATGCTGTCGGTTAGTGTTAAACACCATTACCTTGGTCTTAGCAATATTCACTGTCAAGCCCCACACTAAGCAAAAACCATAGAGAGCATCAAGATGTTGCTGTAATCCAGAGGCTGCAGAGCATAACAATGCCACATTGTCCGCGTATAGTAGGATAGGAATAATAACATCAGCAAGTGGACATCCATCACCACCCTCCTCCTTGATGATCCGCTCTAGATCATCTATGTACAATGCAAAAAGAGTGGAAGAGAGTGGACATCCCTGCTTGACCCCAACTGTGCTCTGAATAAAAGACGACCAGTTGTTGCCATCTCTGAAGCATGCTAATACCCTCTCATATAAGGTGCCGATAGCCATAAGATATCCTGTGAGAAGCCAAGTGAAGATAAGTGCTGAAGTAGCAGGTGTCGTGGAATTGAGTCAAAGGCCTTGCGGAAATCCACAAAGCAGCAGCATACTCTTCATCTCCGATGTCGAGCCTCGTCTATGATGCAGCATAGGACAAATGCATGATCAGTAGTAGAATATCCGGGTCTGAAACCAGCCTGTCCAAGAGAAAATAACTCATCTGTTTCCGCCTGGGATCCAACCAGAGACTGTAGAACTGAGCCATAAAGCTTCACCATCGTGTGACTGATCATGAGCAGTAGTTATCGACGTTCATTGGGTCACCAGCCTTGAGAATGGGATGGAGGAGATTCGTGCACCAGTTGGTGGGAACGCCAGAAGTAACAGCCATGTTAAAAGTGTGGGCAATGTAGGGAGAGAGAAGTTGGGAGACAGGTTTGAGGAAGTCCGAGTTGAGTGAGTCAACGTCTTTCGCTTTATGGGGTTGGTCTTTACTAATCGCGGATTCAATTTGGTCAGAGGTAAAAAGAGAGAATGTAGCGGGTCGAGTGATAGCGATAGGGGGGGCATCTGTAGTGTATAAGCGAGTAGCATATTCCACCCAAGTGTTAGTATAGAATTAGAATTAGAATTAGAATTATTATTATTAACGTCTTTTGGTGCCCAGGGGCACATAAGACAAAAGAGAGTACAAAATGTGAGAAGCATTGTCCGCATAAGGACTTATTTACCAATGAAAAGACAGTAAAACTAAAACTAAAATATCGATCTCTCTGTCTCTAAGAGAAAAAGTATCCAAGCTTGACCACCAGCTGGTGAGGGTACAAAGCAAGAGCTTAACCACCTGCTCCGCGGAGGAAACTAGCTACGAGCAAGCCGAAAGTAATGAGTGATGGTAGTAGTGGGTCGTGATGTAGGCTGGTGGGAGGCGTATGAAGATCTAGTAGCACTGGATCGAGCCGAAACTCTCTGTGTCTTCGATCTTCGGACGGGGACGTCAAAATCCGCAACCGAAATATCCACTCTGTCTCGCTTCTGGAAGAACTGAGTAATGTGAGCCTGACTGGAATCCATATCTGAGAGCGTAGGTAGAAGTGAAGCTCGTAAAATATACATCTCTCTCAAAAGAAGACCCACACATCTAGCATCTGGATACTCGAGGAAGGAGCTCAACGTGAGGGGAATATCTCGGTATAAACAATGGTATCGTCCTCTAATCTCATAGTATACTGGGCAGCGAAAGATGAAATGAAACTCATCTTCCACCTCCTGAAGAGAACAAAGCTGACATATCCGCTGCAATCTGGGAGTGTCTGTGTATCTACCTGTCTCGATAGCAAGCTGATGAGAAGAGACTCGAAGCTGTCCTATACGATATCTCAGACCAAAAGATAGCGTCTGTGTAAGATAAACTGGAAGAATAGGCAAGCCCGAAACGTCCAGCCGTAAAAGATGTGTGCCATAATAATGTAGCTTGACCCTATCTGGATCAGGATGTGACCATATAGTGCGTATGTAGCTCCGGTAGATCTGCTGTCTGATATAAGCATGGGTTCCATTCGGAAGATCAAGTGCGGATAAACCCCAAGTCTGAAGAAGGGCTGAGACACTGCGATACCAAGAGTGCTTGGCTCCCTGATCTGCAATGGTACAAGATGAAGTGAGAGCAGCAACAATGTATCTGGAGGTATCTAGATCTGATACCCTGTGAAGAAAGGTGATGATCTGAAACATAGCACCAACAACTAATGGAGGAGAAGCAAACTCGGCTAGTATGATATCATGTGGTACTGAGGGCTTAGCCCGGATTATCCTACTGAGCATGAGAATCTGGATACGAGTAAGATCTCTCCATGTATCGCGTGATAAATCAGGGCACCAAGTCTCAGCCGAATATAGCACAACTGGGGAGACAGTAGCAGAAAATAGTAGGCATCTGGTAGCAGGATCCTGCACATAATAAGTAGAGCAAAATCTCTCCATATGCACAAGAGCGGTATGCAGCTTGCGGAGCCTGGCGGTGGCTGCTGGTCGAAAAGTGAGTAGCGGACCAGAGAAAAGAACTCCCAAATAGGTGTAGGAGGTCACGATCTCAATCGGTAGCCCGTCATAATAGAAAATCACATCTCTCATATGCTGTCTGTTGGTGTTAAACACCATAATCTTAGTCTTCTTAAGGTTAACCGTCAATCCCCAACGCTGGCAAAAGTGATGTAAAGCAGAAAGGTGACTCTGTAAACCAGCTGCAGAGGATGAGAGGAGAACCACATCATCAGCGTACAAGAGAATGGGGGTAATAATGTCTGCTAGGGGACAGCCCTCTCCACCTTCCTCGCGAATAATCCGCTCGAGGTCATCTATATATAGTGCAAAAAGAGTGGGTGATAAGGGGCAACCCTGCTTCACCCCAATGGTAGAATGTATCTGTGAGGACCAGCCACTACCATCTCTGAAACGTGCCAAGACTCGCTCATATAAAGTAATGATCGCAGCAATAGTATCCTCTGAAAAGCCAAGTGAAGACAGTCTCTGGAAAAGAAGATGTCGTGGAACAGAGTCAAAAGCTTTGCGAAAATCCACAAAGCAACAGTAAATTCTCTGTTTCCGATGTCGAGCCTCCTCAATAATGCATCTCAAAATGAAGATCTTGTCTGAAGTAGAATATCCCGGTCTGAAACCAGCTTGACCCATAGCGTGTAAACCCTCAGTTTCAGCAAAAGATCCAGTGACTGTCTGTAGTATAGAGCCATATATCTTAGCTAGAGTGTGGCCAATCATAATGGTGCGGTAGTTTCCTACATTCATGGGATCACCTGCCTTGAGGATGGGGTGAAGGATATTAGTACACCAAGCCGTAGGAAAACCAGAAGTAACAGCTGTGTTAAAAACATGAGCAATGTAAGGGGAGATGAGATGTGCTACGGGCTTTAGGAAGTCTACACTTAAGGAGTCATAGTCAGTGGCTTTATTTAGTTTGGCATGTTTAATGGCGTTTTCAACCATGTCAGGGGTGAAAAGTGAGCAGTGGTCAGGTCTCGGTGAGAGTGAGGTAGGAGGAGAGTCCGTGGTATATAACTCCGTGGCATACTCGATCCAGGATTCGATGGCTATGGGGGCCAATGTTGAAGAGTGTCTGGTGAAATGTTTCCAGAAAAAAGAGGAGGAGGGTGAATCTAAAGAGTTGATCATTTTTTGGCAGAGTGATTGTAGGTACTTGATCTTCTTTGTTCTGGTGGTTCTATGATATTCTTTCTGGCATTGTTTGAGTGTGGCAGGGGAGTGTGACCTGGCATATGTCACATGATTGTGAAGAGAGCGGCATTCTGCATCATACCATCTGTTGTGAACACTTCTGTGAGATGATGTCGTTTTGGTGGGGAAGGATGAGGAAGCAGCAGCTAAGAGGGATGTAGAGAGAAAAGTGGCTTGCTGGTCAATTGGTGCCATGAACGGGAAGTTAGCGAGTAGTTGGGATAAGATTGTGGTGTAATTAGTGAATCCAGATTGGGTGAAAGGAATACGTTTATGAGTGGGAAGAGAGCAAGAAATTTGCAAAGAAGAGGTTATGTGACCAAGTGAGATGTGTAAGAGTGAGTGATCGGAAATGGTAGGGGGTGTGATGGAGAAATCAGAAATGTGAGAGATCAAAGCAGGTGATCCAATGAAGTAGTCGACCACACTATGTCCTCCACCATGAGGATAGCATGTATATGCTGATGAGGAAGGCCACTGTGTGAGGCCATTCAAAATGGCAAGAGCGTGTGTCTCTGCTAGAGTGATCAACTGCTCCCCGAAAGATGTAGCTGGAGTGTCTGCATCCTGTGATACCCGGTCTAGCCCCATATCCAAAGGGTAAAGCCTGAGAAGATCCGTAGCTGCATGAAATTCGGTTTGTCTAGAGCTTGTGCGGGCGTTGAAATCACCTGCTAGTAAAATGGAACCCTGCTGAGAAAAGATAGCAATATCATCTGAGAGAGCCTGAAAAGGGTCCCCGCCAAACTCAGCAAACACTGAGGTCTGTGGAGCAAAATAGCATACAGCTATATAGATGTCCTGAGGTAATCCCAATAGTGAGCCAATAATGTGTAACCAAATATAGCGAGCGTATGGATCTTGTTTAACCATCTGAACTGTGGTGTCTCTGTATAAACAAGCTACTCCTCCAGATCCTCGACAAGTTTTTCCCCTAACAAATGGACGAAAAGCAGAATGCCAAGAGTACTCCTGTATATTTGGAAGAGGATGATATAAGGACTCATGAGTTTCAGCCAACAACAAAATGTCGCATTTTCTAATAAAATCAGCAAAGTCTCCGGCTGATGACGAAGATAAAAAACCATTACAATTCCAGAAGCCAAGTCTCAAATTGGTAGGGGATCTCGGGTAGCTTCTATATCCGGGGGCCCCTAGTTCCTATTGTGGAAGGTCGAAAAATCTCGGTTTCCCGTCAATAAAAACAACCCTTTGCCCTTTCTCTTTCGCTTCAAGGATAATCTTTTTTCTTGCCAACCATTGAGTATTTGTTAAGTCATCATCCATATAAATGAAAGTACCTTTAAGCTTTGCCCTAAGCCGAAGGGCAGCATTGCGCTGTGAAAGCGAGCGGAACTTGATAAACAAAACATTGTCATCAAATTTACTGCGCCAAGCAGTATCAAAACCGTCAGCCACATGAGATAACTTGGAAATGAGCAAATCCGTAGCTTCTTCCAACGGTTTTCCACCATTGGCAATGCCTCTTACTCTAATGTTAAAGGCTTTTTTGGCCCTTCTGGCTTGTTCACTCAAAACTGTCTCCAAATCGTTTTCCTTCGGAAAAGATGAAATCTGAGAGTGATTACCTTGCTTAAGGATCGATGTCGTTTCTTCAACCTGTTTTGCGAGTGATGAGAGTTTGCTGCCCATATCATCCGGTTTGAAGAGTGCTGCCCACGTTTTCGTCTCCTCGACTTGTTTCTCCAAGCTATTGATCTTGTTGGGATAGCGCACCAGCAGGGCGGGCAGCGCACTAGCAGGCGGGCAGCGCACCAGAGAGAGAGAGAGAGAGAGAGAGAGAGAGAGAGAGAGAGAGAGAGAGAGAGAGAGAGAGAGAGAGAGAGAGAGAGAGAGAGAGAGAGAGGGCCACCATGCCGAGGGGTAGGGATCCCCTATGGGATCATGTTACCATTGAAGCGGCCTATGGCACATCGGGCACCAAGAGATGGACTTGCAGATACTGCCACATCAGTTACACGGGTGCCCACACCTTCAATTTTGAAGTTTATTGTGTTGCCAGTTCAATTGTGCAATATGCATTGTGATTGTGTGCCCTGCTAAGTTGAAACTGGAATAGTGATCCTAAAAGCTATCCTTGATTGCCATGAATCGACATACATAGCATAAAACTTCTGGATATCCGTTTAGCAAGGTATGATGATGTATGATGATGTATAATGATGAGAGATTCAAGCATATTATGGATTGAATACACATACATAGTGTGTTCGTCCTTCATGCATGAATTAGAGCCACATTAATACTTCGAAATTATGTGAAACCCTCAAGCTAGTGTTCAAGAAAATTATTTGCATGAAGCAATATTTTTTCTTTCTGTAGTTGAGCAAGATACTAACATGCTAAATAAAACCATCACACAATTCCACATGCGTGCAGATAGTTTAGCAAGCATGGCACTACAAATGTAAGACGTGAGAAATGTTGCAAATTTGATCTATAAAAGGAGAAGCCGCAACGTTCACATAAAATCTTGAAACTTTTCTAAGAACATCATTTGCTGCCATCTTTTTGTATCTTTGCGAATGTGTTCAAAGCTTTAGTATGAAGAGTACCAAAAGACAAAATGTATAGGTTATTGGGTATTGTTCCATGAGTATCCAACTCATGTCACTAGACACAACGTTGGATGGATTATAAGAAATTCAAAAAAGGAAAAGAATTTTCATATTTGTAACACATCAAGTCAAATCAAGACCTTCACAATGATCTTCTCCAACTTCTAGATGCATGTCTTCATCACCACCACCAAAATTGTTATGAAAGAAGTTTCCAAATTGTTGAAGAATCGAGCAACAGTGGAGTTGCATGAAACAAAAATAAGATAAAGCTAGATATACAAAGAGACCCGAAGACAAATGGAAGACGTTATCTTCATAGAGTCTTGATATATTGAAGGCAAAGTCTATCTGTCGGGCTCTTCAACAAAATAATCATGAGGAAATTGAAAATGATGATTTTGTTTTTCTAACGTTTAACATAGTTGCTATACTTATTGGAATTTGGAAATAATGACCAAATTATGGGCCTCATTTTGGCCTCGAACAATTCTCTCTTCTAAAGTTCATTAAAATTGGACCCAAGGGCCCATTTATTTGTTAATGCTATTTTTTATTATTTTAGGTCTAGTTAGCTTAAGGTAGATAATAGCGGGCACACCCGTCTATGTAATAGACTCATCTCTCATAAAAATAATTGTAGGACTATGTGATTATGTATTAGCTATTTTGATAGGTCCCCATGTAACAAAGGTGCCCCTAGTCTTTCAATTAAGTAGTGTTGGTTAGGAATTCCTGTCCTCTTCTTGAGGTCAGGGTTTGTCGACTCCAATTTGCAACCCAAACGAGGGCATGCACAAGAAAAAACAAATGGGCCCCTGGCACTAATCTCAAGGTGCTATTTGTTAGCTTGTCCGTCCTATGGAGGTGCTAGACTGGTGGAGCCCAAGAGGGCCCTAATTTTATGACATAAGTGTGATAAGGCACATGGCATGTAAAAGACTCCATACCATAGTGATTGTTGCTAATCGTTTATCACTATAAATAAGGCCAACTGTACTTAGTAGTAACTTGTGGATCGAGATTTCTATTGAGTGGAGTCTATTAGGGAACTATCTTGTAAATGGTGGTGTTGTGAACTAAGAGTTACTTGTAGCAGCATCTAGTTCCTATCACATATTTTCCAGCACAGTCTACTCTTCTCACAGAGCCATGAATTTGAGAAGACATTAAATGAACAAAGCCAACAAACAAGGCATTTGTACTCTAATAACAGAAGACGTGTGCCAAAAAGCTAGAAACATATCAGCCAAGACATTGAGCACATTAACAAGAGCTCCCAACATAGCAAAAGAAAAGTGAAAGGAACCATCCTTATAGAAACCTTGTAACAACACCACAAAAGATAGCCATAACATTATTCTAATTTTGGGAGAATTATTTCTATAACCATGTAATCCTATATATTGCCAAGGTTGGAAATTATTAAGGCAAGACTTACCATCCCTATATTCTTCTTCATGTTCGGAGTATAGGTCAGCTTTGGAATAGGCCTGTAACAAAACATTTTACATTTGCAACCTCAGCTATTAGTTTGTCTATGCTAAAAAAAAACCCACAATTTTTATTTCTGTTTTGATAAACAAAATCTTCCAAAGTCACCTTTGCCTTACCCTTTCACTTCTAGAGTGTCCCCAGGTTTGAGATTGGCAATGTGCTTGCTAAGCTTACCTTCTGGATACTCCTGCACTTTCTCCGAAGATCGTTGAAGTCATTTCATAGATCACCTTATTGTCAACAGCTGCTTACATAACTATCTAAACAGGATTGACTGTTATTCCAACCAGAGCCACTTCTGCTAAAGCCGGCAAATCTGTACTAGAGAAAAAAAGCACTGACCTTTATCAATAAATCGAAATAACCTTTGGCATTTTTATTTGAAATTGGAGTATATCTGCCAAGGCGATTGATTGCCAAAATTCGTGAGGCTAAGTGGAACCATACACCTACGCACAAACTTGTACCAAGTTCACCAACCACTAATATGCATTTTTTGCAGGTTTTGAGTCCATAAAAATCTGAACTTTGATGGAAACTTACGGGCGAATAACAAACTTGGGCTTCCCATCTTTGTCCGTACCCATTTGAGCCCTGAGCAACAAACAATACTTTCAATTAGGACATAATAGACAGGAATTCATGAAAAGGTACAATCTACAAAGCTGGAGATTAATTTTCAAATCCAGAAACCTTGGGCTTGAATCAACCTTGTAAGAATGCAAGACGCAACATTTAGACCCAACTTTGAATCCGGGTCTAACTCAAACCTGAATAAAGAAACAACTGAGTTAGCTTGTAGAGTATTAGGCTGACAAATTTTTGAAAGTATCATCTATAGTACCCCTTTATGCTGCAATCGATTTTCGATAAAACTAACAGACCACTTTACCAACTAAGTAGTTTCTCTGAACAAGTAATGATTCCCCTTAACCAAGACATAGTGTAGCTGAGAATCTGAGCCCAACCTCACACATCTACAGAGCCTCTTCAGCATTTCTTCTATAGGATCACACGAAAATTGGTAATTCTCCACTTAAATGTTATTATCTCCTTGGAGACTAACTGTTTGTGTTCGCCGACTTGGCCAAGTCTAGAAGGCTATGTGAAAAGACTACTAACAAATGGCTAAACTAACATGTTGCTTGTGGGTCTAGTGAAGGTGTTAAATGATTTTCTATGAAATATTATGCAAATTCCAACTTAGGCCAACATTATGCAAAGCCAACTTAGACCAATGAGGTATTGTTCATATTATGAGAGTTTGTGCACATGGTAACACATATGTCAAATTAGACCAATATGTGAGGCCAACTTAGGAGGATAATATTATTTGAATGATGTAAATGTCAATTGCCAAAAACCAACATAACGTATGTTGCAGACTCCTCAAAACTCTCATAAAATAGAATACCTAATTGCAAAATGAATATTCAAACCATAGATCCAGCGGTACCAGGATCCGCAGATCTCGGTACCGCGGATCCATACTGATCCGCGGTACCATAATATATAATATTTTTTTTAAAATATTTTTTTTAAATTTAAAAAAAAAAGAAAATTAAGTGGGCAATATGGGTATCAACTTGAAGTTGTTGACGAGAGCAGTGCATTTATGCAGGTTGCCGGTTTTGACGAGAGCGAACAACCAAAGGACCAAGGGGATGCAAAACACCAAAAAGTGTGTTTTTGCTCAGGAAGTCGGAAGGCCAAATCATGAAGAGGTCGTACCGTCGGGGCCGGGGGCCCACCTTTGGGGGGCTCTGCCCCCCAAACCCCCCGCCAGGGGGCTACCGCCCCCTGGACCCCCCGTTTCTCGAGGGGCTACCGCCCCCCGAACCCCCCAAGACTTGCTGCTATATAGAAACTGTAATCTAGCCATCTCATAACCATCATAGTCTCACAGTAGACCCTATACTAACAACTGTGCTCAGTAATGGCTTCTCCTCATAACGGGGGCCTTACAGATCTGAGCTCACGGTTAACTAGTGACTACTAAACTGAGAGGTGCATTATTTAGTTGTCTAACACATTTTGTAGCTGAAAGCACCGGCAACCTGCATAAATGCACTGCTCTTGTCAAGAGCTTCAAGCTGATACCCATATTGCCCACTAATTTTTTTTTTTTAAAAAAATTAAATTTAAAAAAAAAAAATTAAAAAATGGTGCCGCCCTGGTACCGCGGATTTTTGGGCGGCACCATAATGGCGGTACCACCATTATGGTACCGGCGGTACCATAATGGCGGTACCATGGGGTACTATGATTCAAACTATATGTTTGTTAAACAGCATTGCCATCCTACTGTGAAGACTAGGGGAAAAGTGGCTCACTTTTGCATTTCACTTTCATATTTTTTAATTGTACTACTTGTCTTTCAAATTTACGTCATTAGAGTAGGGAGAATTTGACCCCCCTATTTCTCTACACATAATTTGAGATACTTGTTAGTATGACTACACATGACCATCGATTATGTTTCCTGCATGCTTGGCACATTTGAAACATGACAATTTTAAGAGTGTATGGTTAAAATGTACATTCTTGCAGATTCAAATGATCATCATATGGCATAAAGGTTAATCTTAAAAAAACCAATAAGTGTATAAAGATGTTGCAATCTTATATCTCTGCACATCATATTAGAGTAATAAACTAGCATAAAAGTAAAAACAAATGCAACAACCTCTTCACATTCACCTACAAACATCAAAATAACCGATTTTCATTAGGAGTATCAAACCATACCTGTGTAGTTTTGTGTTGTGACTAATTTTTTCACTCTGTTGCAATTTAAAATGTTTCCACTCGTTTGGGTTCAGAGCTGCATCCACCAGAACATAATCCTTATAAAGACCTACCAAATAGTTGTAGCCGCCTTGCAAACTTCATGCTCTATAGAGTTCCTTAAATGTAACCCAAAGTGGTTGACATTAAAATTAGAGACATAGATATCTATAATATGTCAGTAACTATGAGAATATTTCAATAGTCTTCAAAAATCTAAAATAATTGTTGCAGTGACCATGAGGGAATCTCGATTTAAGGGCCCAACAATCAAAGTTACAATCAACCCTGATATAGTTGGTGCTTGTATACTCTAAAATTATGGCACAAAGACTTGAAAAAAATAAATCAAATGCAATGAATAAGTTGAATCTCAAACACTCTTGGTATCCCTCACACATTATCAAACTTGGTCAACATAATGCTAGAAGCCATTGTAGATGAGCAAATCATTGCACCCCTCCTACATGTATTCCTATTCGCTTTAATTAAGCAACTTACAAATCCTACATATGTGAGAATGAAGTACAATATCGTCAAGTGCAACAAACACATTTGCGGAATATTATACAAAAATGTTGTAAATAAAGAAAAAATAGAATGGAAGACTTTTCATAGAAGCAATCCATGCTTGAGAAAAGAAAGAATTTCATCATCATAGCAAAAGGGACAATAATTATTGGATAGAAAACTTCTATGTAGTCCGATCAAGTAGACACCTTGATAACTTTTCTCCTATTCTATTAGGAACAGGACTACCTTGCATAATCGAATGCGATTGTAGAAGTTTTTCTAAAAGAGCTCCTAAACCAAGGGTAAAATAGCAAGGAAGCAGCCTCAGTTACTAGAATATTTGACTATTAAGTTACCAAGACCATGATGATGCTTTATGGCATCAATCTTGGATTGAAGAGAGACAAAGCTTGTCACGATGACATCTAAATGGGAAGAAATCCTAGAAAGAACACTATTCAACGGCTTGTTGAATGTTTCAGCTAAGGCATCATGAGGTGTCTCACTAGTAAATGGAGATGAAGCAGCCATCAAGAAAGTAGTGATAAGGTGAAAAGAAATAGACAAAAAACATAAGGAAGAGGACTTATGTCGTCATCCCAACTTAGTCTAATTCAAGCACCAAAAACACGAGTAATATGGACAACCACAAGAAGGTAACAATGCTGTAAAAATGGAGCAGCTAAGGAGATATCAAAGTTGGCATAAGGTGTAGAAGTAAGAATTGTCGTAAATGCTATAGAACAATGCTAGAAAAATACCTCCAAACATATGGAGAAATCTCGATAGTGTTGGCTGAAGATAGGCGCTCAAACTGCCAACATAAGAGCCTCCAAATAGACGGAAAATTGTCACAAAGAAAATAGATGTAATGTTATGGACATGCACTATAGTCCATACTTCTCTACTTTTGACCATTATTAGTGGACACACATTTTATATTACATGTGACAGGCCTAGAAATACTATTTTACATGGTTTTCTATTTTGGCCCTAATTTTTGAATTTCACCTTCCCTCCAAATCAATACGAAGGGAGGTAGGATTTGTCCACTACAAATAGCCACTAAGGCTAGTCATTTGGTAGTTCTAAGTTTTGAGTCTTGAGCTTCTTGTAGGGGAGTTGTACTATTTTGAAGAACTTAGTTGGAGATCTGCCTGAGCTATCGGCGGCCATTGATATTCATACAATTTTCTTAGTTGGAGAATGCTATGCGAACAACTTTTGCTATTTCATACGATCAATACTTGTGAATGTGTTCATAACACGGTATCAGAGCACTTTCTTAAGCAATAGGGAGTGTTTTTTTTTTGTTTTACGGTTTCTTTGTAGGTTACAAGATCTTTTTGAAGAGACTACAATCCAGCATTTCTCTCCTCTCTTTCTTATCTCTTCTCTTTGCAGGCTGAAATAGCTTCAAGAAAGGATCTAGCTGCCCATCGCTGCTCTCTCTCTCTCTCTCTCTCTCTCTCTCTCTCTCTCTCAACTCCTAGCCCATACTGACGACCTCCTTGCTCCCACACTAGCCACTCTCCTCAATTATGCAGTTGTCTCTGGCTTCCCATCATCCTTGTGCACCAACATCATCCACCCTATCCATCATCCACCAACATCATCTACCATATCCATAAAAATGGCGACCCCGTGATTCGTGGTAACTACCGCACTATCATGATTGAGCATGTTCTCGCGGAGCTATATGGTACCATACTTCAGTCTGCAGTGAGCTCAGAGGCGGAATCTAGGAGATTACATGCATTGGGACAAAAGGTTTTCAATCTCACTATTTACTGCTGAGGCCCATAACATCAGGGTTCGTGGGATACCAGATACACGAGATGCCATTGCCGAAGCTATGAGGTTTCTCGAGATCACCCTAGGACATGTGACAGATGGGTTAGACACAGCCTGGAGGACCACCAGAGATGCAACTACATTGATCATTCGCTTCACATCCTTAGCCAGTCGTAGAGAGGCTTTACGATGTAGAGCCAAACTACGCATCACTACCATATATAAGGATGATGATCTCACTTATTCAGGTTGAGGAGAGGCGTAAAGCCTTCCTGGATACCCGAGAGACTGCTAGACAGGTCATCTATCGTGATGGTCAGACACGATTTTTTGCTGGTACCCCTAGCCAAAGCTAGGGAATTGGGGCCCCCGGGATTGGGAGCATCCCGAGGCCCCATCCATACCATCTTCAAATTGGGGTATGGAACTGTGATGGCATTCACTCATCCTCGACAACACGGGATCTGATTGACTTTATTACTGAACGAGACCTATTGTTTTTCATGGAGACTCATGAGAGTCAGGAGCAGGGACTACCCACTTTCCCGGGATACAGATGGGATTCAATATGTAGACCTGAGACTAGATCAACTAGTGGCTGTGGTTCTGGAGGGGTGGCTTGTCTCTATAGAGAGTCCCTTCATCAGATGATTGAGTTCGTCATTACGTTGAGCATGCACGATACATCTGGATTCGTATTACAAGAAGGGAGATTGGTTTGGACAGGGACATTTTCATTGTTGCCTGTCCGAAGTCCTCTTCTTTTGTTGAGGGTGTTGGCTCACCTTATTTGGACCTTTCAATGGATATCATCAGATTTGTTGAGCGGGGGCATATTCTCCTTATTGCCATGTTTCTACAGACCAGCTCTGAGTTCACGCCCTTGACAGTGACAGCTTGGGGATCACCAGAATTTCTGAGGATGGACCGGGACCTATTACAGCATATGGTGACTTTGAGTGGGGACTTCAAAATCCAAAACGGTAATGTCCTCTCTGTCTCGCTTCTGGAAAAACTGGGTCATATGAGCCTGGCCGTGATCCATATCTGTGGCAGGTAGAAGTGAAGCTCGTAGAGTATACATCTCTCTCAATAGAAGACCTACACATCTAGAGTCTGGATATTCGAGGAACGATCGCAACGTGAGAGGGGTATCTCTGTATAAACAATGGTAACGCCCCCTGATCTCGTAATATACTGGACAGCGAAAGATGAAATGGAACTCATCCTCCTTCTCATGAAGAGAACAAAGCTGACATATCCTCTGCAATCCGGGAGTGTCCGTGTATCTACCTATCTCGATAGCCAGCTGATGAGAAAAAACTCGGAGCTGTCCCATACGGTATCGCAGACCAAAAGATAATGGCTGTGTAAGATATGCTGGAAGGACAGGGGTACCCGTAGTATCCAACCGTAGTAGATGTGTGCCATAGAAATGTATCTTGACCTTATCAGGGTCGGGTTGTGACCATATAGTGCGTATGTAGCTACGATAAATATGTTGTCTGATATAAGCATGAGTCCCGCTCGGAAGATCAAGTACAGATAAGCCCCAAGTCCAAAGAAGGGCTAAGAGAGAGAGAGAGAGAGAGAGAGAGAGAGAGAGAGAGAGAGAGAAGATTTGTGTGCTTGTGTGTGCGTGTGTGTGTGTGTGTGTGTGTGTGTGTGTGTGTGTGTGTGTGAGAGAGAGAGAGAGAGAGAGAGAGAGAGTCACAGAACCCTGCGGTACCCGGACGCCAGTGTGCTGTGAGGCCTTTTTGGTTGAGATGGTAGAGCGCATACCAATTGAAGTGAGCGTTTGCTCTGAATCCGTTCGCATGCAATTTAGGCTTGTTCTGTGTTTTTCATAGTTTATTTCCATCGTGGTATATAGCTTGACGGGCTGCTTTGTGTGCAGAGGGCGAAGCTCGAGGAAGATGTCCGCAGGCACAACGAAAGGCATCGGAAGCTACAGGCAGACTTTGTAGAGATGCAGCGGCAAGCTCGGCTGAGACACCCGGAGCCGGAGCCCCCCGCCCCCGCTGTCGATGGGGATGAGGGGCAGCGGATTGGAATTAACTTCATTGCACAGCAGCTGGCCATGGTCGGGGAAAGGGTGCGAATTCGTCGGGCTAACTAGGAGGCAAAGCGAGAGCGAGAGAACAATGCACCTGACCAGGGCGAGGAGTCAGTGGAGGATTCGTAGGAATGCTAGGACTAGATAAGGTTCAGCCGTATGTGGCAGACTGTTTCTATGTAATTTTCGGCAGTAAATGAGGCAGCATATAGCTAGACAATATTATAAAAAACAGACCAGCCGTATGTGGCGGGATACGTAATATTATTTTGATACATCTCTTGAATTAATGTATAGTGTGTTTTTTGTGCAACACACGCCTGGTTTTGTAAAACGCAATCTCTGTACTTTTTAAATGCAATGTAATGTATGTGTTTAGGATTTACGGTTATGTTTTATCTTAATTATGGTGGGGATGGGCATGTGAAATCCGTCAGAAACCAGGAGGACAAAAGGAGCGATTACTCTTTTTCTTTGGCTGGCTTCCATGAGTAAGTAAAAAATAAGACTGAGATACAGTAGTAACTGGTCTGGCAACTTCGGAACACGAAATCGTTCTTTTCTTCTTCAATCCTTGCTACAATTTTGTCTTGTACTTAAATTGAAGCTATCTCGACAAAGAGAATAGCCACTTAGCACAGTATGTAATGCAAGTATGTGCTGAAATCAAAGGCTATAAATTCATATTCATAAATAAGAATTCATAAATCCTGCCTGCAGTTTACGTAGTTGTGCACAAAGATAAGAGTAGACTTTGAAGATGTGCTGAGACTTACAATGATGCCTGCATGACTACATATAAGGAAATCATGATCTCGAGGATGGCAAACATCACGGTCCAAAATAGGGGGCTGTGGCAAAATCAACTTTCAACCTTCTACTGGAAGGTTGTGCACATAGCCTCGCTGTCGATGGCACGCACATGGCCTTGCTTGATTCGGGTGTTGTTTGGTCAATATGGCCCTTCGACGGGAGAGAAACTCAATTAGGTCACACGACATGGACTAGTTTTGAAGCTTTCCATCTGACAGCCCGGTTTCTCTGGACGGGATCCGCTTCGGGTGCCGTTTGTTTCAGCCAGTGGACAACCTTGATAGGAGCCTATGGGAACAGACATGAGGAGCGGACCGACAGAGGAGTTGTAGCATAAGTGATTAGTAAGTTGTTGAAGCTCATCCGGGGAGAAACCGATCTCATCATATAAGACATAGTAGTGTGTAGGTCTTGTGGTTCCCTGTGGTGAATGACACAGTTTTGCTTGGTAGTTCAAAGGAGCATTCTGCAGCCAGGGTTTAGGGTTTAGGGTCCGGGGTTGGAGTTGTAGCACAACTAGTAAGCTGTTGAAGTTCATCCGGGGAGAAACCGATCTCATCATATAAGACATAGTAGTGTGTAGTAGTAGACTTACAATGATGCCTGCATGAGTACATAGGAAGAAATCATAATCTCAAGGATGGCAAACATCACGGTCTGTGCGACTCAATCTGCTCAATCTGTTCTTTCACTATTACTTTAGCTTTGAAGCTTCGCTTTAGTAACAGTAGCCTACTTTTGGCTCCCGTCAAATGAGAGTTAATGGATGTTGATGCCTGCAGTTCACATGGCTCATTTAGATGTTTTCAATAGTGAAGATAGCAGGTAAGTACATGCCTCACGTTAAATATTCTCAATCAGTGAAGAGGACTAGGAAGCTTGCATGTAAGTACGAGGAAGATGCTTTGTCATATGTTACAGAAGCTGACCTTCTTCATTGCCTGAACTTCTATTTGCAAAACATGCTCAAACTGACTTCCACTTACACCGTCCCTGTCATATACCAAGCAGCTTCAGTACATGTGCATAATCAAGCACATGTGCGTGTAAAATTTTGTCACTTATATTATACGTCTAAATAGGCATCTCTACAAGAAGGCCGATGTATTGTTCTTCTGACTTCACGAGCTGGGAAACCTCTAGTGTAAGCATCTCCCCAGCCTCAAAATCATTTGCAGTTTAAATGTACGTTATATAAAGACACCTACTATTTTGTCTACAACCTCGTTACATGAAACATCTTTCAAGGAGCCACATCTCACCCTAGAGTATGCTGAATCTCAATCATTATTTTTAGATATTTAGTTGTAGTTGAACTTCCACAGGTAGTTGAACTTCCACCGGTAGTTGAACTTACACACTGGTGGCATACATGCTATAGAGAAAATAACAACCAGATAAATCGTTTAAGCAACTTTGTACTAGGAAACCATAATAAAAGAGGCAAAGTTGAAGAGGAAACAAGTTGAAAAGGCACCAAGGCACTTACAGCTGCAATAGAAGATGAATCGGATCCTGGGGAGCTATGTGATACATCCATTTCAAATATGATAGTGGGCTGCTGGGAGACTTTTCCCAAAGATTGCTTGAATTCCAAACTTAAGACGGAGTTGTAGCCCCCACTCTTAGTGATAACGTAATACACAATTTATAAGGGCCGTATTGTAGTGAGCATTCATGTCTGGCGTTCACTAGGAGATGGATCTGAACACAAGCAAATATCCGCCAAGACTATACGGATATATGAATCAAAAAAGTCGATTTCATCACACTTAAGATCTACGCTGTTGAAATTGGTAACCATATCCACTACCAAGATGAACATCTGTGTCAGGCATTGCATTCTGAGAGGTAAATATGAAATAACATACCTAGTTAGAGATGGATCTGAACACAAGCAAATATCTGTCAAGACTATGCGGTAGTATAAATCTTTCAATGCTCTTTTTGCCAGAGAGAGAGAGAGATAGCGACAGAGCGAGGGATAGTTTGCTTGTTTAAACTGTTAGAATTGTTTGCTCTTTCAAGCCCATTCGCACTCCATCTCAGTTATGGGAGGCATGGGCAGTGAGTAGGTTTTTTGCAATTTTTTTTGCAAATGTTTTTACTACCTTTTTCATTTTTTTTAACCAGAGGGGGCAGGCAGTCGCCGTCCACCCCTAAGAATTGATTCCGGGGGGGGGGGGGAAATTAATTTTAATTGTTTTTGGGCATGTGGGAGCGAGCGGGGAGGGGCCTGTATTTATCTTATTTTTTTGAAAAAAGAAAGAAATGCACCCTAGGTGGACGCGCCCGCATTCGCTCCCAGCCCCTGCTTCCTTAGATATATATATATATATATATATATATATATATATATATATATATATATATATATCATAGATCCAGCGGTACCAGGATCCGCGGATCCCGATACCGCGGATCCAGTGTGGTACCGCAGATCCATACTGATCCGCGGTACCACAATATTTAAAATTTTTTAGTATATAATATTTTTTAATATTTAATATATTACTGTATTTTTTTTAACCTAATCCCCCCCCCTCGCTTCATCTCTCTCCCTGCCCGTCGCCCTACTGTCCGCGCCCTCCCTGCTGTCTGCCCATCGCCCTACTGTCCGCGCCCTCCCGGCTGTCTTCGCATTGCACTGATCGCGTCCTCCCCTGCTATTGCTATTTCGGCCTTTATTGTGGTTTTTTCATTCCGACTCCTATCGCACCCACAGTGATCTCAGCCTTCTTTCCCCAGTCCTTTCTACAGAGATGGTGCATTCCAACCTTGCCGATCTGTGGGACGAGGTGGACATTGTCAGGCGGGTTCCCGACAAGTCTAACAAGTCCGGTGCAAGGATAGTGCGCTGTCGATATTGCCTGACAGAGTTCGTTGCCACCCTCACTCGCCTTAAAGGTCACCTACTCGACGCACATGCAAGAGATGGTGGCACACTGAATGCTGCCCCCTGTGCCAGCATGTCTGTTCCCGTCAGGCAGCGACTTTTGGATACCTACGGGCCACGTCTTGTGGCGGGGGAGAACACCATTTCGGAGGGTGTTCTTCGGTTTTGCACCGCTCCTTATGTGGTTGACCCTGATTTGCTGCCTGCTTGGCTGGCACGCACGAGGAGAGGGAGTGCATCCTCGTCCAGTCCCTTTGCCCCTCGTCCCTCTCAGACAGTTCCGCCTCACGCACCCCCATCTGCACCCATTCCGGTGGATCCTGTCCCACCGCGTCCGCCAGTTGCCACTGTGGTTCCACCACCACCTACTGTTGCTCGCACTCCCCCAGTTTACGACTTTCTCATGGACTCTCCGCCTCCCGAGCAGGAGCAGGCCCCGGATGCCAGTGACGAGG
This sequence comes from Diphasiastrum complanatum, assembly GCA_029204225.1. NCBI lineage: Eukaryota > Viridiplantae > Streptophyta > Lycopodiopsida > Lycopodiales > Lycopodiaceae > Diphasiastrum > Diphasiastrum complanatum. Next base: position 39,892,475 of record CM055107.1, on the reverse strand, counting down.
CCTTCCAGGATGTTGAGGAGATCCCTTCCTCCCTCCCTTCACATCCGGATGACCACCCTACCCAGCAGTTTTCGTATCCCATGCCAGATGTCCACCCTCCACCAGTGTACCCCACTTACGCTGCTGCACCCATCCCGGCCAGGGCATCCCACTCTCCCCATTCCACGTCTACAGCTGATGCATCCACTAGTGCCCAGGCTGTCGCGTCATCATCCATTCCCGTCACGTTTGGTGCACCGTGCTGGAGGTCCGCTACCCGTCGCCCAGTTGGGAGAGTTCTTAGGCAGCAGAGCATTCGCGGCGCGCATCAGCCGCACATGGATAGAGAGGCCACACAGGCCGTGGCCAACCTGATTTATGAGCTGAACCTTCCATTTGCCATCACCGACTCCGAGCCCTTCAGAAGGGCCTTCCGCCTTGCACAGTCTGTCAGCCCTAGCTGGAGAGTCCCTAGTTCAGAGGTTGTCCGCACACACATGCTGAGGGATAGGGTTGAGTCATTGTCTAGAGAGATGGAGCCTCTACGTCGCCACTGGGCCACTTACGGTTGCAGATCATGTCCGATGGCTGGACTGATGTCAGGAGGAGGCCGATCCTCAACATACTGGTCTCCAGCTGCATGGGCACACAGTTTTTGAGGGCAGTGGATTGCAGCAGGGGGGGGAGAGTCATATCTGCAGAGTTCATGTTTGATGCCATCAGGTCTTCCATCCTGTCCATAGGCCCACAACATGTCGTCACAGTGGTGATGGACAATGCCACGAACTGCATTCATATGGGTGTACTGCTAGAGGCCGAGTTCCCTCACATTGTTCTGATGGGGGACATAGGTGCACTTCCCTGGGTTAGAGCCATCGTCCGTGAGGCCCTCTTCCTGGTGACTTTTGTCACGAGGAAGAGGAGTGTTCTTGCCATGTTCCGGGTGTTCAGCCATCTAGACCTCCGTAAGCCAGCCCCCACACGCTTTGCATTCGACTTGGTGGTCATCGACCGTCTGATCAGGTGCAGGGCGCAGCTTCTACAGATGGTTGCCAGTGATCTTTGGTGTGCCAGTACATTTCCGCGCACTGAGGATGGGGAGCACTTTTTTTCCACGGTGAGGGGAGACCAGTTTTGGAGGGATGCACAGACATTGTCAGGACTGCTTCAACCACTTTACATTGTGCTCCGCATGGCTGACAGCGAGGGGTCGACACTTGGACTGGTATATGAGCTCATGGACCGGATTGGACAGTTCCTGCAGCTGCCCATCTTGCAGCCAGAGAGGTAAGCGGTACAGTGCTGTAATTGTTCTTTATCTTTTCAGTGTTTGCTAGTTTGTTTTTATGTCGATGTTACGTTTTTTCGTAATGCCCTAAACCACATGCCTCTCTCCTACAGGATGACAGAGCTGAAGTTCATCTAGGAGACGCGGTGGAACTACTTCCACAGGAGTATCCACAGCGTTGCACACATGCTGCATCCCCTCTTCCTCTCTCCGACACAGATCGCAGACAGGGAGCTCGAGGCCGATTGGCTTCAGTACATTTACAGGGTGGGTCCACACATAGGTTTGGATCCTATCAGGCTCATGGAGGAGCTCGCTGCATTTCGTTTCGGCATGGGCACATTCGGCCACCCGGCTGCTCAGGATCCAGAGAGGAGGCAGCTACCCATTACCTGGTGGACCATGTTCGGTAGCACATACCCATCTATACAGCGTCTTGCACTGCGTGTCCTTTCTCAAGTATGCATCTCATTTTATCCTCCATTGTTGTGTTTCGTTGAAGACAATGTGCTGAAGTATTTCAATGCACGCACCACAGGATTGTGCTGCCTCCGTGTGTGAGCGTAATTGGAGCACATGGGCACTCATTCACACGAGGAGAAGAAACCGGTTGTCAGTGAGTCAATTGGAGCGGTTGGTGTTCTGTAGCACCAACGCACGTCTCGCCAGGAGACTTCCGACCATTACGAGCGCATTGCAGGTGATAAGCTAACCTTTCATAGCATGTTGGTTGACTCCTGGTATGTTGGTTTCATTTCTTGATAGAGTTGTTTCTCTAACATGCCAATTTTAAACCTTGCAGACGAAGATATCCGATTTGGAGCGCCAGGTTGACTTGCCTACGGACAGCACCCATCCCATGCCTGCAGATGACCTGGGCACACAGTTGATGGCAGAGAGAGAGAGGGAGCTTGCCGAGATGAGAGAGAGAGAGAGCTTGGGCTTGAGCACAGAGAGCCCCCATTGTACGAGGCAGATGAGCCAGTGTCAGAGGATGATCAGGATGAGGATGAGCCTATTCGGGTTGTGTTCGCCAGATCAGAGCGGGATGAGGCATATGATACAGGTGTTGGGCACACGCCTAGAGCAGGGGTCATAGGTGCATCACATGGTAGAGGTGGGACACATGCCACAGATTATACCGGGAGACGGGCAGGGCACACAGGGGGGGCCAGTGGCATACCTTCTTATATGATGGAGGAGGCTCTTGATAGGGGGCAGACTGATTTGGGTTTACCTTCCGCAACTGCTTGGATGCGTGCATCACAGAGCCATAGGCATTTCTATGACAGCACACCAGAGGAGTCACCAGATGACTTTGATTGTACTGATTGGGAGGCCATGCTGGGTCCACATGGTGCACAGGATGAGGCACGGGATATTCCCGAGGATGGTGCTCATGTTGAGTCCCAGAGCCCAGACCATTTGTATTCGGATGCCCAGCTGGATGACTTGATTGCAGACTTGGATTCAGAGGCCCAGTAGATGCCGAGCGTCAGGGCACCCCCATCCTCTCTAGCCAGCATGCCCTACACAGAGTCTCAGCCAGAGCAGCTACACGAGGTGCCTGCAGTTCCTCCAGTTCCTCAGAGGGTGTATGTGCGCCGCACAGCACCTCCAGTGCCACCGATACCGTTGAGGCCTGCAGCCCCTTCATCGCCATCCACTTTTGCAGCAGCAGGTCTCCATGGCAGGCCACCATATGTGCCCAAATCTTCTCTTGCAGCACCCACATCTACAGACGCTCCTCCAGTGGCAGCACCCACGACACATCCTCCTCCATTGGCAGCACCCACGGCACCGGCTCCTCCTTTGGCAGCACCCACAGCACATCCTCCTCCTTTGGCAGCACCCAGGATGTACCAGTACCGTCCACCACAGTGCCCCTTTCAGTACTTATCGCCGCTGTACTTGCCTCCTACAGGGACGGCCCCTCCACATCTAGTTCCTCCACCAGCAGCAGGCCCACGGGCACACACTCCTCAGACCTATCCTCCACTATCAGCTGCACAGGGACACCCATCTTTGGCTACTCTATCCCAGCCGGCCGCAGCTTGGGCTCAGCCTAGTCAGCCAGGTGATCTGCATGGGGGTGATGAGGCATTGACGGCTCCCCTCGTCCGCAAGAGGCCAGGAAGGCCCAAGGGTGCACCGAACAAGAAAGGCAGGGCACAGAAATTGCCAGGGAAGAGAGGACGACCTCGCAGGGCTCCAGTTGCTGGTAGAGGTGCTGTATTACAGCCAGCTGCAGCAGGTGTTGTTGGTTTAGCCTGCTTGGGGGCTGATGCGGAGGCAGATTGGGAGGATGAGGATGACGACTCTTCCCCCTCGGATACACAGCCCATGCCAGTACCAGACAGACATAGATATCAGTTGCGAGAGTCAGCTCGGGGCCCTGAGTTGTCTCCGGAGCATTCATCTGAGTTTGAGGCAGAGCATTGATTGTAGCTCCGTCATTTTATTTTTAGCAGTTTGATATCATGTTCCATGTTTGGCGGCCAGATGGTCGAACGCTGTATTCAGACCAATCTTCATATTATATTTGGTGTTGGACGTATTCTATTCACTGCACAATGTGTATTTGTCAATTTGTAATTGTGATGTTCTACTTGCAGTTTTACTTCAAATGGTGTGTGCGTGTTTTCAATTAGTTTTCAGTACAGAGTTTGAGAGCATATGCAGAACACAGAAATACAACCCCCCTGATGGCATTTCATAATCACATACATCAGATTGCAATCCACAAGGCACGCATTGCACAAAAAACACACCGTACATTAATTCAACAGATGTATTAAAACTACAATACGAATTCCCGCCGCATACGGCTGGGGCTGTTCTTTACACCATGCCAGACACTAAATACTGCCTCATCTACTGATGAACATTAAATAACAACAGTCAGCCACATACGGCTAGACCCCATCTATGCTAAACATTTCTACGGATCCTCCACAGACTCCTCGCCCTCGTCAGGTGCATTGTTCTGTCGCTCTCGCTCTGCCTCCCGGTTAGCCCGAGCTGCCTCCTGGTCAGCCCGACGGCGGGCAGCCCTTTCCCTGACCATGATGAGCTGTCGTCGTGTAAAGTTCATTCCGATCTGCTCATCCAAATCCAGCTCGACAGCGGGGGCGGGGGCCACAGCGGGGGCGGGGATCTGCAGCTCTGGGTGTCTCTGCCGAGTCTCTCGCAGCATCTCTGCAATGTCTGCTTCTTGCTTCCGATGCCTTTCGTTGTGCCTTCGGACATCTTCCTCGAGCTTCCTCCTGGCTTCGCCCTCCGCCATCTCATGACACCCTGTTGCTCGAAATGACCCTCACAGCCTCTCACAGCCTCTCAATGGCTCTCACTGGCTCTCTCACAGCCCCCCTCTCACAGCCTCTCACTCGGTCTGTCACACAGCCTCTCACAATGCCTCTCTCTCACAGCCTCCCACTGGCTCTCCCTCACAGCTTCTCACAATGCCTCTCACCCCCTCTCACTGGCTCTCTCACTGTCTCGTGAGTGCCTATTTAACCCCACAGCCTGTTTCCCAATTTGCTTTTGTTGATGATCCCATGTGCTACTGTACCTGCCCCATGTGCTGATCCCCCACATGCTGCACTACAATTGGGTCCACGGTCTGCTCCTCCACAGTGCCCATGTGACGGCGTACCTGTCCGGATGTATTGCTCCCCCACATGCTGCACTCCGATTGGGTCCATGGTCTGCTCCTCCACAGTGCCCATGTGCTACTGTACCTGCCCCATGTATTGCTCCCCCACATGCTGCACTCCGATTGGGTCCGCTCTCCCACAGTGCCCCCAGTACAGTCCCCCTGTACAGTAACATCTTAGTTTTTACCTAGTTTTAGCCTGTTAAAAGGGTTTTTTTTTTTTTTTAAAATAATAAAAAATATTATTTTTGTGGTACCGCTGGTCTGAGGACGGCACCATAACCGCGGTACCACCATTATGGTACCGCGGTAGCATAATGGCGGTACCACGTGCCACTATGATATATATATATATATATATATATATATATATATATATATATATATACATATACATATCAAGGTTGCAGTTCGTGTTCCAGAATGCGATCCGGGATTTTCCAAGGGTTTCTCGGAACACAATTTTTTTTTTTTTTGGTATAGTTACCAATATGGGTATCATGTGAAAGGATATCAAAAAAGCAATTGTTATGCAGATCTGTTGCTTGGTTTCAGATGGCTGCATGCTACATTGATTAGAAATCTAGACATCAGTAGATGGTTTAAGAAAACTGGCTGCATTTTCATATGCTTTCAGAAATTTGGACATCAGTAGATGGTTTCAGCCATATATGCACCGCGATTCAGAATCGCGATTCAGAATCGCATTTTGGGATTTTCTCAGAATCACGCAGAATCATTTTTTTTAGGCAATATGGGTATCAGATGAAAGCTCTGATTGACAGCACTATGACTGTGTAGTTTGCCGACTATTTCGAGTGCGAAACACCAAAAAGTGTGTTTTCACTCAGGGAGTTGGAAGGCCAAATCATGAAGAGGCCTTACCGTCGGGGTATATATATAGATATACACATGTATACATATCATAGTGCCTGGTGGTACCGCCATTATGGTACCGCCCTCAGACCCGCGGTACCAGGGCGGCACCATATTTAATATATATTTTTTTAATATTTTTTATAGTAAAAGAATGCATTTAGGATGCAAAAAATAGGCCGAAAAAATGCAAAAAAAAAGGGTTTAGGGTGCAAAAAAAAAGGGGACAGTACAGGGGGCAGGGGGCAGGTACAACAGCACATGGGCACTGTGGGGCAGCAGAATGGGAGAGTAGCACATGGGAGAGCAACAAACGGGCGACAGCATCACACGGAGGGATCATCAGCTGCTGCACATGGGCAAACTAGCTTGTGGAGATAAATAGGCAATGTGAGTGCCACTGTGAGACGCATTCTGAGAGGCATTTTCAGAGGCTATGAGAGAGCCAGTAAGAGGCTGTGCGAGCCTGTTTGAGAATTAGGGTGCTGTGAGAGAAAGTCGATCGAGATGGCCACCGAAGCCCGAGGGTGAAGCGAGGAAGCTCGCGGAAGATGTCCGAAGGCACAACTAAAAGCATCGGAAGTTCGACGCGGAAGAGGCAACGACAGACTCGGTAGAGACACCCAGAGCTACAGATCCCCACCCCCGCTGTCAAGGGGGATGAGGGGCAGCGGATTGGAATTAACTTCACTGCACAGCAGCTAGCCATGGTCAAGGAAAGGGTGCGAATTTGTCGGGCTAACCAGGAGGTAGAGCGAGAGCGAGAGAACAATGCACCTGACTAGGGCACTAGGGCGAGGAATCAGTGGAGGATTCGTAGGAATGCTCGGACTAGATAAGGTCCAGCCGTATGTGGCGGACTATTTCTATGTAATTTTCGGCAGTAAATGAGGCGGCATATAGTTAGACAGAAGTATAAAAAACAGACCCAGCCGTATCTGGCGGGATACGTAATGTTATTTTGATACATCTCTTGAATTAATGTAGAGTGCTAAGGAAGCAGATGGCGGACGCGGACGCGCGTCCGGACGCGGACGCGCCAGGGGTGCGTCCGCGTCCGGACGCATCCAATTTTTTTCAAATTTTTTTTTTTTCAATCTGGCACCCACCTGCCCCCTCCTGTTAAAAAATAGGAAAACAGTACCAAAAAAATTTGCAAAAATATTTGCAACAGACCTAACCACTGGGCCATGCCTCTCATAACCTCAGTATTACTAAACAACCATGGCCAGTGAGCAGTTCATAAATTATTATGAACCTTCATTGGGAACTAAGCTCCAAAAAAGTGGCAAAGAAAGATCTGAGAGTGGTTTCGAGTGAAGGTTTGTATGACAAACATATTACTGGTTTGGGGTTTAGAAGTGAATGCTCGCCAGAGGATTGGGGAGAGGTGAACGCTCACTAGAAGAGTGACAAGCTCTCAGGAGCAGAAGTCTCTGGGGGAAATTAGGGCTCACCAGAAGATGACAAGCTATACACTACTGTGACTCGGTTTAGGGGATCGATTTCTTCCCGGATGAACTTCAACAGCTTACTAATTAGTTATGGCACTACTCCAACTCGCTACAATACAATGTCAAAATTTACAGTACCTGCTCCCCGAACCCCCGCGCCTGTATTCCTGGACCATTGATACATTCTACGCAGGTTTAAGTGTATGCTGCACAAGTGTATGCTGCACAAGTGTAGCTTTGATGTTGAATCTGCACATACCTGTGGTGCAATGCCTACGATAGGACGTGGGTGGGGTTGATGATGTTTATGGATGATGATTATGCTTGTGGCTTGTTTTGATGGTTATGGCTGTGGGGTTGTGGGTTTAGGGTGATTTGTTAGGGTTTGGGGTGTTGTGTTAACTGTGCCATTTGTTGGGGTGTCGGGTTTGGGTCTTATGTTAAATGGTTGAACATGATGCATATGTTTTGAATGAGATGCAGATGTGCTGGTCTCTCTCTCTCTCTCGCATCTTGCACGGAGCAAACCATTTTTGACTAACCATTCAAACTTCACAGAGCTAACCATTTGTAAGCAACCACGATAAATTAGCCATGACACAAATAGACTGTAAAAAAATATATACATCTCATCTGATGCCACTGTACATGATGCTAAAATGTGTATCAGTATCTACAAGTCTGCGCTAAACAAATCATCCCTCTGCGTGCCAGATGCATCTGCAGGGGTGTCAAATACAAAGTCTGGCTGGGAGTCTGGAGGCATCTTGGACTCCTCTAATTCTGGGCCAACGCCTGCCAAGAGATGACTAGAAGAATCATCAGTGCGTCCCCTCTTGGCTGGCCTGCCTCTGGGTCTGCCCAAAGGAACCCTCTGTGGTACACTCCTGCCTGGGGGTCTCCCTCTGCCACGGGGGGGGGGGTCTCTGGGAGGAACTGCTTGCCTGTGATGCTCTGAGTCGCCTCTGCTCTATATGTCTCTGGGCAGCAGCCTCTGTCTCCCTCGCAAACTCTGACCAGCCATCATCTGAAAGGGGGCGTGATGCGGAGGTACTGGGTGGGGCACGTGGACCATCCCCTGCTAGGTCGACCGTCTCGTCTGAATCATATGTGGGCTCATCATCAGAGGAGGGCAATGGAACGTCAGCAGGGAAGGTGGTGGTCTCATCGGCATCGGCATCATCCTCGGGATCACCCCGCAGAGCACGCCGGACAGCATCGTCCGGATCAACCTCTGGCTCGTGATCTGCCGCTGCAACCAGGCACTCGTCGGGATTGACTTGCACAAGTCAATCATTCGTGAGAATAGCCGAAGCCATCGTGAGGGCATTAAACTGAATGTCTCAAACCAATACGAAAGCAAAACGACAGAGCAACGAAATATACCTGCAGCAGTAGGGCGTGTGCGCCTCCTGCCCTCATGCTCTCCGTGATGCGTTGAACCACTCTGGTGTTGGTGTTGCAGTACACCAGGTCATTGCACCGCTCCGTCGTCAGACGGTTCCGCCTGTTCGTGTGAACAAGGCTGAACGCTGACCAATTCCGCTCGCACACGCAAGCAGAACAGTCCTGCATTAATTGGCAACAACTCGAGTGAGTACCGACCTTGTAGAGAAAATGCGAAAACTGGTTGGATGAATGAGACAAGACAACGTACTTGTGAAAGGACTCGGAGCGCGAGCGTCCTCAGGTCTGGCTGTCCGGCGCCGTAGCTCTCCCACCATGATACAGGCAAGAGCCTGTTCTCTCAGACACGTGCAAGGTCCTCGCCGAACAGCCCCAAAGAGTGCCTGCAGTTGAGCAACGATATGCTTGAGTACACTTGAGCCCGCGCAAGGAAATTGAACGAACGACAACGTGCGATAGATCAAGAGTTTACCTGTAACCGAGCCTCTGCACCTCAAGCCTGCTGCGGAACCCAGTGCCGCTGCTGAGGAGGCGGATGTATGCGAACCAGTCCGCACTCAGCTCTGCATCGTCGTACTGCCTCTCGCTCTGAAACAACGGATGCAGTATGTGGGCCACACTGTGAATGGGCCGGTGAAACTTATCCCATCGCCGCTGCCACGAGCGCCTGATAGGCTCCAACCTGTGGACCAAACCACGTGGAGGCAACAGTTACATACCATCGTGTTGCGGCAGCAAGACGAAACAGAGTGCGAAATGGAAGTAAGGATGGTGAGACGGAAAAAAGTTATACCTGGCAGGGTCTAGCTCAGAACGCTGGAGAGACTCGCCTATGCGGTCCACGAACTCGTAAATGAGGCCCATCGTGCACCCTTGTGATCAACGAGTCTCAGAACAGAGTAGATGGGGCGCATGACGTCCATGAGCTGCTGCATATCCACCCAGAAAGGCTCCGTGAATAAGATCTCGTGGAAGGCCAAGCCCTCTGGGGTCGTGGACAGGTCCATGGCAGTGAACTCTGCCGAAGTGGCCATGTGCTGCAATTCACCCTTGAGATTGTGTAGCCGCTCAAGCATGATGAACTGGTAGGCGAAGCGGGTGCGAGCGGGCTTCTTCAAGTCGAGCCTGCATTGACAAACGGAATGAGAGGCCACATGAAACGAGCAAAAAAAAAAGAGCATCTTGAACGAGCCAAAAAGTAAGTGGCAGGTTACCTGCTGAATGTGCGGAAAAGTGCCGTCATGCGCGGATGCAGCGGCAGTGGCGGGTGCAGATGCGACGGTGGGGGCGGTGGCGCTGGGTGTACCAGTGGTAGGGTCGGTGGGAGTGGGTGCACCAGTAGAAATAGAGTCCGCGGCATCTGTGGACGGCTCGCCGGGCTCAACAGTTGTCTCAGAATGTCTCCATAATGCGAGCCCTCTCCGCAGCGGGGATGACCATACAAATGCCGATCCCGTAGCGTCCCCCCGTGAGTCGGACTCGCAACCCCCCCAGATGTGCTCGCACCCCGAGAGGCGTTCCCTGAGAACTACCTTCGACAAAAAGGGCAACGCCACTTTTTGTCGGGCATCACCTCCACCTCATCCCAAATGGGACGAGCAGCCATATCTCTCTCTCTCTCTCTCTCTCTCTCTCTCTCTCACACGCACACACACACACACACACAGAAGCACGGAAATCCAAGCTCTCTCCCACCCTAAACCCTAAACCCCAAACCCAAGCACACCTAAACCTAAATCCTAAACTCACACACACACATTGTGCACACACACAAATCCTCTCTCTCTCCGTTCCTCACACTCTCTGTCTCTTCCTCTCTCTCTCTCACACACAGATCACCATACACACACAACTGAATGCACACAAATCAACACAATTTTCACACACACACACACAATTTTCTCACACACACACACACACACAAACACCATCTCTCTCTCTCTCTCCCCCCCTCTGTCTCTCTCTCTATCACTCTATGCTCCTCCACACTCTCCCTCTTCCGCCCTCTTCCGCCCTCTGCCCGCTCTCGGGTTCTGCGGACTGTCCGCAGGGCCAACGGGTTTTTGCTTTTTTTTTTTTTTTTTTTTTTTTTGTTTAAAAAACGCGTTTTGGGCCCCGGTCGCGTCCGCGTCCGGACGCTGGACGCGTCCAGCCTTTTAAAAAAAAAAAATTAAAAAAAAAAGGACACGTCTGACCCCGCGTCCGGGACAATTTCAGATTCATAAATTGAAAATACGATTCACACACGCACATACAATTTGAGATAAAATTGAAGATAGAGCATCACATTTACACATCGACACATACATAATGTGCAACAAATAAAATGCGTCCAACACTAGATACAATGTATAAAATGGTCTGAATACAATGTTCAAACATCTGGCCGCCAAACATGGAACATGATATGAAACTGCTAAATATACAATAACAGAGCCACAATCAATGCTCTGGCTCTAACTCTGACGAAGACTCCGGAGAAAACCCAGGGCCTCGAGCTGACTCTCGCAGCCGATATCTATGCATGTCTGGAATTGGCAGAGGCTGTGTATCCAAGGAAGAAGACTCGTCATCCACATCCTCCCAATCTGCCTCCGCATCAGCCCCCAAGGAAGCCAAACCGACTAGACCTGCTCCAGTTGGCTGTGACTGTGCACCTCTACCCCTGCGAGGTCGTCCTCTCTTCCCTAGCTGTGCTCTGCCTTTCTTGTTCGGTGCACCCTTGGGCCTTCCTGGATCTTGCGGACGAGGAGAGCTGCCAATGCCTCATCACCCCCATGCAAGTCACCTGGCTGGCTAGGCTAAGCTGAGGCCGGCTGGGATAGGGAAGCCAAAGAGGGGACTCCCTGAGCAACTGAGCGAGGATGAGCCCGTGGAGTGTGTGCCCATGGGGCTGCTACACGTGGAGGAGGAACTGGCTGTGGAGGGGCCGTCCCTGCAGAGGAGGCATGTACAGCGATGATATGTACTGAAAGGGGCGCTGTGGTGGCCGGTAATAGTACATCCTGGGTGTTGCCAAAGGAGGAGCCAGTGGAGTCTGTGCTGCCAAAGGAGGAGGATGTGAAGTGGGTGCTGCCACTAGAGGAGCCACTGTGGCTGTGGGCGTTGCAAGAGAAAACCTGGGCACAGATGGTAGCCTGCCATGGAAACCCGGAGCTACAGAAGTGGATGGCGATGGAGGGGCTGCAGGCCTCAATGGCATCGGTGGCAGTGGTGGTGCTGTGCGGTGCATAAAAACCCTCTGAGGAACCGGAGGAACTGTAGGCACCTCATGTAGTTGCTCTGGCTGAGACTCTATGTAGGGCATGCTGGCAAGAGATGATGGGGGTGCCCTGACACTCGGCATGAGGTGGGCCTCTGAATCCATCGTGGCAATCAAGTCGTCTAGCTCTGCATCCGAATACAAATGCTCTGGGCTCTGGGCCTCATCGGGTGCACAATCCTCTGGCTCATCCCGTGCATCTCGTGCCTCATCCTGTGAACCATGTAGACCCTCCATGCCATCCCAACCTGTACCATCGAAGTCATCAGGTGTCTCATATGGTGTGCTGTCGAAGTAATGCCCATGACTCTGTACTGCATGCATCCAAGCAGCTACGAGACCGGCATCAAAATCACTCCGCCCTCTATCAAGAGCCTCCTCCATCATATCGACATAAGTAGGTATGCCACTGGCCCACCCCCCCGTGTGCCCTGCCTGTCGACCGGAAGGACCTGTGCCATGTGCCCCGCCTCTGCCACGTGATGCACCTGTGACCCCTACCCGTGGCGTGTGCCCAACACCGATATCATTTGCCTCATCCCACTTTGATATGGCGAACACCACCCGAAGGGGATCATCCTCTGACACTGGCTCATCAGCCTCATACAATGGAGGCTCTCGGTGATCAAGCCCAAGCTCTCTCTCTCTCTCTCATCTCAGCAAGCTCCCTCTCTCTCTCTGCCATCAACTGTGTGCCCAAGTATTCTGCAGGCATGGGATGGACGTTATCCGTAGGGAAGTCAACCTGGCGCTCCAAATAAGATATCTTCGTCTGCAAGGTTAAAATTGAGCATATTAGGGAATCAACATGATCAGGAATTGAAACCAGCATATTAGCGAGACGTCAACCAACATGCTATGGGAGAATAGCCTATCACCTGCAATGCGCTCGTAATGGTCGGCAGTCTCCTGGCGAGACGTGCGTTGGTGCTACAGAACACCAACCGCTCTAGATGACTCACTGACAGCCTGTTTCTTCTCCTCGTGTGAATGAGGGCCCATGTGCTCCAATTACGCTCACACACGGAGGCAGCGCAATCTTGTGGTACGTGCAATAAAATGGTTTAGCACATGTGCACAGGTGGAATGTCAAGCACATGTGCACGGGTGGAATGTCAAGCAAACGCACTAAGGGAGGATGAGATGAGATGCATACCTGTGAAAGGACCCGCAATGCAATACGCTGTATGGAGGGATAGGTGCTACCGAACATGGTCCACCAGGTAATGGGGAGCTGCCTCCTCAATTGATCTTGAGCAGCCGGGTGACCGAACGTGCCCATGCGGAAACGAAATGCAGCTAGCTCCTCCATGAGTCTGATAGGATCCAAACCAATGTGTGGGCCCACCCTATAGATGTACTCAAGCCAATCCGCCTCGAGCTCCTTGTCTGCGATCTGTGTCAGAGAGAAAGAGGGGATGCAGAATGTGTGCAACGCTGTGGATACTCCCGTGAAAGTAGTTCCTCCGCGTCTCCCAAATGAATCATCCTGCACGTGAGAGGCATGGGGTTGGAGAAAGTACAACGAAATCGAAGCAAAATACCTAACATCAACAAAAAAACAAACTAGCAATTACTGAAAAGATAAAGACCAATTACATTACTAACTGCTTGCCTCTCTGGCTGCAAGATGGGCAGCTGCAGGAACTGTCCAATCCGGTCCATGAGCTCATACACCAGTCCAAGTGGGACCCCTCGTTGTCAGCCATGTGGAGCACAATGTAGAGTGGTCGAAGGAGGCCTGACAATGTCTGCGCATCCCTCCAGAACTGGTCTCCCCTCACCGTGGAAGAAAAGTGCTCCCTATCCTCTGTGCGCTGAAACGTACTGGCACGCCAAAGATCGTTGGCAACCATCTGTAAAAGCTGTGCCCTGCACCTGATCAGACGGTCGATGACCACCAAGTCGAAAGCAAAGCGTGTGGGGGCTGGCTTCTTGAGGTCTCCAACTGGCTGAACACCCGGAACATGGCTAGAACACGCCTCTTCCTAGTGACTTTTGTCACCAGGAAGAGGGCCTCACGGACGATGGCTCTAACCCAGGGAAGTGGCACCTATGTCCCCCATGAGAAGGTCTATGCCGTGCACTGCACGGGGGGTATGAACAATGTGAGGGAACTCGGCCTCTAGCAGGACACCCATCTGAACGCAGTTGAGGCAGAGACGATCGTGAATGCGATAGGAGGCGGAAAGGTGGAAATAAAACAGCAACAATGGAAACACCGGTAGCAGGGTGGAAGCATGGGCGGAAGGCAACAGATCAAACTCAAAGACAGGGCGCATACAATAGGGAGGGCGCGAAATGGAATGAGAAAGAAGGGAGGCCGTGGACAGCAATGAGGAAGAGAGATGAAGTGAGGGGGAGGGATTAGGTAGAATATATATATGTATATATTAGATAATAAATATATTATTATAATATGGTATCGCGGCACCATTATGGTGTCGCGGTTCCAAGTACCGCGGCATCTATGATACATATATATATATAGATGTACATACATATATCATAGAACCCACGATTCTCAAAACCGTGGATCCTGGGAACCGTAGGGTGAACCATACCACGGTTCATGAAACGTGGTACGGTTCCTGCAATTAATTAATTTTTTTTTTTTTGCCCATTTCCCCCAAAACAGTTTTTGGCCCTCATTTTATAGTTTTTGGGCTATTTTTGGCCCTCATTTCACAGTCTTTGGGCTGTTTTTGGGGGTGGGAAATTTAAAAAAAAGCCATTGATTGATTAATTAATTAGATGCTATGGTCCTCCCCAAAAGAAATAATTAAACTCCTTAAAAAATTATACTTTTTTTGGCTTTTTTGGCATTCTTTTGGGCTGTTTTGGGGCTGGGAACTTTTAAAAACTTAATTAATTAATTAATTGATTATTACACGGTTCACCTCTAAAATTTTTGTGAACCATACACTTCTAAGAACCGTGGTGAATTGTCCACCGTTCTCAGATTCTCTGACATATATATATATATATATATATATATCATAGTACCCTCTGGTACCGCTGGTATGGTACCGCCGGTACCATATCAGTGGTACCGCCGGTACGGTACCGCCCTGGGATCCGCGGTACCAGGGCGGTACCATTTTTAATATTTTTTTTTATTTTTTAATATATTTTTAGTAATTTTTTTTTGCATATTAACTACCAAAAAAGGACAAAAAAAAGTAAAAAGGGGGGGTTCTGGGTGTAAAAAAAGAGGGTACAGTACATGATGCAGGGGACTGTTGCAATGGCACATGGGCACTGCGAGTGAGCAGACCGAGGGGCCAATGGGAGACCAACACAGGGGGGTAGCATCACATGGGGGCAAGTACAGAGGCACATGGGCATTGTGGGTGAGCAGACCATGGGCCCAATGGGAGACCAACACAGGGGGGAGCATCACATGGGGGCAGGTACGGAGGTACATGGAGGGATGATGGGGATCCACATGGCCGATCAGGCTGTGGGGATAAATAGGCACTCACAATGCCATTGTGGTCGGCATTTTCAGAGGCTGTGAGAGGGCTAGTGATAGACAGTGAGAGAGCAAGCGAGAGCCGGTGACAGGCTGTGAGAGGCTGTTTGAGAACCAGGGTGCTGTGAGAGGGTGTTCAAGGATCAGGGTGCTGTGAGGAGAAGGTCGATCGAGATGGCTGAGCGAATACCACCGAAGCCCGAGGGCGAAGCCAGGAGAAAGCTTGAGGAAGATATCCGAAGGCACAACGAGAGGCATCGGAAGCAAGAGGCAGATATCCGAGAGATGCTGCGACAGACTCGACAGAGAAATCCGGAACCGGAGCCACCCGCCCCCGCTGTGGATCCTGTCCCCGCTGTCGAGCTGGATCTGGATGAGCAGATCGGAATGAATTTCACACGACGGCAGCTCATCATGGTCAGGGAAAGGGCGGCCAGACGTCGGGCTAACCAGGAGGCAGCTCGGGCTATTTGGGAGGCAGAGCAAGAGCGACAAAACAATGCACCAGACGAGGGCGAGGAGTCGGTGGAGGATCAGTGAGGGATGTTTAGAATAGATGAGGTCCACCCGTATGTGGCGGACTGTTGCTATGTAGTTTTCGGCAGTTTATGGTGCAGCAAATAACTAGATGGCTGCTTAAAAAAATGACAGTATATGTGATGTTATCCTGATACAACGGTTGAATATATACATAGTTGTTTTTTGTGCAACGCGAGCCTGGTCATGTAAGATGCAATGTTTGTAATTTTTTTAAATGCAGATGTATTACATGTGTTTATGAAATGTCGTTTGGGGTGTAGGGGTGATTGTTGTGCTCATGATGTAGGTGCATATATGTGAAGCTAGCATTCACTTCAAACGAAATTAAATGAAAATAGGATTCACACACGCACATAGAATTCTTCAACATAAAATAAAGCATCACATGTACAGAGCGACATACGCACAATGTGCAGCAAATAATGTAGGCCAAACACTGTATATAATGTGAAAAATCATCTGAGTACAATGGTAGACCGTCTGCTAGAGACAAACTACTGAAACTAAGACAACAGAGCCACAATCAATGCTCTGGCTCTGACTCAGACGAATGCTCTGGAGACAACTCAGGGCCTCGAGCTGACTCTCGCAGCCGATATCTCTGCCTGTCTGGAACTGGCATGGGCTGTGTATCCGAGGGGGAAGACTCGTCATCCTCATCCTCCCAATCAGCCTCCGCATCAGCCCCCAAGCAGGCCAAACCAACAACACCTGCTCCAACTGGCTGTGATACTGCACCTCTACCTGTACCTGGAGCCCTGCGTGGTCGTCCTCTCCTCCCTGGCAGTTTCTATGCCTTGCCTTTCTTGTTCGGTGCACCCTTGGGCCTGCCTGGTCTCTTGCGGACAAGAGGAGCTGTCAATGCCTCGTCACCCCCATGCAAATCACCTGGCTGGCTAGGCTGGGCCCAAGCTGAGGCCGGCTGGGATAGGGAAGCAAAAGAGGGAACTCCCTGTGCAACTGAGCGAGGAGGATGAGCTCGTGGAGTGTGTGCCCGTGGGGCTGCTGCAGGTGGAGGAACTGGCTATGCAGGAGGCGAGTACAGTGGCGATATGTACTGAAAGGGGCGCTGTGGTGGCCGGTACTGGTACATCCTGGGTGCTGCCAAAGGAGGAGGATGTGACGTGGGTGCTGCCACTGGAGGAGCCACTGTGGATGTGGGCGCTGCAAGAGAAAACCTGGGCACAGATGGTGGCCTGCCATGGAGACCTGGTGCTGCAGAAGTGGACGGCGATGGAGGGGCTGCAGGCCTAAATGGCATCGGTGGCACTGGAGGAGCTGTGCGACGCACATACACCCTCTGAGGAGCTGGAGGAACTGTAGGCACCTCATGCGGCTGCTCTGGCTGGGACTCTGTGTGTGGCATGCTGGCAAGAGATGATGGGGGCGCCCTGACACTCGGCATCTGCTGGGCCTCTGAATCCAATGTGGCAACCAAGTCGGCCAGCTGGGCATCCGAATACAAATGCTCTGGGCTCTGGGACTCATCCTGTGCACCAGCCTCTAAATCATCCTGTGCACCGACCTCTGAATCATCCTGTGCACCAACCCCTGAATCAACCCAAGCCTCATCTTGTGCCTCATCATGTGCACCCTGTAGACCCTGCATGGCCTCCCAATCTGTGCAATGAAAGTCATCAGGTGCCTCCTCTGGTGTGCTGTCGTAGTAACGGCCATGACTCTGTGCTGCACGCATCCAAACATCTGCGGGACCGGCATCTAAACCACTCTGCCCTCTATCAAGAGCCTCCTCCATCATGTCGACATAGGTAGGTATGCCACTGCCCCCCCCTGTGTGCCCTGCCTGTCTGCCGGTATAACATGTGCCATGTGTCCCACCTCTGCCACGTGATGCACCTGTGACCCCTGCCCGTGGCGTGTGCCCTGCACCAGTATAATCTGCCTCATCCCTCTCTGGTCTGGCAAACACAACCTGAATGGGCTCATCCTCATCATGCTCATCCTCTGACACTGGCTCATCTGCCTCATACAATGGGGGCTCTCTGTGCTCAAGCCCAAGCTCTCTTTTGTGGACAATGCTTCTCACATTTTGTACTCTCTTTTGTCTTATGTGCCCCTGCGCACCAAAAGACGTTAATAATAATAATTCTAATTCTAATTCTCTCTCTCTCATCTCGGCAAGCTCCCTCTCTCTCTCTGCCATCAACTGTGTGCCCAGGTCATCTGCAGGCATGGGATGGGTGCTGTCCGTAGGCAAGTCAACCTGGCGCTCCAAATCGGATATCTTCGTCTGCAAGGTTTAAAATTGGCATGTCAGAGAAACAACTCTATCAAGAAATGAAACCAACATACCAGGAGTCAACCAACATGCTATGAAAGGTTAGCTTATCACCTGCAATGCGCTCGTAATGGTCGGAAGCCTCCTGGCGAGACGCGCGTTGGTGCTACAGAACACCAACCACTCCAACTGACTCACTGACAAGCGGTTCCTTCTCCTCGTGTGAATCAGTGCCCATGTGCTCCAATTACGCTCACACACTGAGGCAGCACAGTCCTGTGGTGCGTGCATTGAAATACTTCAGCACATTGTGGCAGCGGTGAAACTTCAACGAAACACAAAAAATGGAGGATAAAATGAGATGCATACCTGAGAAAGGACACGCAGTGCAAGACGCTGTATAGATGGGTATGTGCTACCGAACATGGTCCACCAGGTAATGGGTAGCTGCCTCCTCTCTGGGTCTTGGGCAGCCGGGTGGCCGAATGTGCCCATGCCGAAACGAAATGCAGCGACTCCATGAGCGCCTGATAGGATCCAAACCTATGTGTGGACCCACCCTGTGAATGTACTGAAGCCAATCGGCCTCGAGCTCTCTGTCTGCGATCTGTGTCGGAGAGAGGAAGAGGGGATGCAGCATGTGTGCAACGCTGTGGATACTCCTGTGGAAGTAGTTCCACCGCGTCTCCCATATGAACTTCAGCTCTGTCATCCTGCAGGTGAGGGGCATGTGGTTTAGGGCATTACGAAAAAGCTTAACACTGACAGAAAAACAAACTAGCAAGTACTAAAAAGATAAAGGTCAATTGCACCACTGTACCGCTTACCTCTCTGGCTGCAAGATGGGTAGCTGCAGGAACTGTCCAATCCGGTCCATGAGCTCATACACCAGTCCAAGTGTCGACCCCTCGCTGTCAGCCATGCGGAGCACAATGTAGAGTGGTCGAAGCAGTCCTGACAATGTCTGTGCATCCCTCCAGAACTGGTCTCCCCTCACCGTGGAAGAAAAGTGCTCCCCATCCTCAGTGTGCGGAAATGTACTGGCACCCCAAAGATCACTGGCAACCATCTGTAGAAGCTGGGCCCTGCACCTGATCAAACGGTCGATGACCACCAAGTCGAATGCAAAGCGCGTGGGGGCTGGCTTACGGAGGTCCAGATGGCTAAACACCCGGAACATGGCAAGAACACGCCTCTTTCTGGTGACAAAAGTCACCAGGAAGAGGGCCTCCCGGACGATGGCTCTAACCCAGGGAAGTGCTCCAATGTCCCCCATCAAAAGGTCTATGTCGTGGGCTGCACAGGGGGTATGAACAATATGAGGGAACTCGGCCTCTAGCAGTACACCCATCTGAATGCAGTTCGTGGCATTGTCCGTCACCACCGTGATGACATGCTGTGGGCCTATGGCTAGGATGGAAGACCTGATGACATCAAACATGAACTGCAGATATGACTCTCCCCCCCCTGCTGCAATCCACTGTCCTCAAAAATTGTGTGCCCATGCAGCTGGAGACCAGTATGTTGAGGATCGGCCTCCTCCTGACATCAGTCCAGCCATCGGACATGATGCTGCAACCGTAAGTGGCCCAGTGCCGACGCAGAGGCTCCATCTCTCTAGACAAGGACTCGACCCTATCCCTCAGCATGTGTGTGCGGACAACCTCTGAACTAGGGACTCTCCAGCTAGGGCTGACAGACTGTGCAAGGCGGAAGGCCCTTCTGAAGGGCTCAGAGTCGGTGATGGCAAAGGGCAGGTTCAGCTCGTAAACCAGACTGGCCACGGCCTGTGTGGCCTCTCTGTCCATGTGCGGCTGATGCGCGCCGCGAATGGTCTGCTGCACGAGGGCTCTCCCTGGTGGACGACGGGTGGTGGACCTCCAGCACGGTGCACCAACCGTGACGGGAATGGACGATGACGCGATAGGCTGGGCGCTGGTGGATGCATCGGCTGTAGACGTGGAATGGGGAGAGTGGGATGCACTGGCAGGGATGGGTGCAGCAGCATAGGTGGGGTGCACTGGTGGAGGGGCAACATCTGGCATGGGGTACGAAAACTGCTGGCTGAGGAGGTCATCCGGATGGGAAGGGAAGGAAGAAGGGATCTCTTCCACATCCTCGAAGGCGCCCAGTACCATCCTGGGCCTGCTCGGGTGGCGGAGAGTCCATGAGAAAGTCGTAGACTGGTGGAGTGCGAGCAACAGTGGGTGGTGGTGGAACCGCAGTGGCAACTGTCGGACGCGATGGGACGGGATCCACCGGAATCTGAGCAGATGGGGGTGCATGAGGCAGAGCTGTCTGAGGGGCAAAGGGACCAGAGGAGGATGCACTCCCTCTCCTCGTGCGTGCCAGCCAAGCAGGCAGCAACTCTGGGTTAGTCACATAAGGAGCGGTGCAAAATCGGAGAACGCCCTCCGAAATGGTGTTCTCCCCTGCCACGAGCCGCGGCCCGTAGGTGTCCAGTAGTCGCTGCCTGTCGGGGACGGTCATGCTGCCACAAGGGGCAACATTCAAGGTGGCACCATTTTTGGCGCGTGCACCGAGCAGATGGCCTTTAAGGCGAGTGAGGGATGCAGCAAACTCGACGAGACAGTATCGGCAGCGCACGATCTTCTGACCGGTCTTGTTGGCCTTGTCGGCAACCCGCCTGACAATGTCTACCTCGTCCCACAGACCGGAAAGGTCGGATTGCACCATTGCAGATGAAATGAGGGATGGATTGCTGGAAAAAAAACAGCAGGGTTCACTGTTGGAGAGACGCTGAAAATGGGCGAATGCAGGGCAAAGGAAATCAGATGCAAGGCAGGGCGTTGCGTGGTCGATGGGCGACACAAGGAATCAAAGGCAGGCAAGAAAAACCAGCAGCGATGGCAGGGCGGAGAGGGCGCAAAAAAATTTCAGAGGAAATGCGAGGGGGGCGGGTAGGTTTGGGTAAAAAAAAATTAAAAAAAATATTAAATAATAAATATATTATTATATTGTGGTACCGCGGTACCATCATGGTACCGCGGTACCAGTATATTGTGCACGCGCCAAAAATGGTGCCACCTTGAATGCTGCCCCTTGTGGCAGCATGACCGTCCCCGACAGGCAGCGACTACTGGACACCTACGGGCCGCGGCTCGTGGCAGGGGAGAACACCATTTCGGAGGGCGTTCTCCGATTTTGCACCGCTCCTTATGTGACTAACCCAGAGTTGCTGCCTGCTTGGCTGGCACGCACGAGGAGAGGGAGTGCATCCTCCTCTGGTCCCTTTGACCCTCAGACAGCTCTGCCTCATGCACCCCCATCTGCTCAGATTCCGGTGGATCCCGTCCCATCGCGTCCGACAGTTGCCACTGCGGTTCCACCACCACCCACTGTTGCTCGCACTCCACCAGTCTACGACTTTCTCATGGACTCTCCGCCACCCGAGCAGGCCCAGGATGGTACTGGGCGGGCCTTCGAGGATGTGGAAGAGATCCCTTCTTCCTTCCCTTCCCATCCGGATGACCTCCTCAGCCAGCAGTTTTCGTACCCCATGCCAGATGTTGCCCCTCCACCAGTGCACCCCACCTATGCTGCTGCACCCATCCCTGCCAGTGCATCCCACTCTCCCCATTCCACGTCTACAGCCGATGCATCCACCAGCGCCCAGCCTGTCGCGTCATCGTCCATTCCCGTCACGGTTGGTGCACCGTGCTGGAGGTCCACCACCCGTCGTCCACCAGGGAGAGCCCTCGTGCAGCAGACCATTCGCGGCGCGCATCAGCCGCACATGGACAGAGAGGCCACACAGGCCGTGGCCAGTCTGGTTTACGAGCTGAACCTGCCCTTTGCCATCACCGACTCTGAGCCCTTCAGAAGGGCCTTCCGCCTTGCACAGTCTGTCAGCCCTAGCTGGAGAGTCCCTAGTTCAGAGGTTGTCCGCACACACATGCTGAGGGATAGGGTCGAGTCCTTGTCTAGAGAGATGGAGCCTCTGCGTCGGCACTGGGCCACTTACGGTTGCAGCATCATGTCCGATGGCTGGACTGATGTCAGGAGGAGGCCGATCCTCAACATACTGGTCTCCAGCTGCATGGGCACACAGTTTTTGAGGGCAGTGGATTGCAGCAGGGGGGGGAGAGTCATATCTGCAGAGTTCATGTTTGATGTCATCAGGTCTTCCATCCTAGCCATAGGCCCACAGCATGTCGTCACGGTGGTGACGGACAATGCCACGAACTGCATTCAGATGGGTGTACTGCTAGAGGCCGAGTTCCCTCAGATTGTTCATACCCCCTGTGCAGCCCACGGCATAGACCTTTTGATGGGGGACATTGGAGCACTTCCCTGGGTTAGAGCCATCGTCCGGGAGGCCCTCTTCCTGGTGACTTTTGTCACCAGAAAGAGGCGTGTTCTTGCCATGTTCCGGGTGTTTAGCCATCTGGACCTCCGTAAGCCAGCCCCCACGCGCTTTGCATTCGACTTGGTGGTCATCGACCGTTTGATCAGGTGCAGGGCCCAGCTTCTACAGATGGTTGCCAGTGATCTTTGGGGTGCCAGTACATTTCCGCACACTGAGGATGGGGAGCACTTTTCTTCCACGGTGAGGGGAGACCAGTTCTGGAGGGATGCACAGACATTGTCAGGACTGCTTCGACCACTCTACATTGTGCTCCGCATGGCTGACAGCGAGGGGTCGACACTTGGACTGGTGTATGAGCTCATGGACCGGATTGGACAGTTCCTGCAGCTGCCCATCTTGCAGCCAGAGAGGTAAGCGGTACAGTGTTGCAATTGACCTTTATCTTTTCAGTACTTGCTAGTTTGTTTTTCTGTCAATGTTAAGCTTTTTCGTAATGCCCTAAACCACATGCCCCTCACCTGCAGGATGACAGAGCTGAAGTTCATATGGGAGACGCGATGGAACTACTTCCACAGGAGTATCCACAGCGTTGCACACATGCTGCATCCCCTCTTCCTCTCTCCGACACAGATCGCAGACAGGGAGCTCGAGGCCGATTGGCTTCAGTACATTCACAGGGTGGGTCCACACATAGGTTTGGATCCTATCAGGCTCATGGAGGAGCTCGCTGCATTTCGTTTCGGCATGGGCACATTCGGCCACCCGGCTGCCCAGGATCCAGAGAGGAGGCAGCTACCCATTACCTGGTGGACCATGTTCGGTAGCACATACCCATCTATACAGCGTCTTGCACTGCGTGTCCTTTCTCAGGTATGCATCTCATTTTATCTTCCATTTTTTGTGTTTCGTTGAAGTTTCACCTTTGCCACAATGTGCTGAAGTATTTCAATGCACGCACCACAGGACTGTGCTGCCTCTGTGTGTGAGCGTAATTGGAGCACATGGGCACTGATTCACACGAGGAGAAGAAACCGGTTGTCAGTGAGTCAGTTGGAGCGGTTGGTGTTCTGTAGCACCAACGCACGTCTCGCCAGGAGGCTTCCGACCATTACGAGCGCATTGCAGGTGATAAGCTAATCTTTCATAGCATGTTGGTTGACTCCTGGTATGTTGGTTTCATTTCTTGAAAAAGTTGTCTCTCTGACATGCAAATTTTAAACCTTGCAGACGAAGATATCTGATTTGGAGCGCCAGGTTGACTTGCCTACGGACAGCACCCATCCCATGCCTGCAGATGACCTGGGCACACAGTTGATGGCAGAGAGAGAGAGGGAGCTTGCCGAGATGAGAGAGAGAGAGCTTGGGCTTGAGCACAGAGAGCCCCCATTGTATGAGGCAGATGAGCCAGTGTCAGAGGATGAGCATGATGAGGATGAGCCCATTCGGGTTGTGTTTGCCAGACCAGAGAGGGATGAGGCAGATTATACAGGTGCAGGGCACACGCCACGGGCAGGGGTCACAGGTGCATCACGTGGCAGAGGTGGGACACATGGCACAGGTTATACCGGCAGACAGGCAGGGCACACAGGGGGGGGGCAGTGGCATACCTACCTATGTCGACATGATGGAGGAGGCTCTTGATAGAGGGCAGAGTGGTTTAGATGCTGGTCCCGCAGATGTTTGGATGCGTGCAGCACAGAGTCATGGCCGTTACTACGACAGCACACCAGAGGAGGCACCTGATGACTTTCATTGCACAGATTGGGAGGCCATGCAGGGTCTACAGGGTGCACATGATGAGGCACGGGATGAGGCTTGGGTTGATTCAGGGGTTGGTGCACAGGATGATTCAGAGGTCGGTGCACAGGATGATTTAGAGGCTGGTGCACAGGATGAGTCCCAGAGCCCAGAGCATTTGTATTCGGATGCCCAGCTGGCCGACTTGGTTGCCACATTGGATTCAGAGGCCCAGCAGATGCCGAGTGTCAGGGCGCCCCCATCATCTCTTGCCAGCATGCCACACACAGAGTCCCAGCCAGAGCAGCCGCATGAGGTGCCTACAGTTCCTCCAGCTCCTCAGAGGGTGTATGTGCGTCGCACAGCTCCTCCAGTGCCACCGATGCCATTTAGGCCTGCATCCCCTCCATCGCCGTCCACTTCTGCAGCACCAGGTCTCCATGGCAGGCCACCATCTGTGCCCAGGTTTTCTCTTGCAGCGCCCACATCCACAGTGGCTCCTCCAGCGGCAGCACCCACGTCACATCCTCCTCCTTTGGCAGCACCCAGGATGTACCAGTACCGGCCACCACAGCGCCCCTTTCAGTACATATCGCCACTGTACTCGCCTCCTGCACAGCCAGTTCCTCCACCTGCAGCAGCCCCACGGGCACACACTCCACGAGCTCATCCTCCTCGCTCAGTTGCACAGGGAGTTCCCTCTTTTGCTTCCCTATCCCAGCCGGCCTCAGCTTGGGCCCAGCCTAGCCAGCCAGGTGATTTGCATGGGGGTGACGAGGCATTGACAGCTCCTCTTGTCCGCAAGAGACCAGGCAGGCCCAAGGGTGCACCGAACAAGAAAGGCAAGGCACAGAAACTGCCAGGGAGGAGAGGACGACCACGCAGGGCTCCAGGTACAGGTAGAGGTGCAGTATCACAGCCAGTTGGAGCAGGTGTTGTTGGTTTGGCCTGCTTGGGGGCTGATGCGGAGGCTGATTGGGAGGATGAGGATGACGAGTCTTCCCCCTCGGATACACAGCCCATGCCAGTTCCAGACAGGCAGAGATATCGGCTGCGAGAGTCAGCTCGGGGCCCTGAGTTGTCTCCAGAGCATTCGTCTGAGTCAGAGCCAGAGCATTGATTGTGGCTCTATTGTTTTAGTTTCAGTAGTTTGTCTCTAGCAGTCGGTCTACCATTGTACTCAGATGATTTTTCACATTATATACAGTGTTTGGCCTACATTATTTGCTGCACATTGTGCGTATGTCGCTCTGTACATGTGATGCTTTATTTTATGTTGAAGAATTCTATGTGCGTGTGTGAATCCTATTTTCATTTAATTTCGTTTGAAGTGAATGCTAGCTTCCCATATATGCACCTACATCATGAGCACAGCAATCACCCCTACACCCCAAACGACATTGAATAAACACATGTAATACATCTGCATTTAAAAAAATTACAAACATTGCATCTTACATGACCAGGCTCGCGTTGCACAAAAAACAACTATGTATATATTCAACCGTTGTATCAGGATAACATCACATATACTGTCATTTTTTTAAGCAGCCATCTAGTTATTTGCTGCACCATAAACTGCCGAAAACTACATAGCAACAGTCCGCCACATACGGGTGGACCTCATCTATTCTAAACATCCCTCACTGATCCTCCACCGACTCCTCGCCCTCGTCTGGTGCATTGTTTTGTCGCTCTTGCTCTGCCTCCCGGTTAGCCCGAGCTGCCTCCTGGTTAGTCCGACGTCTGGCCGCCCTTTCCCTGACCATGATGAGCTGCCGTCGTGTGAAATTCATTCCGATCTGCTCATCCAGATCCAGCTCGACAGCGGGGACAGGATCCACAGCGGGGGCGGGTGGCTCCGGTTCCGGATTTCTCTGTCGAGTCTGTCGCAGCATCTCTCGGATATCTGCCTCTTGCTTCCGATGCCTCTCGTTGTGCCTTCGGATATCTTCCTCAAGCTTTCTCCTGGCTTCGCCCTCGGGCTTCGGTGGTATTCGCTCAGCCATCTCGATCGACCTTCTCCTCACAGCACCCTGATCCTTGAACACCCTCTCACAGCACCCTGGTTCTCAAACAGCCTCTCACAGCCTGTCACCGGCTCTCGCTTGCTCTCTCACTGTCTATCACTAGCCCTCTCACAGCCTCTGAAAATGCCGACCACAATGGCATTGTGAGTGCCTATTTATCCCCACAGCCTGATCGGCCATGTGGATCCCCATCATCCCTCCATGTACCTCCGTACCTGCCCCCATGTGATGCTCCCCCCTGTGTTGGTCTCCCATTGGGCCCATGGTCTGCTCACCCACAATGCCCATGTGCCTCTGTACTTGCCCCCATGTGATGCTACCCCCCTGTGTTGGTCTCCCATTGGCCCCTCGGTCTGCTCACTCGCAGTGCCCATGTGCCATTGCAACAGTCCCCTGCATCATGTACTGTACCCTTTTTTTTTACACCCAGAACCCCCTCTTTTTACTTTTTTTTGTCCTTTTTTGGTAGTTAATATGCAAAAAAAAATTACTAAAAATATATTAAAAAATAAAAAAAAATATTAAAAATGGTACCGCCCTGGTACCGTGGATCCCAGGGCGGTACCGTACCGGCGGTACCACTGATATGGTACCGGCGGTACCATACCAGCGGTACCACGAGGTACTATGATATATATATATATATATATATATATAATATATATATATATATAGATACACGTTCCCCAGTCCAGAACGCTCATGTTTTGGAACGAGCGTTCCAAAATGTGGATGTAGTGGAACATAGAACAAGAAACGTTGTCAAAAATGATAATGTTTTTGAGAAAATTTAAAAAAAATATCCAAATCATGAACTAAATCCCAAATTTTAGTATCAGTGATGCACAAGTTGACAATACAAAGTAATCTTGCCATCTCCCACAAAGAATGACAAAGAACATCACATATTATCAATGGCTAAAGCCCTACAAGCAATAGCAAAGTCAAGAGTTATAATACAAAGAGTCCAAGCAATAACAAATCATAAGCTGAAAAATAAACATAAGCCAAAAGTTTTGGAGGGAAAATAGTGCACCTTCCTCACAGGCATACTTAAGTGATAAACATTGGGCCGTTGGCCAATCCTAAATATAAATGCATAAAAAATGCTTTTAGGCTTGTAGACAAATAAAAGGGGCACATGGCAAACAAAGGAATAAGATTGCTGCATTTTTGTAATAAAAGTATGGTGAGGCGCGTCAAATGATAGAAGTCCATAACTAGATTTCAATATGGAAGTTCAATACGCCTTACACTATCCACTAAATAAAATATAGGGACCATGGGGTCCAACTCCCCAAATGTCGATGCGTTATGTGAATAATGACGTCTTGACGTAAAAAAAATGAATAAAGCCCTGAATAATGACTGAAAAGGTCCTAATCATTTGTCCTAATACTCCTTATGGTCTTGAAGTGAGCGTCTTTCTTTTGTTCTATACAGTATCATAACATAAATTTACAAAACTTCAAAAAGAAAGAGACTAACCTATTTTGTCAGCTTCCATTTCTGCTGGCGATGATGATGTCTATTATCCACAATCCAACAATATAAGTTAAGTATCAAAATATCAAAATAAATGTAAAAATAGAAAATTCAGACTTGAAACAAGTGAATTCATAAAACCCTCAATGCAAGGTAGCAATGTTGATACTATTTCCTCACGATTATAATACTTTGTTGCTATGCTCAATACAAAGCATAGTAAATTGTGAGACCTTTATAAGAGAACAACCTTCAAAGCATATATCTATCAAAATTCTATAAATGAAATCACCAAATACAATCAGTTAAAAAGTAAGTTTCTGATAAGGGTATTTAGTTGCTTGTTTCCTTCAAAGCTAGAAACCGATTCAAACTTATTCGAATCGGTCAGCCCGGTTCGAACCAGAAAACAGTTCGAACTGTTTTTTAGAATGAAATTGGGAGATTGTGAAATGTGGCATGTGTAGTGTTTCTGAACAAAAACCCAATGGTAAATGCTTTGCTAAGAAAAACAGCCCTAAAACAGTTTTGTGGTTGAAAACGAGCAAGGACTTAGGACTTACTATTAAGAAAGTTAGGAGTCAGCCTTCAAAGTTTAGGACGAGAGTGCTTAGCGTGGCATGTGTTCATTGTTGACCATTGTGGCATGTATACTGTGATTGATCATTCAACATTGTGTGATGTGCAATGTGCATGAATTTGAATGAAGCAGGCTAGCAACTCTCTGTTTCTCTCTCTCTCTCTCTCTCTCTCTCTCTCTCTCTCTCTCTCTCTCTCTCTGGGACATGCTTCCCTTGTACAGCTGGAGAGGTTCTGCTTTCTGCGATTTATTTGAGATGCTCCAAGTAAGTGTCGGCTCTTTGATTACCCCTACCAGAGGCTTGGTGTACAGGTCTCTCTTCATCTGATTGGGCCAGTATCTCGTGCGTGCAGATCCTTATGCTATCACATATGATACGCGCTAAGCCTTCCGTTCCACATCAGATCATTCTAGCTGAGTTTGCAGTTCCACCCATTCAGCTTGATACCATTTTTTGACTTGTCACTGATATTCAGAGAGTCGGGTTATTTCCATTGGATGAGCAGAGCTATCCATAGGCGGGACTTATCTCTTCTCAACATCTTCATAGTCAGGGCTTCCAGTCATGGTTCTCTCAGGCCTCCCGTTTACTTGACACACTTGGCATTTCTATCATGGACCTCCCATTGGGTACCCATGACTACATCCAGACGGTTCCTATATAGAGCATATCTAAGTCGAGTGTGGCAAGGCCACCTTGGGGTCAAACCCGACTTCTATCAAACTCACTTCTTGGAGTTGGATATAGTAGGGTTCCCAATTCTGCAACGTTATTTGGATTCAGGATTATCGCATGGTCTGACGTTCATATTGGGTCAGTTCAAAGTCTCATCACATCAGCTTACGATTGAGATTGGGCGTTTTTAGAGTACCCCCGGGAGGAGCGGATTTGCCCGATGTGCTCATTATCCGAGATAGAGTCCGAGAAGTGTTGGAGGTGTAAGTTGCGCACCTCTCGAAGAGGCCCCAAAATGAAGTAGAGAGCATAGGCTCCAGAATGAAGCAGAGGGCCCAGGCTCCAAAATGAAGCAGAAGGCATGGAATGGTCCCATAAGGAAATGAGAAGATGAGGACGGGCAACTCAAATAAGGAAATTGGAAGACTTGTCGTTGTCCCCTGGTACCAACCCTTTTGGGGTAAGGGGGAGACCATAATGTGATGGGTGGCTAGGCGGTTGGGGTAGGACACGCAATACACGACCCACACGCGCGCGTCCCTGCGGTGGCATGCTAGGTCCAGTTTTCCTACATGATATCAGAGCAAGGTTCCTAAGATCAGGATCTAAGGAAGAAATTATTGAAGTAGTTCATAGTTGCAGGTCATATCTGGTGAGGGTTACAATACCTGAGGCAAAACTGAGGCAACAAAGTCCAAACAGGTCTGATCTAAGGCAGCAGCAACTAGGACGGGTCTGATTCGGGACAGGTGCTAACCGGACAGGCAGTGAGCTGGTTTGTACAGGGAGGTAGAACTGACGAAGGCAGTATCTGGGACAAGCAGCGACCAGATAGGCAAGACATGGGGCAGGTTTTAACCGGAAAGACAGCAACTAGGGTCAGCAAGATCTAGATAGGTGGTATCCAGGGAAGGCAACAATTGGACAGGTCTTATCTGAGGGAGATATTTTCAAAAACTGTTGCATGCAATTATATTCTTAGTGGAAAGCCCGTCATCTTTGTACGACAACGATGGGGAGCCTTCATGAATCCGTTCTTCCGGAGTCAATCAAGTTAGATGGATCTAACTACAGCTTGTGGAAGTTCAAACTTAAGAATATACTTAAGAACAGAGATTATTGGGAAATTGTTACGGGACAAGAGGTGATGGCTCAAAATCTCAATGATCAAGATAGAAGGATATTTGAGAAGCGGGTGCAGCGTGCACACCATATCATCAACTTATCCGTAAAGGATAAGGTTATGCGGTTGAGCCTAAGGAAGCATGGGATATTCTTAGGAATACATATGAAACGGTGAGTAAGTCTCCAGCATTGTTCTTGAATAATAAACTTCATACCTTGAAAATGGAATCAGAAGAATCTATTACAGATTTTATTACTAGGGTGAAGGATCTAAGAAATCAATTGTCTTCTATAGGAGAAATTGTACTTGATAACACCCTTGTACAAGTTGTTTTGAATAGCTTATCATTTCAATATCAAAACTTTGTTATGACACTAAGTTTGAGTGAGAGATCGCCGACATTCGACGAGCTAAATGGATTGCTAGTTCAAGAAGAATTACGAAGACAAAACTTGATGTCTAGAGAAGATTTCAAGGAGCTAGGTTTCTTTACCAAGAATCAAGGTAAGAAGGGCATAAATAAAGGAGGTAAAAAGGATCAGAAGCAGGAAGGCAAGGACAATTCGGAAAAAGGAGACAGTTCGAAGTCCAATCCAAAGAGAAATGGCAATTGTAACTTTTGTGGTAAATATGGTCACTCTGCGTTTGAGTGCAGGAAGGCCATCCAGGACAAGAAGAAGCAGTCAGGCAACTTCATTGAAGACGAAGGCAAAAGTGAAGCTGTGGGATGCTATGATTTATTCTCAGCTTCAACATTAAAGACTGTTGGTACATTGATTCTGGAGCAACGCCACATATGACACCACATCGTGAGTGGTTTACACAGTTTGATGACAATGGTGTAAATGCACATGTCAAGCTTGGAGACAATTCTTCTTACGACATCAAAGGTCGAGGTACAATGAGAGTACATTTACCTTCAGGGAATATAGGAGAAATTAAGAATGTTCTCTATGTTCCAGGTTTAAAGAAGCATTTACTTTCAGTTTCTGCTATCGCTAAACAAAATATGAAAGTTGAGTTTGATGATCAAGAGTGTCTCATAAAAGACAAGAACAAAGGTTACAAAGTTGTGGGCAAAGGCTCTTTGGAAGGTCAACTTCACAAACTTGATGCGTCTACATCGGATCATCAGGTTTGTGCAACTTCTGATAGCATGGAGAGCAGGATGTGGCATGAAACGTTTGGACCATAGTTGCAGCGCGATTCCCGAATCGCGATCAGAATCGCGATTCGGGATTTTCCCAGAATCGTGTAGAATCGATTTTTGTTTTTTTTTTTTTTGAAATTTTTTTAGGCAATATGGGTATCAGATGAAAGCTCTGATCGAGGGGATTATGATTGTGTAATTTGCTGACTGTTTCGGGCGCGAAACACCAAAAAGTGTGTTTTCACTCGGGGAGTTGGAAGGCCAATCATGAAGAGGCCTTACCGTCAGGGCCAAGGTCTACCGGCAGCCCCCGGACCCCGCCGTTAGGGGGCATTGCCCCCCAAACCCCCACCAGGGGGCTACCGCCCCCCGAACCCCCCGTTTCCCAGGGGGCTACTGTCCCCCGAACCCCCTAGAGCTTCTTGCTATATAGACACTGTAGATAAAAATGCCACCGCCCCCCTGTAGATAAAAATGGGGTCCAAATACGCGCCGAGAAGGGCCCAATATTTATGCCCCCAACTGTATGTACATTGCACTCACGTCTCCAGTGAACCAATTGCAAAAGTGATCATCATCCATACAGTTGATAGTCCAAACTGTAGCATTAACATTTACTGAAAACCAAAGCAAATGACAACCGGATAGCTACTGAAAATAAGATCTGTTTGTGCCTCATCTACTGCACTTATGAGAGGCAAAACGCTGGTTTGACCATTGATCCCCTAAAAATAATTTCAGCAATAAGCTATTTTTCCAAAAAAAAAAATTTTTTTTTTTTTTTGCGATTCTGGGTCACGAATCGCGATTCGCAGAATCGCAGTCTCAGCGAATCGCGATTCGCTGCAACTATGGTTTGGACATCTGAACTATAAAAGCTTACAGGTTCTAACAGAAAATAATATGGTAATAGGATTACCTAATATTTTAACTTCGGAAAAAATCTGTGAAGGATGTGTTATGGGCAAGCATCATCGTATGCAGTTTTCTAAGGATGGAGCATATAGAACCAAGGAGATCTTGGAGCTTGTTCATACAGACTTATGTGGTCCCATGTAGACTGAGTCTATGGGGGAGCATCCTACTTCTGTAGGAAATCAAAGTGTCAAGATCCTTCTAACATTCAACCTCCATATACAAGAAGAAGAGGGAGAGGGTTAGGCGCCCTCAAGGAGAGAGAAAGTAGTAGCAATGCTAGAAAGGGAATGAATTACAAATGAATAATGAGTACATATAAATAGGCCTTCCAAGGGCCTAGACTCTTCCAAACCCTAAGTTCATCCACTACTAATTATAGGACACCCCCAAAAGTCAAGATAGCCCCCCTTAACATAATTAGACTTTACTTGGACCCACGAGTTATTACTAGACCAAAATTGGGTCCAACTAAGCTAAAACTAACTTAACATGGTCTAAATAATAAACTTAACCCATGGTTACACAAGTCTCGACCTTTTGGGTCAAAGTAACCTATGGGAAACTAACATTATCATTTATTATTTCTAACACCCTCCTTAAATGATAATGTAAAAAACATAACATGACACAAAGTAGAATGGAAAAATTGCAACCAAATGCAAAATTTTGCTTGCTGCCCAAAACTTCATGTAGCCATTAAAAAAACTCCAACTCGAAGTAGTCGAAATAGTCGAAATCTCAGCCCCAATCATGCCCGATGTAGAAGAGATGTAGAATACGAAGTGTGGTAGCATCAAGTCAAAGAGTGAAGACAAGCATGTATCATCCAAAGTAGGTAACCAAAAAAACAGTCACAAGTTGAAATATGGATTTGCAATCCATCAATGGTTCCCACATGATTCCATAAGTCTTCTTACCACAAGAAACATTAAGAAGAGTATGATACTCTTTTACCATCACATCCTCCCGAATCTTACTATCAATGATCTGCTCACCAACACTAGGTAAGGCAACACCGTCATCATAAGAAGTAAGCATCAAAACAGGAAAATCAACATAAGGTACTGATTTTGGTGAGGCATGTGTCCTCTAAAGGTAAAAAAATGCTTTGCTATCTCACAAAGACTCGGACAGCCAACAAGAGGCTGTCCAACAGCCACAAAATCACCAAACACTTGGCTGTCCAAAGTGTTCCAAATGTGGGCCTTGCTGTCCAAAAACTTCCACAGGCCGTTCCCGATGCATAATAGGATGCTCACGATGTAACATAGACTGAAAATGATCAATAAACCATGGCTGAATCTGTTGTCCACCATCTTCAAGAAAAAACCAGCAGCTTGCCACTTTGAACACCCAAAAAAATCCAGCAACACGCCACTTTGAACCAATGTACTAATTGACATGATTTTTTCCCCTCCTCCATTAGTACAAAATGGCTTCAAAGAATGCTTGATTTCAGCCTTTTCCAAAACATTAACTTGAGAAGCTTGCTCATAAAGTTCTTCACTAATGCATCTATCATTTGCAACAAATGGCTCAAGAGAAGAAGAATGCTCTAACATACCAACATTTCGATGCAAACTTGTACTTGTAGAAAGACAATGATCAAAGAGGATGAAGTAGAGAGGGGAAAGCATGATGATGAATCCTTTATTCGGTACATCTTTAGAAGTGTTTCCCAAGCACTTTTAGAGGTCTTGCAAAATCTCAAATGATATAAGATAGATCTTGTTACCGATAAATCAATGAACGAGCCAAACGTCGATGCCAAACCTCAGCTTGCAACTCCATAAAGAATAGTTGGTGCCATCCAACATATCTTCGCCCGAACAAGTACGAATTGCTCGTTGGTGCCATCCAACATATCTTCCCTGAACAAGTACGACAAACCCTAAATGTGCCCTAAAAGACACAAAAACCAGCAAGTATCAAATCTGAAAAATTAGCACCGGAATGTGTCGAAACCACACATTAGATGGATGTAGGAACTCGCCCTCCTACAAGCCTTGTGTGCTGAAAATTTCAGCCTAAAACTGCATTACAAACTCAAAAAACCAACAAGCAAAGAATTAGGTTAGCCTCCAACAAAGCTTTTTCCGGAATCCTTCTTTCTTGCTAAAAAGTGTGAACAATACACACACGGATAGGGCTGTTGCAAACACCCTACAAATGGTAATATGTTGTCCAATTTTCAGCCTCGGAATGTGATCAGATTATCACAAAAAGAATAGCGCCTTCTTCCACACCTGGAAACAAGCAAAAAGAAGCGGATCTTCACTTTGTAAAATCAGCAAGGGTGCTGATTTTTCAGCCAAATCAGAAGATAAAAATTGCTTGTAAATGGGCGCCCTCCTGCAAAGGAGCAAATCTGAAAATAGGGTAGCAACGGACCAACGGAAGTAGGATAAACCTACACGGATGTGGGCGACCTAAAAGCAACCCCGAAGAAGATAATTAATGGTGCCTTCCTGCAACCTAAAAAATCAGCAAACAAACAACTGATTTTTGGGCGCCCAAAATCCTATTATCTCCTTTGATGTGTGGCGCCCTCCTGCAAAACGGAAACGAGTCAAAATTGAACGGATCTTCACTCCAAAAAGTCAACAAAGGTGCTGAATTTTTGTGGTCCGTAAGTGAAGACGATCTCTTTTGGTAGGGCGCCCTAAATCAAGCATAGAAAATCCATGGCTCTGATACCATGTAGGAAATCAAAGTGTCAAGATCCTTCTAACATTCAATCTCCATATACAAGAAGAAGAGGGAGAGGGTTAGGCGCCCTCAAGGAGAGAGAAAGCAGTAGTAATGCTAGAAAGGGAATGAATTACAAATGAATAATGAGTACATATAAATAGGCCTTCCAAGGGCCTAGACTCTTCCAAACCCTAAGTTCATCCACTACTAATTATAGGGCACCCCCAAAAGTCAAGATAGGGCCCCTTAACATAATTAGACTTTACTTGGACCCACGAGTTATTACTAGACCAAAATTGGGTCCAACTTAGTTAAAACTAACTTAACATGGTCTAAATAATAAACCTAACCCATGGTTAGACAAGTCTCGACTTTTTGGGTCAAAGTAACCTATGGGAAACTAACACTATCATTTATTATTTCTAACAACTTCATGGTATTTGTGGATGATTTTTCCAGAAAAGTATGGATATACTTGCTTAAGTATAAAAGTCAAGCTTTTAAGTTCTTTACTCAGTTCAAATCACTTGTTGAGAAGCAAACAGAAAGCAAATAAAGATTCTACGTTCAGATAAGGGAGGTGAGTTCATATCTACAAAGTTCCAGGAATTCTGCAAAGAACACGGAATCAAGTGACAATTTACTTCGACAGATACACCACAGCATAATGGAGTAGCCGAGAGAAAGAACAGGTCCATTGTGGAGAGTGCTCGAAGCATGCTACGAGGTAAGAACCTCAAGAATCATTTGTGGGGCGAAGCAGTTTGTATAGCAGTCTACTTACTCAACAGAAGTCCTACAAAAGCCGTTCTCAATCGAACTCCAGAAGAAGCTTTCACAGGTATAAAATCTAAAGTGGATCATCTACGAGTTTTTGGTTGTATTGCATATGCTCATGTTCCTAAAGATCATTGTCAAAAACTTGATTCAAAGGCAATCAAGTGTTTATTCCTTGGTTATGATGAGGAAGAGAGGCATATCGCCTTTATAATCTTACCAGTAAGAAGGTGATTATGAGCAAGGATGTTGTGTTCGAAGAAAGTGAGTCATGAGGAAGATGTATTTTCTCCTAGATCAAAAACTCCAGTTATAGATGATGTTCAGAAAGATACAGGTCCATGTGATACAACTTCTACACAAATTGAACCAAGGGTGAGTACACAGGTGGATCTTGGTAAACGAAAGGAAAGGTCAAGAGTATTTGATACATATCCTCCTTCTACGTCACCTACAAAGAAATTAATAAGATGGTATTGTGAGACTATACAAGATAGTCAAATGTTGGATGGGGGAGAATCGAGTCAAGGAGCTAAGAGATTGACACGTTCAGGTGGATACTTTCGTGAAGCTGGTGAAGAAACGCATTATGCATTTATGGCTTCAATATTGGATTTTGAGGATCCTTTATTTTATGAAGATGCTGCTAAGGAACAAGTTTGGAAGACTGCTATGGACACTTTATAGGCAACTTGTAGGTAGTCTAATCTATCTAACGACTACTCGACCAGACATTTCATATGCAGTGGGTATGGTGAGTCAATTCATGTCTTTACCAAAAGTTTGTCATTGGAAAGCAGTAAAGAGGATTTTGCGTTATGTCAAAGGGACACTCAGAGGCTACATCAGTGACTTGTGAAGCAATTTGGTTACGAAGGATTTTAAAAGATCTTCATATAGAGTAAGTTGAACCTACAGTACTTTGGTGTGACAATCAGAGTTGCATTCAACTTGCGAAGAATCCGGTATTTCATAGCAGGACAAAGCATATTGAAGTTCAGCAGCATTTCATACGAGAGAAGTTGCAAAGTGGTGAAGTACAGTTGATCTACTGTGACACCAATGATCAAGTTGCACATATCTTCACAAAAGGACTTGGTCGTGAAAAGTTTGAGAAGTTCAGGACACTTCTAGGTGTAATTGATAATCAATTATCCATTAAGGGGGAGTGTTAGAAATTAATGGATTAATTGATCAATTGTAGAGGCCAGCCTGCGAGCTAGCTCAAAGGCTTATTTCTATTTTTAGTATCAATTTTGGTAGAACAGTATAGAATATTATTCTTATCATTAGGTTAGCATAGATTGCTATTTTTGAGACACCGTAATTAGCATAAGTGCTTTACCAAATGGTATAGTAGCAAATAGCTTTTGCTTTAAAGTTAGGCCAATCTCTATAAGAGTAGATGGGCGCCCTTCTTCATAATAATTCAATTCATTGTTTATGAAGCATAGCTTCTTGTGATCCCTCTTCTTCTTCGATAAAGTTTCTTCTTCCACTTGAGTTTGGTGTTTTTGAGTGAGTACTAATAAGATTAGTCTACTCCGAATTGAGAATCACTTTGATTCTATCATGGTATCAGAGCCCAGGACTTGCTACAATCGTATTCGGTTGTGATAGCAATGGGGAGTTTGCCTCGTCAACCAGTGCTTGCTTAAGGGGGAGTGTTGGAGGTGTAAGTTGCGCACCTCTCGAGGCTCAGAATGAAGCAGAGGGCATAGGCTCCAAAATGAAGCAAAGGGCACAGGCTAGGACTATTAGTAAACCCACAATCACAAAGATAGGCATGTATCTTTTGATACCACCTCCTCGGGGCTTGCTTCAGTCCATAAAGTGCCTTCTTGAGAAGACAAACTTTATCTTTTTGGCCTTCAACCAAAAAACCAGCAGGTTGTTGAAGGTACACTTCCAGGGCGCATTTTCCCTATATAGGAAACTTGTGGACCAAGGCAAATCATTGCATGAAGAGGGAAAGTGCATGCTTAGCATGTGGGACACCTATTTCACCTACTTTTGACACTTGGAAGCCATGTACATCACATATCATTTGTTTCCAATCTATAAATGATACCTCCTCCTCCTAGATGGGCGCTATTTGGAGAGAGAGAGAGAGAGATTTCTTCTCACATATGCTCTTGTGATTTGTTTTTTGTGGTAAAATCTCTTGCTAATTAATGCTAGTGTAATGCTATCCTAGATTGGTGTTTTGTTGGATCTAATTTATTGCGTTTTATTCTTGCTAATGTAAAAGTTCTTCTTGCTGGAAATTCATGGACAGCAAGCATTCATGATCCAATCGACCCAATTGGAGGAGCAATTTCCAGGATTAATGATGTTAGAATGCTCCTTACAGCATCTATTATCATTTTAGTTTGTGTAGCAAGTTTCTGACAAGAGTTTTGTGCAAATTCGCATCCTCTTCATCTTGCTCGCTGCCCTCCATAGCCAGTAGATCCGATTACTTCGAAAGTTTGATCTATTCGTTGCATGTCGACAAAATTACAATTTGCTAGCAATTTCCATTTGCATGTGCAAGTACTAGTCCATGCATGTTGCATGCACGCCTCTAGAATTCTTCAGATTGCTTGCATGTTTCCACAGTTGCTTGCATGTTGATTGCATTTCACTGTATTTGCTTGCATGTTGATTGCATGTCACTGTATTTGCTTGCATGTTGATTGCATGTTGCTGATTTTGATCTATTTTGAGTTGTAGAAGACCATCGAGAATTCCTAAGTTGGTATATCTCGATTTAACAATCCTTTCTATCTCTATTTTCAATTCTATAACAGAAGCAGCCCAACAAGTTCATCAAAGGAGCGTTGTTGTCCCATAAGAGACATACTCAAAGATGAAACAAATGGAAGATAAGAGAAAGGTAATGAGTTGAGAGTAATGGAAACAAATTGAGCATCCTCAATTATCTCATCAATATTGAGAAGCTCCTCACGAAGATCCTTGATCTTCGTCAAGTGATTTGTCACTTGATCCCCTTCTTGCATCTTCAACAAAGAAAGTTGATTTCTGAGATACACTACTCTTGCTGGATTTTTGACTCTATACATAGTATAAAGTGTATCCCACGCACTTTTAGATGTTTTACAAGACCTAATATGAGGTAAGATAGATCTTTTCACAGCAAGAGCAACCATAGAATGTGCTTGTGCATCCCTTCTATCCCATTGCTTTTGTTCTTCCGAAGATGGAGAAGATGATGTTGATGATGATGATCCACGAGGTGTAGGAGGTGCCAAAAATGGAGGCCTTTCCTCATCACCATTGACCAAATCCCACAGCCCTTTCGCTATGAGAAGATTCTTCATCATGTAACTCCACAAGGAGTAGTTTGTGCCATCCAACCGATCTTCACTAGACAGAGAACTGATAGCTTCCGATTCTTTAGCCATTACCTCCAACAGAATTTCAGCTTGTAGTAGATAGGAAAGAGAGCCTTTCCACAACCAAATCTACTCAAAAAATTTGCGGCAAACAAAGAGCTGAAAGTAGGAGCACCAGATGTCTTCCAATCTGCAACCAAAGTGCCCAAAGGATAATGGAAAGATGGTTGTCTTTTTGCACAAAAAAACCAGCTTCTTGAAAATTAGGTTAGCTTCGAATGAAGCCTACACCAAAGCCCAATTAGGAAGCCAAATAGTGTGATCAACACACTCCAATAGGGCTGTTGAAAGCACCCTACTGCTTGTTGAAAATCTGCAATTTTCCAGCCACAAATTTGCCCTAACCCATAATAGGGTATGCTGAATATTGGGCGCCCTCCTTCACAAATGCAAACCTGAAAACAAAAACAGCAAGGTAAGAAGGCTCCAAAACCAAAAATCAATAGCAGATTTTTGGGCGCCCTCCTTCAAACAAAACTTGCTAAAAACTGGCTGCAAAAAAATCAGATTTGAGATGCTGATTTTTGGGTGCCACAAATTGCTCCTCCAAGATCTCTGATGAGCGCCCTCCTTCAACCTGAAAAGAGACAAAAAAGCTTATCCAAACTCCACTTGGAAAGATCAGCAATATGCTAAAATTTCAGAACAAAAAGTGGAGAAGCTCCTCTTCTGGTAGGGCACCAACATTCAAGCTTGTTGCAGATCCGGTAGCTCTGATACCATGTAGGAAAGCAAGAGTCAAGTCACCAAGATCTAGTTATCAATCAATCTCCACAAGAAACAAGAGAGAAGAGGCTGGGAGCCCTCCTCTAAGAGAGAGAGAGCAACACAAGCAATGGAGAGCAATGCTTAGCCAAACTGAAAAATGTGACACAATAAGCAAATATGTACTCTACCTACTTACTGAATGTAGGGCACCCCCGAAAGTCAAGGTAGGGCCCCTAAACCAAATTAGACCTCTAAGGACCCACGAGTCAGTACATGACCAAAATTGGGTCCAACTGAACTTAAGACAAACTTAAGATGGCCTAAATAACTAAATACCCATGGTTACAAAAATCTCGCCCTTTGGATCAAAGTAACCTATGGATTAACTTTAGCATAGTCATTTATTTCTAACACGAATGGAGTATGGCTTAACCTAGGTGGCAAAGGTTGGATAACCAATTAAGAGCGCTTTGCTTTCTTTTATGAATTTTTACAAGGTTTGATGTTTTGGGAAGTTTTTTGCAAGTTTCTGTGAAATGGTTGGGAAAACCTTCACCCTTCAAACTAGAGCTACTTTGTATCAGGGTGGTCCTGCCTACAAGTTTGCGAGAGTTAGTTCAAGACAAACAAAAAGTTATTGTCTCTGATGACCATTTTTGCACTCTTTCTTCTACAAATTGTAGAAACTCAACGTTTTTTGCCTTTTTTGTTTTGTCTTTTTTTTTTTGGTTTTCAAGAGGATCTTACCAATGATTCCTATTGGGAGTAGTGCATAGGCACTCCAAGAAACTCCTTTCTTGGTAACTAGTGGTACAGGTTAGTGCTTAATAATAACCACTAGGTGTGGGTCATTGCATGTGTGGGCCCATAACCTTTGAAAGTTCAAAAACCTAAACTTCACAAGAACAAAGAAGACAAACGCAGCATGAAACTCAACCAAACTGCACAAGTCTTTGCAAAAGTCTGCATCTCTTCCTTGTATTTAAAATTTGCAACATGTGTATGCCAAGAAATGCATACAACATATTGACATAGGAGGCATGGATCGATAACATCAAACTAACACACGTCCTCTGCTACTGAAGCTTGCGCACACAGCCAACCTGTTGTCCAACTCATGGAATCTCTCTGACATCTCCAAAGTTGAAAAGTAGAGTCAATCATGATAAAGGATAGCATGAAAGGGTAAAAACTATTAGTCTTTGCAATGTCCACACAATCACGAATCATGATTTAGCTTGGACTTGAAGTTCATGTACCTTGTTGAGAAGGATACTTGGACAAATTGATGGTGAAAATGTCATCAATCATAGAACGTGAAGTACGATATATTTTCAGCCCTGCCAATTGGATGTGTCGGAATTGCCACTTGAAACTGGTTGACAATGCACATTATGGCAAAATCTGAATGTCATCAAAAAATCCACGAAGGTGGGCACAAAATAGGTTGAAAGAAATTTTCTTCTCTGATAAATATCTTCACATTATTTAGACTATCACCGTAAAGGAAGAGGTAGCATGCGAGGATATGTCCCCATAGATTAGTAAGAATAAGGTATAGCACCAAATTTCTTTGTTGCAGTTATTCCTCTAACCATTGTTCCTCGAGCCTTCTCCTTATATTCTTTCGAAGTATCTTTGCCTTCCATGTGGCAAAATCTATAGTATAAAAAAAGGGTGGATAAACAGATCTGAGATTATTGTGATAATATTTGGAAACATGCAACAAGAAAATGGACACATGGCAAAATCTAAGCATTTATAAAAATTTCCAACAGTGGAGGACTTCCTATTGATACTCTTGTCCCATTGACATTGGGTGAGGGTAGGAGCGACGTGCCTTAGAGGCATGCATCCACACGTGGGAAGATTTGGGCCTAGCCGAATGGCAGGACGTTACGTGGCAAGCCTACTTGAGCTTGCCCAAACCATCCGGTGCTTGGGGAAAATTTTCACATCCTCAATTTTTGGCCACACCATAAATTTCACACGCAAATCCATCTTCTCGAGCACCACATCTTTGCAAAAACTTATGATCACATAAGTAGGGGAATTATTTTTAGTTTTATTAGGCAAAAAAGAAATTTAGGATGTGCTTATGGGATGATATCTCTAGGTGCCATGGCCCAGGGCACGCGGGGCTCAAATGCCCAACGAATGGGAAGATCTCATCATGTGTTCACTCACTTGGATGCTAGCCACAAGGTCAAAACTACCATGTGGAAACTTTTCAATAGTTAAAACTTAATCATGAATCGACATGGCAAATCCTAATTTTTTTTATGAAAGTCTCCACTTTGCTTT
This sequence comes from Diphasiastrum complanatum, assembly GCA_029204225.1. NCBI lineage: Eukaryota > Viridiplantae > Streptophyta > Lycopodiopsida > Lycopodiales > Lycopodiaceae > Diphasiastrum > Diphasiastrum complanatum. Next base: position 39,850,390 of record CM055107.1, on the reverse strand, counting down.
GAAACATATGGATGTCTTCACAATAAAATTAATGATTTTTTGTCCTTATGTGCGGAGCTTGCTGTGAATGCCAAGTACAAAATGTTACATCATCATCCATCATTGTATCTTTCTATCATCAATGTATTTCTGTTGCATTGAAACGTTCACAGGCACTTTCAAATCTCAATTTGCACAAGCAGCTACTTCAAAGCTTCTTGCATTACCTATCAATGGCACTATTATAGCAGTGATTTACATCAAGTAGTAGGTTTTAAGTAATTATTTTATTGTCTTATGTTCTATTAAGCTTTTTAGCTTAATTACTTTTTTCCATTTGGCATTATCATTCTATGTACTCTCATCTTTTTGTACATTGCTGCTTTTCCTATCTTTCAATAATAAAAGGAGGTTTTTTTTTTTTTTATCCAATGCTGAAAGTCTTGTACAGCCATTTACCATATTGGGGGAGTAAGAGATGGTGAGATGGCGCTTGATGGCACGATGCATTTAAGCGCCCACCCACTTGGATGCTAGCCACGAGTCAGAACTGCTACTTGGTTTTCCATGGTCTATCATGAAGCGAAGTGGCCAAAATCTGAATGCTTCAATGGCTGGCTCTGATCCAAACAAAATTACAACACGTGAAAAAAAGGCACATCGAGATTGAGAAGAGAAAGGTGCTTACTCCTACGTGCCATGCTGAGAAGAATGCGACTGCGCCGACTGCAGCGCTGATGGCAGCAAACCCCAATTCTTTGGTGTGCGATGATGAAGCAGAGGAGGAAGAACAAAATGCTGGCAAATCCGCCTTCTGATCTCTATCGATGGCAGACAGTAATGATGGAGATGATGATGCAGCAAAGCCTGTGTGAATTAGCCTGCTTAATGACGAGTGCCTTAGCCTGCTAGATCGATTGAGCAGCATCGCCATCGCTACCAAGATTCAACCAATTCAGCACTCGCTCGCTCTCTTTTCTTCTTCTCTTCTCTCTGCCTCGCCAGCAGCCAAATAGAATTCGACTCTCTCTCTCTCTCTCTCTCTCTCTCTCTCTCTCTCTCTCACGCTCTTCCCCACCTAGCTTGAGAAACGAAAGAAGGATTGCACCGGTACAGCCGGTCATGCTGGTCGTTCAAAGCCACGTGTCGGTTCTGGAACAAGCTAAACAACTACTACGGGTTGTGAGAGTCAAAGCCAAACCGGCGGCCGTGGCTTATTTAACAGATGACACGTGGCACTTGCATCTGATGAATCTCACGGCCTTTACATATGTAGTTTGGGCATCCTCTCAAATTTCACTCACCTTTGAGTTGAATTGGTACTAAATAGATATGCAACAAAAGGAAAAACTTGGCATCACGCCGGTTCCAAGGCCAGTTGCATACCTCCACCAATCAATGCAAGAATGAAAAACGGAGATGACTTTTGTGATCTCATTATGACAACGCCTCACCTCACAAAACTTTGAGAATTCTCTTGTACATGCATATGGAATGACCTAAGTGATTGAACAAAACAAGGTTAGGCATCAGCATTATCAATATAGCATAAAATGATCAACAAGAAATGAAGGCCAGCCTCATAGACATTTACATCTAAGTTTAGGTTCAATGTTTTAGAATGCATGGAACATGTATTTTGGATAATTTAATTTGGAGATTATGTAATGATAAACGAAAAGATAGTTTAACAATTTATACTTGACATTCAACTCTATTATTATTTTCATATGTAATGATGTCTTTTTTTAAATACCAATATTTTTTTTGGAATTGCTTGGGTTGTTTTTTAATATGTTATAACGATTTGAACCACGTGAAGCAAATAAATTTATATATAGAATGATTCTAAATTATTTGCAATCTTTTTGTCATGAGTAGTACAAATTGTAGATATAATAAAATTAAAAGGAACATGTAGAGATGCATTTGCCAGCATTTTGGAGGAGTGTTTTCACAATGTTGGTGATATCTTTTCGTCAACGATGTTGTTTGTCCAATTTTTGGTGCATTTTAATTTGTAGATGTGAATGCTCTTCATGCTCTTTTTTGGTGGTGTCCAATTTTTGGTGCATTTTAATTTGTAGATGTGAATGCTCTTCATGCTCTTTTTTGGTGGTGTGTTTTCCTGAATTCAAATAATTCATCTAATGTATGTTCTTGCATAGGAGTAAACTTTCAAAAATGAAATAAATAAACAAAGTTTGACTTTTGACTTTTATGACACTTGTTGATGCTACACCACCTTTTGTGATAACCTAAAAACAATAAATTTAAGGTGAACATTATTTTAATATTTAATTATAGAAATATAAAAACAATGTTTGTTGTACCTTATGTTGTTGTATTTGAGGGGGAGACTCAGATAGATGTGATATTGTAGGGTTGATCATTTTGTATTACAGAAGAAAATGTGATTGGTCCATTTGTCACTTTGTTTCCACACTGATCCACGTCACCAAAGTGTTTATCAAGATCAACAACAATTGCATCAAATTGTGCACATGTCATTTCATTCCAATCGTTGATTGAAATTGTATCCAAAATGCAAATTTCTGACTGTAGTAGAATTTGTTTACATGTGATCAAAAATAACAAATTATTGTTGAATTCGTATGTACTGTTTCAGGAATAGTGATTTGAAATTTTTTGAATAAATGGATAAGAAATCCTGCAATAAACAGTAATTCTAAGCAATTAATTTACTAAGTTCTAGGTATTGATTATTATAAAATGGCTATCAAAAGACTAAACTTTCTTATTTATAAATAGTTACATTCAATTGGTCGACCATTATTGTTACTTTGAAATTTATCTCGTGCATTTTTTTTCTCATTGATAAGCTGGGATAGCATGTATCTTCTTCGATAATCGTTCATGTATTCTTCGGGTTCTATTCTGCATGTATTCATGAGGAAGATTTGTTTTGTTGATGGATTTGTCATTGTTGTTGTCGTTGTTGAGATGTTGTCAGTCGCTGCTGGTCGACCATTGTTATTACTTTTGAAATTTATCTTATGCACTTTTTTTCTCATCAATAAGTAATGATAGCATATATCTTGTTCGATAACCCTTCACATATTTTTCGAGTTCTATTTATTCATGAGGAACATTTGTCTGATTGATGGATATGTTGTTGTTGTTGTTGTCAATTGTTCATTGTTCTTTTAGTTTTTTGAGAGATTTTTTGTAAAAGTAGACGAGTTATGATTTGTCAAGTTAGACATGTTTATAATAAAAATTCTGTAAAAGAAAAAAAAATTGCAATGCATCAATTATCAAACTGTATAATTAAAAACATGATAGGATATAATTTTATTTACAGTCCAAAGACTCGATGCACACAAATGCCAAGAAGACCAGCTTGATTTCACAATCATCCACTCAAGTTTTATAGCCCTAAGCTCGTAGACTTACCACCGATACACTAGATTTTGTCCTTACTTGTTTCACATTAAATAATACACCCAACTCTTAGAGTCTAGGTAACATCCTAATGACCACAGATTCACCATATCTACCATCAACCACTATATTTAAACATTATTTTGGTGCCCTCAAGTCTTACTCACAAACATAGATGAGAAAATTCATCATATTTGAATTGCAAGCAAAAACTTGTACAATATTCAACTAGGCTTCAGCATGCCTTTCTATACATGGGTCTGAAAGTTGGGCATATCTATACTGCTGGGAATGGGTGCATACGCCGAAGTAGGAACACATGGTTGGGATGTTTTGCAGGAATGAAAGTACCACTTTGCAAGAAGACTGTGCAGATAAAGCACCTGATAGCTGAACTCACAAGCTGATCGACAAAGGAAGATGGTTAGCATTACCCCCTAAAAGGGTGTTGATCCCAAAACGATACTAGACCAAATGTAGCTGCCAACACTCGAAACCAAAGTTTCTGCCACCTCCCAACAAAACTCATGTTTTTACAATCCCTATCTCTAGAGCTGACCTCCACATGTTTGGCTTCCCGGTTCTATTTTGACTTCTAAATCTATGAAATCAATGTTAAATAATAACAAAATGAAAAAGATTAAGGCTTCAGTTACTGATAGCATTATAAATGAAGTTGGAAAAGTATTGGAAACTACATTGGTTCAGGAGGCATGTGATTTTTCTAGCATCAGTAGAAAATCATATGCAACAATGTTTAAGATGATAAATGAAGCATTTGCACATGTAAGTATAAAAAAGTTACCAATCCCACGAACATTTCATCTTTAAAAAAAAAAAAAAAAAACATGTTAGACCAAGGTATGTAGAGAATGTTTGGTAATCCATCTCATATCAATGAAGTGTATAGCTCGAAGGGAGAATGTCTAGCTTATAACAATTCCAACAATCTATTTATTGACATTAATCAGTTACTAAGATTGATCATAGATTTTTATAGTACTACAAATGAGAATGTCAATAACAAGTTGATAGTTGTTCTTAAGTCAGATGAGTATGAAATCATAAAAGGACAAAAAATGGAGAGAGTCAGTCTTACGATCATGAATGGAGCACTTTCAAATCAGAAGACTCAGAAGGCCTCAACTTCAGTGTTCAATTAGAAAATGAGATTTGGTGGTTGGAAACTTTTCAATTATAGTAGTTCCTTTATAGATTCTATAGGGATAATCTGATATGGATTCTATTCGAATAATCTTCTCTATGTTAATATTATGCTAAATCAATTTTTTGTTTCTCTTATAGGTTTTGAAAGAAGACCATGACATTCTCTCATGAATATTCAATAAAATGTCATATCCTGCCACCATAAAGAATCACATTGAGGGAGTTCCACTCAATGTTCCTGGAATTGGCACTTTCAACATAGAATGGCATTTAGCAAGAGATCTGAAGACATTAGAATGTATGTTCAATGTATCCCATGGCGCTAACTCTAAACACCCTTGTTTATACTGCATGATGTTGGATTATTCTCCTATTAATCGACTAATCGACATTTTAATCTTTGTCCAATTTTTATCTAGACCTACAGATTTCTTTGTGTTTTTACAAAGTCTGCATAACTACTTAGAAACAGCTCACAGTGTCGGCATTTTTGGGATTTTCGGCTTTGGGATTTTCTCTCACTTCAATTCTCGCAAAATACCAGATGCCTCAAATGATAAGAAAATGACTTTGGTGAAGACCTTCATATTTTTCGCTTGACAATTTACGTTCATTTATATAGAGTGACAGTTTACATTCAAATTTGTAGACAACAGCAGACTATTTATGACCAAAGCCACCGACTTGCATTAATTCATCAAATGAGTAATTTATGAGAAGTCCTAACTAGATGAATGCCAGCACATCACAACCAACTGGATGACGCATTTAGTGACCTAATTGCTTAGTATAAATAGTTGTTCATATTCCTACATCTTATGGATTGAAGCATGAAGATCAAGTATTGAATAGGTAGCATTCTCTCTCTCTCTCAAGCCTGCGAGCTTGAACACTCTTGAGCATTCTAGCTCACTTCTTTAGAGTTAATTAGGGATTGCTATTGCGCTTACTGCTTATCAGCATTACGCTTAATTCAGACTTATTTTTTAGTCGCTCAAAGATAGCTTAGAGTACACGGTTTTGATTCGCAACTTGTTGTACTCATCTACATTTGTTTCGTTTTTATACCGAATCAATACTATCTTCTTATTGCGTTCAAGATCGTCTCATAATGTATTCATTTATGTGGTTCTTCACGACTGAGTATTTGTCTGATAATTCAATGCTTAAATGTTTGGCTACGTAATCATTGTAGTACTAATGATTTCAAAGTTAGTTACTCTAAGATCAAACGTGATTTTTATCACTATTGTTTTGTTCAAAATTGATAGGCATAGTCATGCATAAGGACAAAGGAAGATAGTTTATTCCACTGCGCACGATAAGTTTTCTTTCTTGTCGTTCAAATCTTTTTTATTCGATTCTTATCGATCTATCTTTTACACACCTCTTTCCAGCATGGTATCAGAGCGTTGATTCTTCAAGGCCTAATACAATATCAGAGCGCAAGCTCTTATACTTGATATCTTTCGCAATATCAAATTATTCTTCAGCTCAAATAAATTTGTTTCTGTATCAGATAATTGATTTCCACAGCACAATATCTCTCTTAACGTCGACATACTAAAGCTCCAGATAGATTCTCAAAGTAAAGCCAGTCTTATCGCAGACAAGCTGAATTGATCCAATTACCATTTATGGAAATTTAAGATGAAGACCTTGCTAATCGCCAACGAGCTGTGGGATGTTGTTACAGGTATTGAAGTGAAGCCTGAAAATGACACAGACGACTCAAAGTGAACATCAAAGGATGGTAAAGCTTTTGTGCTGATTGTCCTCAATATATCAGATACTCAAATTGGCCACGTAGTTGAAGCCAAAACTTCAAAAGAAGTTTGGGACATCCTAAGCTCACGATATGATGTGAGAGTCGAATAATGATTCTCTTCAGAATCATATTAACCAGTTTAAGAATCTCTTGCAATAGATGGCCGCTGTCAGATCAGTCATAGCTGATGAAGATGCAATTATGACATTGCTTTCAAGCTTGCCCTCTACATATGAGAACTAGGTGATGATCATCATGACACACTCAGATTTAACTCTTACCAGAGTTATCACTATGTTGCTACAAGAAGATAATCGAAGAAGTCAAGACACTCCGTCTACCTCTTCGTCTCATGCTCTATATGTCAACAAGGGCTCGAAACGACAAAAGCAAAAAGGCTCCAAGTAGTTTGCATCGAATCATAAACAAACTCAAAGTCAAGAACAATCATCGAATCCACATTCATCAAAGAAGAAGATGTCTTGCAGGTATTGCAAGCGCCATAATCATGAGATCTAGGATTGCCAAATTTTCAAAGCGAAGAATGCAGCCAAGCAACCCGATCAACAAGCAAATACAGTTACAGCATCTTTTGAAGTCGAAATGGACGAAGGCGCTTTTATGGTCAAAGACAAAAACACAAATTCGGATGATTCGTGGTTTTTGCATTCTAGAGCTACTCAACATATGACCAATCATCATGAGATTTTCCATTCCTATACGCCTTACAGCACAAAGAAGTATATTCTTTTTGGTAATGATAGCACTCACACTATCATAGGTGGAGGTACTGTAAGATTAAGATTCTAGCATGATCAATTCAAATTACTGTCAAAATTTTTGTATGTTCCTAAACTCTCTACAAATCTATTATCAGTAAGTAGAATTACTGTCAAAAGAAATTAGAGGGAGGATCAGTCCGCTCAATTCTTCTCAGTGCATGCGCTACTGGTGACTTAGTAGGCAAACACAAGAACATAATAATTTTAGAGCTTTTAATGCACGATGGTAGCGGAAGCGATGAGTAGACAACTAGACAAATCAATCAGATATTCAGACAAAATCATAGAAAAGCATTGCAGTATTGACACAGATCTGAATGTAGAACAAACAGAGCTATAATCTGATTAAGTATAACAAAATATATGGTCAATAATGCAGGTGATTACAAAACAATAGTGGACGTAACCGTGTATTTCACAAGGCTAATCACACTCTGTAAAGGTTATGAGCCTATTACTGACAATCTATCTGAAAGAGAGAATCAATGCGTGAAAGCATCTACAATGTCTCTCACATGTTACAAATCATGCTTTGATCTCTATTGTGAATATTGAAAAAGGTATTCACTATATACACAAATTTTACAGGTGTGCAGATGAAGAAGGTAAAAAAGTGGTTGTGCCGTCTGTAGGAAATCATGGGTTGCTGCCGTTGTTGTCAAATTTGATTGCACAGTGCATGGAACGAGCATGAAGAGGCCGTGACATCGGGCTTTACAAAAGTTGACGCTGGTGAAAATGCGAAAATTGTGACACTTTGTCGCATTTTTCGTCTATCATAAATTGTGAGTAAAAATACAAACTGTCGCATTGTCGACTTTTTCACCTATTCAGGTTTACTTGTATTTATGCAGACTGTGCAACTGCTTTTTTGGAAGTATCGCAAAACACTTAGTTGCTCAGGATGGCCCAAAGTTGAAAAGGCGACAGTGTCGGGTTTTTTCGGCAACAGTGTCAGGTTTTTCGCCTATGAACATTCTTGAGTAAAAATGCAGCATAAGTGTGGCAAAACACTTAGCTGCTTAGGATGGCCCCGAAGGTGGAAAGACGATAGTGTCGAGTTTTTTGCTTGTGGAAATTCCTGAGTTAAAATGCAGACTGTAGCAACAAACAGCTCAACCTATCAGGTATATCGACAAGTCTACAACCTACCTTGTTCAGGAGCCGACGATTGTCAAAGAGGCACTTAGTCAGCTCGATTCCGATCTCTGGAAAGAAGCTATGGATAAACAGTATTCATCTCTTATCAAGAACCAGACATGGACGATTGTCGAATTATCTGCCAACAGAAACATAGTTGATTGCAAATGGATTTTCAAAGTCAAGTACAAAGCAGACGAAAATCGACAGAAGAAAAGCTCGACTTGTCGCCAGAGGATTTTCTCATGTACACAATGTCGATTACACTGAGACCTTCAGTCCAATAGTCAAACATTTTTCTATTCAACTTTTATTATCGTTTGTTGCTGCAACAAATATGGAAATACAACAAATGGATGTACACACAGCATATCTCAATGGAGTTATCGAAGAAGACATTTACATGGTGCAACCCGAAGGTTATATTATCAAAGGGAAATGGCTTGAAGCAAATTGCTCAAGCATGGTTTCAGAGGACCAATACTTTTTTTATTGATCATAGCTACACACCAAGCTCTTCAGATTCGAATGTTTACTTCAAGACAGTGCAGCGGGCTTTTATCATTATCACTTTATATGTGGACAGCACATTGCTCTTCGACAACAGTATCTATCTAATAAAAGAAGGCAAGACTATGTTATCTTCCAAATTCGAAATGACCGATCTAGGCGAAGTTCATTTCTGCCTTAGTATTCAAATCCACAGAGACAAAAATTGAAGCTGATGTAAATTACTCAACAGAGGTGCATCTACAATATGTTAGTTAGATATAATGTAGTTAATTGCAAGATAGAACCATGTCTCAAATTGTCAAAGGACTAGTGTCTCCAAACAATCAAAGAGAAGGAGCAGATGTGTGAGTATCCTTATCATTCGATAATAGGATCTCTTATGTACGCAATGATCTGTACCAAGCCAGACATAGGTTTTGCAGTCAGCTCCCTAAGTTAGTTTATGACTAACCCTAGTATAACACATTGGAAGGCTCTTATCAGAGTCACGAGATATATTCGAGCTACTATGGACTTTTGCATTTGTTATGGAACAATCAACAACGACAAACTCAATTTACTCATTGGTTACACATATGCAAGTTGGGTATGAGATGTAGACACTTGTAAATCTACTTCTGGATTTACATTCTTCCTCAACAATGGTTTCATTTCCTAGAACAGTCGCAAGCAATCTTCGATAGCTCTATCTTCTACATAATCAAAGTACATCGCAGCCTCACAAGCTACAAAGGAAGCAATTTGGTTGAGAAACTTACTTTCAAATATCAATTTGAATCAATATGCTTTGACATTACTATATTGTGTAATCAAAGTGCCATTGCCTTGTTAGCCAACCCTAGATTTCATTCTAGCAGTAAGCACAATGTACTCAAGTATCACTATGTCAAAAGCAAAGTTCTCGACAAAGAAGTCAGATTGTAGTATTGTCGAACGCAAGATATGACAACATAAGCTTTTACCAAAGCATTAAGCTTGGATGCACACAGAAAGTTTTCTGCAGAACTAAGTTTAAAGATCAAGGCATTCATAGATTCATATAAAGGGAGAGTGTTGGATTATTTTCCTATTAATCGACTAATTGACATTTTAATCTTCGTCCAATTTTTATTCAGACTTGTAGATTTCTTCGTGTTTTTACACAATTTGCATAACTACTCATAAACGGCCCAATCTACAGGCCTGGACTTGCTAGATTTTGTACCGTTGGAAGAAGCAGCTTCAGAAGTAGAAGGATTAGCTTCTGAATCATCACAAATATTTAACAAAAGAAAAAAAATAAAGGCAGACTGAAACTCTACAAATGTACACTTTTTACTGTGTATTTGACAATCATCTACAGACTTGAAATCATCATGCAACTTGGTGAACATTCTATCAAGCTTAGCTTTATAACTAGTCCGTCGAGGTTCACCAAGTCTTGATAATGAATCATGTTCTTATTCTAAGATCTGAACAAGGAGGTACTATTGAGCAGAGACTTAAATCTGAGATAAATCTCACTTGGATTCGATATTCCAATTTTAAATTTTTTTAAAAAAATTCTAACTTTTATTCTGATCATGATGGCTAAGACTAAATCCATTGTCGGTGTCATAACTTCTATAAAGCCTTCCCATGTCCGCATCCATCCTGGGACTGGCCGGCGATGTGGTAGGAAGCAGGTCTAGTTGTGGGAGATCAAGAAATTTCAAAGATCAACTGAATTATTGATCCCTAGGGCTCTCTTTAGTCGATCTATTAGGAATTCACCCTATCCCTCGGCCTTGAGGTTCATTTTGCTGTGACAGCCATGCAGGCCTTATAGGGTGTTGCAGATGACTACTTGTCCTAGTTTTTGAGGATTTCGTTCTTCTGGCCATGCATGGTAAGCGTGTCACCATCATGTCCAGGGATTTTGTTATTCTCAAAAGACTTTGGGAGCATTATTTAGGTCTTCATGTGGATAACGCCAGCACCTCCAGAGTTCTACCTCTGGATAGATCAGACTTTTCAACTACCTCAAAGAGGAAAAGGAAGCAGGTTGTCCCTAAAAAACTAGATCTCGTAAGCTAGCCGCTTCCCTTCCTCCTAGAGTAATCTCTACAAAGCGACCCCGAATTGTCCTGATCGCTGAATTAGCGTCTTCGGGTTCTGATTCAGAAACAAAATCAACTTCTCCTCCTCCTGTTACTCATCAATCTCCTCAAAGGTTTCTTTGCCAAAGGTGAAGATAAATAACCCAAGAGGAGCCTGACAAGATAATAGAAAAATCTGTAAATATCGACATTGTTTTTAAACATTTAATGGATCAAACAATGTTCCGCCATTCGACACGCCATCTCTTCCACTACATGAAGAAAGAGAAATATGTCTTGGTGCAAGGAGATCCAAAGAGAGAAGAAAGGAGTTAGAAGAAATATGGCACGGTGATTCTCATGACTTGAAAGTAGGTTCAATGAGTACAACACTTGCGTCTGAAGATCTATTGCAACATCCGTTTTGGATAGCTAAAGTGCTACCTATAAGTCGACATGCTACATCAAATAAAATAACTGAAGTCAATGTACATTGGCTTAAAATTGACCACGTAGATCCTTTCATGGGAAAGTACTCATTTGAGATGACAAGTATTGGCAGAGCAAAATCTAAGAAGCAAAAAATGAAAAATACTCCAAGCACAAGTGTTTTGCATCTAGAGGATGTTGACATACTTGTATATGATTTTCAACTCACAAGTACAGGTCATTTGTGCAAGTCAACAATCGCAATTCTAAAGCAAAAAATTCCAGAAGAACCTTCCGCTTTACAAATTTCTCATGGTCCAACTCATAACACTCGTTCATACAAAAGTAATCATGAGTCTTATGGTCTCCATATAGAATCAGATGGCATTCTAGTTAACACGAAGAAGAAGATGCATCCTCTACATCATCTGGCTCATCTATGTATACAAGAGATACCGATGGATATGATAGTCAAAGTGATCATCCTTTGTGATTTTGTACATTTGTTTCTATTATGTTTTGTAATCAACATAATTAAAATGTCCAAAATTTTGAAAGTTTTGTGTGACCTTATAAATGAATGTATGAAATGATTAATAGATACGAGTGTTTTATAAAAACACATAGAAATAGATTTTGAAGTTCTTAAAGTGGTCATTATTTTTTGGAATATAGTAATGCCTAGTTTTTATTTAATATTTTTTCAACTCAAAATTGACAAAAATTGTATACTTTTCAAATTTTGTAGTGAGCCTCAAAAAATGTCCATATTTTGTAGCCATATTTCAAAAGTTATACGTGCACATATGACTTTTCAAAAGGACATAAAAAATAGAGTCTAAAAAAAATATTGACCAATATTCCAAATGTTTCTCCTAAGCTCGCAAACTTTCTCACTCAACTCAACAGTGTTTTCAGTCCTATCGTCAAACTTGCATCAATTCAAGCCTTATTGGCAATTGCAGCAACAAAAGACCTCAAGACACATCAGATGGATATACAAACTGTTGGATTTTAATGCTTGACTCTCGACTAAATCGACTCACTCAACTCACTCATCAAGTCAGATCAAGTTCAATACATAAAAAGTCGATCCATGTACTGTTAGTTGATTCCAACCTACGTCGCGATTAGAAGGACGACGTTGATTTAGTGCAAGATCTACCATCTATTAGCAAATCAACTTCTCTTTGTGAAAGCTGTATTATCAGCAAACATGCCAGAAGTCCATTTAATTCTGATTCAGTCCATTCATCTAAAGGTTTGCTAGAGCTTGTACATAGTGACATTTGTGGTCCTATGCAGACTGCTTCCGCAGGGGGAGCCATTTATTTCCTAACCTTCATTGATGATTTTTCTCGAAGAACTATTACCTATTTTCTGAAGAACAAATCTGAAGCATTCAAATTCTTCAAACATTTCAAGGCATCTGCTGAAAATCAGACATAGAGAAAAATCAAGAATCTACACTCTGATGGAAGGGGAAAATTTATCTCCACCAAATTCAAGGAGTTAAGAAACTAGATGATACTAACAGAAAATCGATTTTCATTAAATGTTCTCCAATCACAAGGCTTATAAACTCTACAATCCGAACACACAAAAGTCGTTCACAAGTAGAGACGTCATTTTTGTGGCAGTTCAATTCTTCGACCACAAGGGGAAGGCTCCAGAAAATTTCGATCCCAGAGTCAAAACCAGTTTTGAACTCATGATCGAACATCAAAAAATCGATACAAACTCAGACAGTGAGTTAGATCTTCAACGAGTCGAATTGCATCAAAAGATCGAAGTTCAACCTAGAAGATTGAATCGGTCCAAAGAGCCTCCATCTTGATTTATAGATGGCCAAGCAAAAGTGACCGATGAACTTCAGATCGCGATCGCTCACGATGTCACTTGGTAATTCATAAAGCCTAAACAGATGCTCCACAAATATTGAGGTGGATCAAATGCCTTCATGGTGGTCTTTACCTGAATAAACATAGCCATTTTGGTAAGATGGCCAATCACTACCCAAATTGCATCATTATGTTTATTCATCTGGAGTAACTCCACCATGAATGTTGCCCTCTCTCCTGATGATCAAGCATAAACTTAGGACCAAAATTATGATTCGTCAATCATAACTCATCGCATCTATATTACATACTTGACAATAAGAGAATGTAAATTACTATTCTTAGAAAACATATAAGTTGCATAAAAAAAGTTCTTTTTATAAGGAAAGTTTTGGACTTTAATCACTCACTTTACGATGCCTATAACTGAATTGTAATGCTCACATTTCCCTTACTCTAGACATGGCACAAAGTGTCATTCCAAAATTAGGGTCGAATCTAGAATATGTCTAGATTCAAATACTCTTAAGTTTTAATTTAGAATAACTTAAGATTCACTTGCATTTCTTTATGAGAAGTTCTGATTTTTGGCTTATCTTAACTATCCAACTCTCTCTGAATTTTCGAGATAGCATTCTATCTTCTTCCAATCAGAAAAAGATTAAAGCTGTTGCTCCCGAGTATTCTATGCAAAAAACCCTTTAAAAAATCCCAAAATGACCCATAAAGGTTGTGACTTATAAGAAATACAAATAAACTACAGTATCACTGAGTGATATATTTTGTAATTTAAACTAGCTAACTAAGAAGTAACACTCCTGATTTGGTTAGTTGTTCCTAATTTAGAAATATTTGAATGTTTAGGTGTGGATCCAAATTTAAACACCACATTCAATCAAATTCTAGATCTATTCTAGGTCAATAAGTAATTATCATCGAGAAAAAATTATGAACCTACGCATAATTGTCTTCAAACAATTCTCATCAATATGCCTATGTTTTCACCGACTAGTTTAAGCATGCTTACATTCCCTACATGAGAGAGACTCGAATTCCTACAGTGGAGTTGCGTGGAACCTTCTTTGAGTTGAATTGGAGTTGTGAATCCACCTCTCAAACTATCTAGACTTATTCAAGCCACCTCACTATGTCTAATTGTGCCACCTAGTCTTTTCATGCATTAAATGTGGCATGCAAAGTACAAATGGCAATTCCTATGGTAGCTCGAGTTTCTACTTCTACCTACCTTGAATATTTTATTCTAAGATGGGTCTTTATCAAGCCAAAAGAGCTTAATTCATCTTTGGCATTTTTAGGACCCCTACTCACAACACTAGATAGATTTTTTCAATATTTTGACATAAAGAGCTAAAAATGTATCTAATGTGGATCAAGCATTGATCTTGAGATAAGACCAAGATTAGATCTATGCTTTGAGAAGGCACTTTTGCAAAGTGGCTTTGTGAGAAGATCATTAATACATGAAGACGTGTCGACGTGTTCCAAGTTGATTTCTCCTCCAATGAGCTTTTCCCTTACAAAATGGTGTGCCACTTCTATATGCTTGCTTCTTGCATGAAAAATAGGATTGTTTGCAAGAGCTTGGGCCGATATGTTATCACATTTGATAAAGAGAAGATCATCCTCTTTGATGCACTTTAGCTCCATGATTAACCTCTTGATCCAAAGCACCTCTTTAGTTGTTGTAGTGAGTGCTTTGTACTTGGCCTCACAAGAAGATAGAGATATGGTATCTTGCTTTTTTGAAATCCAAGACACAAGATTGCCTCCAAGAAAGATAGTCTATGCATTAATGGACTTTCAATCCATCGGATCACTTGCAAAATCGGAATCCGAATAGCCAACAATGGTTAGATCTTCGTTCTTGTACAATAAACCATAATCTTGAGTAGAAGATACATATCTTAGAACTCTCTTAGCCATCTTCCAATCTTGGATCTTAGGATCTTGCATAAATTGACTCAATTTGTGCACACAATAGCTCAAATCGGGTCTAGTGATAGTAATCCAAATTAAAGAGCCTCGAAAAATCTTTCATCACCTTTAATAGGATCTTTTACATGTTGCTCCATGGGAGTATCTATGCCTTTACAATTTTGCATATTGAATTTTCTTAACATAGAAAAGACATATCTAGATTGACAAATAAAAGCATACTCTTCATGAAAATCAATCTCAAGGACTAAAATATAATGGATTTCTCTAGATCTTGCATTTTAAATTCTCTTCCTAATGCATCTTTAGTTTCTTGAACTAGCATCAAACAACTTCCACTAAGAATAATGTCATCTACATAGAATAGAAGAATGACAATATTACTACCATCAAACTTTAAGTACATAGAAGGATCATAGTCACTAAGCACAAATCCTAATGAAAGTAGAAAGTTGTTGAGTCTTCAATACCATGATCTAGGTGCTTGCTTCAAGCCATAAAGACTTCTAAATAGCAAACACACCTTAGATTTATCCTTGATAAATCCTTGAGGTTGTTCCATGTATATCTCCTCCTCAAGATAGCCATTCAAAAAAGCGTTGGAGACATCAAGTTGGTACAATTTCCACTTAAAAAATAAGGCAAGAGAGATTATGATTCTTATTGTCACCATCTTTGCTACAGGAGCAGAGGTTTCTTCATAGTCAAGGCCATATATTTGTGCAAAGCCTTTAGCACATAATCTTGCATTGTACTTGTTGATGGAGCCATCATGATTGTACTTGATCTTGAACACCCACTTGCATCCAATGACATGCATGTTAGGTGGTGGATCCACTAGCGCCCATGTGTGGTTGGTGATCAAGGCATCATATTCAATCTCCATGGCCTCATACCACTCCTTGGTATTGAGGGCTTCTTGGACATCTTTGGTCTCCTCGTGAGAAACAAAATAAGCATAAGTGGAATCAAGATCCACTTGTTTTCCTTTGTCATCATAAGTGATCCTCTTAGGCTTGAATCTCTCCCTCATAGATCTTCTAGGAGTGAAAATCCGAGGACTTCCATCTTCAAATCTCGACTCCTTCATATGTTGATTGATTTCAATAACAAAAGGTGATAAATTTTGAGGTTGCTTGATCTCGGCCCCTCCAAGATTGGACTTTCTTTCTTCATGAAAAACTACATCTCTACTTTCAATTACTTTGGAAGTAGAGAGCAAGTAGATTCGATAGGCTTTCTTGTTGGATGAATATCCAACCATTACTCCTTTGCTTGCACAAGGATCATCCTCCTTTCTCATTTCCAAGGGAATATGGACAAAGCATATGCATCCAAATACTCTAAGGTGATCAGCCTTAGGTTTCTTCAAATAAAGTGCTTCATATGGTGACTTTCCTCCAAGTGCAACATGAGGGAGTCGATTGCAAAGATAGTTTGAACAATTGAGAGTCTTTTGGCAAGGATGTCTCAATTCTAATGGTTTTGGCACATTCACACAATGTTCTATTCTTTCTTTCAGCCACCCCATTTTGAGATGGTGTATATGCACAAGAAAACTCCCTTTTAATGCCTTCAAGCTCACAATAATCATGAAATTTATTGGAAGTGTACTCACCACCTCCATCACTTCTAAGAGTCTTGATTTTGTATGAAAATTGCTTTTCAACTAGAGCTTTGAACTTTAGTTGAAGCTAGAAGATATAACCAAGTAAATCTTGTGAAATCATCAATGAAAGTTACAAAGCAAGTAGCACCACCCTTGCTCTTTGAAGATGAGAAGTGCACATCCGAGTGTATGAGCTCTAATGGATGTGTAGTCTTGATAGATGACTTTGAAAAAGGCTTCTTATGAGACTTAGATATGGCACAAGCCTCACATGGCTTGAAATTCTTGGAGATAAGATTAGGCAAGCCAATAGCTTTGGCTTTCTTAGCTACACTAGAAGGATATGTGCTCAATTCACACTCCTTATATGTACAACATGAAATTTAGTGAAAATCATCATGGACATGACCCCAAACTCGAGATAGGAAGATAATATTTTAATAATCTTCACACTCCTTAAAATTTATGTTCCTATCAACATAGATTTCGAAATCAGGCCAAGGTTAGACCGCATCTTCATAAAGACATTCTTGAGTAGAGGCTTGGTGAGAAGATTTGCAACACAATCTGAAGATGAAACATGCTCCAATGAGATCTCTCTTCCAATGACTTTTTCTCTTACAAAATGATGAGCCACTTCAATATGCTTGCTCCTTGCATGAAATACTGGATTATTTGCAAGAGCCTGAGCAGAAATGTTATCATTCTTGATTATTGGTAAGCAACACATTCTACTCTTCAATATCTATCCAAAAAGCTATAGAACATCAAATTTGGATCATTCCTTGAGAAGTAGCACTCATTAATGAGGGTTGATTTCACATATGTGAGCTCTCTATCCATACAGAGCTCTGCTAGATCAAATCAGCCTTGATTTGATCCACTTATGATCCACAGATTGCTTGTTTCTCAGCGAGTTTGAATCCTTTTCCAAAATCCAAGTTCCTGCAAGCAAAAACACTGATGATCTGATGTATACACCCTCACCTCTTCAAAGCATGAGGCTCTGATACCATGTAAAGTTTTTAGCACGTGTGAACTTCACCACACACCCTACAGGATCTTACTGAGGTGTTGTGATTGCACAAGCTTGATCAAAGAACAGTATGCTTGAAAAATCTATGGCAAGAGCATAATGGCATACATCTGATGAAAATATCTAACTCTTCACTATGAGAAATGAATGTTAGAAATAATTCTAAGTGTTCCGTATGGGAAAAAGAGGCTGCTCTCGGGTAGAGAGAGAAAATCATACATAGAAAACTCGGATAGAGAGAGAATGAGTCCAAAACACCAAAATCTCAATATTCACAATGTGGCAAAACATACCCAACATTCCCTACATGAGAGAGACTCGAATTCCTACAGTGGAGTTGCATGGAAAGTCCACTTAACTGAACTAATTCACCTACTAGAGATCCACATGTGTAACTGCATGCATGTATGGTGCATGTACTGCATGTCAACTCATAAAATTGCCTAGACATGTGTAAATCACAGAAACTACTTTGCATGTTGCATGCACTGATTGCATGTGGCTTGCATGCATACAGTAACACTTTGCATGCTATCTAAACATCTGCATGTCATCATAATTGAACCTATCTAACTCAAATTCGAGCTACACTAGAAGGATATGTGCTCAATTTGCACTCCTTATATGTACAACATGAAATCTAGTGGAAATCATCATGGACATGACCCCAAACTCAAGATAGGAAGATAATATTTTAATAATCTTCACACCTGTCACTCATGATAGGCTTCTAATTACAAATTCTACGGCATTTTGGTCAAAAAAGTGAATTTACATATATAAGTTACAAATTCATAGTTACCCATAAAGCAATTAATGAAATGAAATTTTATATCGAGTCACCTAATTGACAATACTAATGTTTTGAAATTCCACAACAATTCAACCAGTATGTCGAATGTGAAGGAAGTATTACCAAATGATTAATAAAATTCATTTTTCCATCCAGATATAGCACATTGTAATAGGTTTATCTCGATATTGCATTTTAATAGGGAGTTGCAATTTGTTGTAATGGAGTTTTATGACCACATGGCTGGACGCGTTACATGTCCAATTATAGGAACACCAACTACATTTAACCAATTTGGCTAAGATACAGAATAATCACGATTACTTTCTAAAGTATTCTACTAGTCAAGAGTATTCATAACCAATATTCACGATCAATATTGAAAATGTTCACAATCAATATTCACAATATTTGCGATCACTATTCACAATATTCCCTATTAATATCTCAGAATATCCAATTCTTAGTATTCGCACGATCAATGCTCACAATATTCACAATCATTATTCCCAATATTTACGATCAATATCTCATAATATATGTTTCTCAATATTCACAATATTTGCAAAAAAGTATTCGCAATGTTCACGATCACTATTCACAATATTCATGATCACTATTCACAACATTCATGATGAAAATCTCATATTCTCAGTTTCTTGGAATTTTAGTTTCTCAAAATCTCAGTTTTTCAGAATCTCAGTTTCTCAGTTTATAATGGTCAGAATAAAAAAAAAATCTATGTGGGATCGTATGGGATTCTGACAAAAAGGTTACGTACAGGTTTTGAATCAGATGCTGACACAATATTAACAAATTTCTCTACTATCTTTTCAAGCTCCTCTTGGGTTATCTCCACCTTCGACGAAGAAACCTTCTGAGGAGGCGGACACTCACATGAGGAGGAGATGATGATTCTATTTCTGAATAGAGTCTGATTTAGTGGTCAGAACGATATGGGATCACTTTGCAAGGATTACCTTAGAAGGAAGAGAAGCAACTGGCCTACGAGATCCAGCTTTCTTAGGGATAGCCTGCTTCCTTTTCCTCCTTGAGGTGGTTGGCAAGTCTAATCTATCCAAAGGCATGTCTCTGGAGGTGCTGGCGTTATCCACACGAAGACTAGAATACTGGTCCCAAAGTCATTTGAGAATAATGAAATCTTTAGACATGATGGTAACGAGCTTACCACGCACGGCCAGAAGACAAAAATCCTCAAAAAAAATTGGGACAGAAATTCTTCTACAGCACCCTGTAAGGCCTTCATGGCTGTCACGACAAAACGAACATCAAGCCCAAGTGACAGGGTAATTTCCTAACAAATCGATTGAAAGGAGCTCTAGAGATCAACAATTCAGTTGATCTTTGGAGTTTTTTTATCTCTCTCAGCCAGACCTGTTTCCTACCACGTCTGCGGGCACTACCAGGCCTACAACCAACTATCTAGTTAGAATTACGTTAATCCAAAGTCTCAACATTTGAAGAAGCAGTGTCTAGAGCTAGAATTGTAGAGAATGCCTACCGTAGACACATATGGGAGCCAACAGATCATGGAGATGATGCAAGTCTTAAATTCTAAATACTTGACCTATGATAAGGATAGGCATGAACCATGTTGTGCTACAGCTTTGAATATAGAAGAGTCACAATCATACTTCCTAGATGGAAGAGAAAGTATCATGCCACTCTACCATGTTCCAAGCCAGGTTCCCAATTTATTTGTAGATGACATTGATGTACCTGAAGAATGATCATATAGTGAAGATAGGCCTGAACCATGCAATCCTATGCATGAAAATACACATGAGCCACATTTAGATGAGTGTGATAATCAAGACATTATATCTGATTAGCAAAAACACGATCAAGAAGATACAACACAGACACATTTTGAAACATTTAATACTGGACAACATTCCTCAAAGGGTAGTATGAAGCCATTTTCCTTGGAACCGAAACAAACTACCAGGATTGTGCTTAGGAAGAAACCTGTTAAAACCTGATAATCATTTAGAACTTTGAATGGAAAACAAAAACCTATGGGATGCCTCAAGATAAAGTTTGAACAGTTTATGGACCACATTACGCTACCAATACATGAACGTCAGATATAGAGGGATGGATTAAATCCATGCAGTTATGGGCTAGTCAACTGTGAACACAACAACAAAAAATAGTGGTTTCTGACATAAAATTGCGAAAAAAAAATTTGTCAAATTTTGGGATGCCGGAGGATCTGTCGAAATTCGACACGTTGAAATCTGACAAATCCTCCTTTATGGCTACTACAAAACGCGCTCATTTTACATGCTGGAAATTCACCTAACTTCAAGAAGGAAGTCGAATTTGCTATGTATTCCCTCTCTCCATAGTGAGAAGATAGAAAATTTTTGGAGCTCATTGGCAATCTCAAGCTAGTTCACTATGTACATTGAGTTTTTGTGATCCAAATGAAACCAAATCAATTTCTACTTGTTTCTCAGGTTGAAGGCCGTACTACAGCCTGTAGTAAACACGTGTGGGCTCGGATTTCAATGTTTATCAATGCTTTTGATTGTTAATGCTTGTTGTTTGTCAAATTGCCAATCTAGATCAACTTTTTTGTGTCTAGTTTTTTGATAGATTGTTAAGCAAGCATCCAATCACTCTTGTGGATCTTTTGTAGATCCATTTATGGTCCTAAAGTACAGTACTTTCACATGGTATCAGAGCCAAGTACAAGAGCATAAGCCATTTATCTAATGCAAATCCATTTTTAGCAAGTTTCGGTGCTAAAAACTAGTATTGAGAGGGCAAGCTAGAATCTTGATTTTGGTGAGGAGATTTGATCCCAAACTTGGTAGGGGTCCAAATCCGTACTGTCCACATGTGTGGGCACCTCTGAACCTGCATTTAATGCATGGTATTCATTTGATCCAAAAAAAAATCAATTTGTGAGCTGTTGGTGTAATTTTTGGTGGAGATCCTAGGATAATCTACCAAGATCATTTGCCATTGATTAGATTTGAATTTGTTTCATGGAATCTAATTAATCTAGGCTAAGTTCAAGTCCTATTAAGGTTAAAAACAGGTCTTGAAAGTACACCAAGAAGGAAGAAAGAGATTAAGTCATTTTTTTGTCCAAAAATAGCCAAATTTGGCAAGATTTGATTGTAAGTAGATTTCACATCATCTTATCTTCATTCCAACTTTGTGAGGGAGTGCTAGAACTGAGATTATAAGTCCATTTGTTGGATTAGAAACCTAATTTGAGTGAAAAACTACAAGAGAGAGACCTTAGTGAGTTTCTAGAGACAATCAAATCCATTTCTTGGCAAGATTTGTTTGAAAGTAGTTTTCACTTCATCTTATCTTCATTCCAGCTTTGTGAGGGAGTGATAGAACTATGATTATAAGTCCATTTGTTGGATTAGAAATCAAATTTGAGTGAAACACTGCAAGTGTGAGACCTTTGTGAGTTTCAAGTCAATCAAATCTATTTCTTGTTTGTAGAAGTCACTAGTAAGATGGGATCTGCTGGAGCATACCTTCTAGAAGCTAGTGAGAGGTTGAATTCTACAAATTATGCTATTTGGAAGGTTAGAATGGAGTCACTCTTAGTGCTCCAAGACCTTTATGAGTTCTTGATTGAAGATGAAGATGAACCTCTAGGTGCACAAGAGTTAGCTAGATACAAGAAGAGATCTAGGCTTGCACTTCATTGTGTGAAGATGAATGTGAGCAATGATTTGTTGAGAGAAGTATCAGCTTGTACTAATGCTAAAGAGGCTTGGGAGTCTTTAAAATCAATCTATGAGTCTAGCAACACTTCTAGAGTTCTTATGCTTAGAAATCAAATTTTGCAAAGCATGAGGAGAAGTGAGGAGAGTGCACAGGATTATGTACTCAGAATCAAGTCTCTAAATAGGGAGTTGGCTTCCATTGGAGAGAAGATTCATGATGGAGAGCTTGTACAAATTGTCCTTAATGGTCTAGGAGATGACTTTGCAAATTTGGTCCAAAGTTTTGCCATCCAAGACACTTTGCCAGCTATAGAAAAACTTCACAGTGTATTAGTGGCTGAAGAGTGTAGGATGCTCCATGCAAAATCTAGGATGAGTTCCTTGTCTTTGCAGGATGGTGATGAGAAAGCCAATTTCTCATTCAAGGGCAAAAAGAAGACCAATGGAAAGAAGAAGCATCCAAAGGAGGCCAAAGGAGAGGATGATGCATCAAGCTCAAAGGACAAGTCAAAGCAAAAATGCTTCTTTTGTGAAAGGAAGGGGCATTATGCATCTAAATGCTACAAGAGGCTAAGAGCACAAGTGGAGGAGGACAAACAAGGAAACCTTGCAAAGGAGGAGGAGGAGGATGAAGTAGATTTATTCTTGATGGCATCTACATCCTCACCAACAAGCAATAGCAATTCAAGAGACAATTGGTGGATCGACAGTGGGGCTAGCTCTCACATGTCTTGTGAAAAGGACTTTTTCTCAACCTTACACTCTTTCAATGATGCTAAAAAGTTTGTCTTTACTGCAAATGATGAAGAGTGTAGGATAGATGGTGTTGGCACCATCTCTTTGTATCTAGAATCCTCAAAATGCATGGATCTAGAAAATGTCCTTTATGTACCATCAATCACCAAGAATATGCTTAGTGTTGGTCTACTCTTAGAAAGTGGTTTGGATGTCCACTTTAAGCATGGTGTTTGCTTCATCTTGAAGAATGATGTTTGTCATTCATGAAGCGTGTCAATGGGACCTGGCCTTTGTGAAACACCAGAGCGGGCCGTCCACCATCCGTGGTTGAAATACACCACCTTGGTTAAAGCGTCACACTAGTCACACCCACCGTCGGTACTGTCTAGCGAAATACCTAGACCCGACGGTCGACGAAATTACCACCGCTTATCAAACAAAGCGGTGCGTATAACTTGCACCCCACGAGCACATCATAGGCAATAAATCGCTTTCAAGCCCATGTAAGATTTTTTCTAACTGTAAGCCGAATTCAATGGGGAAAGAGACATTAGCGACTTAGCGATCAGAAGTTTTTACGAGACCATAACCCTAGAAAGCTAGTGAATCATTGCACCAAAAGTGCTAGCACCCCCTCCTTGCAACTGTATCTCTAAGAGCCTGGAAAACTCTCATCGGTTGGGGAGCATGGGGCAATAGAGAGGCCATCAGGATTGGAAGTGGCAAATCCTCTATTGCTCATGTAGGGCCGAACCGCCATTAGAGGTGGGGCCCCTTGACCCTTTTAGGACGTTTTGGCTGGACCAACCCCCCGTAAAAAATGGCCCTAACAGACATGAGTGGATTTGATGAGGATAAGCCTAAACTCACAATATTCTTAATCTAAACCAGACATAACTAGAGGAGGAAAAACACATCACAAAACCTACCAATGGCATTCATTGTTTTTTTGTGCTATTTCTACTTGATTGTAGCCGCTGAAGCCATCCATAAAACTGTAAGCTACTCCTGCTACTCTATCCAAAACACTTTCCATGAAAGGTAAGGGAAAATGATATTTCCTTATAATCACATTTAATGCCTTCATATTCACACATATTTGCATTTTGACATTCTTTTTGGGTACTATGACTATTGGTGATACCCATTCTGTATGCTCGATTTCATACATGAAATCAATATTGAGTAGCTTCTGCAACTCATGTTTGATCAGCTCCGTGTAATTAGGACTGCAGCAATAGTCTCAGCTCACCGTGGGGACTGCTCCATCCACCAAGGGTATGGTGTGTTGGACTACGGTTGGTGGTCCCTATCGAATTTGACGTAACAACTTATCGAGTACAAGTTGAATTACGATCTAACGAAAATTCTAGTTTGAAGTAGAGGCTACTATCGATTGAGAAGCTCAAAGAACAACAAAACCAAGCTCTTACTAACACAAAAAAAATAACAGATGCAACGAAAAAAAATATTCGATGATTCAATAAAACTAGTTGTGTTATGAGAAGGAGACTACGCTCTTATGTACGATAACCGACATACCAAATTTTTAGGCAAATTGCATACTCTTTGGATGGATCCGTGCAATGTTGTTGAAGTTTTTGACAATGGAACCATTCAACTATCATATCTACAAGGAAATTTGCTGTCAACCAGAGTTAGTGGTTCCCGTGTAAAGAAGTACTACCTTTTAATATTTTATTTATTTTTTAATATTTTTATCTATTTATTCACTATCCATTGAATGTTTGTTCTTTAGCCTGTGAAGTATCGATTGAATTATTTTCTATTTATTTTACCTTTCGAACATTATGCATATTAGAAGAATATTATATAGTATCGAATAGTCGGACATTTGATTCTATATTTATTTAAGAGATATGACGTAGGAATTTTAGTTAATGTATGATGGCAAAACTTTTTGGTGCAGACATGTGTCTTTATGAAACTCCATGCCACCTTTATTACTCTTCCATTGTCCATTTTGCTACTTACACCAATTTACCTTACCATTTTCACTTTAACACATCCGCACTCCTGCTTTCATTTTACTCTGCTTCCCTGCCTTCTAGCTACCATCGTGATCCAAACTTCATTTTGATAAATTTATGATCAAACAAACAGAACTATTTTACAATGGCGAGTGATTCTATTGTACCTGTTAATGTTAACTGGAAAGTACAAAGCAAGATGAAGATTGAGAAATTTCAGTAGCTAGCCAATCAATGCCGGTTGGGATACATGTTGAGGATCGATCCATCCACTATGTTGATCGAGGTTAGTAATGAGTTCATCCAAGGCATCATCGACGTAACAGATGTTGATGTTCAAGTGTAGGTTCAAAATGTACAGACGAATATCTCAAAGGAAACCTTTGCTACTGCGCTTCAGTTGCCAAACGATGACAAAGTATCTCCTACTCTTACAAGAGAGGACATTGATGAAGGCAGCCTATTCCATGGTAGTTTCTTTATGACAAGAAAAGGATACAAAATTTCAATGATCAACAATGTTGCCTTGAGAAATTCTTGTAAATATTGTAACCACATACTTTTTGGTACAGACGCGGATGCTACAATTTCACCAATATTGGATATCTATTGATGGCTATTAAGGTTGAGAAAATCAATTTTGGCAGTATACCGTTTAGAGCATTTCATCGCTTGATGAGAAATGCTAAGTATGTGGCCTTTGCAGCCCACATCTCCCACCTCTACCGACAGGGTAGGCACGCAAGATCTATGGTATAGCCACCCCAGTAGAGAAGCTGAAATTGTTTCCAATGTCTCTGACAGGAGCGGCTTTAGATTGGTTTTTCAATCAAGCAACATAAGAATGAACAGATTGGGAAGTGGTAAAAGCATATTTGATCACCAGATCCAAGCCGCGAAAGTTCTTTGAAGACTCATTTATCCTGCTCAACAAAATCAAAATGGAAAAAAGAGAAAGGATCAAAGACTACATCAAATGGATCAAACACCTGCAATTCGAGTGTATTGCAGAGCTGAATCTCGATCATGCGGTCATCATGTGGTTCCCAACAAGACTACCCAGAAGCATCTAACGAGAGCTAAAAAGATGGGAGTAGAACGCCACATTTCATGAAGCTATGGAAGATGCTATAAGAGAAGAAGATGAAGGATCAAATAATGTTTTCACACCCGGAATTACATTGCATCATGACTCAACTCCTTCAATTGCATCGACCTCAGCTTCAATGAGCTTGTCCAACGAATCGTTGATGGAACAGATCACAAAGTTACATAAGTAACAGATGGAGCAGCTCACGTCCTAGACATTACAGTATTGTAATGACAAGAAAATTGAGGCTACTGGAGGGAAGAAGATCGACACTTGCAGCTCCACCACAGGTTGATCTCTCCAGCATGGTAATTATTATAGAAGATGAGCTTGATTGACAAATGGAAGTTGGGCCGAGTCAATCTGCATATGACTCTATGATTAAAATTTCAAATTTTGTTGAAGATGTTATTGCTACTGTTGTTAATGCTGCTACTACAGAACAACAAGCCACTCAAGCTAATGTGAATACTATATAAAGAGATCTGACAGCAGATCCAGAGTCATCAACCTGGTTTACTTATTTGTCTGCTGCAGCTCAACAGACTGTCTTGTACATATGAAATGTTGATGCTGTGATCCGGGGAAGGAAAAATCAAGAAGGGCAAAATGAAAGTTTAAAAGAAAAGATGACCAAGTTGTTGGCTCAGCTCAATACCATCGAGCAGAACAACAAAAAGTTTGAGATCACATTGCACAAGGCGCATGACTATTCTTTATCCCTTCAATCCGAATTGGACAAAAAGAAAAAAGACATAAGTGCTGCTCAAAAGCACCTATCCACTTTCGAGGAAGAGCAAAAAACACTCCAGAATAAGGTAAAATTCTACCAAACAAAGAGCGAGGACCTACAACAACAGCTCGACATAGAAAAACTTGCAAAAATAAGTGGGCACCATCAAGGTCGACGCTAGCAAGTGGCAGTAGACACAGACGCTGTTGCAGGATGTCTTTCGTCGAGAGCTCCTTCAGCCCTTGTACTAGGAGAAGTACAGATTCGAAGAAGAGCTGATCGACCTAAAAGAGCTCTCTACCGAAGCCGACTATCCTGGAGTGGAGTCACATTTCGAATACACTCAAGTAGTGAGGAATATCGAAGAACTTATGGCTAAGGTAGCAAGCTTGCAAAAGGGCAAGCATGTACATATTGAAGACCTCGACATCACTATGTTACTCAATTGCATAGGTATCGGAGAATGATATTTGACGAGCATTTCATGGTGAGCAGTTGTATGACTGAAGCGAGCGTCTTTAGCACCTGCTTGACCTTCAAGCCATATATTGCTTTGTATTTGCTCGCCAAAAATATTCTAAAGTAGTGTATTATACCCTTGATATATCGCAATAATAGGTCACCAGTCTGGTCATTGTCCCTAAAGGTTCCCTCGATGTTGCCCACTGCCTGGAATAGACGGCAAGAAAAACCGACCTCATTCGGAGAAACTAGGCCGTTGAATGAAAAACTGCAAAACTAGTCCATTTTGGGCGCCCTAACTACATTACCTCTGGGATGAAGGGCGTTTCTGAGCAAACAATGTCGGAACTGGGCAGCATTGGTTCCACAAATAAATGAACACCCCCATGCAATTGAAGTTGCTTTTTCTTCTAATATAGATGAGACCCTTATTATGCATGGCTGGCTCAAAACTTCCTAACCTTCCCATGAAAGTCAATCACTAATCAAGACATGTATTTTTTACCCACAAATCAACTAGCAGCTTCTTGTGCAAAAATTCATAATTTTTTTAAAAAAAGGCAGATAGGCCTCATAAACCTATATTGAAGCTTCTTTAGCTTTCTTTGATAGTAGTGACCCCTAAAAAGGCATAACAAGACTTCCTATAAAAGCTCATTGTTAAAATTTCACAATTCTAACTTGACCAATTTTGGTCATATGGCTTGTAAATTGTATTATGGTCATGTTGTGGCTTGTCACACGTGCCAAATAGCATAGGATACTCTTTGTAAGTCTCATTCCTAACCTAGCATAGGAGTGGCACCTTTGGAGTGAGTCCAAATAGTGCTTTGATAAGCTAGAGAGAAAATAGGAGCTAAAAATAGCATGTTTTTCATTGTTTTGGGATCTCGAGATCTTGACCCCAAGTTAGGGTGGATCCAATGACCTATTAGGTTAGATGTTAGGGTTAGGGTATGGTAAGTTCAGAGGTGCCCTAATATGCTCATATATGAGCTTGAAAAGTATAAATGTATGATGGGATTTCCATACAAAAATCAAGAGAAATCGGGTTTTTCCACTTCTATCATCATTGTCTTCTGGTGGCGAGTTCTAGCTATTGGATGTGAGTGTTTTTATGCATTAATTGCTTGGATTGGAAGGTGCTGAACTTGTTTACAGGTCTGAGAAGCTTGTTGTACTTTACTTTGGTTCATTTGATCAAATCTATGTGCCTAATGTGGAGTTAAATGCCAAATTTGCTAGTTTTGGTAACTAGTCTTGATTCTAGCTCATAGTTTGGATCTAGATCTTTTATTTGTACATCCTCCATCACTTTTAGGATTGATTGGGATTGAATTTGCTGTAAAATTTTGTCACTCATAACCTTTGTACACCCATTTCACAAGAACACGACTTTTTACATAGCAAAAAAGTATGGAAAATCTAGAAAATCAAAGATAATTAGATTACTAATGAACACCGTGCCCATTGCTAGGCTCTTAGCTATGGCCTCATCTCAAGACAAGATGTAAGCCTAAACTCTGAGTAGATGGCAGTAACTCTCCCTAGTACATCGTGAAAACAATTATGACAATAATAGACTATACCAAGATGAGCTAAGTTTTAAGAATCTGGTAAATGGTTTGATGCAGCTATGGTAAATAGTGAAGACTTTGTCTTCCTTAAACCATTTGGGAGGAAAACAGATACCATCAAAGTCTAGCTTTATTCTTAGGACAACAAAGAATAGTAAGTTGAGCAAGTTTCAATTTGGTCCAATGGAATCCTCTTGCAGAAATTCATAAGCTATTACTTAACACTAGCCTCACAAGGGCCTGTATTGGAATGCATATTGAAGGTAGAAAATGCTATCGGTCTTAAATTGATGCTCATGCAAGTCATGTTAAATAATTGTCGCTCTTATGCACAGATCCAGTAGACATGTCCAAAAGCCCTATCAAAAGACTGGTACTATAACATCCATCTCCAAAGCAATTAGAGAAAATTTGAGCAAAAAGAGGCCCTTCAAAAAGATACTTTTTATTTTTTTTCTCAAAAGTTTTCTCCACATGGTCCAATCAAAACACTCAAATTTGAAATCTACATAAAGTAGCTCCTTCAAATTGATTTTCTTTTCTTTCTAGAAGAACTGTAATTTTGCATCGGGGGCAGCCCGTAAATGAGCCATTTTTTCTGTAGTATAATATGCAACTCAACAAAAAAAAAAATAGTGTAACTTTTGAACGACAACTTGGATTGAGACGATTACAGTGCCATTAGAAAGCCCTCAACAAGAGCTTTTCAAACATCCCACATGACCCAATTCCAAGCTACGGTGAAGAAGTTATGGCCAAGCAATTCTAGCTCGAATGGCCAGAGGTTGCAAAACCGGTAAAACTGGTTTTGGATGGATTTTAAAAACAATGATGATAGCATACAATAGCAGCGATGGTAGTCATGAGCGTGTTGGATCATAAGAAGAACACGAGCTTAACGATCATGAACAAAACAGAGAAAGTGAGAATGAACGAAAAAACAGAAGTGTTTGAAGTGTTCGGCATATTAATGATATATCGACGGATTAGACCAGTATTTAAGAAAAAGTGTCTTCCTAATATTGAAAGTACAGTCCTTAAAAATAAGATCTTAAAGAATTAAATGTAAATGGCTTCTTTGGTAAAATAAACTAGTCAAATATTGAGAAACCATGTGTTGCAATTTTCGCTCACTAACAATGGTATGTA
This sequence comes from Diphasiastrum complanatum, assembly GCA_029204225.1. NCBI lineage: Eukaryota > Viridiplantae > Streptophyta > Lycopodiopsida > Lycopodiales > Lycopodiaceae > Diphasiastrum > Diphasiastrum complanatum. Next base: position 39,820,453 of record CM055107.1, on the reverse strand, counting down.
TACTTAACATAACAAATTCCACATTGGTGTCACAAATTTCGCAAAACACAATGGGAATTACATGCTATAATGAATGCCTAACTCATACACTGTCTCTGCAGTAATTATATTTACACTGGATCCGGAATCTATGGGTACACTATCTAAAATACAGCCATTAATTATCATATGGATTTCAGGTGGACCTTCGTCACCATGGTTTATCAGTTCTACATCTACTAATGGCAACTTTGCTTTTCTTTTCTTTTTCTTTTGCAAGAATTGTTTAATCTCTTTCTTATAGTATTAATTATCCTCTAATAACTATTTGAAAGTTGCCTTCGACTTTTTCTCTACCGAATTAAGATGTGCTAACAATCTTGTGGAATAGCCTATCTCCCTAAACTATTTAAGAAACACTGCCTTTAAAGCATTCCATGTATTAACCGTTTCCGGAACCAACTGGCTATACCAGATTCTCGCCTGCTTACACAGAAGACTTGGCAGAATTCTAACTTTATCCTCATTAGTATTTTCCTTATTGGCTATAGTAATTGACTCAAACTGTGATAAATAGCTATCCGCATCATCAAATGATGACCCTTTGAAGAAGTCATATCTGTTGGGGGTATTCCCAACAAAGTGTAAATAAATAAAATCCTCCAATAAAATGTGTTGCGAGGGCATGGCATCCTGCGTGTATAAGCCCATGGCCCAATGAACACGCAATTGAAGTTGTAAATCAAATAAACATGACTTGGGCCTTGTAATTAAAATAAAACTAGAGGCCCGATGTCATTTTTAAGCTTAGAGATCACTTTTTAGAGTTGGGTCCAAATTGGGACTCACATGAATCTTGTGATTTCTAATGTACTTTTTGTGGACCCTTGGATCAAGTTGGGTCCAAGATGAATGGTTAGGACATTGTGAATATTAGCCAATAAGATTGAGGGACAAGGGCCTTCCCCATTTTATAAAAAGGCACCATTTGTACACTATTTCCATGCTTAATGAGAAGGAGGAAACTCTACCATTTTTGGAAGAGAAACATCCTCATTTGCTATTCACTACTTGCTATTGCTCTTGGTTGTGTTTCCTCTTGCTTTCTATTTCCATGTTTATTGTTTGCCAATAGTAAATGTTTTTCCATTAGGAAGCATAAGGAGCATTTGAGCTAACCTCCACCCTCACTCACTTTCTCTCTCTTTCTCTTCTCTTCTCAATCTCTTCTTCTCCATTCCTTTCCTTCAACCAAACTATGATGAATGTTAGTGTAGAGGAGTAGAGTTAAAGAGGATTAGTATATGTGAAAGATTTCAGATCCTTAAGATCCAATCTACTTGAATGATCTTTGGGCTCTCTGAAAAATCCAGCAAGTGAAGATCCTTGATCATCCTCTTGATCCATACCATCTCCTTTGTGCAATGTGTAAGAGCTTTGTACTCGGCCTCACTGATGACAATGAGATAGTCGCTTGTTTCTTTGACATCCATGATACAGCTCCATCACCTATGAAAATACAATAAGAACTAATGGATTTCCTATCCATTACATCTCCAGCATAGTCCGAATCTGAAAATCCAAAAAGATTAGGTGATGATCCCTCATACAATATGCCAAAATCTCGAGTTCCAATGATGTACCTCAAAACTCGCTTTCCTAGCTTCCAATGCTCCTCACTAGGATCTTGCATGAATTGACTCAATCTTCCAACACAATAGCTTAGATCAGGTCTAGTAATGGTTAGATAGATGAGTGAACCAACTAGCTTTCTATAGAGAGTAATGTCCTTGAAGGATCTTTCATTACCTCTTATAGTAAGCTTTACATGAGACTCCATAGGTGTATCAATAGCTTTTGCATCTACCATATGAAATATTTCTAGAATAGAATTAGCATACTTCTCTTGACAAATGAAAGTAGATTGAGAAGATCTAATGACTTCTATTCCTAAAATGTAATGCAAATTACCAAGATCATGCACCTCAAACTCCTTCTTAAGAGCATTCTTGATATCCTCCACATCTTGATTGTCTCCACCACTCAAGATGATATCATCCACATAGATTAGCAAGATGGTAACATCATTTCCAGCAAACCTATAATAAAGTGAATGATCATACTCACTCATAACAAAGCCTTGAGAGAGTAAAAAAGTGTTAAGCTTAGCATACCAACTCCTTGGTGCTTTCTTAAGGCCATACAAACTCTTTTGTAGAAGACACACATGATTTGGCTTTGTTGATGAGATGTAGCTCTCGGGTTGCTCCATGTATACTTCCTCTTCAAGATCACCATTCAAGAATGCATTTGAAATGTCCATTTGCCATAGATCCCATCCATAAAGTGTAGCAAGTGAAATGATGACTCGAATGCTTACCATCTTTGCCACGGGTGCAAAGGTCTCATCATAGTCAATTCCTTGTTGTTGAGCATATCCTTTTGCCACTAACCTTGCCTTGTACTTGCTGATAGATCCATCTTGGTTTGTCTTCACCTTGAAGATCCATTTGCATCCAATAGCTTTCTTGTCCTTAGGCAACTCCACCAATCTCCATGTTCCATTCTTCATAAGAGCTTGATACTCAAGATCCATTGCTTGGATCCACTCCTCTTCTTTCCTTGCTTGATCTACACTTGTAGGCTCATCCAAAGAGGTTAGGAAAGCAACATAATTTCCAGAAACTACTTGCTTACCCTTTTGATCATATGTGAGCCTTGAAGGTACTTGTCTTTCTCTTGATGTTCTCCTTGGCTTTTGACTTGATGAAGGTCCATCATCACCACCATCCAAAGTAGGATCCTTCTCATCAACATCAAGAATGTTAGAACCATCTACTTTACCATCAATCATGCTTGAAGACACCTTTGGAATGTTTTCCTCATCAAAAATGACATCTCTACCAACAATCACTTTGTTAGTAGAAGGAATGTAAACCTTGTAGGCTTTACTCACCTCACTATATCCAACAAAAATACCTCTTCTTGAAGATGGATCCTCCTTGGTCCTATCATCAAGAGTAATGTTGACATAGCATGTGCATCCAAAGGTTCTTAGAAAGTTGACACTCGGCCTCCTCTTGAATAGCATCTCAAAAGGTGTCCTTCCATCCAAAATAGCACTCGGCCACCTATTGCACAAGAAATTGGCACACAACAAAGCTTGATCCCAAAATGGTTTGTCAAGATTAGCACTTAACCTCATAACTTTAGCACTTTCACATAAAGTTCTATTCTTCCTTTCATCCACTCCATTTTGTTGTGGGGTCCTTGATGTTGTATACTCCCTCTTGATCCCATGCTCATCACAAAAGGCCTTGAACTTGTTAGATATGTACTCACCACCATTGTCACCTCTCAAGCACTTGATCTTTGTGGAGAATTGGTTCTCCCTTGCATTCTTGAACTTGACAAAGAAATCATACACTTCATCCTTGCTCTTTAGTAGATAGATCCAACAAAATCTACTAAAATCATCAATGAATGTTACATACATCTTAGCTCCACTATTGCTAATTGTAGTTAATCCATGAATATCCGAATGTACAAGCTGAAAAGGCTTTGTAGATCTAGAAATAGATCTAGTATAAGGTAGTCTATGTGACTTAGACAAAGCACAAGACTCACAAACATGCTTGTCATTACTTAAGGAACTTGGAAGACCAATCACAACCTTCTTCCTTGCCATTACCTCCAATGACTTGAAGTTGAGGTGTCCCATCCTTTTGTGCCAAACCTCTTGAATAGAAATTTGCTCCCTTGCAACACATCCAACTTGGTTAGCAATAACACAAGCATCAAGTTTGAACAACTTCCCTTGCCTTTTACCTTTTCCAATCAAGACATCCTTCCTTTTGATCAAACAAGCATCTCCATCAAACTCCACCTTGAGGCCCTTACTTAGCATTTGACTCACACTAAGCAAATTCTTGGTAATAGATGGAATAAACAAGACATCCTCCAAATGAACATTCCTATTTGTAGAGAGAGAAATAGAAATTGTGCCAATCCCTTTGACTGCACACTCACCATCATTGGCCGTGTAGATCACCCTCTTTTCATCTCCACATGCCAACAAAGAAGTGAAGTACTCTTTTTGAAAGGTCATGTGTGAACTTGCTCCACTATCAATCCACCAAGGATTAGATCTCCATCATTAGCAAGCATACATGAAGACATCACAAAAGCATCATCATTTGCATCATGCACATCCAAACCATCCTCATCAAGAGTAAGATTACCTTGCTTGTCTCCTTGATTTCTCTTCTTCTTGTAGCACTCACTTGCAAAGTGTCCTTTGATGCCACAATAGAAGCACTTGAGCTTTGATCTATCCTTCTTTTTGCCACTTGAAGAAGCATCCACTTGATCTTGCCCTTTAGACCACTTGCTTTTGGTTTTGCCCTTGAATTTGCCCTTTGTGAACATAGCATCCTCTTGAACTGTCGATGTAGATCCACCTCTTGCTTGAAGCCTATATTCCTCATTGATCAAGGTCTCTTGAAGATCCATCAAACTTGGCAAAGTCTTTTGAATAGCAATACTTTGAACAATGTTAGCATGAGCATCCAACAAGCCATTAAGAATCACTTGAATAAGCTCTCCTTCCTTAATGCTTTCATCTATGCAAGCTAACTCATCATTCAATGCTTTCATTCTCAAAACAAAAGTACTTGGAATTTCTTCATTCTTTTGCAAACAAGAAAAGATTTTCCTTCTTAGAGTCAACACTCTAGAAGTAGACTTGGATTCATAAAGCTTCTTCAATGAATTCCAAGCTTCCAAAGATGATGTGCACTTACCAACTTCCTTGAGAAGTTCATTGGTAACATTCATCTTTATCATGTGTAGAGCCTTCTTGGCCCTCTTGTCATACCTCAATTGATCTTGTTGTGTTGCTGGTCTCTCCTCCAAACCTACAACAATATCCAAAACATCATTCATCTCAAGAAGTGACTCCATCCTTGAGGTAAGCCTATCATTGGCTTCCAACATGACTCCAATTGAGGTTGCCATGTAGCAATGACCTGATCTTCTCTTTCAAGCTGTTTCAATGCACAAAGCACTCCTTTGAACAACAACAAATGCTTTCAAAAGAAATCACCAAGATTTGAAACTATCTCACAAATTCTCTTCTAGCACTTATCCAAGCAAATCAACACATAGAATCATGGAATCTTGATCAACCTATGATCTATCCTCAATCTAATGACTTTTGCCACTTCCTAGGATTGAAACACACTCAAATGAAGTCCAGCAACCTCACTATCTAGAGATCCAATCAAAATTAGGATTTTGACAAAATCACAAAAAATTGACTAAATCTACATGCAAATGCTGAAAATTTGATATGCAATCTATAAGCCACCACTTAGGCTGAACCAATGATCCAAAAATCGGCCAAATTCAGCATGTGAATTCAAAAAACGGAATTGAACAAGTATATTGACCTATTTAGTGTTTTGATCTACAAAAGATCCAATCTACAAAAGCAAAAAATCCGATTTTGGTGTAGAATCCTCTCTAGCATGCTCTAGACTTGATATCTTCACCAAATCATTGATAGATCTGATTTCCTCCTTCATAACCTGAAACACAAGCTCTGATACCATGTGAAAGATTTCAGATCCTTAAGATCCAATCTACTTGAATGATCTTTGGTTAGAAAGAGAAATACACTACCAATTTCACCAATGTAGAAAAATCAGCATCTACACACAATTTGAGATGCAAACACTAATAGAACTTGATCAAACTTGAATGAAATGATTATGTACTGTTGCTGTTTGTACAAAACCAGCAAGATACTATATTTCACACGTGTGGATCCAAAAATAACAAATATAGATCATTCTACACATAGAATTGCAAGCAATCACCAAGATAGTGCACCAATGGATAGTAGAACCCAAGAGAACCATGTATAAGCATGAAATGAGATAGAGAAGAGAGAAGATGACTCTCTCCACGAGTTCCATCCTTTTATAGCAGGTCCAAACCCTATTTGGCCACTTGGCTTTCCCACCAAAATGCTAACCCTACCAATTTTGGGTCTAGATTCAATGTACCCAACTTATTCAAATCGAATCTACTCAAACTCGCATTCTATCTTTTCCACACTTTCAGAAAGTATTTATTCAAATGAAATTTAGACTAATGAACTTTGAAAAGTCAACCTCTAAGTCTAAAACAAGTTTTGGCCTCAATATGCCAAATATGGAAATATTGCAAAATGTGATGAAACTAGTTGAATCTTTCACAGTATAGTGGTGAGTAGAGTTAAGGGAGAAAGTAGGAAATTAACTAAAAGTAGCATCTATGCATAGTTAGGAATCTATCCAGTGATCTAACCTTTGTTGACAAGCAGAAGGGCTATACTACGAGAGATCTTCGACCCCACAGCGGCGTCGTTGCCGGGGATAGGTTTTCACTAACTAGTTTAGTTGTATTTTAGCTATTTTCTTGCTTTTTAGAGTAGTTTAGGTAGATTTTTGGGAATACTTTTTTGTATTTTTTTGTGTTTGGATTGTTCACAGCTAGCGGAGGAGGTGTGAGAGGGTAGAGGAGGCCCTGAACAACCTCTAAGGGCTTGAAACCCAAACCAATCATCCAAAAAACTCAAAAAACACACCAATCTGCATTTTGGAGGGAAAAAGAGCAAAAAAAACTCATCAGATTTTTATATCTCTAGAATTAGTGGGAATTAGCCCTTGCATGACTGGCAGTAGCTCCAGGGTACTGTTTTAGACCTGCATAGAAGCCTGCGAGAGTTAGTATGAAGATCTGGTGAAGATCAAGCACAAAAAGTGATGTTGAACCCTCGCAGACAGTGAAATTTTCACTTCTTGCGAGAGTTAACTCTCGCAAAGAATTCTATAGTGAGATCTGGCCCAGATCCAGCTATTGTGAAGCTTGCGAGAGTTACTTCCCAGAGATATGAAAGATATCAAGTTTTTTACCTGCAAAAATAGCTAAAGAACCCTCGCACAGCCAAACCTCGCACAAGATAACCCTCACAAACCAGATCAGTGGAAAGATCTGCATCAAATCCAGCTACTGTCAAAATCTCAGGTCAACCATTGCAAGGAGTAAAAAGTTATCACGAAAAAACCATCGTAAAACGTCTAAAATTCATTCTGGCTGATCAGATCGATTAGATCCTTGAAGATCCAGACTGCATCCTATTGTATAAGCAAGATCCAATCACTTTGGATTCCACCATCGGATGAATCTGAGATCGGGATGATCAGTAGCACGAAGGATAGCAAATCAGACACCACACCTTCCCAGATTAGCAACTGTGCAACAAGAGGCAGAACCGGAACCAGCACCAATGGATCCAACGGGCCAACCCGTACCTGTCGCACCCTTGCATGCAGTTCGGAGAGCACCATGGATGGAGATACCAAAATACGACGGATCATCAGATCCCATCCGATTCCTCCAGATCTACGAGCAAGCTTGTGAAATCTACGGCGAACGGACACCTGCAGAGAAGCTGATCCTATTCCCTATGTCCTTACTTGCAGTGGCTCAGGATTGGTTTTTCAACCTGTCAGAGGAAGAGAAATCCACTTGGGAAGTGGTTTAAAGCGGCTCTCATTACGCGCTTTAAGCCAAAAAAGTTTCTAGAAGACCCGTTTCTCCTGCTGAGCAAAGTCAAGATGGAAAAATGAGAAAGGGTACGGGACTATATTGAATGGGTCAAACATCTACGATCCGAGTGCAATGCAACCCTGACTCCCGATCATGCGATGATCATGTGGTTCCTAGCTGGATTACCACGAAGCATCAGAGGAGAACTGAAACGACGGGAGAAGTATGCTACTCTGCAAGAAGCTATGGAAGATGCCATCAAGGGAAGAGGATGAGGGATCTGACGACGAATATCCTTCCACCCACACTCCTACTCCCTCGATCGCATCATCATCATCAAACGCATCCTCTCTATCTACTGAACTGCTGTTGGAGCAAATGACAAAATTACACAAACAACAGATGGAGCAACTTACGGCACAGTTTGACCAAAAACTGACGGCCTTACAAGTAACTGTAGCAGTAACTCCACATCAACCGGAACCAACCCAGCTGTAGTATCCTCGACGAGAAAATGTATGGTGTTCAGTATGCATGCAAAATCATACAACGAACGAGTGTCCAATCCTAAAGCAAAATCTGAAACTAACACATCAATTCTGCCATTTGTGCAATGCAACATCGCACGATACGACATTTTGTCCGTTTAACCCCAGGGTTGTTCAACAGAAGAGAAGTCCTTAGCAGACTTCTTATCCTTATCATCAAGGGGCACCTAACGCGGCACCAAGATACGGCGCACCCAATCAACCACAACGCATGGCCTTACTTGCTCCACCAGGGCCAGCCAATCAACAAGTGGCCCATGTAAACCTGACAGCAGCAGAACAAGAAATGCAAATGCCACCTCAACTTGAGCAGCAACAACGGTACGGACCAGATGAACCATTTATGGATCCTGCCATAAATGAATATGTTTTGGCCTATTCAAATCAAACTCAACGTCAAGGTGGAAGAAATTATGGTTGCTACGGGTGCGGCGAGGAACACAAAATTGCATAATGTCCCTACAAAGGACAATAGACAACCTCTTGCCGGGATTGCGGTTATGGAAACTATTTCAAGAACTGTCCATTTAAACCTGGAACCAGTGCACCTCTTAATCTCATTGCCATACAACAATCAGTAG